>OX422216.1:483125157-483750157 GCA_949130495.1 Sambucus nigra
AAGGGCATTAGACAAAATGCCCTTAGTAAAAAAAATTGATGTAGCCAAATATTTTAGTAAATAAGATTTTTACCAATTAAGGTTCTAAAAGGCGCGAGGCGCGGTCGAGGCGTAGAGGTCAAGCCTCAAGCCTTAGGAGCCTAGGCGTAAAGAGGCGTTTTTCCTTTTTTTATTATTTTAATTATTCCAAGGCTAGTAATATAATAAAATAGTACATACCTTGAATTTTAAAAATATATCCATATGTTTGGTAGCCATCTTTCTCATATTCATGCTCCATAACTAATATTTGTTAACTAATCCTTTGTTTTTTTTAAAAAAAGTGTGTCTTAAGCCTTTTACCAAGAATAAGGCGTAATAAGGCGTAGGCGATGCGTTTCTCTCAAGCCTCAAGCCTAGGCGGAGCCTAGGCGAGCCTTTTAGAACAGAGCCAATTGGTTATGTTTACCAAGTATGCACTCAATTGGTTAAGTTTACCAAGTATGTGATCAAATTGGAGTTATCTTTTTCTTTTTGCACTAGCAAGATCGAAGAAAAACATATTTGCTCAAATCAATGTAACTTACTTATTTATTTTATAGGATCAACGATGAAATCTATTATATGAATTGACTTAATTATTAAGCAAAAAAGTTAGCGCATGCAATGACTTTATTAAAAATATAGTGACTTTAGCATAAAAAATTGGTTTGCATTTTTAAAGTCAATTTAATAAGTCAAAGTTTATCCCCAGACCCCAAAAGTCTTCCCCCACAACCTTTCTAATAATTAAACACTAAATGATCAAAAGATCCTCAATAAATATATAATTTGAGCAAATATAATCTTTTGTTAAAAAATTTATTACTTTAAAAAAAATGTAATATTTTGAAAAAAAATAAAAACATAAATTTTGAATATAAAAAATCCTAATATTCTAGAAAATTAAAATTTGAATATTGTGAAAATACAAAATCATAAAATTTAGTTTTTTATTTAAAAAAAACATTATGTTATTTATAAAGAAGACTTATTATTATTTTTTTTATTAAAATGGACGCTAATAAAAAAACTGCTTCGTTATTTATTTTTTTTAAAATGGACGTTCTTTTTATATAAAAAAAAAAGTTGACATTAATTATATTTAAAAAAAAAACTGAACATTATTTTTTTGTTAATAAAAACTGAGTAAAATAACTATATATTTTTTAACCTTTTTTTTTACAAATTTTTATAAAACATGGCTTTTTATAAAAAAAAAACTGTATTTTTTTGGTAAAAAAATAAATTTTGACTTTAATAAATTACTATTTTTTATTTTAAGTATTTAAAAAAACTGTAGTTTTCTTTTGTAAAAAGCTGTATTTTGGTTTACTATTTTTGTTTACTGTTTTCATTCTTTTGTAAAAAAAACTGTATTATCATTCTTTCCATGATCTTAAATGCAAAAGATATGATAATAAGAAGATAAAAAAAAGATATGAATTGTTTTTTACAATTCCCAGCAACAATTTTAAGTATTTATGTTTGCAAACTTAAATAAGTTTACAAGTACAATTTATATGTCCCAGAATTATAATGCGTTTGCGCAGCTATGGGTTCCATGGTAGTATGACTTATTTGTCAAGTTTCTTGTTTAAAAAGGGTCCTTCTACAACGACACAAAATTGGGAGTCAAAATAGGGACTCGCTGACATAGCGTGCCGTGATTCGTTAGTACCGCTAGCGCGGACCCACGTTCATAAGGAATCAACCAATGATGGCATGCCATGTCAGCAAGAGTCTCAATTTTGAGTTGTTGGAAATTAATATTCAGTGTCGAAATTAATTATTTAATTTCAATTATATTAAATTCCGAATTTATGAATTTCCCAATTATGTGGTCTTGATAAATATCAGATAATTAATTAGGAACGTGATAAATACGAATATTAGAAGATTGGGTATCTTATCCGTTAGTCACGTGATGGTTAGTGGCATTAGTGGGAGACTTGAAATAGAGTCTCACCTTGACTAGGATTTCGACGCTCTTCCCCTTATAAATAGAGGAGCCATACACCATCTGGAGTTATCTCATAACACACTATTTCTAAGGTGGGAGAGAAACTCCGAGATTCCATTAGAGTGTATTTTTCCAAGAAGGTAGATTGATGGAGCAATTAATCAAGATTGATCATTGATCAAGGTAAGTCTTATTTTCTATCTTTTATACGTATTTTGTGAAAACATGAAGATCCAAGATCCTTTTATTAAGAACAATTGTATGCTAAAGTTTAATCATATTAATGTGTTCGTGATTAATATTAGGGTGTTCTTAAGAATGATTTTATATATGGTATCTGAGCTCAAGTTTAAGATCTCATGATTTTTCTTATTGATGTTCGTCTATAATGAAATATGTGCCTGAGACTTTCTGCGATATTTTTATTTATGTCATTAAATTGCTTTTGTGTCTGAGACCTTCTGCAACGTCTTATTTCTGTCATTAAATATGCTCTTAAAGTATGTCTGAGATTTTCTGTGACGTTTTTCTTCTGTCGCCAATACTCACTGGTGAGAATGAAAGGTCAAAACTTACTCAGAATTTTACGAAACTGACATGGTCGACTGAAAACATCGAAATAAACAAAACCCATTGTACACAATGGGCACCACCTTACTTTTGCGTTTTGACGTCGTTAAGACCCTTAAAATTACGTTTTTACCGTTTTTGGTAATAATGTTGACGTCAATATCTCACTCCAGAAAATTAATTTTTGAATTCCGCAAATTGTTTTGAGATCCTGGAGTAATTATCTACATCCCTATGGTGCTAACTCAATTTTTTTTATTTTTGACAAAAATTACGATTTTTTCTGAATATTATGTATTTTTTCACCACGGGGGGTGTTTTTTTTTTATATTCATGGTTGTTCTAATATTCATGTTATGTAGTATTTGGTATTGATGAAAGAGTTCAATATAAAATTTTAAATATTAGATGTATGATTATGTGTTTGACAATAACATTTCGATATTAGGTTATTGTGCATAATCTATATTTGGTAGCTCAAAGGTCCTAATGTAATTATGAATTGATGTTTAGACAATAATATTTATATGGTGTTGGATGGGGAAGGCATGAAAGTGTCTTAATCTATAATTGTAAATATTTGATTATTATGTATGCATCTATATTTGGACCATTAATTATATATTAAGTTTTGAGTATAATATTTTTTGCGGCATTGATTTTACATAAATAATGTTTCTGACTTCCAGAAAAAATATTTTTGAATTCCGTCGAATATTTGAGATTCTGGAGTAATTTCCTACAGTTCCATGATGCTAACTCATTTTTTTTTTGGAAAAATTTAAGTTTTCCCATATTTCATGTATGTTTTATCTAGAACTGTGGTAAAACCTTGCTCTAATGATCATTTTTAAGTTGAATATTCGTGCGAAATACAGGCCAACATATTTCATATGGTAGTATATTATACTTGCGTTATTGCTAATATTCATATTTTGATGACTCTCGTGCCAAACACAGACCAATGATTCATATTATTTAATATTATGATATTCGTGTTTTAATGAGTCTCATGCCAAACACAGGCCAACGATTCATGTAGTTAAAAATCAGAATTATTGTTTATTCTATCGCTAGTACTCCCATTAAGTTGAATTAAATGCCAAACATAGGCTACAATTCATATGTGCGGATACTAGATTTATTCGTTGCATACATGCATATTTGAATGCATGACTTGCAAATTTTGAGACTCATAAGTAGGTATTCATTCAGTTTAATCAAATGCCAAATACAGGCTAAAATTACATGTGAAGATACTATACTTGTAGTCATTTCAGATTATCCTAATGTTTATTATAAGGTTAAATTGAAGCGCAACACATACTGAAATTTGAATCAAATAAACATTGGAATTTTTGTAAATGTTAAATAATTGGCATCAATGTTAAAAAGTCATATTTACATATGCCACTAGTATGATAATTATGATTATAATTGTATTGTGCATTAGTATGACCATGAATAATTTGAGTCAATATTTCTGATTTGTTACTCATACATAAGTGATGAAGCGAAAGTAAATGATTTATGTCTTCCATTTACTATTATTTGTGTAATATCTCATGTAAACTCTTTGTCTATTTGATTTTCACATCATGTCTAATTTTTCGTGAATTTCAAGTTAGGGAATAGACAATAATATAATTATTCATGTATTACGGGTATTTTGAACATGTATGCGTATCTCTAATATTTATATAATATAAGGTTTGGTGTTCATTAAAGTGCTCCACTCCAGAAGATATAAATATTGGACTAATGCATTAATATCATGCATATTTTGGTTGCCTACGGGTTCATGTATGATATTGAATGCTAGGATGATGATATTTTATGATGTTGCATACATATTATTGCTTATTCATTTATTGTGATTACAATAATTGAACAAAATGTTAGTGGTGATATATATTTTGGGAAGGTAATAATGGTCGTCAAACGCAGATGCCATATTTTCTTTCACTATCACATCACCAATTAAGTTTATGAAAACCATAAACATGAATAATTTAGTTTATTGATCATGCGATATTTAATGAAAATAAGTGAAAAATGTATTGACTTGTGTATGTAAGTATTTATGTAATGTAATATTCAAATTATGAAATGTTTGGTAGTCACTACAGTGACCCAACTAGAATGACAATAAAGTGTAAAGATGATGGTAGTAGTAACTCATGATGCTTATAATTGTAAATATATTAATGGGGTATATTGAGTTTATTTCTTCAAGCAAGGTTATTCCTTACAAGGAATCAATTTTAAATGATTGAATGAACATCATAGATCACATACATTATTATAGTATGTGATAATAAGTTGTGCACAAATATCGTGTACAATATAATGAAATAACATTATACCCAATAAAGTAATCTACAAGCATCATATAATCGATATTTCACGGTTACTACTGAAGAAAACTCACGGTTATGCACTCAATTTATTATCATGTAATCGATATGTGTGTTGTTAAATCAAAGCATTAATGAAGTGAGCAATTTATCTCATTATCTTATCACATATTATTGTATCCTATTTTGTTTCTCTAAAAATTTCATATTTAATTTGGTTAAACAAATTAAGTTTGGTTTACGTATTGCACACTCGGACTAATAATGATAAAGATAATATGTATCTTTTATGATTTGAAATGAGTTTTTCATCTCAGTAGAGTTTGCAAGTTATACTTACTGTGTTATAGAAAGTATTTACTTTTGATGCAAGTATTTCTTACAAAACAAACTAGAAATGCTAATAAGATTCTTTTCTTTGTTCTTGGGGAATCAAATCGCCATTTGTTTTCATAAGCCCTCATTTTTTTTTTGGAAAATGTTTGTCTAGATTTGATCGTGAGGGATATGTTCTAAAGAATCTTTTGATATATATATTTTTTTCAAAGGTTATGATATTCCTTTTGATGTTTTGTACAAAATAAAGTTTGGACATAGTTGTTTAAAGATTTGTTTGATCCTGCATCATAATCATAGCGTTATTGATGAAACTCTTTAAATCTTATGCCAAATTAAATTTAGACTCTTTTTCATAATTTTCGTGGACAAGATTTTTGTAATGTCTCTTACAAATTTTGATAGTCGAGTTGTGCTCTTAAGGTATTACGATGTCTAATATAAGGATGACCTATGTGGCCCAAGTGGGAGATTATGAGAAACTTCCCTTAAAGTGTACCTACATAGATCATATAATTGTCATTGACATGTATTTATTGCATTAAAGTCAAATTCATTATGAAAGGTGAAATTAGTGGTAGTAGAAAATCATGAAATATGGTTATAAAGGTAGGGTACTTATCCCATTATTGATAACCTTCTTGAATTCTTGTTCTTTTAGTTGTTAGATTGTCTAAACAACAAAGAACAAATAAATGATCAACCACTAAATGATAGTATTGTCACCGTGAGAGAAATGTAGATAAAATCATAAGGAATAGTATTAAGAATATCCTAAAAGGTCTACTATCCTCGATGATTATGTGGTGTATCTGCATGAACATGAATTTGGCGTAGGGATAAATAAAGACATGGTTTTATTTTCAAAAGTCATAAGAAGTGAAACTAATGGACTACAACTAAGGTTGAAATCTCGTTGAATTACATAATTGATGCACTAAAGTCGAGTATAAGGGGGTCATCAAGACCAAACACGACACTAACGGTAGTTAAAGGAGATCAAGCTAAATTGTAGTGAAATATTTCACTATTAATGAAGAAAATGTTATAAATGAACCTTCTCAATTATATGTAAGGACATGGCATTCTTATGACATTAGTAGCTCATTATGATTGAGAGTTACTTGAAGTGGATGTGAAATTACTTTTTGCAGTCTTATAAACCATGTGTATATGTTTAGGAGATCATTTTATAAACATAAGTTTCCCACATAACGTATTTTAAGAAATAATACCATTATTTTTTTTTAATCGTTGTATATTTGTATACACCTTAAGATCAGTGGGAGTAAGTTTATATATTTTCTCTATATTCAAGCACATATTTAGAAAGTAGAGAATCAAAATAATCTTATGGGTTTAAAAGTTGTGTATGAAGTAATGAGATACTTAAAGGACTATATGCTCACATTTATGCTGTATGTGTTCATTTAAATATGAACAATTATTGTGACTCAGATTTACTATTTGTACGGATGGCATTAAGTTCAATCTTGCTTAAGAATATTTGTTTTGGTTTATCAACCAATATAATGAAGGAGTGCAACACAATTCATCCATTAACTATTGTGAAAGCTGAGTTTGTAGCATGCTTGATGCTACAACTTATGTATTTTGGCAGCTTGACTTCATTTCGGGACTTGGAGTTGTCGACACTATTATCAAGTCGCTGAAATATTATGATAATGTCGCTGCAATCTTCTTTATGAAGAAATTTTAGGTATTCCTAAAGTAACTAAGCACGTTGAATGAAATACCTATCAGTTAAAGAAGAAATTCAGAAATAAAGAGTGTCAATTGATCACATTAGTACGAGTGATAACATAGCAGATCCTGTTACGAAAGGACTATCTCCAAAAGACCTTATGGAACGTGTCAAAGATATGGATCTCGATTAGTAAAATTATGATTGCTATTTGGCTTAGTTGTTTGACACTATTACTTGAATTCAATAAAAGTGTTTCTGATTTCAATTATTTCTGTCTTTTGTGAATGCATGCATATGATTATGAATTATTGTTGACATAAATAGTCCTTATTCAAAAGGACATTATGAGGTCATTATGATACCCAATATTAAAGGCTTAGTTGAATGAAACATTGATGTTGTGGTACATGGAAGGAACCATGCTCTTGAATAGCATGGAACCGCCATGACTCGCATCCGTGAATTGTTTGATTTAAGAAAACTATATTTATCAGATATTGTGCACCTTATGGTACCTAATTTAATTATAAGGATTATTAAGACCAAGTGGGAGACTGTTGGAAATTAATATTCAGTGTCAAAATTAATTATTTAATTTCAATTATATTAAATTCTGAATTTATGAATTTCCCAATTATGTTGTCTTGATAAATATCAGATAATTAATTAGGAACGTGATAAATACGAATATTAGAAGATTGGGTCAATCTTATCTGTTAGTCACATGATGGTTAGTGGCATTAGTGGGAGACTTGAAATAGAGTCCCACCTTGACTAGGATTCTGACCCTCTTTCCCTTATAAATAGAGGAGCCCTACACCATCTGGGGTTATCTCATAACACACTATTTCTAAGGTGGGAGAGAAACTCCGAGATTCCATTAGAGTGTATTTTTTCCAAGAAGGTAGATTGATGGAGCAATTAATCAAGATTGATCCTTGATCAAGGTAAGTCTTATTTTCTATCTTTTATACGTATTTTGTGAAAACATGAAGATCCAAGATCCTTTTATTAAGAATAATTATATGCTAAAGTTTAATCATATTAATGTGTTCATGATTAATATTAGGGTGTTCTTAAGAATGATTTTATATGAGTCCCAATCAAGAGTCAGCCTATCATTTTCCGTTTAAAAATTGTGTCGATTTTAACTTTGCCATATGACTTCAAAATATGAATATGCAACCGTTTCTCTTATTATCTCCATAACGTTTTAAGTTGGAGAATTTCTGACCCCCAAGAAAAAAGAGGGTATCACATTAAAGGAACAAAAAATTACTCCCTCCATTTTGGATGATGAGGTTTAGATGGTCTTATTAATTAAAAAATTTAAGAATTATTTTAGTATAATGCTAAAAATACAAAATCAAGCAAGAACATATTTAAGAACACTAAAGCAAATAGGGTAGAAAAACTTTAGGTAGGCATGACCGTAAGTCTCAAGGTAATGAGAAACAAGAAAACGCTTCTGGTAAGTTCTTCAATGCCAAGGATTTGGTAATCGAGAATTTTAATGTCCCACTAGGCTAAGGAGGAAGAGCAGTGAGAATAAGGAAATGAATACCACCCTTAGATATATTGGCTCACACTCGAAAGGTAGTGAGTCTTTTATTGAACGTAACTTTACCATGTTTATCTCCATTGAGGACATGACTTCTCCTAGTCCCTCCCTTGTAGAAGACAAGGTTGAGGATGATGGTGTTGAGTTTGAAGGAGAATGAGATTTAGAGGAGAAGGACCAGGCTTAAGTTGATAAGGGATAAATGTTACTTCAAAAAGCTTATTATGCTATTTACGATATGTCCCTGAATATGGAGAAGGTGAACCATAAGACTATCGCTAAGCTTAAGAATTGTTAGGGTGAGCTTAGTGCCATGAGGGAGAATGGGGCACTTGTGGGTAAGTTGAAGTCTTGAGAAGATACTCTTATAGAGACGTTGAGAGAGGGGGAGAAAGAGATTGATCTTTTCATGAAAAGGTTTTCACCTTAAAGAGGACACTACTACTTGACTCGTTCCGTGCTTGTGAAGTACAAGAGGCACAAAACGAAAAGCTCAAAAAAGACTTGAAAAAGTTTAGAAAGGTGAACGTTGACCTTGAATGTCATTCTGAGAAGTTAAGGAAGATACTACTTGAACTTTACCAAACTTTATTGGACAAAATGGGTCTTTATTATGATGGGACACAAGGGACGAAGCCAAAGAAATAGGTCACATTTATCAAAGGGTCGACTAAGACATCTACACAACCTTCTTCAAAGATTGTTCCCAAACCGATGAAGGTGGATCCTTTAAAACCATATTTTTTTCACCTATTAAAGTCATTCCATCACTTCCCCCGATATGAAATTAATTAAAATGATCTTCACATTGAACCGAAAAAATCCACCATGCTCCACACAACTTCTTCGAAATGTAGAGAACCAACAAAATAACGATTTCCCACAATCCGTACAAAACCCAAAAATATCCTAACCCACCACAACCTCCAACTAAAAATAGAGAGGGTTACTAAAATATAAAAAATTGTACACACAAATATCATAATAGATATTACCTCTATAAAAATGTCATGAATATATACAAAAGTAGTTGTTAATAAATTATTCAATGAATTCAAACTTACATCGACCAAACACATTTGGAAAATAATGAGATAACAATGCTAAATTTAGGAATATGAGGTTATATATCTAAATCTAATCTGGAACATATTTGTTCATTTAATGCTAAGACTAAAGTTATTCAAATTCTAATGATAAAAAATTCTCAACTTCACGGCATTCCATGACCTGGAACTGGTGTCCCATCCAACTGGTCAAAGTGGTGTGAACATATTCCTCGTGCTAATGCAACCTTATAAGGCTCTTCTCAGTTTGGGGATAATTTTCCATAAAAAGGTTCCCTAGATTCTGGCAGCAACTTTATGATCACTAAATCGCCGATTCCAAATTTGCAGTGTTTTACTTTGTTTTTGTGTCACTTGGAAAGTTCCTACTAGTAAGGTGCAAGATGGATGAGAGTTTGTTCTCTCTTCTCTTCGACTAAGTCCAACTCATGGGCTAGTTAGTCTGCATTGTGTCCATCCTCATATATTTTAGACCTTAATGTAGGTAGGTCAACTTCCATAGGAATGGAGGCCTCCAATCCATAAGCTAGTTCATATGGAGTCTCTCCAATTGATCGCCTTGGAATTGTCCTATATGCCAAAAGATAAGTGGATATTTCCTCGATCCATTTTACTTTAGCTTTATCTAATGGAAACTGGATCCTTTGAAGGAGAAATTTTTTTAAACCACTCCTTGACCACATTTATGAGGATGAACGATTGAGGAGTAATGGTAGTATATTCCATGCCCTTCTGTTGAGGTGAATAAGGTGTCTATTCTTAAAGGTGGATTGATATTTTTTAGCCATACCTTATTGAGGTCTATAAACTCCATGAAAATTTACCATTTCTTATTGGGATTAAGAACAAGCATACGTCGAACAACCATTGTGGGCACTGGACCTCTGGAATTAATTTTTCTTCCAGGAGTTTTCTAACCTCCTCAGCATAAGAACTTGGTGCCTTTCTGAATTGAATAATCTCTTTTTCCATCATACAAGATGGTGGTTAGGATCCAGGATGAGGTGGTAAACTAAGACGGTAGGTTATAATCCTATAATATTTAAATGGATCCATGCAAACACATCTTTGTTCTCCCTTAGGCATTAGATCAACAACTATTATAATGATGTGCTGAAGTTGGAACCCAACTGCAACTGCACCATTATTTTGGGGCAACCTCATTAATACAAATTATACTGAGATCCTCATCGAATTCTCCCGTCTGTTATTTTTCTTCATCTCTTGGATATAGAGTGTCCACATTTAATAAATCATTACTCATAATCTCTTTGGGTTGTTGTTGATCTGCCTCTAACTCTAAGGCCTTAACCAAGGTCTGAGAAGCTTTTGGGAGGGCTTTGAAATGTTATGCTGAGGTTCTTGTTAACTCAACTAACATTTCAGGGAGCTCCATGATGGTTTTAGGTGACTTAACATGCCTCTTCTTATTACACATAAAAACATTGTAGCATTCCCAAGCCTTTTTTTTAATCTCCGCGCACCTCTCCTATTCTAATTGGGGTGGGCAAATGCATGAGCATCCTTCTGGTTAATATCACAACATCCACCTCATTAAGATAAGGATTTCCTAAGATGACATTGTAGGTTGAGGGGAGGTTTACCCCAATATACATGATCCATTAGTGATGTATTAATTTTTAACACCTACTGTGAGTGGCAAATACATGTAGAATAGGTTCGTTATTCGTTGAAAGCCACTATAGGGGTCATAATGGGAAAAATTTCCTCGGTTAGACCCATTTCCATAAATTCATTCATGAAAATAATTCCTGTCGAGGTGCCAGTATCAATTAGAATCCTATGTAATTCTGCATTTCCCATGACCATGGTGACAACTTAGGGGTCATCATGGGGTAGGGGAACACTAGTGAGGAAAACTTCTAAAAATATTATCATTGGTACCTCTACCTTTGCATTGCTTATGAAATTTACACAATGAATTTCTCACAGGAGAGATTTTTAAGCCAAGTCAGATGTCCCTCTCCGACGAACCCTCTAAAAATAAAGTTAACATTAACTAATGTTATTTTTTCTTTACCTTTTCCTTTGTATTGGGTTTATGTAACACCCCGCCTAATTAAATACCGGGTGGCCAGTCCCATACCAAATTAAAACAGAATATATAGTTGGCTCATTCTTAGCATCACTGTCGAAAATATTTACAACTCACCCAATACCCAATTAAGCTGGTGTTAAAAACTTTCCAAATTTTAATTCAACAAAATCCATTTTTAGTTTAAGATAACACAACACATTTTATACTACAACACCGATAACCGAATTGATAACACAAAAGAATTTAAATGCATTTGGAATAAACATTCCAAAATAATATAAATCCATTTCAGAAATCCCAACAATATTAAATGTATTAAAAAGACCCGAATACAATAGTATTTGACCCCGATAGAAAAGAGATAACTAAATCCTTTGGGCGACATGCCCTAACTAGAAGATCACTGTGAATCAAAAGAAGATAAGAGTCTAAGCAATACTCCATAGCTCCATAGCTCGTCAAGATCAACTAAGGTTGGCGTCCCTGCTGCTGGACACCTGATATAGAAGATACAATAGAAAAGAAAAGAAAATATGCAAGGAAACGGGTCAGAGCCCGATTGTGAAAATGATTTTTAAAATAGCAAGTATTTAACAAGTGCAATAAAGCATTTATTATGTACATGTTAGATCTAACTCTCAGTTGCTATTCTCACCTCTCAACTAGAGTGCACACTTAACATTTCCTATCAACCTCCTAGTTAATGGTTCCTCTTTTCTAGTCTCCATATAATCCCATTCCCATATCATAATCCCCGTATGTCCCACACCATACGTCACATTATTACTCATTTACATTTCTCGTTTATATGAATCGTTTCTCATTAACATGAATCATTAATATGAATTAAGCTTTTCAATTCTATAATAATAAACATTCATTAACTTAATTCCATTATCTTTCTCTATTCACCGTTATCTACAATTATCACCGTAGATAGATTTAATCACAATATATATCCATTCAATCATTTAATTCATTATATATATATTCATATATAATACGGCACCCCGAGTCACAGCTGCGGTGCAATGCATTACTCTGCTATCATGTCCCATCATCGCAGGTCGCCGAATAGGGGACAAAAGGTTCGGTAAAAATTCCTCGAACCACAAACAATAACATACAAATTGGAGGCGAACACAGTTCTCGTATCCATGGGTCACGCACATACCTACGTACCCACAGTCAACGGACTTATCAACTCCCCGATAAGTCTTTCATAGACCTATGTTCTCGAGCGACAAATCAAAGATCCCATGGATTCATCAGGATATGACTGCCCTCACGCGCAAACCTCCCGTCGATAGCAAGTAAGCTAGGTATGTCATACACATAATCATAAATCAATCAAATAGGCATTATCATACCTATAATATAGTATCAACAAGGTATTCACATTACCCTTAGATTATTCCCATACGTAGCATTATATCTCTTTTAAATTCCACGTATTAAAATATCATATCTTTACTTCATATTATAATTATCCTCGCATCCTATAACATCTCTCCATTCCCGACGTCGTTAAGGTTCATGCGCGGAGCGTCTCGCAAAGCGAAATCCAAACAAGGAACCCCTCCAATACACTACTACTTAACTTTGTCGATCGAGGAGGTAAATCAACTTCAAATACGCGATCGGGATAAACTCAGACCCTCTTTTAACCAAATGTGTTCTAAACTCCCATCTCTATCCAGGAGCCATACCACTACGCTCTTGTACTATACTCAGCCCTTGCGAAATCAATAATGAGCTTAAACCTAGTCCTTGATGTTCAAATTGTAACCCTAAGGCTACCCTCGCTCAATACACAAGGTTCCAATAGGTTTTTCCTCAACATATATTCAGTACGAAGTCACTTATACCCTACTGGTCCATATCGCCATATCTCCCGAATTTCTACGAATAAAATTCTCCCTTTAATTAAGGTTTAAAACCGATAGTTTCAAATCTCTTATAAACACATCTTCTTTCACTTAGGATTAAACCCTCTTGTAAAATTAAGGATACCTAGGTGTTATATTCAATCACCCCTACTGGTCCTATATTTAATCCTCATGCATACCAATTAGAATTCAATAATTGAATCTAGCAATCGAAATTCCTTTAAATTAATTATCATTACACTAATCAATTGAAATCCCAATCAAACTAATTTAAATCTTACCTAGGGCTTACTGATCTTCTTTAAGTCTCATAATATCCAATTAACAATCACCAAAGATCTACCAAAGATTTGGGATCAGAACCAACATTTAAAAGAAACAACTATAAGAATTCTGGGGAGGTCGATCGATCGAAGGCAGGGGGTCGATCGATCGATCCCTCAAGTCACAGCCTGGTTTTTCTGCAATTCAGCAACTATGGGTTTCACCATTTTTATTCATTCTAACCTTCATATTAACATCCCAAATGGCTTATAATCTCTACTACATGATATATCAACATATATGAATGATTTCTAATGTTCTAAACATCCTAGATTCATCAAGAGATTGGATTAAAAGCATGTTTATATCCTCTTTTTCCAGAAAATTATCAACATATTAACTTCAAGAATATATCAATGGTTTTCAGATTTTTCTTCCATAGATATATGATTATTTCGTGGATTATTATCATCCTACAACATGAGTTTACTTCATATATCATTTCAGTTTCTAGAAATCCATATAACAACTCCATTATGTCTTCCAAACATGAAAAATCATCTCTTTTCATAATTATTCTAACATGGACAATATACGAACTTAAGTTGCAAATATCAAACACTTGACTCTAATGAAGATCTGATCCTTTGGAGTTGAATAACACAGGTGGTGATGGTGGTGGTGACCTTTGACCTTTGGTTCTCCTCCTTTTCAAGCAAGCTTTTTCCTTCCAAGCAACCTTTCACTCTCTCTAAGAAGATGACTTTTCAATTTTGTGTAGAAGAGATGAAATGAACCTACGTACACGAATCTCCAATTATTTATAATAAGACAAGACCCGAAATCACTATTCACCTCCTTGTAAAAATTACCAAAATGCCCTTTTGGGTTGTCTTTTCATTTCCAAATGCCCCGGGACCCAAATCCAACATCCAAATAGACTTTTCTGACTATTTCAACCCTTCCGGATGCAACGATGCAGTCAAAATGACTATAAGGTCGATAGAAAATAAATTTACTTTTTAATCTCACAGTTTAGTCCCGACACGTCCCATACCGCGTCCGACTAAAAATCCAAATTACTGAATTTAATTCACACAGCCATATCAATAGATTCACATTCATATATTACCTAAATATCTTCAAGTAATATTCAGAATCATTTATTTTAATATCCACAATTCGGATAAAACCCAAATGAATTAATTAATAATTAAAATCCAATTAATCCATTAATTTAAAATATAACCCATTTTAAAAGTCATAAAAATTATGGGGTATTACATACTTCCCCCCTTATAGCAGAATTTCGTCCCGAAATTCAGGAATATAAGTCATACCGGTAAGGTCAACTCCGAGTATAAATCTCACATCGCAAGAAATCTAAGACGTACCGCCCATACAGTACATTATCGAAAATCCTTATTGATGTTATACGCCCAACCTCACCATATAGTTTCAACTTAATCGAATACAAGATTTACACAATCTTCCCTCTACCATCCTAGTGACAACGTTTGGAAAAATGATCCTCACTTATTAAACAAATAAATCCTCAAGTCAAAACTACTTACAGTTCCACAATTATGAAAACTACTACCATTTAACCATCCAGGGCGCCCATACACCCTATCGTACCACTTTCAATATAATTTTTTTTGCAAAGGTTATAAACTTACATCCCAAAGACCTAACTTATTTCGACTCCCAACGGTTATTAGTTTCATGCGTGGGGTGTCTCGCAAGCGAAATCCAAACAAGGAACCCCCCCCCCGATACACTACTACCTAAAGTAGTCGGTCATCGAAACTCCTCATGTCTTTAGTCAATAGTTTATAACCTCTCTACAGGTTTTATCGATTTTGAATAAAGTCTACTCATCTACTCTCTTATAAAAGACAAGATGATAGCTACAGTAGCACACACGCTCTCAAATACCACAAGTCAACCCACGCCGATAGTCACATCACGATCGGACATGCCCAAAGTAAGTAATTCCGCGATAAAAATCAAACCCATGTAATGACATGAAAATATAGGTATCCTACACCCCTCGGTGAGTCTACGTAAATAATAGTGCTAATGTCTGAGTTTAGCAACCCTATTTCCCATACAATATTAATCGCTACAAAAATCAATACACGCCTCATAATTCCTTAGATAGAAAACATACTCTCGTTCGCGGGTGGTGGTTGTTGACTCCCAATATTATAACTTTGCTCCGATAAGTCAAGAAAAATTTTACCCCAAATTTTCAGATCTAGTTAACCACACTCCACTATATACCCAAGCCTTTGAATATATTGTCTTCGTTAGGCAACACACACAATTCCTGCATTTCAAGAACTTCTACTGATGACTCTCCTCAATTTTTTCATAATAGGGGTGACCTCGACTACGGTCATCATACTCGAACATACTTCATAATCTCCGAGGTACGATATCCGCTATCCGTCCAATTGGCCCTCATCTGCCATACTTCATTGTTCGATCACTCCCGAACGTAAATAAGATTCACTGATATATACGGAATCTTACCAAAGAGATCAACAATACTAAACATAGGGCTCTATATCAAAGAGCGCTAAGCTAAAAACATAGTAAGCCGTACAGACCCTAAAGGACACTAGAACCTGATGCTCTGATACCACCTGTAACACCCCACCCAATTAAATACCGGGTGGCCAGTCCCATACCAAATTAAAACAGAATATACAGTTGGCTCATTCTTAGCATCACTGTCGAAAACATTTACAACTCACCCAATACCCAATTAAGCTGGTGTTAAAAACTTTCCAAATTTTAATTCAACAAAATCCATTTTTAGTTTAAGAATAACACAACACATTTTATTCTACAACACCGATAACCGAATAGATAACACAAAAGAATTTAAATGCATTTGGAATAAACATTCCCAAATAATATAAATCCATTTCAGAAATTCCAACAATATTAAATGTATTAAAAAGACCCGAATACAATAGTATTTGACCCCGATAGAAAAGAGATAACTAAATCCTTTGGGCGACATGCCCTAACTAGAAGATCACTGTGAATCAAAAGAAGATAAGCGTCTAAGCAATACTCCATAACTCCGTAGCTCGTCAAGATCAACTAACGTTGGCGTCCCTGCTGCTGGACACCTGATATAGAAGATACAATAGAAAAGAAAAGAAAATATGCAAGGAAACGGGTCAGAGCCCGATTGTGAAAATGATTTTTAAAACAGCAAATATTGAACAAGTGCAATAAAGCATTTATTATGTACATGTTAGATCTAACTCTCACTTGCTATTCTCACCTCTCAACTAGAGTTCACACTTAACGTTTCCTATCAACCTCTTAGTTAATGGTTCCTTTTTTCTAGTCTCCATATAATCCCATTCCCATATCATAATCCCCGTATGTCCCATACCATACGTCACATTATTATTCATTTACATTTCTCGTTTATATGAATCGTTTCTCATTAACATGAATCATTAATATGAATTAAGCTTTTCAATTCTGTAATAATAAACATTCATTAACTTAATTCCATTATCTTTCTCTATTCACCGTTATCTACAATTATCACCGTAGATAGATTTAACCACAATATATATCCATTCAATCATTTAATTCATTATATATATATTCATATATAATACGACACCCCGAGTCACAACTGCGGTGCAATGCATTACTCTGCTATCATGTCCCATCATCGCAGGTCGCCGAATAGGGGACAAAATGTTCGGTAAAAATTCCTCGAACCACAAACAATAACATACAAATTGGAGGCGAACACAGTTCTCGTATCCATGGGTCACTCACATACCTACGTACCCACAGTCAGCGGACTTATCAACTCCCCGATAAGTCTTTCATAGACCTATGTTCTCGAGCGACAAATCAAAGATCCCATGGATTCATCAGGATATGACTTCCCTCACGCGCAAACCTCCCGTCGATAGCAAGTAAGCTAGGTATGTCATACACATAATCATAAATAAATCAAATAGGCATTATCATACCTATAATATAATATCAACAAGGTATTCACATTACCTTTAGATTATTCCCATACGTAGCATTATATCTCTTTTAAATTCCACGTATTAAAATATCATATCTTTACTAATTTAATTATCCTCGCATCCTATAACATCTCTCCACTCCCGACGTCGTTAAGGTTCATGCGCGGAGCGTCTCACAAAGCGAAATCCAAACAAGGAACCCCTCCAATACACTACTACTTAATTTTGTCGATCGAGGAGGTAAGTCAACTTCAAATACGCGATCGGGATAACCTCAGACCCTCTTTTAACCAAATGTGTTCTAAAATCCCATCTCTATCCAGGAGCCATACCACTACGCTCTTGTACTATACTCAGCCCTTGAGAAATCAATAATGAGCTTAAACCCAGTCCTTGATGTTCAAATTTTAACCCTAAGGCTACCCTCACTCAATACACAAGGTTCCAATAGGTTTTTCCTCAACATATATTCAGTACGAAGCCACTTATACCCTACTGGTCCATATCGCCATATCTCCCGAATTACTACGAATTAAATTCTCCCTTTAATTAAGGTTTAAAACCGATAGTTTCAAATCTCTTATAAACACATCTTCTTTCACTTAGGATTAAACCATCTTGTAAACTTAAGGATACCCAGGTGTTATATTCAATCACCCCTACTGGTCCTATATGTAATCCTCATGCATACCAATTAGAATTCAACAATTGAATCTAACAATCGAAATTCCTTTAAATTAATTATCATTATACTAATCAATTGAAATCCCAATCAAACTAATTTAAATCTTACCTAGGGCTTACTGATCTTCTTTAAGTCCTATAATATCCAATTAACAATCACCAAAGATCTACCAAAGATTTGGGATAAGAACCAACATTTAATAGAAACAACTATAAGAATTCTGGGGAGGTCGATCGATCGAAGGCAGGGGGTCGATCGATCGATCCCTCAGGTCACAACCTGGTTTTTCTGCAATTCAGCAACTGCGGGTTTCACCATTTTTATTCATTCTAACCTTCATATTAACATCCTAAATGGCTTATAATCTCTACTACATGATATATCAACATATATGAATGATTTCTAATGTTCTAAACATCCTAGCTTCATCAAGAGATTGGATTAAAAGCATGTTTATATCCTCTTTTTCCAGAAAATTATCAACATATTAACTTCAAGAATACATCAATGGTTTTCAGATTTTTCTTCCATAGATATATGATTATTTCGTGGATTATTATCATCCTACAATATGAGTTTACTTCCTATATCATTTCAGTTTCTAGAAATCCATATAACAACTCCATTATGTCTTCCAAACATGAAAAATCATCTCTTTTCATAATTATTCTAACACGGACAATATACGAACTTAAGTTGCAAATATCAAACACTTGCCTCTAATGAAGATCTGATCCTTTGGAGTTGAATAACACAGGTGATGATGGTGGTGGTGACCTTTGACCTTTGGTTCTCCTCCTTTCCAAGCAAGTTTTTTCTTTCCAAGCAACCTTTCACTCTCTCTAAGAAGATGACTTTTCAATTTTGTGTAGAAGAGATGAAATGAACCTACGTACACTAATCTCCAATTATTTATAATAAGACAAAACTCGAAATCACTATTCATCCCCCTTGTAAAAATTACCAAAATGCCCTTTTGGGTTGTCTTTTCATTTCCTAATGCCCCGGGACCCAAATCCAACATCCAAATAGACTTTTCTGACTATTTCAACCCTTTCGAATGCAACGATGCAGTCAAAATGACTATAAGGTCAATAGAAAATAAATTTACTTTTTAATCTCACAATTTAGTCCCGACACGTCCCATACCGCGTCCGACTAAAAATCCAAATTACTGAATTTAATTCACACAGCCATATCAATAGCTTCACATTCATATATTACCTAAATATCTTCAAGTAATATTCAGAATCATTCATTTTAATATCCACAATTCGGATAAAACCTAAATGAATTAATTAATAATTAATATCCAATTAATCCATTAATTTAAAATATAACCCATTTTAAAAGTCATAAAAATTACGGGGTATTACAGTTTATCCTTACCGGGAAACAAATTTCTTAACGTATCCGTGCTGCATGACATCCTGTATACCACTACACCAAAAGTAGCGAATGGTCTCAACCAAAATCCCTGACCAAGACTGTGGGTCGCGGACTTGGGCCGTAACCATTTTGGGCGCGACCAATTTTGTGGGTCGCGGCCCAAGTCCGTGACCAATCTTGGGCCATGGATCCGAGAGGTTCACAGCAGATGGTCGCGGACTTGGGCCGTGACCCACACCGCGACGGCAAAAAAATGATCGCGGTCAGAGTCCGTGACCCCTAACCGTGATGAAAAATGATCGCGATTGTTGATGTAAAAAACTAGATCGCTCTAATTTTTCAATCACAGATAAATAAATAAGACAAAGATTTTTAAAGTGGTTCGGCTAGGAATAAAGCCTACGTCCACTGTTATGTTATTGCTGAGTGTTTGTGGAATTCTTGATTACAAATTCTCTCAAGAAATTCCGGTCCCCTTGAATGAGGATGATACATGGTATTTATAGCCTTGAGGCTGTACATGAAAGGTTCGATACATTAAATGACATACATGTGAAAGGGTAATACATTTAATGCAGAGTGCGTGCCAAGAATATAAGCATTCAATGAATATCTGAGCTGTTGATTATCTGGCAATTAATGATACGACCGAGATGCAGCTCGGACCGCCATAGCTGTTCGCTGATCAGGAGTTCCTCGGAACATTAGAGTACCTCGGTGCGTTAGAGTTCCTCGGTGCGATAGAGTTCCTCGGTGTATTCTCGTTGCTCGGAAAGAAGCATGGTTGGTCGGGAAATGATCTTCCTCGCTGCTATTGTGCTACGTAGATTGACACGTGTCTTCGTCTTATTAGTCCACATCAGCATATTAATTTTGGTATCAACAGAAGCCCCCAATGTTTCATATTTTGAACTTTGAGGAGTATGGAACATTCTTTCTCGGTATATGGCAATATTAAATGTCCTTTCCGGGTTTCAGGAACATTGTATTCAAATTTCCTTCTTATTTCGCAGTTTCCGCCTTTTTTATAAGCGCTTCGATCTTCGTGCAAATTTTGTCCTCTTAGCCACCGGAAGTTTAGTAGTTTCTTTTGGTAATCATTTCTTTCACCGCTTCCCAATGCAAAGTATTTAAACTTCTTTGGTAACCATACCGTCGTCTACGTTTTCCATTTTCTTCATTCAAGCTTTCTATTTTCTTCTTCTCTTGTGCGTTCATCCTTGTTTCCGCTCCTTTCTTTCTGTAAGATCTTCTTCCTTTCTTCTGTATCTCTTTTATTCAATATGGTTTATATTGTGGAGTCTGTTGAGAAATTCCGTTCTGATTTTTCCATTCCTTCGTGGGTAATTCTAGAGGTTCTTTCTGAGCCTTTAGATTACTTTCGATTGGCTGAGGGACATTGGTTCCCCAGTCTTTTTTTTGCTGAATGCGGTTTTTCCTTTCCACCAAACCCATTATGTCTTGAGTTTTGTCAATATTTTGATCTTGTTCCTGCAAAAATAGCCCCCAATTCATGGAGAATAATTAACGGGGTGCACAAATTAAATCTAACTCATGGGACTCGTATTGGGATCCCTGAAATTATGTTTTGTTATAAATGGGCCACTCTAGATAATATTTATTATTTAAAAACTAGGTATTTGAATAGGGCTCTTGTAGTTAATCTCCCTGACTCAAATAGGGATTATTTTGAGCATGGGTTGGTCATAAAAAATTGGCAACATGCGCCTTTATCTGGGAATGAAGTATACAACGGTCCCAGATGCCCCCCATACGGCAATGGGATAGGTTTATTTTTCATTTTATTTTACTTATGAAATTATTCTTTCATCATGTTTGACAAAATGTATGACTGATATCTCAACATGTATTTATTTGCAGTTGATAGCAAAAGAAAAACTCAAAAGGAATCAGAAGTGAATATTAAACATCTGAAACTTATCTGGGGTTTGCATAAGAACATTGCTGACGAGCATATTAGATCTGCTTCATATTTACTACAGTATAAGAGTTACACAACCTCTTATACTGCTCGCCTTGTTGAACCAGCTTCAACACCAGAAAGTTCATCTTCAGATTCTCATATCCCCTTATCTCAGAGAATGGGCAAGAAAAGAGCTCCTCCTGCTCTATTTGGTGAAATTTCTTCTGCTGTTGGATCCAAGAAAGGCAAAATTGATGTCCCAGAAGGGACTAAAAAAGTAGATGCTGGGTCCTCCAAAGCTGCCGAGAAGCCCCCAGTGGCCCCGAGCAAGAAAAATTCTCCTGCTGATGTAATTACAATCTCTCCAACCAAGACTTCTTCCTTGGTTGATGCTGCTGACCCTCCTTTGAAGAGATTGAGGAAATCATCCTCAATTAATCTTGCTGGAACTGCATCTTCTCTACCCGCTGGTGGTAGTAGTGTTTCAAACATCATTCTTCCGAGTTCTTCAATGAGCTCAGTTATACCCGAGGTTCTCGGGGTTGATGAAAAAATTCCTAGGGATACACTGACATCCCTAGCTGCTCGTCATCTTTCTTCAGTAAATTTCTCATACCTTTGGTCTTTCTTTCTTTTTTTTTGAATTCTTGTATTTGTGTTGACTTTATTGTTTTTCTTATCTTTCAGCTGGTGAACTGCTTCAATACCATCGTGAAGAAAGATCAAGTTATTAAAGCTTCCAGTTCCTCGTCCGATGTTGACGATGCTTTGTTGGGTTTAGCCCAATCTGTGAAGGAATCTCGCCAACAGTACATCGAGGAGAAAACTATTTGGGAGAAAAAGTTGGCTGTGGCTGAGGCTGATAAGATGAAGATGGATGAAACCTCCAAGAATTTGGAGGAGAAAGTTAAGGGTTTGGAGGTTAAACATCAGGAATCTGATGATAAGTTGAAGAAGGCAGAGGAAGAATTATCTACTCTGCGAGATATCAAAGTCAAGAAATAGGAATTGGAGGTGAAGCTCTCCTCGGAGAAGTCGAGGAGAAAAGTTGCAATCAAGAAACATTTCAGCGTTGGTTGGGAGAA
Source organism: Sambucus nigra (assembly GCA_949130495.1). NCBI lineage: Eukaryota > Viridiplantae > Streptophyta > Magnoliopsida > Dipsacales > Adoxaceae > Sambucus > Sambucus nigra. The sequence continues at coordinate 483,148,055 of OX422216.1, forward strand.
AGGATGGGAGAGAGGGATAGCTGCAATGACATCCCAAGTTCAATATGGGGAGTTGAAATACTTCCATGATGGCTGGGTAGCTGCTCTGCAAGAGCTAAAGGTCCAAGACGATTTTGAGCTATTCCAACAGCATCTCCCTGGTCCTCCTCCACCAATTGTGGAAGAAGAAGAAGATGATCCTGCCTCAGATGAGTCTTCTATGGCTATGGGCGATCAAGTTTCTGCCTCTCAACCCTCTGCCACCGAGGACGTTTCTTCCATGCCTCCTCCTCCCGAGAATATTCCTACCGATCAAGCTGTTGTTACCACCGAGCAACCGAGCTCCTCGTCCCAGCCTCCCGAGAAAGTCTTGGGGGACAAGGAAAAGGTGTGAAGTTGTTCGGTATCATTTCTATATTTCCTTGTAATCGAACAATGTAACTTTTTGATGATCTAATAAAATATATCTTTGCTCATCTCTGTTGTTGATGATTTATATTTGTTGATTGATGTCTTTTTCTCGTCTTTAGTTTGTTGCTAGAATGGAATTGATCTCTTCACATGATACCGAGCTGATGCGGCAATGTCACCAATATTATAAGGCTGGTCATACAGACCTTAGTACATCGGAAATTGCTGATATCCTTGGTCATGGTGCTTCAGAACAGGCTATTGAGGCTTAACGGTACTTGAAAGCTTTACTTGACCGAGCAGTGGCCAACAATGTCGCTTACTATGAGTTGATTGAAGAGCTTCATGGTTCCATCGAGGATCTTCAAAATCAACACAACGAATCAATGGCTTCGTTGCATAAGGATTATGAAAATAGATACCAGCAGCTCTCTTCAGAAACAGGCCATAAGAAGATCATTGCTGCATATGATATTAGGGAAAGGACCCTAAAAGGTGAAGTTGAAGCCCGCAGACAAATTGCCGAGATCCTGGAACAAGAAAATAATAATTTGCAGAAAAAATTGGCTCAATATGATTCTGCTGCTTCATCTTCTACTGCATTAATACCAGTTACTGATGAAGGCTTCTCGTTCTTAGAGGTCGAAAACGCCAAACTAAGGCAAGAGCTGGAGGACTTAAGAAGATCTGCCTTTTCTGGAACTACTCGGGGATGAGGAAGAGGTTCTCGGGGGCGAGGAAGAATCCTCAGCCAAAATGTTAAAGAGGATCGCACTCAGTCTACTCTGGAAACTCAAGCATTCCAGTTGAAAGTAAAAGACCGTGCTCTGACTGAAATGTCCAATAAAAATCTGTCTCTGGAAGATCAGCTGGCATCGACGAAATCTGCCTTGCATAACAAGGATCTTTTTGCCAAAAGCCTTCATGAACAATTGGATAGATTAACCTTCCAATTCCATAAACAGCCAAGGGAATTCTGGATGGCAGGATACAATGAAGCCCTTGTTCACCTGGATGCTCGCATTGAACATGTCAACAATGAAGGTTGCAAGCAAGGATGGTTAAATGCATTGGGTGTGTTAAAGTTGGAGCAAGGGCATTTTTTATGGGACTATCATGCTCCATCATTATTAGACCTGCCTGTACCACCTTTCAAATTGGATATGGCATGGATCCCAGCTCGTTCCATTCCTCGCAGCCTAATTTCAAAATACCTTGGTGATTATAGCCTTCACTCCCAAGTTGAATTATCTCGTCCTGAGCATCTTTTGGATACACCTTCTGTTATGAACGTCAGAATGCTCAGAGATGTTAATTTCATCAATTCTCCCCTTTGCCTAGAAGACCCTCCTGCCGGCGAGGAACCTGTTTCTAAAGCACAGGGAAAAAAACCAATAGAATAGTAATATCCATGTAACAATTTAGTACATTCTTGTAACTTGTAATTTATTCTAGATTAATGAAAAGATTTTCATTTTCTGTTTGCCAATTTTGTTAGTCTTGTGTTTATCAAACACCTTTATATTTGTACATATGTATCTATGTATTTAAAAGGATGGCAATATCGTGCTATTTATCAACCAACTTAAAAATTTACAAGTATCAAGGTTGATCAATAAAGTAATGAATGTAAATTGTTCAAACTGTTTCCAACCAACCAAGGTAGTTGAATAATGTTTCTCGACCAATTACAGCTGATGGGTTTTTTATCCCCGACCAGCTATACTTGGTTTAATTATAAAATTGCGTCCGACCAACTAAGATCAATAATTTGTCCTCGCCGACCAACTACAGTTATTGGGTTTTTATCCCCGACCAACTATACTTGGTGTATTTTTTGAACATTTTGTTCTTCAAAGAACTCATTGTAATAATATTACCTCCCGACCAACATAAGTTGTAATATGAGAGTATATTTTTATCTTACCAACCATAGTTGATCATGCTGGTGTACACTTTTTGGCTCCTTAAAGCTTTTAGCTCCTTAGAGCATTTTTCGGCTCCTTAGAGCATGTCCTCCTAACCAAAGGAGGTTGGCTACTTATAGCACTTTTGCTCCGTAGAGCTGTCCTCCTAACCAAAGGAGGTTGGCTACTTATAGCACTTTTGCTCTGTAGAGCTGTCCTCCTAACCAAAGGAGGTTGGCTCCTTAGAGCACTTTTGCTCCGTAGAGCTGTCCTCCTAACCAAAGGAGGTTGGCTACTTATAGCACTTTTGCTCCGTAGAGCTGTCCTCCTAATCAAAGGAGGTTGGCTCCTTAGAGCACTTTTGTTGTGTAGTGTATTACACTAGTATTCCCCGAAAAATTTTCAACCAGAAAGAAAATGGCGAAACATCCTCGTTTTATTCATAATGAAAGAAATGCTTTACATTTGACATCACTGATAATACTTGCGCAGGTATTCAGCATTCCATGCGTTCTTAAATTCCAATCCTTCTAGAGTTGCTATTCTGTAAGTTCCTGGTCGAACAACCTCTGTAACTTGGTAAGGTCCATGCCAGTTTGCTTCCAGTTTATTCTGCTTCTGAATGACCTTCTTTAGCACATAATCCCCCTCTTTTAGATCACATTTCTTTACCCTTTTGTTGTAAAACAGAGCTGTTCGTTGTTGATAAGCAGCATTCCTAATGGCTGCCTCTTCTCTGACTTCCTCGAGCATATCCAAATCCAGCCTTCTCATTAAATCACTGATCGGAGAATTGAAATTTAACACCCTGTGTGTTGGTAGGCCCAACTCGGCAGGTATCACAGCCTCACTTCCAAATGCTAGCATATATGGTGATTCTCCTGTTGCTGCTCGGGGAGTTGTTCGGTAAGCCCACAAAACTCACTGTAGCTCATTAATCCAATTTGCTTTAGCCTCACTTAACCTCTTCTTCAACCCATTTAGTAATGTTCTGTTCGTCACTTCAGTCTGTCCATTGCTTTGGGGATGGCCTGGTGCTGAATGAAACTTCAAGACGTTTGACTGATGACAATAGGCAGCAAATTCTTCATTATCAAATTGCGTTCCATGGTCTGTGATGAAAGCGTGGGGGAGACCATATCGACAAATGATATTCTTCCATATGAACTGATACACCTTCTCGTACGTCATATCAATTAGTGGTTCAGCTTCCACCCACTTAGTAAAATAGTCTACTGCCACGACGAGATACTTGAACCTTCCTCGGGTCGTCGGCAGTGGTCCAACCAGATCAATTCCCCACATGGAAAATGGCCAAGGTGATGTTATGGGTGTCAACAATGCCTGTGGAGTTCTTCGGATGGAGGAAAAACGTTGGCATTTGTCACACTTCTTAGCATAGGCTATACAATCAGCCCTCATCGTCGGCCAGTAGTATCCCTGTGTCATTATCCTTTGCAAAAGTGTCCGACCTGCTACATGAGCTCCACAAGATCCTTCATGAATTTCTTCAATCAATTCTTTGACTTCTGATGGATGCACACATCTCTGCAAACCTGCCATAATTCCTCGTCTGTACAAAACACCATTAGTTAACACATACCGAGCTACTTTATACTTCAATTTCTTGGCAGCTAGTTTGTCCTCCGGCAATTCTCCTTTTTCAATGTATGCTCTGATAGGATCCATCCAAGATGGTCCTAAATCAAGGGTAATAATCTTCACCGTCAGATCTTCTTCTATGCTCCGACTTTCTAATACTTCAATTGGTATTGTTCTTCGCAGCTCGGTGTGCGTAGCTGACGCTAGTCGGGCCAATGCGTCTGCTCTAGCATTCTCCATTCTCGGTATCCTCACCAATTGAATAGCATCAAATTCTGTCAATAACTCCATCACTTTTGCATGGTACTTCACCATTAACTCTCCCTTCACTGCATATATTCCCATCATTTGATTCACAATTAATTGAGAATCACTGAAAACAATTACTTGACGTGCCTCCATAACTTTCGCCAAATGAAAACCTGCTATCATAGCCTCATATTCAGCCTCATTATTGGAAGCTTTGAATTGGAATCTCAAGGCATACTCCATGTCAATATCATCTGGAGAGTTTAAAACAATCCCTGCTCCACAACCAGCCGTGCAAGATGATCCATCTACATATAATCTCCATGTATGTAACTCGTCTTCAAATTTCTTATCTGTTAGAGTTCCTCGGTGAAATATCATCTGTTTTCTTTCATCATCCCCGGGTATCCTTCGTTCCTCGTCGGTCATTTGTTCGCGCCCTTCTACCAACCGGAGTTGGTCGAGGTTTGAATATGATGATTTTTCTACATCCACAAGTCCTTTTACCAACCTTGGTTGGTATGGATCTGTGTCTGTTGATCCTGTATCGTCCACAGGTAGGTCAGCAAGCACCTTTTGCTCCTCGGGGGTATCAGGGTATGTGAACTCTGCTATAAAATCTGCCACGGCTTGCCCCTTCAACGATGATCTGGGTTCATACACAATATCATATTCACCGAGCTCTATTGCCCAGTATATCAATCTTCCTGATTTTTCTGGCTTGTGAAGGGCTTGTCTTAACGGCATGTCGGTATACACAATGATGGTATGGGCCTGGAAGTATGGCCTCATTCTTCTACTTGCTTCAATTAATGCCAGTGCCAATTTTTCCAGCTTTGGGTATCTGATTTCCGCACCTCGGAAGGCCTTGCTTGTGTAATAAATTGGCTTCTGGACTCCATTCTCCAATCTGATCAACGCCGAGCTAACTGCATTTTCTGATACTGCCAAATACAAGTACAGCTTCTCTCCAGTTATTGGCCTAGACAACAATGGTGGGGCTCCCAAATACTTCTTCAAATCTTGAAAGGCTTTCTCACATTCATCAGTCCACTCAACTTTTTCGCAGTGTTTTGAAGAATGGGAGGCATTTATCAGTTGCTCGGGATACAAATCTGTTGAGTGCTGTAACCCGTCCGGTAAGACTCTGCACTTCTTTCTTCGTCGTCGGAGATCGCAGCCCTAAAAGAGCCTTGATCTTTTCTGGATTTGCCTCAATACCTCGTTGGTTGACGATGTATCCGAGGAACATTCCTTCTCGTACTCCAAAGGTACACTTCGTCGGGTTAAGCTTCATCTGGTATTTATCCAGTTGATCAAAAGTTTGACTCAAGTCAATCAAATGATCTGCAGCTCTCTTGCTTTTGGTGAGCATGTCGTCGACATAGACCTCCATATTGCGGCTGATTTGCTCGGTAAAAACCTTGTTCATCAACCGCTGATATGTTGCACCTGCATTTTTTAAACCAAAAGGCATAACATTATAACAATAAGTTCCCCTTGGGGTAATAAAAGAAGTACTTTCCCTGTCTTCAGGTTTCATTTTGATCTGGTTGTAGCCAGAATAAGCATCCATGAAGCTGAGTAGCTCATGTCCCGAGGTAGCATCCACTAGTTGATCAATTCTGGGCAATGGAAAATGATCTTTTGGACATGCCTTGTTGAGATCAGTAAAATCAACACACATTCTCCATTTGTTGTTCTTCTTCTTTACCATCACCACATTCGCCAACCAATCTGGATATTTCACATCTTCAATGAATTGGGCTTTCTGGAGTTTCTCGACCTCCTCTTGTATGGCCTGGTTCTTCTCGGGACTAAACACTCTTCTTCTTTGCTTCACAGGCTTGATCTCTTTATTCACATTAAGTTCGTGACATAAAAAATTTGGATCTATACCTGGCATTTCTTCATGACTCCAAGCAAAAGTATTCTTCCTGTTTCTCAAGAAAGTTATCAATTCCTGTTTTATTGAAACATCCAACGACGATCCTATCTGAGTTACTCGTTCAGGATGCTCGTCGTCCAGGATAACAATTTCTGTAGATTCCACAACCTGCCCTTTTACGAGTTGAGATTCATCCCTAGGGTCAAGAGTTTCAATTTCTGTGCCTTCCTCCACTTGGTAAGTAGTAGTCTTTTTCTTTGACTCTTCAAGTTCCTCTTGCTCGGCAGACGAATAATAGCATTCCCGAGCTACTTTTTGATCACCTTTCATAATTCCTACTCCAAAATTCGTTGGGAATTTCAAACACTGATGTACTGTAGATGGAACTGCTTCGAACTTCTTCAATCCAACTCTTCCCATGATGATGTTGTAGGCTGACTGCACATTCTTATCCAACACAAAAAAGCGTATTCTTTCTGTTCGACAAGCAGGCCAAGTTCCAATGAGTATATCCAACTTGATCATCCCAAGTGGAAAAACTTTCTCGCCAGAAAAACCCAGAAGGGGTCTGTGATAAGGTTCCAATTGAGATAATTTTAAATTCAAGCTATCAAAGCATGAATAGTACATGATGTCTGCCGAACTACCATTGTCTACTAACACCCTTGAAATGATCACATCCTTCATCCTCATTTTGATCACCAAAGGATCATCATGAGGGTAAAGAACACCTGCCAGGTCATTTTTTGAAAAACCAATCACTAGCTTCTCTTTGTTTACCTTCCTCGGACGATCATCCTCGGCCAGGTTTATTCGCTGAATGTATGAACAAGCTTGAGCCTCTCCGAGGTAAGCTTTTCTTTCTGCAGTAAGGTCTCCTCCTCCTGCATCTCCTCCTATAATAACATTACAATCAAATGACCCAAAACGTATGGAAAATACCTCTCGTTCAGGTTTCCTTGGTTTCTTGGGAAGATCGGGGTCATCATCTGGATCCTCTTCATGGTCCCTCCTCTTTTTCTCCTCTGCACGACGAGGAGATCTAGATCTCTCTCTAGTTCTATCATCATTCTTCCTTTCACCTCTGCGATCTACATACTTTGATAATTTTCCTCTTCGGATGAGTGTTTCAATCTCGTTCTGAAGGGCTATACAATTTTTTGTCATATGGCCATGATCTTTATGAAACTCGCAATATTTGTCCTTATTCCTCAGGTCGGGATTTGTCTTCAGTTTCTCTGGCCACTTGATTTCCTCGTTATTCCTGATTTCTTCCAAAACATGATTAATACCCATTTTCAATGGAGTATAATTATCATACTTCTTTAGGACTTCCAACTTCATCCTGTTATTCCTGGAATGTTTGTCACCACCATTACCTTTCTGATCTTTCTTCTTAGAATTGTCGACCTCCACTTTAACTTCTTTATCCATATTCTTCTTCGCAGCCATAGCCTCCTCGGCATTCATGATTTTGGCCGCCTTTGCCATCAACTCCGACATATTTTTAGGTGGATCTTTGGCCAAAGTGTAGTACAGCTTGTTAGGCAGCAAACCACTCATCAGAGCAGTGATTGCTGTCTTTTCTTCATAATCTATGACTTCCAACTTCTCGTTATTGAAACGAGTTATGTAATCTCTAGTACTTTCACCCCGAGGAAGATTATTGTACCATATTTGTGCAGATCCGGTAAGAGTTCCCGAGAATGCTCTACACCTCATCTCGTCGGGGACAGCGTAGATATCTGCAGCAGCTTGGTATTGTTCTATATGAAGTACGGGATCTGTCTTTCCATCGTACTTGGGAGTCACTACAGGTGCTTTGAATTTCGACGGTGTAGGGAAATCCACAATGGCTTGCACAAAAGGTGTTCCTTGAACAAAAGTTCTCTGTAAGGGGTTCCTCGCCTTAGCCATTTCTCCCAGTCTATCTTCCAACCGTTGAATGGAACCTTTCCATGCTTCATTCCCTTCCTCGGGCCGCTTAGTCCGAGCAACTGATTGCTCTGACGTAGCTTCCTGAGATTTATCTCAACGAGTAGTTGGTCGCGATTGTGCAGATCCTTCTCTCAAACCTGGTGGTGGTCGAAAACTTCTTGATGGAGCCCTAGGTGGACTCATGTTCCTCCTTGGTCCTAACCGACTGAAAGGAGACACCCTGCTTAATCTTTCCAAAGCGCTAGTTCTCTCCGGAGAAAGAGTGATACGTTGATCTGTATCCGTGGCCCGTATCGATGAAGTTCGCCCAGGTTGATAAGAAGAATCATTAGACTCCTCATTGCGATATGACCCAGTATGTCTAGATTGCGATTGCCTATGATCACTCCTTTGCCCTGAATAGGTAGGTGCACCGCCCTGAAGAGTTTGAATGAGTTGCCTCATAGATTCTTGCATGGCGGTTTGTCCTTGAGCCAGATTCGTCATAATTCCAGCCAGATCTGGGGATGCAGATGGATTTGGAAGATTTCCAGTATTTCCAACATTTCGATTACTGGATTCTGGATTATCTGCCATTGGTGATAAATGATTTTTATGAAAAACGATAATAACAATCGTTTCCCACAGACGGCGCCAATCTATTGATGTAAAAAACTAGATCGCTCAAATTTTTCAATCACAGATAAATAAATAAGACAAAGATTTTTAAAGTGGTTCGGCTAGGAACAAAGCCTACGTCCACTGTTATGTTATTGCTGAGTGTTTGTGGAATTCTTGATTACAAATTCTCTCAAGAAATTCCGGTCCCCTTGAATGAGGATGATACATGGTATTTATAGCCTTGAGGCTGTACATGAAAGGTTCGATACATTAAATGACATACATGTGAAAGGGTAATACATTTAATGCAGAGTGTGTGCCAAGAATATAAGCATTCAATGAATATCTGAGCTGTTGATTATCTGGCAATTAATGATACGACCGAGATGCAGCTCGGACCGCCATAGTTGTTCGCTGATCAGGAGTTCCTCGGAACATTAGAGTACCTCGGTGCGTTAGAGTTCCTCGGTGCGATAGAGTTCCTCGGTGTATTCTCGTTGCTCGGAAAGAAGCATGGTTGGTCGGGAAATGATCTTCCTCGCTGCTATTGTGCTACGTAGATTGACACGTGTCTTCGTCTTATTAGTCCACATCAGCATATTAATTTTGGTATCAACAACAGCGATCAAAGTCCGTGAACCACACCGCGACGAAAAAAATGGAAAAAATAGTCGCGGTCAAAGTCCGTGACGAAAAAAATGGAAAAAATGGTCGCGGCCAAAGTCCGTGACTATTTTCATCACGATTGGGGGTCATGGACTTTGACCGCGACCATTTTTAAGCGCGACGGAAAAAATAAAAATGATCATGGACAAAGTCCATGACCATATTTAACTATAATAAAAAAAATTATATTTTTTTTAGGTCCAATCCATAAATTGGGGATCTCGTGATTGCGCGACCGGTTGCTACGTGTAACTTTAGACGGGCACGAGGTGTTTTAAATATTTATTATTGGCAAAACAATAAAAAAATCACAAATTGCTAATCAGGAACATTGTTAATAAACTAATATACATACAAACCTAAAAATATTATAAGTCTTAATAATTCACAGACCAAAAAAAAATTGGGCAGAGTTACCCCTATTTTTAGAACATTCCAAACCTTGTTAATATAACACCTACTAATTATAAAGCCCGCACGGCCATAAAATTTAACAATCAAACAATAAAATCCGGCACGACCATAAAACTAAACTATAAAACCCCGCACGATCGTAACACATAAAAAATAGGCGTTATTATATTTAAGTCCCATTTGTCAGGTCAACATACATATAAGTCCCATTGACTTTTCAACAATCATCTAGGTCATATTCCAACTTTGTAGGAATTTTTTCACAATTTTACCCTTTTGTAACTAATCATCCGTAACTTCCTTTAGGAAGTTACATAAGTGGTTGGGCTTTTTTTTTTAATTTTAAAATGATCATAACTTTTGATTCACAAATTCATTTTTCGCAAAATTACTATTTTTGAAATCTGCTCGATGAGATCTATCAAACCAAATCCATGAATCCTATAAAATTTCAAAGAAAAAACTTTACACAAACAGTAAACTTTACTGCACGCACTAGAATATGAAATATTTTTATATGTGTGACATTTTCACGAACAGACAGTAACATTTAATGTGGCAATATTACACAGTTTATATATATATATATATATATCCGGTGGATCCAAACCCTCTTTTTTCAAAATTACCTTATATTTTAAGGTCTGCGCTAGCGGCATCCAATCCTTACCCCCATTGTTGGAGCTTCAACGACCTTCATCAGAGCTCCGATTTGGGGTGGGTAGGGATGGCGTATGGTGCCACTGGCGCGGACCTTTGAAAATAAGAGACTTTTGAATAAATGGGTTTTGGATCCACCAGAGTATCGTGGGGTGCCGCTGGTGCGGACCTTTGAAAATAAGAATGGATAAATGGGATCTGGATCCTCCGAGCGCCGAGTTGGGGTGAGTAGGGGTGGCATTAGGTGCCAGTGGCACAGACCTTTAAAAATAGGAGGATATATATTTATAATGTGATAGCACAACAAATGCTATTGTTTGTAAAAATATCACAGATATTAAATTTTATTGTATACACCAGAAAATGAAATAGTTTTATATCTGTGACATTTTCACAAACAGTAACACTTGTTGTGTTAATATATTTATGAAATAGTTTTATATATATAACATTTTCACAAACAGTAACATTTACTTAGTTAATATTACACAATATATATATATATACACACACACGGTAGATCCAAATTTTTTTTTTTAAATTACCATATTTTCAAAGGTTTTCGCTAGCGACATTCAATCCCCACCACTACCCACCCCCATTATCGGAGCTTCAACAACTTTCATCAGAGCTATGATTTGGGGTGGGTAGTAGTGGCATATGAAATTAAGAGAATATTAGATAAATGGGGTTTGGATCCACCGGAGCTCCGGTTTGGGTGAGTATGGGTGGCATTGAGTTATGTTTATATCTATAACATTTTCATAAACATTAACATTTATTGTGTTCATATAACACAGTATATATATATATATATATATATATATATATACGGTAGATCCAAACCTCTTTTTTATGATATTATCTTAATTTTAACGGTCCGCGCTAGCAGCATCATATCCCCACCACCATCCACCCCCATTGTCAGAGCTCCAACAACCTTCATTAGAGCGCTGATTTGAGGTGGCATGGGATGCCGATGTAACATTTTCGCAAACAGTCATTTATTATTTGTGAAAATATTACAAATATAAACATAACCCAATGCTACCCCTACTCACTCCAAACTGGAGCTCCGGTAGATACAAATCTCATTTATCAAATATTCTCTTATTTCCTAAGGTTCACGCTAGCGACACTCCATGTCACCCCAAATCAGAACTCTGATGAAGGTTGTTGGAGCTCCGACAATTGGGGGTGGTGGTGGTGAGGATTAGATGTCACTAGCGCGAACCGTTAAAAATAAGACAAAATCAGAAGAAAAAAAAAAAGATTTGGATCCACCGCATCCATATAATAATGCTCTTGTGCGGACACCTAACGGTGCGCCTAGAAATTATCGCCTAAATTATAGGCACACTCTCTCTCTTTTCTAGCTCACCGTCAGGTGCCATATGTGTTGTCAACATTCTTAAAATGCGGACTGATCCGCACAAGAGCAAGATTGTATATATATATATATATATATATATATATATATATATATATATATAAATGTTACCGTTTGTGAAAATATTACAGATATAAACTTAACCCAATGCCAACCCTACTCACCCCAAATTGGAGCTCCAGTGGATCCAAATCTCATTTATCCAATATTCTCTTATTTTCTAAGGTCCGTGCCAGCAACACCCCATGTCACTCCAAATCAACGCTCTGATGAAAGTTGTTGTAGCTCCAACAATAGGGGTGAGTGGTGGTGGGGATTGGATGCCACTAACGAGGACCGTTAAAAATAAGACAATATCAGAAAAAAAGAAGTTTGGATCAATCGTGTATATATATATATATATATATATATATATATATAATGTTACAGATATAAAACTAATCCAATGTCAACCCTACCTACCCCAACTTGGAACTTCAATTGATCCAAACCCCATTTATCAAATATTTTCTTATTTCCTAAGGTCCGCGCATGTAGCAGCACCCTATGCCACCCCAAATCAACGCTCTAATGAATGTTGTTGTAACTCCGACAATGGGGGTAGGTAGTGTTGGGGATTGGATGCCGATAGCGCGGAGCGTTGAAAATACGATAATATATTTTTTTTAAAAGGTTTAGATCAACCGTATATATATATATATATATACATTGTGTTATAATACAGTAAATGTTACTGTTTGTAAAAATGTTACAAATATAAACAAACTTGATAGTAACCCTACCCACCCCAAATCGAAATTCTAATGATGTTTGTTGGTTTGTTCATACCACTTGATTATAACATCTCAACAAATAATCTCTCTCTCAAAAAATCATCATGTGAAAGTGAAAGTATTTGTGAATTAATCTACATACAAAATATCATATCACATCTCTCAATCAATTATACAACAAATTCCTACAAATTATAAAGCATTCTATTTGATATCCAAATAATCACAAATATGCTTTGAAACACTAGAATTCAAAATTTTCAAATTTGGAATAAAATCTTTTGAATCAATTTTGTTTCAAAATTTTATTTACGCTCAACCTTATTTCACTCAATGTAAAATTAATTTTTGAAACAAAAAAAATCACTTTTCACGATTATGAATATACACACAATGAGAAGTTTTATGTTTTAAAATTTCTTTGAAATCACAATGTTGGATCAAAATAACAATAACAATAACAATGAGATAATGAGATCCGAGAACAATTCAAATAAAGAGGAGAAAAAAATATGATTCCTATAAAAATATAAAATTGAAGAGGTCTTCAATAAGCCAAAACACAGAACCTATCTCACTGATTTATCTCTCGGTTTTTTTGCGTTGTCAGTGAGAGAACGAACTCCTTCTCTCTCTCGGTTTGTTGTCTGAGAAATAACTCTGTTTTCTCTCTCTGTGATGAAGACGATATAAGTTCTCTCTCTCTGTCTTCCTTTTACAGCGCCGACGAGCTCTCTCTATTTTTCTCTCTGTGGTGATGAGTTCTCTCTCTCCTCTCTTTCTCTTTAGCGCTGACCTGACCTCTCTCTAATCTCTCTCTGCCCAACCGAAGCAAATGCAAACCCTAATCGCAATATATATGCAGCAACGAAGGGCAGTTACAATCCAACAGCTGAGATCGGATTTAGTCGTACAGAAATCTGCATCTAATGGTGTACAAACCGCGATGGAAACACAGGCGCTGGTTGCCTGAATATGTAGTCACGTGGATTGAGTGTAAATCAGTCACGACCTATCTTGGGTATGAAGAAGAAGCACAAAGGTGCTGAAAATGAGATTAATAATGATGTTTTGAAAGCGCAAGATTGATAATATTCTAGATCAATGGTCCTGATCTGTCTTTCAATGTGCTTTCATTAGATTTGGCCAGATGCGTTTTAAAACAATTCAATCTTTTGACCACAAAATTTTTAAATGAATTTCAATTTTATACAACCAAGTTTTACTCTACAAAAATAATTCTAGTTTTATCCTCAAACATTTTAAAAACCATATTTTAATTAAACAAAAAAAATTATTTAAAATGATTAAAAAAAATGTTTAAGTGAATAAAAAATGAGTAAAGAGGCTAAACCACCGAATAAAATTGAGCACACATAATAACACGTATATGCAGTGTGTGTCTCCTAATTGAGGTTCATGAGATTAATACTTCCCTTTTTGAAGTTCATGTTGAGGCATTGGAGTTCTTTGACTGGGATTCTTTGATTAAGCTTGATTCCTTTTTGAGAGAGTAACTCATAAAAAATTTAATCATATTTTGTCTCGATATCCAAACTAGTTGGAACTCCTATATAGAACAGACTAAAATAAGTCAACCATATAGCGTGTTCTCAATCTCCCACTTTGGATATTAGAGACAAAATTCCCTTGAATATCTTGTACTCGTGGGTAAAAATGAAAAATCATAGATTTCCTATACAAAAATCTCTAACTACCCATTCCCATCCTAAAACCGAAAATAAGATAAGAAAATACATTACTCAACTACAATACAGACTAATACCCTAATAAATAGAACGAGCTATACAACCGGGTCTAAAAAATGCCTAAAAAAGATAAATACTCAATGGCATATTAGTTGAGTTAGAACATAATAAGATATGAAATATTAGGCCATGTACTCAAGTTCCTTTCTCCCAATTTTGCTCAAATATATAACGGGGCAAAAGAATATAAATCAGGAGTGTGGTGACAATTATTATGCAACACAAATAAATATGAAAGAGGTAACAACCAAGAAAGGATAAATAAAAGGCCAATCACACAACAACGGGGGTACGTGGTTCAGCAAAGAAATGCCTACGTCCACGGTGGTTCAGTCAGTGTTATTTCTCTATATTCTGAGGAATAAGTACAGAGAATACAACTTGTCCTTTGCCCCGGACTTAGGGTTTAATTTATACATGTGTATGTTGGAGTAGTGGGGGTGATGGGTTCCTTCTTATTAGCCATCTCCCCTACATGGAATCGTGTTTCCCCACAACTTCCCTTCATAGGATCGTGGGGTAATTGGATTGATATGAAGGTGATGGGCTTGGACTTTGGGCCGCTAGGGAGAGGCTACTCGTTCAGGCCTATGGTGCTAAATCCAGGGTCCCCACAATTGCCCCTAAATTTGTTGGGCCATCTTTTCAGGTCCAATGAATTTAAATAATCAGCTATTATGGTCGATTTCTTTGAAAACTGTGAAGTTACTTTGGCGGCACCCGCTTCGCTATTCGTGCGCTATGATTAGACTTGAAGGCTCGTTGGAATAAGGCGCATTTCTTTTTGTCGCTTCAGGCTTTTCCAGCAATCTTTCGTCTTCTGAGAGCTCTTGCGCTTAGTACCCTCTGTTTTCGATTTCAACTTTCGTTGCTTCTTCGCCATTTGACCTGATCTTCTGTCTTGTAAGTCTCTCGTGCTTTTTTGCATTTTATCTTTGGTTTGTAGTTTTTCTTGTGTTTTTCCAATGGCGAAGTTTGGAAATAGGTCTGTGGCTGAGTTTAGAAAATTCTATAGTATTCCTGAGTGGGTAGAGATTGAGTGCTGTGCCTCGCCTCCTAGGAACGTTAGGGATATAGAGGATGCACATTGGATTCACGTTCTGTTGCTCTCCCAGGGGGGACTTACCTTCCCTCCCAATGATCTATTTCTGCACTTCTTTAGCTACTTCAGTATTGTGCCTACACAATGTTCGCCTAACGTATGGAAAATAGTGAACGGCGTGCATAGGATAAATCAATTGTATGGCACGAAGTTAGGGCTTGCCGAGGTCTATTTTTGTTACTCTTTTTCTCGAACGAGCTCAGGTGTCCTGTACCTTAAGTCTAGGAGCCCTGATAGGGTATTGGTAGTAAATTTACCTGATTCCCATAAGGACTACTGGCAAGAAGGTTTTCTTGTTAGGAATTGGCAATTCTCCCCCAATTTGAAGGGTCGAGGTCTGAGAGGTTCACTGTTCCCTTTTATGGGGAAGAATATATAGGTAGATGTTGTAGTATTGCTTCAACCTTTGTTGACTTTGTGGTTTTTCTAACTTCTCCTTGCTTTTTCTTTTACAGCGAAGATAAAGAACTTGGAGCCTACTCTCAGCGAGGTTCGTATCTCGGAACTGGTGAAAGCTTGAAACATCAGGGAACCCTTGGGTGACGGCGAGCATCCGAGGTCTGCTGCTTTTCTGCTTGAATACAAGAACACAGGCTCCAGCTTCATAGCCCGACCTGTGGATACTGTTCCGAACTTTGACTCTTCCGAAGAGATTTCTGCTGAGCCCATCCAATTGGACGAAGAAGAGAGCAGCTCGGAGAGTGAGCCTGCAGGTGTTGTGAGTAATTTGGGTGGAGGTAGTGCTGATAGCAGCAGTTCCTCGAGTACTACCAGCAATTCAGGTGAAGAAATGCCTCCCAGGAAGAATTTAATCCTAGATGATGATGTGCTTCTTGCACAGAGGTCCAAAAAATCGAAGACTGTCTCCGGGGCCATAGCTACTGGTTCTCGGCCTTCCCCTCAAGAGCAAGAGAAGAAGAAGAGGGAGGAGGAGCAGGCGAGGGAGAGGGAGAGGAAAAAGGAGGAGGAGAGGAAGAAGGTGGAAGAGAGAAAGAGGAGGGAGAAAGAAAAGGAGGAGGAGAGGAGGAAGATGGAATTGAGGACCAAGTCCGGTCAAGCCTTGGTCCCAGTATCTGCTCTGCCTGAGGGGGCTTCGGTGGCCACCTCTCCTCAGCTCGCCCCTGCGCTGCTTGAGAGGGCAGTCCTCCCTGCAGATCGTGAGAGGGCGTCAGGGTCTGATCAACTGGGTTTGCAAGCTAGCCAGAGGCTTGCCTTGGTAAGGTTCCTTTTCTACTTCTCAACTTTTTCTAATCCGTTTTGATGGTTTCTTCTTTCTGATCCTTTCCTTATTTTTTGCAGTTTGTGACTGACTTTGCTGGGCTCTATCGCTCTCGCGATGAGCTTCTGAGAAGGAACACCGAGCTGGAGCAGCAGAAGTCTACTCTGGTGGCCAGAGGTTCTCAACTGGAGGCCGATCTGAAGGTTGCTGATGCGGCTCGAGCTTCTTCTGCCTCGACCCTTGCTAATTCTGCTCGCGAGAGAGATAATGCTGTTAGGGAGCTCGGCGAGCTGAGGAAGTCGTATGATCAGGTCTGCTCGAGCAAGCTGGACTTTGTGGAGAAGAACAGGGTTCTTGCCGAGCAGCTGGAGGCGGAGAAAGACTAGGCAGCTACTCTTAAAGAACATTCATACAATTCTGGCTGGGCTGCTGCGTATGAAGACGCCGAGGTTCGGATAGGCTATATTAGCCGTCTGAACTTCAAGAAGGGGTGGAACAAGGCCCTTGTGGCCGCTGGGGTGGATGTTGCATCCCCACTCTTTGACGAGCATGATCCAGGGCCAAAGCCGGTCGTGGATGAGGACCCAGCCCCAACTGCTGAAGGCAGCAATCCTGTTTCTCGGGCGACCTCTTCTGATGCTCCATTGGTCGAGGAGGCAGTGGATGCCCCTGCAGAGGGTAATGCCCCTGCCGATGCTGATAAAGACAAAGGTCCATCCACCGAGGTTGCTATGTGATAGGGATTCTTTGTAATTTTTTCCTTTTTTGTTCTGATGTAACCTCGCTCGTTATCAATGAAAAGACTTTATTTTTGTTTATGCTGATTCCTTTCTTTCCTTTTGCTTTTACTTGTAGTTGGTTGATGTGGATGACTATGTTCCTGTTACCTCCCAATTAGGTAGGACTCTGGGTCCTAATGCAAGCCCTGCAGTTCGCCAGGCTTTTGCTAGGCTCTGTAGGTTTGCTAAATCAAGGAACCAGAAATATAAGGATCAGTCCGAGCTGGTGGCCAAATTGAAGGACAGGCTCCAGGAAATGGGAGAGATCGTAGCTTTAGTGCAAGAAGAAGTCAGCGAGCTGAGAGTAAAGTTACTGGAGGCCACCGAGATCAATCAAGTCGTGGAGTTTCTTCAGCGGGAGAATGACGACCTGAGGCGGGAGGTCTCGAAGCTTAAGGAGCATTCGTCGAGCACCGCTGCGGCAGTCCTACAAGGTTCTTCCTCGTCGCGAGCTGCTCGGCCTCCCCTCCCGCGAGCTGGTAGGAGTACGCGGGGTAGGAGTAGGGAAGCTGAGGAGCAGCGTGAGAGGGAAATGGAGGAGCTGCACGGCGATGTCCAGCGAGCTTACGTAACTGCTGCTGGGCTCCAGAGGGACGTCACCCGACTGCGGCATTTATTCAAGAAGGGCCCTCGCCAAGTGTGGACTGATGGCTATGATCAGGGCTGGCTGGATGCTCCCACAAGATTATCAGAGTTCGAGGAGCTTTCCTTCATCAGGGGGTGGTTGAGTTCTCTCAAAGAGCTGCAGGTCCCGAGAAATTCGATATTGTGGTATCGGCATGAGATGTCTCCCTCTACTCTGATGCCCAATCCATTCAGGCGAGATGACCGATGGATTCCTATCGATGCTATTCCTCGGCGGCTACTAGAGTTGGACACAAATGAAGTTGTTGAGGAATATGATCCTGCCCCTGATGACGGGAGGAGAGCTAAGGTTGCTGACTACCTTGCTCGGAGGCTTCCCCCTTCTTGATATTTTGTTTTTTAATAATTGTAAATGCATTGGGCGAGCCTTTGCCGACTAAACATGTACTATTATTGTTTGTAAATATAAAAGATTAATGGAAAGTTTGAGTTTTGGGCGTTTTTGCCGATTAAACGTGTTTATCCAATCTTTGTTATATTTTTGCAGCTTCACAATCTTTATCTTGTCATGTGAGTGTCCGCCCAGTCTAGTATTAAGAATACCATTGTGCTCTCTCTTTACCTTTTAGGTTGTGTCGTCACACTCCCTTAGGTCTAAGAGGGGCAATTGACGAGGACACACCTGTTATTGGATGTCTTCATCCGGTCAGGATTTTGTTTAACCAAAGTAGGTTTGATGCCTAAGAATACTCTGTAGGGCTTCATATATTGCCATGGGCAATGCTAAGAGGTCTGTCGTGCTTCGTGACGATGACCTGAGGAGGGGTGTTCCCCTTCTATGTCAACCATTATACCTGTGATTTGAAAAGGATGTGCAATAAGATATAATTGTTACTTTTTTGGAGAGTAATCAACTGAGAGATTTTTATTGGTGAATAGAGAAATAAACTGTCTTTTCCCAAAATGAGTACAATAAAAGATCTAACAATAGAACTCCTAAAAGTAGAATTTCTTGAGATTAGCTGCGTTCCATGCTCGTGGTATCTCTCTGCCCTCCACCGTTTTCAAATGATAGGCACCTTGCAGATTGTCTCTAATTATCTCATAAGGTCCTTCCCAGTTTGGGCCCAGTTTACCATCTGATGGCTTCACTGTGTTGCCCAGGACCTTCCTTAGGACATAGTCTCCAACTTCGAACTTCCTCGGATTGACCTTTTTGCTGTAGTGCTTCGCGAGCTGTTGCTGATAGCTCGCTAGTTTTACTAGGGCAAGTTCCCTGCGCTCGTCGGCCAAGTCGAGTTCAGCGAGCAAAGCCTGATCGTTCTGATTCTGCTCGACACGGTCGGATCTCATTGTAGGCAATCCTTCTTCTAATGGGATGACCGATTCCATACCATATGCTAGTGAGAATGGAGTCTGACCTGTGGCTCGTCTGGGAGTCGTTCTGTATGCCCATAGGACATGTGGTAGCTCGGTAGTCCACGCGCCTTTTGCTCGCTCTAACTGCTTTTTTAATCCAGTGATCACTGTTTTATTGGAAGCCTCAGCTTGTCCGTTGCTCTAAGGATAAGCTACCGAGCTGAAGTGGTGCCTGATCCCGTGTTGGTCGCAGAAGTCCTGAAAGGGACCACTCTCGAACTGTGTCCCATTGTCAGTGATGATGGTTCTGGGGATCCCGAATCGAGTGATTATATTTCTCCATATGGACTTCATCATGTCAGCATCTCGGATGTTCGCCAGTGGTTCTGCCTCGATCCACTTGGTAAAGTAATCAGTGGCGACCAACAGGTATTTGCGATTGCCGGCAGCGGTGGGTAGTGGTCCCACGATGTCCATTCCCCACTGGGCGAAAGGCCAGGGGCTGGTCAGGGATTTTAATTCGTTGGCAGGCTGGTGGGCCATGGGGGCGTGAAGCTGGCATTTTAGGCATCTGCGAACATATACTGTGGAGTCCCTTTGCATATATGGCCACCAGTAACCTTCCTTTATTGCTCGAAAGGCTAGAGACCTTCCTCCGACGTGACTTCCACGGATTCCTTCGTGAAGCTCGTGAAGCACTGTCTTGACCTCGCCTGGGTGGACGCATCTAAGGTAGGGGCCGGAGAAAGATCTTTTATACAAGTCGCCTCCCGTGGATAAGCGAAAGCGAGCAGCTTTGACTCTTATCTGGTGGGCGGTCCTCCTATCCTCTGGGAGCGTTCCGTTCTTCAAATAGTCTCTTAAGGGATCCATCCAGCTAGGGGCTGGTTCCAATTGGAGTATTTGTTTCGCTTTTGTTAGCTCGCAGTTGGGGTGAATGCTCGGGTAGCTAAGGAAATCGATAGGGATTATCCTTTTAAGGCTGGAATCAACTGCCGAGCTTAGGGCTGCCAAAGCGTCAACGTGGCTGTTCTGCCCCCTGGGAAACTGTTGGATGTTGATTTCTTCAAAGTTCGTCATCAAGTTTCTTACCAAGGAGAGGTAGGTTGCCATCCTCTCGTCCTTCGCGTTGTAGTCTCCACTTATCTGATTGGAAACTAGTTGCGAGTCTCCGAATACCTGTAAATGCTTTGCTCCTTGAGTTTGCGCCCTTTGGAGACCTGCAATTAAGGCTTCGTATTCTGCTTCGTTGTTGGAGGCTGCAAATCCCAGCCTGATTCCTTGCTCGAGGACTGCATTTTCTGGAGTGATGAGAACAATTCCTACTCCTGCCCCCTTTGAGTTGGAGGCTCCATAAACGAATAGCTTCCAGCTTCCCCCTGTAGCCTGGCTGTTTTGTTCTGTTGGCTTAGGCTGGTCGAAGGGTTCTTCGCCTGTGAATTTGGCTATGAAGTTAGCGAGGATTTGATCCTTGATAGCTATCCTTGGTTGAAATTGGATGTCAAACCGGCCGAGCTCGACTGACCACTTAGACAGTCTGCCCGACAAATCCTCCTTCCTTAGGACAACCTTGAGGGGGTGTGATGTAAGGACAATGATCGTGTGAGCTTCGAAGTAATGCTTCAGTTTCCTCGAGGACATTACTAGGGCGAATGCGAGCTTTTCCAATGGAAGGTAGCGCTGCTCGGCGTCTAGTAAGGTTTTGCTCGCGTAATAGACTGGATGTTGGATCCCTGTGACTTCACACATTAGCGCTGAGCTGATAGTATGGCTGGATACAGAGAGGTAGAGGTACAAAGGGTCCATTTGCTGTGGTATGACAAGCAGTGGTGGGGATCTTAGGTAGGATTTGAGCTCGCCTAATGCTTGCGAGCAAACTGGGGTCCATTCTACCGTTTTGCTGCCTTTTAAGAGTTGGAAGAAGGGCTTGCATCTCTCGGAGGATTTAGAAATGAAACGATTTAGAGCAACGAGCATTCCAGTGAGCTTCTGTACATCGCGGATTGTGCGAGGAGGTTGCACCCGTTTAATTGCATCAATCTAGTCCGGATTTGCCTCTATGCCACGCTTGCTGACCAAATACCCAAGGAACTTTCCTGACTGGACACCGAAGGAACACTTGCTCGCATTGAGTTTCATTCGGTATTTCCTGAGGATTTCGAAGGTACTTGCCAGGTCCGAAAGGTGGTTTTCTTTCTTCTTGCTCTTGACGAGCATGTCGTCGATGTAGACCTCCATCGTGTCTCCCATCTGATTCTTGAACATTTTAGTAACCAGCCGCTGATAAGTTGCCCCTGTATTTTTTAGTCCAAAAGGCATTACCTTGTAACAGTATAAACTAACCGTCGTGATAAACGCCGTTTTATCCTGATCTGGTGCATACAGGGGAATCTGGTGATAGCCTGAGTATGCGTCTAGGAAACTCATTCGCTCGTGAGCTGCAGTGGCGTCTACTAGTTGGTCTATTTTTGGAAGAGGGAAGCTATCCTTGGGGCAGGCTTTGTTGAGGTCAGTGAAGTCTATGCAAACTCTCCACTTACCGTTGCTTTTTGGAACTACCACTGGGTTGGATAACCATTTGGGGAATTGCACTTCCCGTATGGATCCTGCATCCAGCAGTTTTTCGACTTCTTGTTCTATTGCCTTGGCTTTCTCGGGAGCAGTTCGTCATGCCTTCTGTGCTATCGGCTTGAATGTGGGATTGACGTGCAACCGATGGCAGACCATATTGGGATCGATTCCTGGCAGCTCATAGGGTTCCCAAGCGAAAACATCTATGTTGCTTCTGAGTAAGGTTAACAAATCCTTTTGCTCTTCGTCAGTGAGTGAGGTTCCGATCAGGAAGACTCTGCCGTTGTCGCCTTCTCTAGCAATTACTTCTACCAGGTCCTCTACAACCCGCTCGGAGGGGAGGAGCCTGGTCTCTTCCACTCCGGGCCTTCCATATTTTAATTGCTATTTGGAAGGGATTGCACCTTCCTCCACTTTCTCGCTGGTTTGAATGTCTTTTTTCTCTGGCTTCGGTCGGATGGCCGCTATGAAGCACTTTCTCGCCATCGCCTGGTCGCCATGTATCTCCATCACTCCCCGCTCGGTGATATATTTGAGTTTCTGGTGGTAGGTCGAGGAGACTGCCTTCATTGCATGAAGCCATCCCCTGCCGAGGATGGCTTGATACGGTGAATCGATGTCGACCACCAAGAATTCGATCATTTTCGAAACATTCCCAGCGAGCACTGGTAGTACTATCTTGCCCAGAGGCATGGTCATTTTTCCAGCGAAGCCGACCAGAGGAACAGTGGTTCCCTTTAGGTCAGCGATGTTCAACTTCAATTTTCTGAACAGGTCGATGTACATTACTTCGGATGAGCTTCCTTGATCGACGAGCAGCCTGTCGATATCAAAGTTGGCTATCCTGAGTGTAATGACTAAGGCATCGTGATGTGGGGTCCTTACTCCCACAAGATCTTCATCCGTGAAAACAATATGCTTATTGTAGTTGATGTCCTCTGCTTGCCGGCGTTTTCCTGCCTGTGATTTCGCTGGATCTATTTGAAAAGCTTGCATTACTGCTGTCAGCTTCTTTACCTCCATCCGAGCTGAGTTGCCCTGGATTTGTTTAATATCGGATACTCCATGGATTACTGCGAATTCGTGTCCGGTGTCGTCTTCTAACACGTTGTCAGGTTTTGCCTCCTTGTGGACAATCACTCTCTCTACCTTCCTTTCCACAAAGTCGTTCAAATGTCCGGATTGGGCCAGCTCCTCGAGGTGGGACTTAAGAGCCTTGCAGTGCTCGGTCTTATGTCCTCCCTCTTTGTGAAAGGTGCATCTCAGCGCGTTGTTTCTTTTCATGGATCTCCTCCCATTTTTCGGGGCCATTTGATGAACGACTCATCCTTGATCTTAGCGAGAATTTTGTAAATTGGTTCTTTGAAGACGGTGTTGACCGCCTGGAACGATTTTGCAACGTCAGGGCTTCCTCCGTTCTTGGGGCCATTCTTGCTCCCATTCTTTCCTCCTTTTTTCTGGTTATCAACTTTCTCACTTCCCTTCACGGCAAGCTTGGCTCGACCGTTTTCACCTACGTTAAGGCGGGTGACATCTTCCACCTTTGCGTATTTCTCAATCCGGGCCATCAGGTCATCAATGGTGGTTGCTTCCTTCTTTGTCAAGGACTGGTAAAGGAGGGAAGAGCTAGGTAGCCCAATTTTGAATGAAGCCACTGCCACCTCTTCCGCGCAGTCTTCGACTTCGTTGAATAACTCCCAGTACCTCTTCGCGTAGTCTCGAAGTGTCTCCTGAGGAGTTTTCTTCATCGTCAATAGAGCATCCATCCTTTTGGGATGGGAGCTTCTGGTGATGAACCGGGCCGTAAAGAGCTCGGCTAGGGATTTGAAATTCCTGATGGATCGGTGAGGGAGTTTCTCGAACCATTTTTGGGCCACGTCATGAAGGCTCGAGGGAAAAATACGGCACATCAGTGCATCTCGGTGATTCCAGAGGGTCATAGCCTGCCGGTACTGCCTGACATGATCAATGGGATCAGTCTTCCCGTCGTAAATCTTAAACCTTGGAATAGTAAACTTTTTGGGAGCTTCTTCTTCTTTAATTTCCCTCGTGAAGGGTGATTTCATCTGGGTCTTGAGGGCTCTCCTGGCGAGTTCTCTAGTTGACCTGGTGCCGCGGTGAGCTGGATGTTGCTCCATATCTCTGCGGACTAGGTTCCGTATGTTGTCGTTGCTGCGAGCAGGGCTCTGATAGCGACGAGCTTTTCTCAGTTGCTCGCGGAGGTCGTCGTCTGAGCTTCCACCTTCGAATCCTTGATATTGCCGCCTAGGGCTCCTTCCTCAGATGCGAGATTTGCTCGCCTGAGGGCTAGGGGTGCGATAGGGGCGTCTCCTGGTATCAGGGCGTAGTTCTTTTTCCAGTTTTTCCAGTCTTCTTTTCAGGCGAGCATTCTCAGCCTCATACCTGCGAGAAGACTCCCTCTGCTCGTGGAGCCTTGCTTCGTATGCATCGATCAATCTGGATATCTGAGTGGACCTTGCTGGTCCTTGACTTTCTTCTGAGGCTGGCCTTTCTAAGCGAGCCCCGTGATCTGAACGTCGGACTTCAGACCTAATCCTGCGAGGAGCGGGTGGCTCCTGAATATCTCCTGCTTGAGGAGCGTTGCTGCTGTGACCAGACATCTTAGATTTTTTCTTGGCGTGGGCTCTTCTCAAGGAAAGATAAACATTTCCCACAGACGGAGCCAATTGTGGTGACAATTATTATGCAACACAAATAAATATGAAAGAGGTAACAACCAAGAAAGGATAAATAAAAGGCCAATCACACAACAACGGGGGTACGTGGTTCAGCAAAGAAGTGCCTACGTCCACGGTGGTTCAGTCAGTGTTATTTCTCTATATTCTGAGGAATAAGTACAGAGAATACAACTTGTCCTTTGCCCCGGACTTAGGGTTTAATTTATACATGTGTATGTTGGAGTAGTGGGGGTGATGGGTTCCTTCTTATTAGCCATCTCCCCTACATGGAATCGTGTTTCCCCACAACTTCCCTTCATAGGATCGTGGGGTAATTGGATTGATATGAAGGTGATGGGCCTGGACTTTGGGCCGCTAGGGAGAGGCTACTCGTCCAGGCCTATGGTGCTAAGTTCATGGTCCCCACAAGGAGAATATGATATAATATGTCAACACAAGCAATAACATATACAAGGAAAGATACAAAGGTCTCCTACATTAAACAGATATTAAGAAGCGTCTTTTGTCATTTGAGAAACGTCCATGCCCTCAATCCTCATAAACCCATTATTAGCATGCAACTACCAAGGATATGAATGATGTGTTAAATTAAGTAAGAACTATCAAACCAATGACATTACGAAGATACTCAAATCTAATATTATCAGGAGGTTTGGAATTCTTCCTAAGGTATACATGATTAATGATATGATAAGTCGTTTGAACAGCTTCGGCCCAAAAATACTTAGGTAGATTTTTCGCATGGAGCATAACCCTAGCCTTCTCTTGTAAAGTTTTATTTTTTCTTTCAGCAATATCTTTCTGCTGAGGTGTCTTAGGCGCACTAAATTCATGTTTATACCCATTACCTATACAATATTCTGCAACACTAGAATCTGTGAATTCTTCACCTCTGTCACTTCTGATGCGACATACTTGGATATCCTTCTCGTTTTCTATTTTTAAAAGTATTTTTAAAAACTCATCGAAGGTATCATATTTATTTTTCATAAAGGCTACCCATGTATATCGTGTGTAATCATCCACAATAATAAGTATGTAACTGTTACTGATGATGCCGAAAATCAGCACCACCAGGTGAGGAGTTTTCAAGCTCAATACAAGTGTAAAAATGGCAGCACAGTTGTATGAATAAGGCAAGAATGAGGTGAGGAGAAGAGGAATGAATACAGGAATATAAGTGGTTCAGCCAAACCGGCCTACGTCCACTGTGAGTGTGTGTGAATAATATCACTGAAAGAAGGCACTAATGGCCATGGATACAACCTCTCAAGCTCTTTCTCCCTCTACAGTGTAAACTTAGACAGAATTTCAGCTAGGGTTTCAATATCTGGATCCTTTTGCAAGGTAGGGGATGATCCCTTTATATAATGCCTAGGGGGTGTAATGTACCCCCTATGCATGTAATGTGCATGTGTGTAGTTTCCTCACCAATGAGGGTGTGCCAGCTGTCAGGTCCACATGTAAGTAATGATGATGAAATATTCCCCCCACATGTGGGGAATAATCTTGTTGTAACTGATCTTGGCCCAGGTGTCCTTATCCAAATGTTTACGGATACTTTGGCAGTCATGCTGGTGAATGGCCTCGGCCTAGGAGAGGCCGAGCTATAAGGGTAGGTCGTCCGATCAATTCATGATGTGTCATGCGCTGTCTCGGCTTTATGTCAGCCGAGGTATACACCTATGTCGGCCTGGGATGAGCCATTGGCGTGCTGATGATAAGCGGTCCCTGGTAACCTCGGCCTCCTACGAGGTAGGGTTCATGTTGAAGGTGTGTTGAGCTTTTTGTTATCTTGGCCTACTGTTGACCGGGGTTACTATTCCTTGGCACCTGGAGTTGATGTTATCTGTGATATGAGAAGTGTTCCGGGGGGAAGTGCATGTTGTAGTGTCGGCCTGGGCCGAGGTAGCCTTGGCCGAGGGATGATATCGTGGGCCCCCCTGCACCGGTGGGTCGGCTAACGCCTCGGCTCTCATCTCGGCCGAGGTATGCTCCTCTAGGCCTACGTCATACTTGGGCATATCAATCACCCCCCAGCCCTTAGTCATTTGCGAGAGTGGTGGCTAAGGGGTTCTTGCCTCCGAGGTCTATTCACCCCAAAGTCAATACCCGCATGACACTTGTCCATTGCCAAGGCGTGCCCACTTGGTTGGCACATGCTGTCAATTGTCCCTTGGGCTTCCCAAGGCAATGATGAGCCTTGGGAATCGTTCCCAAGTATTTAAAGGCTAAAACCTTCCTTTTTCTTCTTCTTCTTCCTCATTTCTCTCCTGTTCAAGCGATTGCTCCCCTGTTTTCTGCGAATTTTTCTCTCCGAAGCTAGCCTCTGCTCCAGCGATTGTTCTGCCGAGGGATACCTCATTTCCTGCGCGATACTCTCCACCTTATTCACCAATCTCACCTTCAGGTATCCTCCCTCTCCATTTCCTTCGTTTTTGATATTTTTAATTTTGAACTTTTCGGTTAGTTCTTGAGTTTCCCGGTGAGATCTTGGGGTTTCCGGTTAGATCTTGAGTTTTCCGATGGGCCAGGCTTCCTGCATAGGTTCTTTAGTTTGATCTAAAATTCCCTTAACTTTTCAAGCCATCTTTGTTTGTAGTTTTTAGGATATTCCCAAGTTTAAGGTCTGCAAAATCCTTGGGTCGTCCCCAGATGCTCAGACCCTTGTACCAACTTCTTGAAGACTTTCCATCTCTAAAGGAGAAGACCTTGGATAAAATTAGACAAATAGAGAGAGCTCAGGAAGAAGCTCGTAGGTCGCAAGAGTCCCCCATCAGACCCCTCTTTCCTCCTCCTCTCAAGGTGGTGTACCCTCGTCCTCCTGAAAATTTTTACCAGACAGACGCCTCTGCCAACAATTTGCCGATGTCCGAGTCTGAGTCTTCTACCTCTGATCCAATGTTAGTGGACTCTTTCCAAGAGGCCATGGACTTCACTACTCAGGCTGACCAGAACCCTGACCATGCCGAGGTCTCTAGTCGTGCCTCGTCCCAGAACGGCACAAGCACCTCTAGTTCTTCTTCAGAGGTTGAACTTGTAGAGCCAAGTGTGGCCGTGCTTGGCATCCTAAATGCTATTCCTCTGTCGGCCGTAACCGAGGCCGAGTTTGCTCAGAGGTTCCCCGGTAACCCGTCTACATCTGCTCCAGCCGACGTTGAGTCTGACGATGATGATGATGCCGAAAGTGAAGTTGACACCTCTGAGGCAGACGAGTACGAGAGTACCATTACTGAGGTGGATTTACTGCACTTCAGGTACTTATATTCCATTAGCCCCTCTATCCACTTAAGGAGACCTCTGAGAGAAGAGAGGGCCTACCATTGCAGGGATGGG
The DNA here is from genome assembly GCA_949130495.1 of Sambucus nigra. Classification (NCBI taxonomy): domain Eukaryota; kingdom Viridiplantae; phylum Streptophyta; class Magnoliopsida; order Dipsacales; family Adoxaceae; genus Sambucus; species Sambucus nigra. Next base: position 483,175,951 of record OX422216.1, read on the forward strand.
GAAATCTGCCTGTACGAGCAGATGTTCAAGTTAGGTTTTCGTCTTCCCATCCACCCTGTCATTAGGACCATTCTATCATTCACCAATTTGGCCCCCTCGCAGCTCTCTCCCAATGCCTGGAGGGTTATTATAGGGGCCATCATCTTGTGGAGGGCGGTTCACCACTCTGACCTCCCAGTGCAGGTCTTTGCTGGTTGTTACGTCCCTACCTCGGCCAAGAACCATCCGAGCTATTACCACTTTGTGGCTCGGAGGCCTGAGAAAAAGATGCTCCTGGTCACTCAGACCTCCAACCATAATTGGAAACCCAGGTACTTTTTTGTCTCAGGGCCTTGGGAATTTGGTTCTTCCATTCCCTCGTCCATCTTCGAGCCGAGAATACCCCGGAAATGGGGAAAAGTTACCATGGCTGCTAGGGCCGACCCTGGACTTAGTGTGCAACATGGCAAAAAGGTGAAGGCCCTACAGGATCAAGGGTCCCATGGGATGTTTGTCAAATTTGAGCATCTGCTGACCCCCCAGTATCTCTCGGGGACGGGCCTTGGCGGAAGTCCCTTAGCTGACTTTGGTAAGGATTTTTATTTTAACCGTGTAGCCTCTTATCATACGTACTTTATTTCTGACTCGTATCTTTTTACTTTTGCAGAGAAACCACCAGACGTTTCGGACGAGTTGTGGGAGATGGCGGCTCCAAGCTTGTCCAGACTTGTCAAGAAGACTGGCATGAATGCTTCTCCACCTGCTCCCTCCACATCCAAGTCTAAGAAGAGGGCACCCGATGTCCATCCTCCTGAGGATCAGAGGCCGAGCTCCAGGACAAAGAGGGCCTCAGACACTGCTATCCCTGTCACGGCCGACACGTTATCTGCCCGTCTGGACCAGTTAAAACTCTCTGATAGCGTGGTCGGCCATAACCGACAGGCCATGGACGCTCTGAACAACATGATGACCGATGCCGACAAGCGCTTCTTCAGGTCCATGGAGACCCCCATGATGGTTGAATTCGGCCTTCACCGAGTAGTCCAGGTATAACTCATTTCTTTATCCGAAGTATAACGTCTGATGTTGTTCTCATCTAACTTCTTCATTTACTGTGCAGGGTGCGGATGCCATGTACCAGCTATCCAACTGGGCTCTGAGGAAATTGACTCTCATCCAGAAGGGGCAGGAGGCTGAAAAAGTTGAGGGCACCCTGAAGGCCGAGGTTTCTCGTCTGAGGACCGAGCTGCAGGAGGCTGAGACTAAGGCTCAGACCTCTGAGAATAAGGTCCAATCCCTAGAGAAGGACATCTCTGCACTTGTTCAGAGCCATACCAAGGCCCTGAAGGACAAGGACGATGCTTTGCAGAGTAAGGTTGATGCTGCGGTGAAGGCTTCTCTTGCAGACGTCTCGGAGACAATAATTACTGACTATAAGGTCTCCGAGGAGTTTGTAGGTTTTGGCCTGGAGTATCTTGAAAGGGGTATCAAGGATACCTCCAAATGGGCCGAGGTAAGGGAGGCCGAGGTTGGCATCATTAAGGCCTCAGATTTTGTGGGCCTCGGCCTTGCCGACGCCCAGTTTGCCCAGGCCTTGCAGGAGATAGAGGATGAAGCTGTTGCCCCTGGTCAAATGGTTACTCTGGAAGGGACTGACCTCGGAGATACTGACCCTGCAAACGAGGTAGCTCAAGTGACCAATACCGAGCAGGCCGACCCAGACGAGCCATCAAACATTCCTCCTTCAGATGTTTGACTTGTATTTTGCATTTTTTGTTTTGACTTGTAATCTCGTATGTAATTTCTCAAACACGTAAATATTATGCAATTTCTTTCTTTTGTTGAATGCAAATGTCTCCATCTTTATTTGTGAATGTATATGAATGCTATGCACTCTCTGAAGTCATTACTAAATGTGATGCCATAACCAACACTTAAGAGTCTGAGGTCCTCACTTAAGGGTCTGAGGTCCTCTAGCCGAGGTGTCCGAGCTCAGACCTCGTCACCACCAAGTGATGTTATGAGGGTCTGAGGTCATCACCTAGGCCGAGGTAACTCATAATGTCACCAAATTAATGATGTTTAAGGTCTGAGGTCCTCACCTAAGCCGAGGTAACTCATAATGTCACCAAATTAATGATGTTTAAGGTCTGAGGTCCTCACCTAAGAGGTTATCCTTTGAAACTATCACCAAATGAATGATGTTAAGAGTCTGAGGTCCTCTAGCCGAGGTGTCCGAGCTCAGACCTCGTCACCACCAAGTGATGTTATGAGGGTCTGAGGTCATCACCTAGGCCGAGGTAACTCATAATGTCACCAAATTAATGATGTTAAAGGTCTGAGGTCCTCACCTAAGAGGTTAGCCCCATATTTAATCACCAAATGAATGATGCTAAGGGTCCGAGGTCCTCTAACCGAGGTGTCCGAGCTCAGACCTCGTCATCATCGAGTGATGTTATGAGGGTCTGAGGTCATCTCCTAGGTCGAGGTAAGCCTCATAATGTCACCAAATTAATGATGTTAAAGGTCTGAGGTCCTCACCTAAGAGGTTAGCCCCATATTTAATCACCAAATGAATGATGCTAAGGGTCTGAGGTCCTCTAGCCGAGGTGTCCGAGCTCAGACCTCGTCATCACCGAGTGATGTTATGAGGGTCTGAGGTCATCACCTAGGACGAGGTAAGCCTCATAATGTCACCAAATTAATGATGTTAAAGGTCTGAGGTCCTCACCTAAGAGGTTAGCCCCATAGTTAATCACCAAATGAATGATGTTAAAATAAAACAAGAATTTGCCATGGAAACTGATCTTTATTCATAACCTCTTCTCAACAAGATGGTACATTCTTAATTGACAAAATAGATGCAACGTTATACATAATATCTCTTTAGGTGGTCGGCATTCCACGGGTTGGTAAAGGGTTCTCCCTCTAGGTTCTCTAGTCTATACGTGCCCGGCACAACCTCTTCCGTTACTCTGTAGGGGCCATGCCAGTTCGGGTGCAGTTTGTTTGTTTTCTGTAGGGTTTTCTTAAGCACTAGGTCTCCTACCGCAATGGGTCTTGTCTTCACCTTTTGATTGTAGAACTTTACTGCCCTCTGCTGGTAGGCTGCTTTCCTGACCTCCGCGTCTTCCCTTCTTTCTTCAATGAGGTCCAAGTCTAACCTCCTCCTTTCCCCATTGCTGTCCGGATCATAGGTCTGAATCCGATGAGTTGGTAAGCCTATCTCCGTTGGTATGACGGCCTCTGAACTGTGTGCTAGCATGAATGGGGTTTCTCTTCTGGGTGTCCTTGCTGTGGTCCTGTAAGCCCATAGCACAGCGTAAACCTCTTCCATCCATCTCCCTTTCGCGTCTTCTAACCTCTTCTTGATTCCATCCAAGATTGTCCTATTTGTGACTTCAGTCTGGCCATTAGCTTGGGGTCGTCCAGGAGATGAGAAGAACTTTTTAATCCCCACACTTTGGCAATACTTCTCTAAGGATGCGTTCTTGAACTGGGTCCCATTATCTGAGATGAGCGTGTTTGGGAGGCCATACCTACATATGATGTTCTTCCAGATGAACTGAAAGGTCTTCTGCTTCGTAATTGTTATCATGGGTTCGGCTTCTACCCATTTTGAAAAGTAATCAATGACAACTATCAAGAATCTATAGTTGTTGACTGCTCTTGGCAAAGGTCCTACCAAGTCGATTCCCCATACCGCGAACGGCCATGGAGAAGAGATTGATGTCATAGGCTGATGGGGTTGGTGAGGGATAGTGGCGAACCTCTGGCATTTGTCGCACCTCTTCACATAGTCAGCGGCGTCCCTCGACAAGGTTGGCCACCAATATCCCTGAGTGATGATCCTCTTGGCTAGGGGTCTTCCTCCTATATGGCTAGAGCAAGAGCCCTCATGAACCTCCCGCACGACCCGGGTTACCTCCATGGGATGCACACATCTGAGGAGGGGCAAGAGGAACCCCTTTTTATACAAGACATCCCCTATCAAAGAGAACTTGGCAGCTCTGTACCTCAACTTTCTTCCTTCCAGCTTGGACTCAGGTAGCTCCCCCTCTCTTAAGTATCTGACGAGCGGGTCGATCCAAGAGCCTCCTAGGTTCACGTTGTGACAAGGGCTTCATACCTCGTCCTCCTCGATGCTTGCCCTTCCCAGGATTTCAATTGGGATGGTTCTTCCCAAGTCTGTCTTCATTGCCGAGGCCAGCCTTGCCAATGCGTCAGCGTGATTGTTGCTCAATCTCGGCACTCTCTTCAGTTTGGCCTCTTCAAAAAATTCGAGCAAACCTCTCACCTTTTTTAGGTATCTGGCCATCCTCTCATCCTTGGCCTCGTACGCTCCCAACACCTGGTTGACAACCAACCTTGAGTCGCTATGGAGTAGAAGCCGCTTTACCCGCAGAGTTGTTGCCAATAAGAGGCCCGCTATCATGGCCTCATACTCAGACTCGTTGTTTGAGGCTTGGAAGTTGAATCTTAAGGCATACTCAATGTTGGCGCCATCTGGAGCTGAGAGTACTAGCCCCGCGCCGCTTCCACCGTCACAGGAGGATCCATCCACGAAGAGGCTCCATACGTCTTCATCTGAAGAGAAAACCCCTTCTTTCATCACTCCTTTTTCGAAGAGGTATCGATCCTCTTCGTTTTCTTCTGTTCTCCTCCGAGCATTACCTGGGAATACCTCTTCTCGGCCTCCGAAGACGTTTGGGTCCATCTCTTCCGAATCTTGGGGGATGCCTCTGCCCTTCTCTTTGCCGCCTTCCAAGCTCTTCTCTGACTCAGTCTCTTCCCAAGTGAACTCTGCGACAAAGTCAGCAAGGGCCTGCCCCTTAATGGCTGTCCTGGGCTGGTAAGTAAGATCATACTCTCCTAGTTCAATAGCCCAGGCCATCAATCTTCCGGACTTCTCAGGCTTGTGCAGGACCTGTCTTAGCGGGGAGTCCGTGAGGACTGTTATAGAGTGAGCTTGAAAGTAGGGTTTCATTTTCCTTGAAGCATGGATAAGAGCATAAGCCAACTTCTCCATCCGGGGATAGTTCTGTTCAGACCCTTGTAGGGCCTTACTGTTAAAGTACACTGGTTTCTGAACTCCACCCTCTTCTCGTATGATGGCCGCGCTAATGGCCGACTCAGAGACTGCTAGATATACAAACAACCTTTCTCCCGCAATGGGCCGGGACAGCAGTAGGGGAGACCCCAAGTAGGACTTGAGCTGATCAAAAGCTTTTTCACACTCTTCATCCCACTGGAAGGCCTTCCTTAGGACCTTGAAGAATGGAAGACACTTATCGGTTGCTCTGGAAACAAACCTGTTCAGGGCTGCCACTCTTCCCGTGAGTCTTTGAACATCCTTGATACTCCTAGGGGTCTTCATGTCGAGCAAGGCCTTGATCTTCTCTGGATTTGCCTCAATACCCCTTTGATTAACGATGAACCCCAGGAACTTCCCAGCTCCTACCCCGAAGACACATTTGGCCGGGTTGAGCTTCATTCTGTACGAGTCCATGACATCGAAGGTCTTCTCAAGGTCTTCCATGTGAGTACATGCCTTCAGGCTCTTCGTTAGCATATCGTCCACGTACACCTCCATGGTCTTACCTATCTGATCCTCAAACATCCTATTGACGAGATGCTGATATGTTGCCCCCGCATTTTTTAGACCAAAGGGCATTACCTTGTAACAGTATGTCCCCTTGTCAGTGATGAAGGCTGTCTTCTCAAAGTCTTCGGCGTCCATGAAGATTTGATTATAACCCGAATAAGCATCCATGAAGCTCATGAGCTCGTGCCCTGCTGTTGCGTCCACCATCTGGTATATCCTAGGTAGGGGTAGCTGTCCTTTGGGCAAGACCTATTCAGGTCTGTGAAATCTACACACATCCGCCACTTTCCATTGGCCTTAGGCACGATCACTGCATTTGAGAGCTACTCTGGGTAGGTGACCTCTAGTATGAACTCGACCTCTTCCAACTTCTTCACCTCTTCCCGAATGACCTCATACTTCTCTCTGGAGTAAATTCTCCTCCTCTGCTTGATTGGTCTGGCATCCCTGTTCACATTGAGTTTGTGGGTCATGACCTCGGGGTCTATACCAGGCATGTCGGTGTGGCTCCAGGCAAAGACACTCTGCCTCTTCCTGAGAAGGCTTACCAGCTCTTCCTTAATCTTTGTTTCTAGGGCCTTGCCGACCTGGATGGTTTTTTCCGACTCGTCCTCATTGAGGACGATGGATTCTACCTCTTCCGTGGCCTCGCCCTTCTTCAGCTTTGTTTCATCTCTCGGATCAAGAGTGTCTATGCTGTAGGTGGCGGTTGCTCTCTTATGGGCCTCCCTCTCTTCAGATGAGTTAAAGTAACACTCTCGTGCCGTGGTCTGATCCCCCTGCACTTCCCCTACCCCGTAAGGGGTCGGGAATTTTAGCATTTGATGGACCGTTGACGGCACGGCTTCAAACTCCTTGAGGGCTACTCTTCCAATGATGAGGTTGTAGGTCGAGTAGACATTCTCATCCATCACAAAAAAGTTTATCTTCTTAGTCAGCCTCTTAGGCCACCTATCCCCCATACGCACATCCATCTCATACATGCCTAACGGGTGCACTTTCTCACCACTAAAGCCTATCAATGGATGGTGGAATGGCACTAATCTTGATCTGCTAAGACCCAAGCTCTTGAAGCAAGGCCAGAACATTACATCTGCTGAGCTTCCCCCATCTATGAGGATTCTCCCTACGTCGCACCCATGCACCCTTGTCGTTATGACCAAGGGGTCATCATGGGGGGCCAGGATGCCCTTGAAGTCGAGCCGGGAGAAACCCACCACCAGGGTGTCCATGTCCACCTTTGTTCTCTTCTTCACAGCGTCAGAAGACGTCAGGTTCACAACCTCTGGCCTGACCACCGATTTGGCCTCCGCTACATGAGCCTTTCTATCGGCTACCTCAGATCCACCCCCTGCGAATCCCCCACATATGGTGTTAATACCAAAGGAGACCATTCCTACCCTCTTCACCGGGGTGTTGTCATCCCTAGGTGGGAGATCTGGGTCATCTCCATCATCGCCATCTGAATCGTCATGCCTTTCAGTCGGGACATCACCACGGCACTTGTCGTCTCTTCTCTTCCTAGGGTCTTCCCTGCCGCCCTTTGGGGCCTTGCCATCCACATACTTTCTTAGCTTCCCGGATTTCAGCATCTTCTCAATCTCGTCCTTCAGGGCAAAGCATCTATCTGTGACATGGCCGTGGTCTTGATGAAACTCACACCAGAGGTTTTTATTCCTCTTATGTGGCGGAGCCTTCAACTTCTCTGGCCATCTCAGAGCCCGATCACTCTTGATCTCATTAAGAATTTGTTCACAGCTCACGGTCAGAGGAGTGTAACGGGCGAACTTGTCATCTGCTGACCGCTTCCTCCCTTCCTTCTTGCCCTGGGACCTCCCAACACTACCGCGGTTCTCCTCCTCGTATTTGGCGGCCATCGCCTCCTCCGCATTCATTACTTTCCCTGCAGTGGATAACAGCTCCGCCATAGACTTGGGGGGGTCCTCCGCCAGCTTCCATAGTAGCTTTCCCTTCTGGAGACCTACTATAAGGGCGGTCATGGCTATGCTCTCTTCATAGTCCTCCACCTCTAACTTCTCCTTATTGAATCTTGCTATGTAGTCTCTCAGGCTTTCACCCTTAGCCTGTTTGACATATAGGAGGTGGGTAGTCTTCTTCTGAGGTCTTACCCCAAAGCAGAAGTTATGTATGAACTTCTCGGCCAATCCCTTAAAGTTTTCGATTGAATTCTTTGGAAGAGAGGTGAACCAGCTATGCGCGGCCCCCGTTAGGGTCCCTGAAAAGGCCCTGCACTTCATCTCATCAGATATCGAGTAAATATCCGCGGCTGACTGATACATCTCGATATGGTGCACTGGATTAGTGCTGCCATCATATTTAGGAGTCACCGTAGGAGGCTTGAACTTAGCGGGGGTTGGGAACCCCACTATCCTAGCCACGAATGGTGAGCCCTCCGTGTAGCCCCTCTGTAAGGGGTCCCTTCTCTTTATGAGGTCCCCTATCTTCTCCTCGAGACGTTGGATCGAGTCATTCCATGGTCTTCTCTCGTCAACTTGGCCGAGGTTGTCCCCTGCCACCTCTCTGCGGTGGACAGAGGGTTCCCCAACCACGACCCTCTGACTGTTGACCTCTTCCTGTTCCCTTGCTCTTCCCTCCATGGGTCGGCCTTGATCTGGCCGAGCCCCTCTTTGGGAGCCTGCTGCACTCCTTGACCTCGATAGCCTGTGTCTTAGGTCATTAACTGGTCCCAGCCTCTCGAAGGCCGAGCCTCTGCTCAACCTGTTGAAGGCCGACCCTCTCTGCTGGGCATCATCTCTTCTTCGGCCGACACATCCTTGGCTTTGCCGAAGAGGTCGTACGGTATTATCGGACACCTCATATGGCTCCCAGTAGTCTTCTGGGGCCTCTTCTACTCCTATGTCATCGTACCTGTCCTCCGGGCAAGGGTTTCCTTGCCTCCCCAGGCACAAACGCCTAGGGTCAGCAACGTCCCTTCTCCGCTGGGGTGCAGGTTGGTCCTTCATCGGTGCCTGGGGTGGTCCCCTGGCACCCGGTTGGGGTTGAACTGCCGCCGGGGTGATCATGTCCGGTGAGACTCCAGGTGGTCTCATCATCATGGTTTGGCTGAGCTGTGCAAATTGCTCCTTCATCGCTTGTTGTGTTGCAGCCAAAGATTTCAAGGCAGATGCCACCTCCGCCATTTCGGACTGGGGGGGAGCCTGACTGGAGCTAGCTCCCCCACCTCCGGGCGGCGGAAGAGGTGGCGGCATGTCTGGTGCCATGTGTTAAACTGTATAGAGCTTTAGTTGCAGGTGAGCTTAATACCTGAAAGGATCTCTTTCAATGGTGAAACAGCTCCACACAAGGGGTGGACTCTGGTTCACCACCAGAGTCTCCGGTGAGGTAAAGCAGAAAAAGAGGATGAGATAGCCTCTAGGTTCCCATAGACGGCGCCAAAATGATGATGCCGAAAATCAGCACCACCAGGTGAGGAGTTTTCAAGCTCAATACAGGTGTAACAATGGCAGCACAGTTGTATGAATAAGGCAAGAATGAGGTGAGGAGAAGAGGAATGAATACAGGAATATAAGTGGTTCAGCCAAACCGGCCTACGTCCACTGTGAGTGTGTGTGAATAATATCACTGAAAGAAGGCCCTAATGGCCATGGATACAACCTATCAAGCTCTTTCTCCCTCTACAGTGTAAACTTTGACAGAATTTCAGCTAGGGTTTCAATATCTGGATCCTTTTGCAAGGTAGGGGATGATCCCTTTATATAATGCCTAGGGGGTGTAATGTACCCCCTATGCATGTAATGTGCATGTGTGTAGTTTCCTCACCAATGAGGGTGTGCCAGCTGTTAGGTCCACATGTAAGTAATGATGATGAAATATTCCCCCCACATGTGGGGAATAATCTTGTTGTAACTGATCTTGGCCCAGATGTCCTTATCCAAATGTTTACGGATACTTTGGCAGTCATGCTGGTGAATGGCCTCGGCCTAGGAGAGGCCGAGCTATAAGGGTAGGTCGTCCGATCAATTCGTGATGTGTCATGCGCTGTCTCGACTTTATGTCAGCCGAGGTATACACCTATGTCGGCCTGGGACGAGCCATTGGCGTGCTGATGATAAGCGGTCCCTGGTAACCTCGGCCTCCTACGAGGTAGGGTTCATGTTGAAGGTGTGTTGAGCTTTTTGTTATCTTGGCCTACTGTTGACCGGGGTTACTATTCCTTGGCACCCGGAGTTGATGTTATCTGTGATATGAGAAGTGTTCCGGGGGGAAGTGCATGTTGTAGTGTCGGCCTGGGCCGAGGTAGCCTTGGCCGAGGGATGATATCGTGGGCCCCCCTGCACCGGTGGGTCGGCTAACGCCTCGGCTCTCATCTCGGCCGAGGTATGCTCCTCTAGGCCTAGGTCGTACTTGGGCATATCAGTTACCACAGAAGCTGATAGTTCTAGAGGGACCCATAAGGTCCATGTAGATTGATTCCAAAGGTTTTGTAGTTAAAACATATTTAACTTTCTTTTGAGGAGGTTTACTTATTTTACCTTCCTGACAACGACCACATATAGGATTAAAAGAATTTTTGATTTTAGGCAGTCCTCTAATAATTTCTTGGGAACTTAACCTACGAAGATTATTAAAATTTGTAAGTCCCAATCTATCATGCCATAGATCATCATCTTCTAATCTGGCAATATTACAAGATCCAGACTTAGGATTGACTGTGTAACAGTTATCCTCATTTTTGTTTCCTGTTAAAATGCAGTTTCCCTTTTCATTAAGAATTTTGCAATCAGTTTTTGAAAAGGTAACAGTGTGAAACACAAAATTGAGATATGCTAAGCAGGTTAGCCTTGAGACCTTTAACTAGAAGGACATCATTTAGAATGGGGGGACCTTCCTCACACAATGTTCCCTTACCTATGATCTTAGACGAAACTCCATCACCATACACAACACTACCTCCAAAGAAGTCTGTTTTGTTTGTTAATTTTGTTTCATCTCCGGTCATATGTATACAACATCCGGATTCAAGGTACCATCAAGATGAAGTGTGTTGTGCCTTAAAAGAAGACATGACAATGTTGCACTTGAGCTGGGGTAACAAGTCATCTTTTCTAATCCAAATAGGCCTGGTTTTGACAGTTTTATTGGCCTTTGATTTAGAAAAGTTTTGTTGGGTCTTTCTAAATAATTTCTTCTTAGTTTTAGGTCTTCCCCTCTTTTTATGGTTAAAGTTGTGAGTGGTCTGTCTTGGGAGAACATAAGTATTCCTACTCTTTCTAGAATAGTTAAAATTTGAATAAGTAGGTGTATACAATCTCTTTTAAAAACATTCGACAATAGAGTGGATGTAGACATCACGGTATGAACAGTACCGATGTGTGGAGGACTTGACTTTATTACTAAAGTTTTTGAAACTTGGTTTATCCTTAATAGGTATGGTCATCCATGTGTCATTGGTTTTGGGTTTCTAACATTGATTTCTAATAGGAGGACAAATGTACTTAGCTGGACCATTAGATTTGGGTTGTTCAATACAATTACTTTGTTTTGCCTTAGAGACATCTTTAAAAGAATTTTCTTTCTGAGTGTCTTGAAGATTCTGCCTTGTTTTACAAAAATAACATTTTCAGGAGAAACATTCCTATTTTACTTGATAAATACACAAAAATCACAAAAAGCATAAAGTGTTAGAAAAATACAAAAAGAGTATTTTTGGAGGGCCACTTGACTCGGGGATTCAATCTCGTACTTTGAACGTAACGAGAGATGTTAACTCCATTTCATGGATCAAAATGTTTTCAATCAATACCTTTCAAACACATTTAGTTCAGTCATTCAACGAGAGAGCGCAAATCATTTTAATTAAGTCGGTTAAAGAGAGTGCAAACCCCTTTCAGACCATTTTCATTAATTGAATCATTTTTGAGACATTGAATAGAGTTGAAATGTCACACATTTAGTAAAAGTATGAGGTAGAATCTCACTAAAAATTTTGAACTACATGAACTTTGATTATGTTATTTGGGTATACATAGGTGTTATAGGCTATCCCGACCTTGAGTCCAATCGTGTATGTATATTTTAGTTTGTCCCATTTCACATGTATATTTATCATGCCCATCTTCATGTAAATTATTATTATTTTTTATAAGACATGTGTTTTTCATTTAGCGATGCTCATCAGTAAATTTCTATCACCGCTTTCATATCTTGTAAATAATATGCCTCATGTCCAATTTTTTACCTTCGAGCATAGTAATATGAACCCATGTGTAAGAACACTTCAATGGGACAAACATAACAACATATATTCACATTGGGACCGAAAGGGCAAAGTCGTTACCTAACCCTTTCCCTCTCCGTAACATAGTTCTAATTCCCAGACTCTAGTTTCACATACAGATTAATATCCTTCTTAGCCCTACGGGGATAACCCATATATTGTCTATTTTAAGGAAAATAGACAGGCAACTCTAAAAGTGTCACACATAGCGTCGAGTCCACTGACAAGGCGTCATATTCATCATATTCATGCGCCCAATAACTCAAAATAGTTGTCGTCGCTCTCATAGTGTCATAACGATATAATTTCTCATTTGTCTTGTTGTGTGTCTTTATATCTCTAAAGGTTTGTCTATAAGTGTAATGACCCCACTTTTATATAGTTTATTTTTACACTCTTGTGTTACTTATTATCTTATAAATGTTGTATTATTTGCTATGGGGTATTATTGGCTATCAATATAATAAAGCCATTTTTAATTATGAAGAATCAACTGTAAATTGGATCAAATCGAAGTTTTATGATATATCTTAAGGCAAATAATAAGTTTTGGGGTAGAAAATATAATTTTATGAAACTTTAAGGACTAAAATAAAAATATAAAATGGGCCATTTTTTAAATAAAATATTTTCAAGGACCTCTAAGAAATATTCAAAATATATAGTGTGAAATTACCAAAATACCCTTCATGTGTAAAATGACCCTTATACCCTTATCACCTTTCCACCACGTGCTGGTCACTTCCACCTTCCACATGTCATCTGTAGAGAGAGAGCTAAAACACTTGTCATCATTTGGTGATATTAACACTGCAAGACCACTCCGGATCGCGACACCTCGGTGTTGAATCACCAATCCAAAAAGCCTAGTCATTAGACACGTGTCCACACCGTAATACTTTTGGAAACCTATAAATAGGGCCTTAGGGTTCATTTGAAACTCACACCATTTTCTTGAGAATTATAGTAAGAAAGAGTGATAGAAAGCTTGGGAAATATCTTAAGAAGGAGTTCTATAATTTCGAAGAAAGAATTCATTTCGTAGGTATGATTTTATTTAAATGTTATAATGTACTTTTATAGTTTTAATTTTGTGTTTTATATCTTTACTTAGTAGTTATGCTGGTAAAATACACTAATGACTTCACTAATCAAAACTTAAAGTTTAGAAGAAATCCAAGTTGATTTTATTTTCATGTAAACTTGTTTGAAATTGTATATACGCTTTTAAAAATGATTTTTTAAAAGTAATTGCTCGTTATTATGGAATCCCATTTAAGTAATTCCAAAGTCAGGCCCGGTGAAATTCTGTCTAGACGAGATGGTATTTAAGTGGTGCCCCTGTGACCCTCCATCTCTACTGGGAACCGACTGATTAGGAAGAACTATGAATTGAATCCTTTAATTCCGATCAATAAGTTTCAAAAGTTAAGAAAATGGTTTTTAGTAATCCTTTGAAACAAGTTACTATTAAAATACAATATGTAGACTGGACCTTGTTTAGAACATATACTTAAACCTTTATCGTATTTGTTAGATTAACGTGCGATCGAAGACTCGTTATCTATAATTTTGACCTCTATTTTAGGTGAGTACTCTATGCAATATCTTGCGCATTTTGACTATATTATATAATGCAAACTATGTATATTTTGTGAAATGCTTTTATTCTCAAAATGATTCTGATACCAATGATTTACATCCTTTGTTATATGTTTATATCTCTCCATATAAACATCTGATTTGAATTCTGAAATTATTGATTCGGCCTATGGAAACTCTCTTACTATATTGGCCTTGACTACCGGGTGGAAATATTTGGGTGGTACCTTCCCAGCTGGTTTATCGCTGGTGTGCCCTAAACAAGGCGTTGTTCTAGAAATCATGATTATTTGTCTGTGATGTTACCGGGTGGAAACGTTTGGTAACACTATATGTCTGGGTATTAGAGCGTACATGGCCACAAAAACTGAATAATTGACACATGCTCAATTGTTTTATCTGCTCTGTTCTGAACTGTTTATTCTGAATATATATATATTGTCATCTACTTTATATATATTACTTAAAATTTCTATCTTTATGTATATACTTTTTGTTCTAAATTGAATAGGTATCAATTTTTTGAAAAATACTAGAATGTCTGGAGATTGAATCTCATTCGGCTTTTAGCTGATGTTGTATAAATAACCATTTTTCAAGAAATAATTAAGTTCGTGGATGGAACGAAAAAGGACTATGTTGAAGGTTTATCTTTTAAAGCTATTTTTGTTACCTTACGTAGAAGTTTGTTTAATTAGATACATCATGTTTAGATCTTTGTGTCGAGTTATAACTCGTTGATATTTTAATACAAATGAAGTTCCCTTTAAAAAGCTCTGATGATGTATTTCCTTCACTTGCAGTATTTTACGATTCATAACCATGTGATTATACTTTCGCTACATATATTTTAAAACAAAAATTTTAAGGCCAGAATATTGGATGCTTTGGTGGCATGTCAAGACACTCATTCCCTACTATTTTCGGGTCGAGGTCATAACAGAGGTGGTATCAGAGCATTGGTTATGAACCCGTAGACTACTGAGCATAGGTTTCGAATGTTATAGATTCTATGTTTCCATCCTTAGGAGATAGTATTAAAAATCTAATTTATGTGATAACCCTCCCTATGTGTTATATTATTTATAATTGGTCTTTTAGTTTTTAATATTGATATAGTATAGTAGATCTTACGTTTGGCCATGACTGTAGAAAATGACCAAGAGAAAATCATCAATGGGAACTAGTGATTCGAGTATAGAAGGACTGGAAGGTGCATACAAGGCAATTGAAAGTCTGGCAAAGATTGTGGAGCAGCAGGTGTACAATGGAGTACCAAAGAATCTTGAACTAAGTAGATGTACTATTGAATAGTTCAAGAAGTTGAATCCTCCATCTTTTAAAGGTAATCCTAACCCCACCGAAGCAGAAAGTTGGGTGACGCAGATGGAAAAGATACTCGATGTTCTTAAGTGTACCGATGAACAAAGGGTGTCATTTGCAACATTTATGTTAGAAGGGGAGGCCGAATATTGGTGGAGAATGACTAAGAGAATACACGGGGAAAGGAATACTTACATAAGTTGGAATGATTTCTTAGTAATCTTTTATGAGAAATATTTTTCGAAAACGGTGAAAGACGAAATGGCAGCTGACTTTATGAGTCTGGTGCAAGGGAATATGACGGTTAATCAATATGAGGCAAAGTTTACTGAGTTATCCCGTTTTGCACGTCATGTTGTAGCAACTGATGTTTTAAGAGCGAAGAAGTTTAAGTGTGGGTTAAGGTTGAATATTCGTAGTCGAATTTCCATCCTGAAATTAACATCATATATTGATGTCGTGACTAGGGCTACAATAACTGAGAGGGATGGTGAGGAGTACAATCGAATTAGAGATGGAAAGAGGAAGTTTGGGGAACAAAAAGGAAAGAACCCGAATAATAGAAATTTCTTTAGGAACACATCCAATGTAGGGGGTGTTGATACCAAAATTAGTATGCCGATATAGACGAATCACAAAAAGACACGTGTCGATCTACGAGGCACAATAGCAACGATGAAGTCTATTCCCCCGACCAAGTCAGACTCACTCCGAGCAACAAGTATACTCCGAGGAACTCCAGCTCTCCGAGGAACTCCAACGCCCCGAGGAACTATTGAACGACGAGAAACTAAGGAGGTTCGAGCTGCATCTCGACCACATCATTGATTGCCAGATAATCAACAGTTCAACTATTCATTGAATGCTTATCATCTTGACGCACACGTTTGAAGAGCATTAAATGAATTACCCTTTCATATGTGTATCATTTAATGTAACACCCTTTCATGTACAGCCTAAGGGCTATAAATACCTTGTATCACCCTCATTCAAAGGGACCGAAATTTCTTGATAGAACTTGTAATCGAGAATTTCCAAACACTCAACAATAACATAACAGTGGACATAGGCCATTCATACAAGGCTGAACCACTTTAAAATATTCTGTCTCATTTATTTATCTGTGATTGAATAATTAGAGTGATCTAATTTTTTACATCAACAGATTGGCACCGTCTATGGGAATCGATTGTTACTATCATTTTTCACCAAAAATCATTCATCATCAATGGCAGATAATCCGGAATCCAGCAATCGAAACGCTGGAAATGCTGGAAATCCTCCAAATCTCTCTGCACCTCCAGATCTGGCTGGGATTATGATGAATCTGGCTCAAGGACAAACCTCCATGCAAGAAATAATGCGGCAACTCATACAGACCCTTCATGGCGGTGCACCTGCACGTTCGGGACAACGAAGTGGTCAGAGGCAAACCTATTTACTTTCTTCACGATCCAGGCATACTGAGTCATATCGTAATGAGGAATCTGATGATTTCTCTTATCAACCTGGGCGAACTTCGTCAATAAGGGCTACAGATATTGATCAACGTATCACTCTTTCTCCAGAAAGACCCAGTGCCTTGGAAAGACTGAGTAGGGTGTCTTCTTTCAGTCAATTAGGCCCTAGGAGGAATAGGAGTCCACCTAAGACCATGTCGAGGAGTTTTCGACGACCATCAGATCTAAGAGAAGGATCAGCACAATCACGACCAGTTGCTCGTCAAGATAGATCTCAAGAGGCCACATCAAAACAATCAATTTCTCGAACTAATAAGCCCGAGGAAGGAAACGATGCGTGGAAGGGTTCCATTCAGCGCTTGGAGGATAGATTGGGAGAAATGGCTAAGGCGAAGAATCCCTTACAACGAACTTTTTTTCAAGGGACACCTTTTGTCCTGGCCATTGTGGGTTTTCCTACCCCGTCAAAGTTTAAAGCACCTGTGGTAACCCCCAAATATGATGGAAAGACGGATCCTGTTCTACACATAGAGCAATATCAAGCTGCTGCCGACATCTATGCCGTCCCCGACGAGATGAGATGCAGAGCATTCTCAGGAACTCTTACTGGATCTGCCCAGATATGGTACAACAATCTTCCTCGGGGTAAGATTTCAACTTTCATTCAGTTGGCCGAGTTGTTCATCGGCAATTTCTGTTTTGGGGCGAAACAAGTAAAAAGAGTAGCACACTTGTTAAGTGTTAGACAAAAATCTGGTGAGAGTACTATAGATTACATAACTCGTTTCAATAACGAGAAATTGGAAGTCATAGATTATGAGGAAAAGACAACAATCACCGCCTTGATGAGTGGGTTATTTCCTAACAAGTTGTATTACACTTTGGCCAAAGATCCACCTATAACTATGTCGGAGTTGATGGCAAAAGCGGCCAAAATCATGAATGCCGAGGAGGCTATGGCTGCGAAGAAGAATATGGATAAAGAAACCAAGGTGGAAGATGACAAATCCAAGAAGAAAGAGCATAAGGGCAATGGCGGTGACAAGCATTCCAAGAATAATAAATCATTATGGGAAGTCCTGAAGAAATTCGATAATTATACTCCTTTGAAAATGGGTATTAATCATTTCTTGGAAGAAATCAAGAATAACGAGGAAGTAAAGTGGCCAAAGAAACTGAGGTCAGACCCTGACCTGAGGAATAGGGAGAAATATTGTGAATTCCATAAGGATCACGACCATATGACCAAAAATTGCATAGCTCTTCAGAACGAGATTGAAACACTCATCCGAAGAGGGAAGCTAGTGAAGTATGTTGATCGGGGTAGAGAAAGAAGAAATAATAACCGAACTAGAGAAAGGTCTAGGTCTCCTCATCGAGTAGAGGAGAAAAAGAAAAGGGATCATGAAGATGATACCGAGGATGACCCCGATTTTCCCAAGAAACCAAGGCAGCTAGAACGAGAGGTATTTTCCATACGTTTTGGATCATTTGATTGTAATGTTATTACAGGAGGAGATGCAGGAGGAGGAGACCTTACTACAGAAAGAAAGGCTTACCTTGGAGAGGCTCAAGCTTGCTCATATATTCAGCGAATAAATTTGGCTGAGGAAGATCGCCCGAGGAAGGTAAACAAAGAGAAGATGGTCATTGGCTTTTCAAAAAATGACCTGGCAGGTGTTCTTTACCCTCACGACTACCCTTTGGTGATCAAAATGAGGATGAAAGAAGTAGTGATTTCAAGGGTGCTGGTAGATAATGGTAGTTCGGCCGACATCATGTACTATTCATGCTTTGACAGTTTAAATTTGAAATTATCTCAATTAGAACCTTATCACAGACCTCTATTGGGTTTTGCTGGCGAGAAAGTTTTTCCACTTGGGACGATAAAGTTGGATATATTCATTGGAACTTGGCCTGCTTGTCGAACAGAAAGAATACGCTTCATTGTGATGGATAAGAATGTGCAGTCAGCTTACAACATCATCATGGGAAGAGTTGGTTTGAAGAAGTTCGAAGCAGTTCCATCTATAGTACATCAGTGTTTAAAATTCCCTACGAATTTCGGAGTGGGAGTTATGAAAGGTGATCAGAAAGTAGCTTGGGAATGTTATTATTCGTCTGCCGAGCAAGAGGAGCTTGAAGAGTCAAGGAAAAAGACTACCACCTACCAGGTGGAGGACGGTACAGAAATTGAAACACTTGATCCCAGAGATGAATCCCAACTTGTAAAAGGACAGGTGGTGGAATCTATAGAAAATGTTATTCTGGACGACGAGCACCCTGAACGAGTAACCCAGATAGGTTCATCGTTGGATGTTTCAATAAAACAGGAGTTGATAACTTTTTTGAGAAACAAAAAGGAAACTTTTGCATGGAGTCATGAAGATATGCCAGGAATAGATCCAAACTTCTTATGCCATGAACTCAATGCGAATAAGGAGATCAAGCCTGTAAAGCAGAGAAGAAGAGTGTTTAGTCCCGAGAAGAATCAAGCCATACAAGAGGAGGTCGAGAAGCTCCAGAAAGCCCAATTCATTGAAGATGTGAAATATCCAGACTGGTTAGCAAATGTGGTGATGGTAAAGAAGAAAAACAATGTGTTGATTTCACTCATCTCAACAAGGCCTGCCCAAAGGATCACTTCCCATTACCCAGAATTGACCAACTAGTGGATGCTACCTCGGGGCATGAGCTGCTAAGCTTCATGGACGTTTACTCTGGCTACAACCAGATTAAAATGAAACCTGAAGATAGGGAAAGCACTTCTTTTATTACCCCTAGGGGAACTTATTGTTATAATGTTATGCCTTTTGGTTTGAAAAATGCAGGAGCGACATATCAGCGGCTGATGAACAAGGTTTTTGCCGAACAAATCAGTTGCAATATGGAAGTCTATGTCGACGATATGCTGACAAAGAGCAAGAAAGCTGCTGATCATCTAGTTGACTTGGGTCAGACCTTTGATCAACTGGATAAATACCAAATGAAGCTCAACCCGACGAAGTGAACCTTTGGAGTACGAGAAGGAATGTTCCTCGGGTACATCGTCAACCAGCGAGGCATTGAGGCAAATCCAGCAAAGATCAAAGATCTTTTAGGGTTGCGATCTCCAACGACGCAGAAAGAGGTGCAGAGTCTTACAGGACGAGTTGCAGCGCTCAACAGATTTGTATCCCGAGCAACTGATAGATGCCTCCCATTCTTCAAAACACTTCGGAAAACTTTCGAGTGGAATGATGAATGTGAAAAAGCCTTTCAAGACTTGAAGAAATATCTAGGAGCACCTCCACTGTTATCCAGGCCAGTAATTGGAGAGAAGTTGTACTTGTACCTGGCAGTATCAGAGAATGCAGTCAGCTCGGCATTGATCAGATTGGAGAATGGAGTCCAGAAGCCAATTTATTACACAAGTAAGGCTTTCCGAGGTGCAGAGATCAGGTACCCAAAGCTGGAAAAATTGGCATTGGCATTAATCGAAGTAAGTAGAAGAATGAGGCCCTATTTCCAGGTCCATACCATCGTCGTGTATACCGACATGCCATTGAGACAAGCCCTTCATAAGCCAGAAAAATTAGGGAGACTGATGTATTGGGCAATAGAGCTCGATGAATATGATATTGTGTATGAACCCAGATCATCATTAAAAGGGCAGGCTGTAGCAGACTTCATAGCAGAATTTACATATCCTGATACCCCCGAGGAACAAAATTTTCTCGCTGACCAACCTATGGATGTTACAGGATCAACAGACATAAGTCCAGATCAACTTCGATTGGTAAAAGGGCTTGTGGATGTAGAAAGATCATCAAACTCAAACCCAGACCAACTCCAGTTGGTAAAAGGGTGCGAAGAGATGGTCGACGAAGAGCGAAAAATACCAGGGGAGGATGAAAGGAAACAACAGATATTTCACCGAGGAACTTTGTCAGATAAGAAATTTGAAGACGAGTTACCTATATGGAAGTTATATGTAGATGGCTCATCTTGCACTGCAGGATGTGGCGCGGGAATAGTTCTGAGCACTCCAGACGAGATCGAAGTGGAATACGCCCTGCGATTCCAATTCAAAGCTTCCAATAATGAGGCTGAATATGAGGCGATGATAGCAGGTCTTAATTTAGCAAAGATTATGGAAGCGCAACAAGTGATGGTATTCAGTGATTCTCAATTAATTGTGAATCAGATGATAGGAATATATGCTGTTAAAGGAGAATTAATGGTCGGGTATCATGCAAAGGTGATGGAATTATTGGCAGAATTTGATGCCATTCAGTTGATCCGAATACCAAGACTGGAAAATGCACAAGCAGACGCCCTGGCCCGACTAGCATCAGCTACTCGTACCGAGTTGCGAAGAACAATACCAATTGAAGTATTAGAAGCTCGGAGCATAGATGAAGACCTGACGATGAATGTTATAACCCTTGATTTAGGACCATCTTGGATGGATCCCATCAGGGCATATATTGAAGAGGGAGAATTGCCGGAGGATAAGCTCGCTGCAAAGAAATTGAAGTTTAAAGTTGCTCGGTATGTACTAACTAATGGTGTTTTGTATAGACGAGGAATTATGGTAGGTTTGCAGAGATGTGTACATCCCTCCGAGGTGAAGGAATTGATTGAAGAGATCCATGAAGGGTCCTGTGGAGCCCATGTAGCAGGTCGGACACTTTTGCAAAGGGTGATGACGCAAGGATACTACTGGCCAACGATGAGGGCTGATTGTATAGCCTATGCTAAGAAATGTGATAAATGCCAACGTTTTTCTTCCATCCGACGTACTCCACAAGCATTGTTGACACCCATAACTTCCCCTTGGCCATTTGCCATGTGGGGAATTGATCTGGTTGGACCACTGCCAACGACCCGAGGAAGATTCAAGTACCTCGTCGTGGCAGTGGATTATTTTACTAAGTGGGTAGAAGCTGATCCACTTATTGATATGACGTACGAGAAGGTATACCAGTTCGTTTGGAAGAATATAATCTGCCGATATGGTCTCCCTCATGCCTTCATTACAGACCATAGAACACAATTCGATAACGAGGAGTTTGCTGCCTATTGTCGACAATTAAACATTTTGAAGACTCATTCAGCACCAGGCCATCCTCAAAGCAATGGACAGACTGAAGTGACAAATAGAACATTACTAAATGGTTTGAAGAAGAGGCTAAGTGAAGCTGAAGCTAATTGGATTAATGAGCTACAATCAGTATTGTGGGCTTACCGAACAACTCCCCGAGCAGCAACTGGAGAATCACCATATATGCTGGCATTTGGAAGTGAGGCTGTAATACCTGCCGAGTTGGGTCTTCCAACACACAGAGTGCTGAATTTCAATTCCCCAGTCAGCGACTTGATGAGGAGATTAGATTTGGACATGCTCGAGGAAGTTAGAGAAGAGGCAGCCATTAGGAATGCTGCTTATCAACAGCGAACAACCCTGTTCTACAACAAGAGGGTGAAAAAATGCGACTTAAAAGAAGGAGATTACGTGCTAAAGAAGGTCATTCAGAAGCACAATAAGTTGGAAGCGAACTGGCATGGACCTTACCGAGTTACTGCAGTTGTCCGACCAGGAACTTACCGAATAGCAACTCTAGAAGGAGAGGAATTTAAGAATGCATGGAATGCTGAACACCTACGCAAGTATTATCAGTGATGTAAAATGTAAAGCATTTTCACCAATATGAATAAAACGATGATATTTCACAATCTTCTCTCCTTTTATTGAAAGTTTTTCGGGGAATACTAGTGTGTTTAACACTACGCTGCTCGGTACGCAACGCTGCTCGGCAGTAAAAAGAAGACGATAGTTCAAACCCACGACCAATTCCGATTAATAAAAGGGCGAGAAAAAATTATACTCCTTTGGTTAGGAGGCGTACACTAGCGTGACTAACTCAGGTTGGTAAAAGATCTAGTGGACATGATAGTTCAAACCCACGACCAACTCCGGTTGGTAAAAGGGTGAGAACAAATTATACTCCTTTGGTTAGGAGGAGTACACTAGCGTGACTAACTCAGGTTGGTAAAAGAACTAGTGGACATGATAGTTCAAACCCAAGACCAACTCCGGTTGGTAAAAGGGAGAGAACAAACTATACTCCTTTGGTTAGGAGGCGTACACTAGCATGACCAACTCAGGTTGGTAAAAGAGCTAGTGGACGTGATAGTTCAAACCCACGACCAACTCCGGTTGGTAAAAGGGCGAGAACAAATTATACTCCTTTGGTTAGGAGGCGTACACTAGCGTGACTAACTCAGGTTGGTAAAAGAACTAGTGGACATGATAGTTCAAACCCACGACCAACTCCGGTTGGTAAAAGGGTGAGAACAAATTATACTCCTTTGGTTAGGAGGCGTACACTAGCGTGACTAACTCAGGTTGGTAAAAGAACTAGTGGACATGATAGTTCAAACCCACGACCAACTACGGTTGGTAAAAGGGCGAGAACAAACTATACTCCTTTGGTTAGGAGGCGTACACTAGCGTGACCAACTCAGGTTGGTAAAAGAGCTAGTGGATGTGATAGTTCAAATCCACGACCAACTCCGGTTGGTAAAAGGGCGAGAACAAACTATACTCCTTTGGTTAGGAGGCGTACGCTAGCGTGACCAACTCAGGTTGGTAAAAGAACTAGTGGACATGATAGTTCAAACTCAGACCAACTCCGGTTGGTAAAAGAGCGAGAACACAAGATGATCGACGAAAGGCTAATCTCGGTTGGTTAGGAAACAAAATATGCTCTCAAATGCCAACTTATGTTGGTCGAGAAGTAAGATATTATCTCAAATGCCAACTTATGTTGGTCGGGAAGTAAGTTTATTACATAAAATTTCCTCGAAGAACAAATATTCCAAACTGAACCAAGTATAGTTGGTCGGGGATAAAAACCCACTAACTGTAGTTGGTCGACGAGGAAAAATCATCGACCTTGGTTGGTCGAGCACATTTTATGAAAAAGACAAAAATTTACCAAGAATAGCTGGTCGGGGATAAAAAATCTCACTAACTATAATTGGTCGACGAGCATAATTTAACAACCTTGGTTGGTTGGAAAAATTTTAAACATTTTTATACTCATTACTTTATTATTAAGTGATCGAGCAACATTACTAATACTTATAAGTTTTTACTAAGTTGGTCGATGAACCACACGATATTGTTATGCAAGCACAAATATAAAGTGTTTGACAAATACAAGAGCAATGCAAATTTGCAAACAAAAATGAAATTATTTCATTAAATTCAAAATGAATTACACAAGTTTATTACATTGATATTAATATGTGTACTAACTATTACATTGAGATCCCTACTCTATTGGTTTCTTTCCCTCTGCTTTTGAAATAGGTTCCTTGCCAGCAGGTGGATCATTTAAAGTCTGAGGAGAGTTAATGAAGTTCAAGCCCTTCAGCATCCTAACGTTCATCACAGAAGGTGTATCCAGTAGATGCTCGGGACGAGATACCTCAATCTGAGAATGAAGATTGTAGTCACCGAGGTATTTTGCAATTAAGCTCCGAGGAATGGCACGAGCTGGGATCCATTCCATGTCTAATTTATAAGGTGGCACAGGGACAACATCGAAATACTGACAGAACTCTAAACACAAAGGGTTTGGTGGAAAAGAAAATCCACATTCATCAATAAAGAGGCTAGGGAACCAATGTACCTCAGCCAAATTAAAATAATTTGAAGGCTCAGAAAGACTCTCCAAAGTTACCCAAGAAGGAATAGAAAAGTCAGAACGGAATTTATCAAGAGATTCGATAATATAAACCATGGTGAATAAAAAGAAATGAAGAAGAAGGAAGAAAATCTTACAGGAAAAAGGAGATCTGTTGACAAACAAACGAAGAAAGGGATGAACGCACAGGAGAGAGAAAAGCTATAGAAAACTAGAAAGCAGAAATTAAAAAAGGTAGAAGACGATGGGATTGCCTCTGAAGCTTAAATACTTTGCCTTGGGAAATGGAGAAAGAAATGATTACAAAAAGGAAACTATTACGCTACCGGCGGCTAAAAGGACAAAAATTGCACGAAGATCGAAGCGCTTATAAAAATGCAAAAAATAGGATTCTGCGAATTTGGAAGGAAATTCAAATATGAAGAAAATGCTCCTAAAAACCAGGAAGGTCATTTAATATTGCCATATAACGAGAAATAATGTTCCATACTCCTCAAAGTTCGAAATATGAAACATTGGGGGCTTCTGTTGATACCAAAATTAGTATGCCGATATAGACGAATCACAAGAAGACACGTGTCGTTCTACGAGGCACAATAGCAACGAGGAAATCTATTCCCCCGACCAAGTCAGACTCACTCCGAGCAACAAGTATACTCCGAGGAACTCCAGCTCTCCGAGGAACTATTGAACGACGAGCAACTAAGGCGGTTCGAGCTGCATCTCGACCACAGCATTGATTGCTAGATAATCAACAGTTCAACTATTCATTGAATGCTTATCATCTTGA
The DNA here is from genome assembly GCA_949130495.1 of Sambucus nigra. Taxonomy (NCBI): domain Eukaryota; kingdom Viridiplantae; phylum Streptophyta; class Magnoliopsida; order Dipsacales; family Adoxaceae; genus Sambucus; species Sambucus nigra. The sequence goes on from OX422216.1 coordinate 483,200,666, forward strand.
CGCACACGTTTGAAGAGCATTAAATGAATTACCCTTTCATATGTGTATCATTTAATGTAACACCCTTTCATGTACAGCCTAAGGGCTATAAATACCTTGTATCACCCTCATTCAAAGGGATTGGAATTTCTTGATAGAACTTGTAATCGAGAATTCCCAAACACCCAGCAATAACATAACAGTGGACGTAGGCCATTCATACAAGGCTGAACCACTTTAAAATATTCTGTCTCATTTATTTATCTGTAATTGAATAATTAGAGTGATCTAATTTTTTACATCAACAGGGGGGTCTAGTGATAACAAACAGTATAATAACCAGACATATCAGCAATGTGGAAAGATGCATGGAGGACGACCTTGTTATAAGGATCCAAGAGCTTGTTTTAGATGTGGATGGAAAGGGCATTAGATAAAAGACTGCCCAAACCTAACAAGGGTTCCGATAAAGCCTTCAAGTGCAAAGAAGGATCAAGACAGACAGGGTAGAGTTTTTGCACTTTCTGATACCCAAGCTTCTAATGCGGTAGTGTCAGGTACACTTTCTATATGTGCACAACCTTTTAAAGCTTTGATAGATCCTGGTTCTACCCATTCATTCATATCTATACATGTATTAAATCGCTTTCATAAATTGCCTGAACCCTTGAATCATAATATACATGTTTCTACTCCTTCGAGTGAGTTATTGATGGGTAAATTAGTATGCAAGGCTTGCCCCATAGATATTGATAGTCATAAACTATTTGTTGATTTGATAGTTTTAGACATTAAAGATTTTGAAGTCATTTTAGGGATGGATTGATTAACATCACATCATGCTGAGGTAGACTGTTTTGAGAAGAGTGTTACTTTCCAAATTCCTCACCAACCAAAATTTAGTTTTGAAGGAACTGGCATTATATCTCCGATGTGTATTATTTCTGCAATGCAAGCCTATAGTTTTCTTAAGAAGGGATGTCAAGGATTTCTTGCAACTGTTACTAGTTTGGAGATGATAGAGCCTAGATTAGAAGATATTCCTATTGCTAAGAAATTTATGGATGTTTTTCCTGATAATTTACTCGGTCTACCTCCTAATAGAGAAATAGAATTTACCATTGACCTTATCCTGGAACTATACCAATCTCACAACCACCATATCGTATGGCACCTTTAGAATTAAGAGAGTTAAAAGTTCAATTAGAAGACCTTTTAGACAAGGGTTTTATCAGACCAAGTATATTACCTTAGGGTGCTCCAGTGTTATTTGTGAAAAAGAAGGATGGGACAATGACACTATGTATAGATTATCGTGAACTGAATAAGGTAACCATTAAGAATAAACACCCCTTACCTCGTATAGATAACTTGTTTGATCAATTAGAAAGTGCACAAGTATTCTCTAAGATTAACCTTAGGTCAGGCTACCATCAATTAAAGATTATGGATGATGATATTTCAAAATCAGCTTTTCGTACTAGATATGGTCACTATGAATTTCTTGTAATGCCATTTGGACTAACTAATGCACCAGCCGCTTTTATGGATATGATGAATAGGGTGTTTAGGAAATATTTGGATCATTGTGTGGTTGTTTTCATTGATGACATCCTTATTTATTCCAAAAGTATTGAAGAACACGAAAAGCATTTAGAGACAGTATTACAAATCCTTAGGAAAGAGAAATTATATGCAAAATTAAAGAAGTGTGAGTTTTGGATGCCTAGTGTTTCTTTTCTAGGACATGTCATATCCAAAGAGGGAGTGTCAGTTGACCCTCAAAAGATTGAGGCTATACTAGATTGGCCCAGACCAACTAATGTGAGTGAGATTCGTAGTTTCCTTGGATTAGCAGGTTATTACCGAAGATTTGTTGAAGGATTTTCTAGCATTGCCAAACCTCTATCTAGGTTAACACAAAAGAAGGTAAAATATGAATGGTCTGAGGAAGCCGAGAAAAGTTTTCAAGAACTTAAGAATCGATTAGTAACTTCCCCAATTTTGACTATTCCTTCCGGGACAGGGGGAATTGTGATTTATAGTGATGCTTCTAAAAATGGTTTGGGATGTGTGCTAATGCAAAATGGAAAAGTAGTATGCCTCGAGAAAGTTGAAAACCCATGAGCAGAATTATCCAACCTATGACCTAGAATTAGCAACTGTAATTTTTGCTCTTAAGATTTGGAGGCACTATTTGTATGGTGAGACTTGTGAGATTTATACCGATCATAAGAGTTTGAAGTATATATTTACTCAGAAAGAGTTGAATATGAGACAAAGGAGGTGGTTATAATTGATGAAGGATTATGATGTAAATATTCACTATCACCCAGGGAAAGCTAATGTAGTAGCCGATGCTTTAAGTAGGAAGTCTACACCAAATTTAGCATGTCGTATTACAAGCCAAGAAGCACTATTAAGGGATTTGAGAAGTATGGAAATAGATGTACGTATCTATAGCAAAGGAGGAATAATTGCAAACTTACAAGTACAACCTATGTTGATGGAGAGGATCAAAATTGCACAAGTAAATAACCCACTACTGAAGAAGATTAGAGAAGAGGTCATCGAGGGTAAGAGAACTGAATTTGCGATGTGACATGATATATTGAGGTTTGGAAATAGAGTGTGTGTGCCATGTGATGCCCAACTAAAGAGGCAAATTTTGTAGGAAAGTTATTACTCAAGATTCACATTTCATCCCGGATGTACAAAAATGTATAGGGATCTTCGAGAAGTATTTTGTTGGAATAACATGAAGAGGGAGATAGCAGAATTTATATCTCAGTATTTGGTTTGTCAACAAGTAAAGGCAGAACATAAAAAATCATTAGGATTACTGCAACCCCTACCTATCCCTGAGTGGAAATGGGAACATATTACTATGGATTTTGTGACAGGTTTACCGAGAAGTTCAAATGGTAATGACTCTATTTGGGTAATTATTTATAGGTTAACTAAATCTGCTCATTTTCTTTCCATTAAGATTACCCATTCTTTAGAGAATTTAGCTAAGTTGTATGTGCGGGAAATTATTAGGCTTTATGGAACCCCAATTTCAATTATTTCTGATCGTGACCCTAGATTTGTGTCTCGCTTCTAGAAAAGCCTACAAGAAGCCATGGGAACAAAATTGAATTTTAGCACTACTTTTCATCCTCAAACGGATGTACAATCAGAGAGAACTATTCAAACCTTAGAGGATATGCTTAGGGCATGTGCACTTGATTTAAAAGGGAATTGGGATGATCATTTACCATTAGTGGAATTCACATATAATAATAGCTATCAAGCAAGTATTCAAATGGCTCCGTATGAGGCACTCTATGGTAGAAGGTGTCGTTCCCCTACATGTTGGGTAGAAGTTGGGGAAATAAAATTATTGGGACCAGAATTGATTCAGATCACAATAGAGAAGGTGAAATTAATACAAGACTGACTTCAAACCGCTCAAAGCCGTCAAAAGAGTTATGTTGACAATCGACACCGACAGTTAGAATTCCAAAGAGGAGATTATGTGTTCTTGTGAGTATTGCCTGCAAAGGGAGTAATACGATTTGGGAAGAAAGGGAAGTTGAGCCCAAGATACATAGGACCTTTTGAAATCCTTGAAAGGATAGGAGCTATTGTGTATAAAATAGCCTTACCACCGGAACTCTCTAGTGTACATAATGTGTTTCATGTATCAATGATAAATAAATATGTCCCAGATCCAAAACATATCTTAAGTCATGAGCCTCTTCAAGTTAGAGAAGATATGTCGTACATTGAGCATCCAGTGGAAATTTTGGACCATAAAGATCAAATATTACGAACCAAGGTTATTCCACTAGTTAAAGTATTACGGCAGAATCATTCTGTTGAAGAAGCGACGTGGGAGTGGGAAGATGAGATAAAGGAGAGATATCCATACCTTTTTGAAAATTAATGTTAGTAAAGTTTGGGGACCAAACTTTTTATAAGGAGGGTAGGATGTAATGACCCCACTTTTATATAGTTTGTTTTTACACTCTTGTGTTACTTATTATCTTATAAATGTTGTATTATTAGATATGGGGAATTATTGGCTATCAATATATCAAACCCCATTTTTAATTACGAAGAATCAATTGTAAATTGGATCAAATCGAAGTTTTATGACATATCTTAAGGTAAATAATAAGTTTTGGGGTAGAAAATATAATTTTATGAAACTTTAAGGACTAAAATAAAAATATAAAATAGGCCATTTTGTAAATAAAATATTTTCAAGTACCTCTAAGAAATATTCAAAATATATAGTGTAAAATTACCAAAATACCCTTCATGTGTGAAATGACCCTTATACCCTTATCACCTTTCCACCACGTGCTGGTCACTTCCACCTTCCACATGTCATCTGTAGAGAGAGAGCTAAAACACTTGTCATCATTTGGTGATATTAACACTGCAAGACCACTCCGGATCGCGATACCTCGGTGTTGAATCACCAATTCAAAAAGCCTAGTCATTAGACACGTGTCAACACCGTAATACTTTTGGAAACCTATAAATAGGGCCTTAGGGTTCATTTGAAACTCACACCAATTCCTTGAGAATTATAGTAAGAAAGAGTGATAGAAAGCTTGGGAAATATCTTAAGAAGGAGTTCTATAATTTCGAAGAAAGAATTCATTTCGTAGGTATGATTTTATTTAAATGTTATAATGTATTTTTATAGTTTTAATTTTGTGTTTTATAGCTTTACTTAGTAGTTATGCTGGTAAAATACACTAAGGACTTCACTAATCAAAACTTAAAGTTTAGAAGAAATCCAAGTTGATTTTATTTTCATGTAAACTTGTTTGAAATTGTATATACGCTTTTAAAAATGATTTTTTAAAAGTAATTGCTCGTTATTATGGAATCCCATTTAAGTAATTCCAAAGTCAGGCCCGGTGAAATTCTGTCTAGACGAGATGGTATTTAAGTGGTGCCCTTGTGACCCTCCATCTCTACTGGGAATGAATCCGTAAATGTTCTGTCTAGAGGAGATGGTATTTAAGCGGTTCCCCTGTGACCCTCCATCTCTACTGGGAACCGACTGATTAGGAAGAACTATGAATTGAATCCTTTAATTCCGATCAATAAGTTTTAAAAGTTAAGAAAATGGTTTTTAGTAATCCTTTGAAACAAGTTACTATTAAAATACAATATGTAGAATGGACCTTGTTTAGAACATATACTTAAACCTTTATCGTATTTGTTAGATTAATGTGCGATCGAAGACTCGTTATCTATAATTTCGACCTCTATTTTAGGTGAGTACTCTATACAATTTCTTGCGCATTTTGACTATATTATATAATGCAAACTATGTATATTTTGTGAAATGCTTTTATTCTCAAAATTCATCTGATACCGATGATTTACGTCCTTTGTTATATGTTTATATCTCTCTATATAAACTTCTGATTTGAATTCTGAAATTATTGATTCGGCCTATGGAAAATCTCTTACTATATTGTCCTTGACTATAGGGTGGAAATATTTGGGTGGTACCTTCCCAGCTGGTTTATCGCTGGTGTGCCCTAAACAAGGTGTTGTTACAGAAATTATGATTATCTGTCTGTGATGTTACCGGGTGGAAACGTTTGGTAACACTATCTGTCTGGGTATTAGAGCGTACATGGCCACAAAAACTTAATAATTGACACATGCTCAATTGTTTTATCTGCTCTGTTCTGAACTGTTTATTCTGAATATATATATTGTCATTAATTTATATATATTACTTGAAATTCCTATCTATATGTATATACTTTATGTTCTAAATTGAATATGTATCAATTTTCTGAAAAACCCTGGAATGTCTGGAGGTTGAATCTCATTCACCTTTTAGCTGATGTTGTATAAATAACCATTTTTCAGGAAATAATTAAGTTCGTGGATGGAACGAAAAAGGACTATGTTGAAGATTTAGCTTTTAAATCTCTTTTTGTTACCTTAAGTAGAAGTTTGTTTAATTAGATAGAGCATGTTTAGTTCTTTGTGTCAAGTTGTAACTCGTTGATATTTTAATACAAATGAAGTTCCCTTTAGAAAGCTCCGATGATGTAATTCCTTCACTTTCAGTATTTTATGATTCATAAACATGTGATTATAGTTCCGCTACATATATTTTAAAACAAAAATTTTAAGGCCAGAATATTGGATGCCTTGGTGGCATGTCAAGACACTCGTTTCCTACTATTTTCGGGTCGGGGTCGTGACAATAAGCCTTGGTGGTTGTCTCACTAATCCAATATTTTTTTCCTTATTTATTTTCTCTAAGATCTTTTGGCGGCTTAGTTTTACAAAAATTGAAGCATATGAGCACGGGTCTTATAAGATGACCCAACCCACTTGCAAGAAAGTTAAAAGAAAAGAAAATAGCCTTCGATCTCTAGCAAACCAAAAAATGGTAGAGGTTTGAAATCTAGGCCAATAAAGATATAAAAAGTAATTACAACCAAAACAAGAAAATAAAAGTGCTTCAAAATTAAGAAACACCTCCATAATCTCGTTTAATATGATCAATTTTTGCATTCCTTGTGGTGGAAAACTTTTCCTTCTGGGTTAGTTTGGATTGTAGACCTTCCTTTTGTTATAGTTTTTGTGTATAGGGGTTGAGTCGATTTATAAGGCCCTACTCTTAGTATATTTATATTTTGGTTGTATGTCTAGGAAGTGGACACATTCATCCTCCATTATTTCTTATTTTTATCTATTCAACTCCTCTTGAGCAATCTCATTTGAAAAAAAAATATTTATTTTCGTTTTGACTTTGATAATCATAAATTTTAAAAAGTTTTATTCTTTACAGAATCAAATATTTACATCACGGATCACAAAAAATATTAGTATATTTTGTGGGTAACTTAAAAATATACCAAATTATCATAACGTGGGTGTTCTACATGCATTATGGGGAGATACTATATCTATTAATGACTCGTATAATATATAGCATATATAAAAGTGTAAATAAATTAGTATGTATATAACTTTGTAAAATATTATTGAAACTACTATGATAAGAAGTGGAAATAAATTTGAGCCATTTTATAACCCAAAAGTTGAGCAAAATGGTAAAAATTTTGCCCAATGATGTTTAGGTTAACTAGAATTTAGATGGTTCAATACATTAGTTCAACATATTTTCAAAAATATATTTTAGTATCTATAGTGACATTAGATATGCAACATTGATATTAATTGTCCACATTGGACACCTCATCATTCCAATAGTGACATGGAAGTTAGCACTTATCGTGAGATTGTTTCCTCAACTTACCAAGTTGGCACATCTAATATCACTTGCCAAGTTGTCATAACAAATCGTTACAAAGATTATTACACTAGAGAGAGAGAGAGAGAGAGAGAGAGAGAGAGAGAGATTACAAAGAACCAGAGCATTTATTCTTCAATATTAATACCCCTGTCAAAGATTTCTACCAAGAACATAATCAATTATTGATTTTGGACTTAAATTCCTTCGGATCTTTGTGTTTGAGTTGCCTACCTAGGCGTATCCAGAGTGCTTGCTTCTCTTCCTCTCCCTGTAGCTAGTTGTTTCAAAGGTTCATTTATTATTCTAAACAGATCACATTTATTGCTTATCATTGAGTTATACACAATTATTTGTGAGTTTGTATAAAAGAGTTTGGTTCTATTTAATCTGAGTTCATCTAATCATTGTCAATGTCATGGTCTTTGGTAATTTATCGGCATTTAATAGAGGTTATGCCTCAGTTTATATACAAGCACCCTACCACTAAGTGAACAACTCTCTTACATTTGGCGACTCCACTAGGGAGGTATTCTTTTAAACAAATGGCTTAGGATAACGTTACCCATGCTATTAACGATGTTCCTAGAGACGGGGTGCCTCAGGGAGTGGTTTCCCCAGTTCCAACTATCACAGTGGTTGCCACGGTGATGTATACTTCCACGAGCGCAATAATAGGGCCCGCTCATATGGCTCATCTAATGGGGAAATTCATGGAGTTTTTACAAACACCAACCGTGATGGATTTTGTGGTGGGCATGGACCACAGTTCATTCGTTACTCCTATGGGATATTATGTAGTTCCTTCATTACTCCCGTGGCTACCGATGTTATACCATTGGTTGTTCAACCAAAGTCTAAAACAAAGGGGGAAGTTTCCTCACATTCTTTGACCATTGAGGAGGTAAAGCAGGAAATATTAAAGATGACGGCAACTTCCTCACAAACAACCTGGGAGACTGGCTCAATATATAATGACTTTATCACTCCTTATCCAGAGGAGTTCAATGATAAAACATATCATAAGGATTACATTCCCATATATTTGAGAAGTACGTTGGGAAAGGGGGAAATCTGAAGGAGCACATAAAGATGTTCATGGAACATTTAGGTGCTCATTGTAACAACAAGAGAATGCGCTAGAGGGAGTTTTCTAAATCCCTCACAAACAAAGCTTACACATGGTACTCACACTTAGCTCCAAGGATCATGTCTACCTAGGAGGACACACATGTCTTGTTTGTTCAAAAGTTCTTTTTGGGGTAGGATGAGTTCACTTTAACCCATCTTGCATGGGCAAGGCAACGATTGAGTGAGTAATTGGTCGCGGATATACAAAGGTCTAGGGTGAGGACTCTCGACACGAGAGAGGATGCTAAGGAATCGAAGTTACTTTAACTTTATGAAGAAGGTTTTCTCCCTAATAATAGTTTCCATATGATAAATGAAACACGTGAGGGAACATTTCCATCTTTCTTAAAGTCTATACGAAACATTTTGTTGGTTGTCCACCCAAACCCAATCATGACTAATTTGGTGTTTAAACCACAAACTGGGGCTAGAAAAGGCCAGGCTCTATGAGTGGGTTATCGGGATGTAGGCGTTGAAGATGGGACGGGGTAGAAGAAGGGCAACAAGAGGAAGTTTATGAAAGAGAGAGAAGATATTCCACTATTTCCTTGCACAATTGAGGAGGTCATTATCTGTTATAACGACATGCATCGTGGTGGGGAGTTTTATGTGCCCAATGATACTCCCTAATATGCACAGGGTGCATATATTCAAGATGATCCTAAATATTATCACATATATTAGCGTGTTTTCCACCCAACCAAATCATGTTTTACATTGAGGAGAATTATCAACAAGCAATAATTAGCTGTAACGGTGCAAATACCTCAAGGGAATGTCAACAACAACCCATTTCTAGCTCATGGGGGAAAATTTGGTTGTAGCTTACGATAAGGAGGTTGAGGATCACACGAGAGAGCTGAGAATAAGGGATGAGTTTGAGGTAAAATTGTAAGATTTCATGGTAGGAATGAGAAATGTAGTTATTTCTTATGACGAGTTGAGCGCTAGATATATGGAGGAGGTGTACAACGAAGAAGGTCATATGGTGGAACCCAGTTTGAAGTATCAAGTTTGTAGAAATCCCTCAAATTTTCATGGTTCTTTGCTTAGGTGGGGATGCCTCAAGAGATAAAATTGGAGATCACCCAGACGATATTAGTCATCGTAAAGAAAAACAAAATTCTTTTGCTGAGATGGAACGGCCCAATGGTCAGACTAGTGAGAAACTTTATGTCTGAAATAACTATGTTTAACAGTGACAGAGCGGTAAGGTTCCCCCATACCTAGCCGTTGTATGTCGCAGCAAGTGTAAACGGGGTAAACTTTACTAGAGCTTTAATGGACGGGGGTGCATACATCAATATCGTGCCCATTAGATATTTTATGCATCTAATATTTTAGAGGCAAGGTTGATACCAATGCTACTGGACATTTCTGGTATTGGCAACCAGAATTCAAAGTACATTGGTATTATGATGAAGAATCTCACATCACAGATTAAGTTCCACGTGATAGAGAATGCCACTTCATACTATTTTTTGATAGGAAAGGTGTGAATGCATAACCATGACTTAGTCCTTTCGATATATCACTAATGACCCAAAGTTAATAAAGATAGTGATTCGAGCAACCTAAAAGTTGTTTTCATAAGAAGAGGCACACTTGGTAGACACTTAGGTTTACACGGAGCTAGAAGATAATTCGAGCATTCTAACACGGCCTATCGAGGGAGTCAGAGTTTACACAATTAAAGAGATATTGGGGTTGATGGATAACCACGTTGAAGCTGGGGTAAATGCTGAGCAAAGGGTTGCGGAGGGACACAATGTCATTACTAAACCTCAAACTATCTCCAAATAGTTAAGAGATAAAATAAGGCTAAGGATTGATTCGTTAGATCAAGACGCGAGGCGACAAAACATCCTCAATAAATTTTCTAGGACAAAGTTAGAGGAAGTTGAGAGAGATCGAAAGAGGAAGGATGTTACGTCACCCAATTGCCAATGCAAGAAAGTACAACTGGAAGATGGAAGGGTGGTGTATCGCCTTAGAATGTGTGCGCTGGCAGCCGAAGAAGCTGAAGAGGAAACTGACCCAGAATATGAGTGTTTCCTGATGGATAATCGAGGGCAACGCCTTATCAGTAATAATTTTAATATTCATGAATTTATTGAGGAGGTTGAAGATGAACCGTAATGTATGATCAATTACCCAAAGCTATAGGTACAAGAGTCGGAGCAGATTAATTTGGTTAAGGGTGGAAAAGATCAAAGGCCAATCTTCATCTTGAAGGACCTGGATGCTAAGAAGAAACGACGATTGATTGAGGTTATTTGGGAGTACAAAGACGTTTTTGATTTAAAGTACACAGAGATGGAAGGGTTAAATCAAGAGGTGAATTGCCACAAGTTGAATTTTATGCCTTTAACCATACTAGTGAAGCAAGCGACCCGAATGTAAAAGCCAGAGCGAGATCTCAGGAGCAATAAGGGGTGAAACGACTATTAACAACTAGATTCATTAGGCCAATTAAATACCCAATTTGGCGTTCCATTATTATGCTAGTGGGGGAGAATGATAAAAATCAAATATGTGTTTGTGTTAATTTTAGAGATCTCAACAGAGCTTGCCCAAAAGTTGAGTTCCCTTTGCCATATAGTTATAGGATAATCGATTCAATGGCAGGCCACATATTGTATAGATTTATGGATGGGTATGTGGGTTAAAACTAGATCAAGATGGATCTAGCTGACGCAAAGAAAATGGCCTTTCGAACTCCATTGGGTAATTTTATGTACACTCTTATGCCTTTTGGGTTAAAGAACTCCGGGGAAACATATCAAAGGATGATGATGGCCATTTTTCATGACATTTTAAAATTCTATATGGATGATATGGTCATCAAGTCAAGGAAGGAGGAATCCCACTTGATATATTTGAGAAGAGTTTTCAACAGGTGTAGGAAATAAAAATTGAAGGTGAACCCACTCAAATGCATCTTTGGTGTAACAAGTGGGAAATTTTTAGGCTTAGTGGTATATCTCCAAGGAGTCCAGATGGATCAAGGCAAACATAAAGCTATCCTTGACATGCCTTTCCCAATAACATTGAAGGATCTTAAGATGTTCCTCAGGAAAGTTTCCTACCTAATAGGATTTGTACCAGGTTTGGCTGAGATTACTCATCCCTTGATGGATCTGTTACCCAAAACAATGAATTTTAAATGGGATGAATCTCATTAAGAAGTTTTTGGCAAGCTCAAGAAGTTACTCACTTCTCCACGAAATATGATTCCTCTAAAAGATATAGTACCATTGCAACTTTACCTTACTTTCATTAAGAGATCGATCGACGCTTTATTAGCACAGGACATTGATGGGAAATAATGACCTGTCTACTACCTAATTAAAATAATTCACAATCCAGATGCAAGGTACACTAGTGTTGAAAGGCATTGTCTGACCTTGGTGTTTGTGGCTTAAAACTTAGGCATTATATGTTAACTTTCACTATTCACATTGTGATAAGATGTGATCCCATTAAGTTTTCATTTTCACATACAATTTTAATTGGGAAGGCGACAAGGTGGTTTCTTATTCTCTCAGAGTATGACCTGGAGTGTGTAGTTCCTTGCGTGATCAAGAGTCTACCTTACGCAGATTTACTAGTAATTTTCACCTCTAGAATATTTGAGCCACCACGTGAAGACATTCCAAATGAAGATTTGTAATCCAATTTATTAGATGCCAACCTTGAAGAGTGGAATATGGAGTTCGATGGATCATCAGCCCAAGGAAAAGGGAGAGAATGAGTCATTATTTTAAGAGGAAAAGAGGAAATTTATCTACCGTTTAAGTTAGAATTCTCTTAGTCAAACAATAACGCAGAATATGAGGCTTTAGTGTTGGGATTTCAAGAGGCTATTTTAAGAGGCCTCCATTCGCTCTGCATCAAAGGAGATTTAAACATAGTGGTACAACGAGTGAATGGGAAATATGCGCTGAAGCATATCAACTAGTCACCTTATAGAATAATAATCCAGAGGTTGATCAACAGGTTCCATCAAGTCAAAGTAAGAAGGCATCCTAGAACGATGAACATACATGATGATGCTTATGCCACCATCACAAAAAAAGTGGCCATGAATACAGAGTCAACGACTGTGGTGATACCACAAAGAACAACTCCATCGATCATACTGCAATCTTCCCAACTGAAGATGACTTAGACTGGAGAGGCGAAATTCAGAGGCATCTGATGTATGGAGAAGGAAAGATGGATCTGAGAGATTTAATAGAATATTTCGTTAGCCTAGGGAACTTATACTTTAGGAAAATTAGAGGATGGTTCATGAGGTGCATCATCCTAGAGGAAGTGGAACAAAGGTTGAAAAAAAACCCACAAGAAACATGCGAGACTAGTTAGATCCCTCTATACCGAAGAATTCAAAGAATGGGGTATTTTTAGCTAATGATGGGGCAAGACTCAATAGCAATACAAAGAGAATGTGTTATGTGTCAACTTTTATTTCAGACAGTTGAATGCAACTTCGTAAAGACTCACAAAGCTTGGAGATAGCCTTATATTGATTTTATCAAAGATGGAGTTGTCCCTATAGAGAAGATTGGATCCATGGGGATTAGAAGGCAATACCCAAGGTTTTAGGTTCAAGAAGAACAGTTTTATTGCAGAGGATACTTCAACAGACCCTTGAGGTGCATCATAAAGGAGGAGACAGGGGAGGTCATTTAACAAGTCCACGATCTAGATCACATAGGGGGAGCTAAATTGCATGAGCAACTATTGACTTTGGGCTATTATTACCATTGAGAAAGATTCAGCTGAGTTCATTTGAAAGTGCAATGCATGCCAACTATGTGGAAATATGATCCATGATCCTTCAGTGGACCTTCATTCTTTGGAAACTTCCTTTCCATTCCACACTTGGGCGTTTGACCTTCTGGGGGAAATTAGTCCTTCCTCAATGGGGGTAAAATTTGGATACTTGGGGCCAAAGAGTATTTTATAAAATGGGAAGAGGCAATACCATTGAAAAGAGAAACATCGGGCGTGATGGCAAGGTTCATCAAAGAGTACATAATTTGTCATTTTGGCATTCCCAAGCTTATTTTGTCCGATATTGGAACTCCATTTATCAATAAGGAGGTGAACTTGCTCAAAGACAAATACTTAATCATACACCACACCTTAACAATGGCCTACCCTAAAGGAAACAGTTAAGCTAAAGCAATAAACAAGACCTTGGTCAATATCTTGGCCAAGACGATGGAGGACTTTCCTAGAGTGTGGGATGACAAAATACCAACATTACTATGGGCTTATCGAACAACCAATAAGAAGACAATTGGTTATACACCTTTCTCTTTGGTTTATAGAGCTGAAACAATTTTTCCAGTTGAACTAAAAGTTCTTTCATCCAGGTACGCCTTACGAAGCAACATGCTCCTCAAGATAGGCACGCTCAATTAGAGGTGTTGAATGAACATAGAGATAATGAGAAGTAACACTTTCAGATGTAAATGAAGCAACTCTCCAGGGCTTATGAAAATTTAGTTAAGATAAAGAAGTTTGTAGAAGGATATTTAGTGCTAAAGGCGATTGTTAGACACATTAGAGGACTCACATTGCCTAAGTTAATAGCTAATTAGGAAGGACCATTTATAGTCAAAGAAAAATATAATTTGGGATACTGTTTAATTTCTAAGATAGAAGAAGATAATCCCTTCAAGGTTAACAAAAAATGGTTAAAAGTTTAGCATGTTTAGAGTTGGTTAGACTATTTTTGTTTTAACTCCATTTTATGCTTCCAAGTTTAGATAGAAAATTATGTGCGAGATGCTCAAATATTGTGAGCAAACAATTATTTAATAGTACATTTATAGTTTTAGTATAAACACAAGTGTTGAAAGTAAGTAAACGAGCAAGAGTGTGAACAAATATTACATTCTTTATATTTCAATTATAATGGAGTTACATTATGCATGGGGACTACTACCCAGAAATACAAGAAAATAAAAATGTCCTTAGCTTATGAGGAACCACATGTCTAGGGATGTGAAATAGCCCCCAGGCATCACAGACGCACCTTGAATACATGACTACTGAGCTTCCACAGTAGCTTGGAGACTTGTTTAAACTTGAGATCTCTACTCCAAGATATATTTGCGATCACTCACAGCCTTGGCTAAGGCTTCTACGACATCATTAACTTTTTTGTTAAGCTCATCAATAAGGGGATTAAGCTTTTTGAGCCTTATCTGTTCAACATGTTGAGCCTCCACACTCTTGAGATATAGATCTTGTTGAGTCTCCAGGTGAGCTTCCATTAAAAGCTTTAAATGATTGATGAGAAAACTAAAGTTAAACCCATTCTTAAATAATTCACTCAAATTGCTCAAATGTTGATTGATCGTGGCCTTATCAAGGTTGGTCATTGAGGTGTTCATGATATCTTCCATAATTGTTTCCACGCTTTGGAGCTTGTACCCCATGATAACAGGGTTAGATTTTAGGCATTCCACTACAAAAGTGTCTAGGTGACGATCAATGAGTTATTTTTATCACTGTGCTATGGCAACCTTGAATGAATGGGCAATGTTGAAGCATCTGTTGGCAAAATTCTAGAGGTACCACATTGGGTAGTGTGACCTCACACACAGATTCACAATAAGTGGGTAAGGCATTTTTCATGGAACCACGATCGTTATCGCTTGAAGACACAACATGAGAATAAAGTTATGAAAAGGGCATAACGACTTGCGTTGGAATAGTTGGAGGTAACTCAATTGTTACAGTAGGTTCCCTCGAGGGCTGTAAAGATATGGAAATAATAGGTAAACATATTTGGGGAATTTCTTCCTAAGTTACCAAAGAAGTAACTCAAGAACAATTCTTAGCAAATATTTTGCTAAGTCACCAAGAGGTGTGAGACTTGAGTTAAAATCTTAGCAAATATTTTGCTAAGTCACCAAGCAGGTGTGAGATTTTTTTTTATAAGGGTATATTTTCAAACATTTTAGAGGAATCTGAAATATACCTCGGAAGCCTGATCACCCATAATTAGAGGTAAGGGAGTGTTAACATCCCTAACTTCATCGGCATGACTTTGGCCGAAAGCAGTTCCTTCTTGAAATGGGACAAATTTGAGCTCCCACTGGCATGAGAGTCAGGTTAGACACATGCCTTACTGATGAAGCCCCGTCTTAAGATTGGAAGTTGTAGATTCCACCAGTGGTAGATGAATCTCACGGCTAGAAGTAGTTGAACCATCGAGGGACAACTACGTTAATAGAGAAAGATGAGAAGAAATTGCTAAGAGTTAATTTATTAAGAGCTAATATGAGGTACTATAAAGAAATAATTATAACAAATTGAAGTTTTACACTTCAAATGCCTCCCATGGAACCCATTTAATGATGGGCCGCGCTAATGATTGCCTGAAAGTCAACTTTGGAAAGAACATATCAGTAGAGTATTATCAACATAATAGTTTGAGGAAGCATACCAAGAAGTCTATAGATTAAAGAGAAACAAGTTACCTCCGATAGATTGGCACGAGGAATCATAGCCAAGGGCAAAATATTAAGAGTTGGAGAGTCAGAGGCCATTGGGAGAACTTTCTCGGTAGTCGTTGAAGCTTTATCACAACGGCCTAAGGGCCTAGCTATTCCCTATTTAAGTGAAAGTATAGAAGCTATCTCACTCACGCGAGTGGAGGTAGCATGCTAAGAATATGTAATCCCAACCATAGAGGAGGATCAAGATGGGATTGGTTCGGGAGTAGGTTCTTGAGCGATTGGGCTTGGGGAGTTCCTTGGCGATGGGGGAGAATAACCAAAATATTGAAGTCCCTAAAGAATAAAGAGAAAAATACACAGTGTCAAAGAAAAAGCATGTCAACAAGTGAACAAGCTTCTATAAACTATTTAAGGAATTACCTTTTGAATAAGAGAAATATGAGGCGTTTGGATAGCCTGCGTTGAAGCTACTACATCATTTTCATTCATGGATCTATCATCTAAAATGATGGGTTCAGAGGAACTTGAGGGTGGTGGAGTTGAACTTGGACTACGAGGGATCAGAACATTCTAATGAATTGTGCATTTCCTCAAAGTTTTGTTGCCCAAACGTTTCTTTCGTTAAGATAGGGAACCGGAGGAATGTCCCTTTTAGAATGTAAAATGTGGGAACTTTGCCCGTGTTGAACATTTGAAGCAACAATAATATGATTATGGGGTTACACAAGGGAAATATTTAGTAGAGATTAGAAGGCATGCAAGACTCTTTCAACTTTCAAATGACACTTTTCTGACAAATTGGGATCTACTGGTCAAATGGTCTCCAGAAGAATCCTAGCCAATTCATTAAAACGTTTCTTGGACTTTGATTTCTTATGGGTTGAGATAAAATCATGCTCCATGATGAATCGACTACAGAGGAAAAAATATGGGTAGGCGCAACAACTTTGTTTTTACCCTTTTGAGGCACATCGTTCAAGGGTCAATAGGAGGTAACTCTTAAAGAAGACCTTTCTTTGTGTCACTTAGTGGAAGATCAAATCCTATTACTGAGTTATTTTTTAGTCCCAGATCCAACGAAGGATACTTAATGACCATGGGATAAATAGGAGGAATCTTGATCCACTAATTTATATGAATGAGTTGCCTTTGACCAGAAATACATAATTTAGTTAAAAGGCACATTACCTTTTCTTTTATAAGTTGGAATGGTGAGTTTTCCTCTCAACTCGTCACACATAATTATAAAAATTGCATTTGTAAAGTTTTTGAAACTTGGGAGAAAGTCTCATCATCAGTGATTCTTTGACAAACCATGGGAGGGACACCTTGATCATATCCAAATTAATGGGCAGAGTGATTGGGATTCTAGGTCTCAATTGCAACGCCTCACTCAGTAAACGAGGGTAGATGTCCTGAAGTTAAAATGAGCATAACGGCCAAATAAGGTCTTTCAGTGCAGATTGGCCTCAACAAAGAAAGACGAAGTTTGGGTTGGAGTTCCCTCATCACAAGGCCTTGCAACAAAGGTTGATTATTTATTAAGAAAGGAAAGAAGGTATTTTCTTCCTTGTTTTTTTGTTCCAATGGAGTAGCCTGGGGGGATTTATAGTAGATGAAATGAGAGGAATATGTAACACCTCGTATTTTTATGGCTTTTAAATTTTGGGATTTATTAAATTTAAATTGAAATATTAATCCGAAAATTTATTTTTATATTTGCTAGCGTGATGTGAGTTAGTAATTATTGGAAATTTACTGAATATTACTGGATGAGTAAAGTAATATATGAGATTTATTTTATTAAAATTGTTACGAGTGAATAAAATGGCAATTATGAAAATTTAAGTCAGGGCGCGCCTGTGTCGTATCGGGACTAAATTAGTATTATTAAAAGTGAATAAATTATAAGTCACCCGTATGGTCATTTCGAGTGCGCCAATGTGTTCGAAAGGGTTAAGATAGTCAGAAAAGTGTACCCGGGGGTTTAGTTTGGGTCGCGAAACGTTTTTAGGCCTAACCGGTAACCCGGGAGGGCATTTTGGTAAATTTTTTATTTTTGGCCTTTAATAATGACGAAAATCATTAAGATTATATCATATGGAGTGCCAGGGAAGTTAGGGTTCTTTGAACCAAAAGGGAAGGAGGATATAGGAAGAAGAAGGGAAAAATCTTTCCAAGTGTTCAAGGCCAAGAACCACCAATCTTGCACCCTCACCACCACTAAAGCGTAGATCGGAAGAAGAGGATTACTGCAATACCAATTAGAGTCATCAAATCAAACATTTAATTCTCAGGAAAGTATCTATATTGCTTCTCTTTTAAGTTAATTGTCACACCATGTTAGATTAGGATGATTGAACCTATGTTTCATGGAAGAACTCAAGGATTTAGAGGACCTAATCACATGTTGTAAGGAAAATAAATAAACTCTGGACATCCCAATCATATGTATAGGATTATCCATGAAATTTTATTAATTTAGAAGTGATAAATATGGAAAAAGACACTGAACCATGAAAGTTTAGAGGAAAGTTAGGGTTCTTGATAATTAAAATGAATTGGCCATTAATTCAAGTCCGTTGTTAAAATTATGCATGTTTTACGTAGGAAATCTTGCATTTATGTGTATAGAACTTGTGGTAATGTTCTTTAAGAATTTGGGAGTTGTTAATGACGTTTTTGGAGAAATTTGAAGATGAAACCCGTAGGTTTTAATGGCAGTTTCTGGGCAAGAACTGCTTGATCGATCGATCGACCCAAGAACATCGATCGATCGATCGACCCAATTTCCTCGATCGATCGACCCTTCCTGGAAAACTACATATTTTTCGTCCATTGGTTTAATCTGGTTTTAATGCATAGGAACCCTTGATTGTTATTATTGGAGTATAATGGGACATAGAGAAAACCAGTAGAGCCTAGGTAGATCCCATTGAGTGAAACTTAGTGTAAGATGATATTTTGGGTTAACGAGGAATTATTCATGTGTATACGAAATCATACGAACATTTAATAAAAAGATCGAGACTCATAAAGGAGTTAGACCAGAAGGTAAGTTAGTGTATGCCTACTGAAATTATACTTAGAACAATTCGAGAGAGGAGAAGTGAGTATAAAGTGAAATATAAATGAGAATAAAAATGATGAGTCTGTTATGCGTAATAATCAAGTAAAATGTGTTAATAACGAATAATTATAGTTATGGGTCGTGGGCACACCTAACTTAGAAATGTGGATATTTATATATATTTGACTTTGTGATTGTGCATATATTATATATCTGTATAAAAATCATACTCGGGCTACTTGCAATCACGGGGGTTTTAGCACCGGGAGGGTCTTATCTCGATTGGGCCTTTATGGGGGATATTGACTCGTACCCTAGAACATAGGATTCCTTAGTACAGGCTATCTGATTGATAGTCAGACGGTCCTAAGAGACGTGAGGGTATGTACTGACCTCTTAGTGACTTGGAACTATGCTTCACATCCATTTGAATGTCTTTTATGTTAATACAGTTCAAGAGTGATTTTGAACTAGTATTTCCCTTAATTTGAGTGATACGGGGACTTGATAGTAGAGTATGCCAGCACCATAGATTTTATACGAGGTACCGTTAGTATATATATTATATGAGTGACTAACATATATATATATATATATATGCTTAAGTATGGGAACTTTCTATTGCGCATAAAAGTAGTTGAGTAATGAATAAATACTCCGACTCTATTGTAAGTGTTTGAGAACTTTTGTGACATCACTGGGATATTTTTATATAAAAAAAGATATGTAAGAGCATAAATTTCAGGAATTTATTTGTCTTTGCCATCGTAGCGGTATGAAACTTTATGGGAAAGCTAAGTTAAAATAAACTTTTGAGGTAAATAGTACGGTAGACGTGCACACTAAAGGAGAGGTGAGAATTGCTCAAGAGAGTGATGCGTACTAACATGGTTGTTACATTAGCCGGTAAGCAATTTATTTACTTGCTAAACTATTTTTAAACTGTTTTACAATCGGGCTCTGACTCGTTTCCTGTTATTTCTTTTCTCTTGTATATATATATGTATATAATACAGGTGCCCAACCACAGGGGCGTCATGCTTAGGTTCTTTGGATCGGACGCGCTGCAGCTTATGTGGGAGTTGCAGGTCATTGCTTAGACGATATCATTATTGATTCTACTCCTACTTTTAGTTCTTATTAGTTAGGGATGTGTCCCCCGTTTCTCTATGCAGTTTGGATTTTTGTCAGATATTTACATTCCTTCATATTTACATTAGTTGGTACTCTTTGGGATTTAATTACTGTCCGGATGGTTTTATTTATAGTTTAAACTGGTTTGGTTTATATGGGTGAATCTAATTCTTTTGTGTTATTATCCATCTTTAGTATGTCAGAGTTCTTAAATTGTTGGTTATTTAAAAAAGTTTTCATATTTGGATTTAATAAAATGGAAATAAGGTTATAAAATTGTTTTGACACTTAGCTTAATTATTTAGGGTGTTGAAATTAGAAATTTTATTTTGCGACAATGATGCTAAGAATGAACCAACAATTCACCTTGATTTTAATTTAATAAATGACTGATCACCCGGTATTTAATTAGGCGGAGTGTCACAGGTGGTATCAGAGCATCAGGTTCTAGTATCCTTTAGGATATGTACGGCTCATCTCATTTCCATCTTAGCGTCTTTGATTTAGAGACCTAATATTAGGAATGTTTTATTCATCTTTATGCGTTGGAAATTCGTGCTTCTGCAATTTGTCGATGTGAATGTTGAACTTATCCTGATTATTTTAAACTTTCAGATGGGCTGTCAAGACAAACAAGCTAATGCCATTGGGGAAGTTAATGAGCAAGACCAGCTCACACCTCAGGTGTCTCCGAAGAGGGTATCAATCGCCGAATTAGCAGGCATTGTGGCGCAGGCAGTTACCACTACAATCTTAAAGTACCACGATCGCAGTATGCAACTCAAAGGAGGCAAAAGACCTAGAGATATTTGTTAATTTAATATAACTAGAGTTGAAAATTGTGCGAATACACCAAAATCGCAGCAACCAACTCCCCAAGACCAAAAGGGCCACAGAGGTAACAAAATTTATGTGGGGATCCAAAAACGTTGGGGCCAACAAAGTTGGGGTCAGAATGAAGTCACAAAAAGGTGTTTCAAATGTGGAATGGACTGCCATAAATATCAGTTTTTTCCGAATCAGACTGGAGAGAAACTCTAACCCGACCAGCGAGAAATTTTTGGACTCTGCTATAAATGTGTGCAACCGGGTCATAAGTGGAAGGATTCTCCTCAACCTGACATCATTTTTCGTCAAGTTTCTCAGCAAGGCCAACAAGTCCAAGGAAAAGGCAAAACTAGACAATCATGTAGTAAAATGAGACAGTTTCGAGGTAGGTGCTTCAAATGTGGCAAGAATGACTATAGATGTCAGGATTGCTCATAAGAGAATAGGGCCCCATGGCAAGAGGGTTCTCGTAATAAATCGCAGAGGCCAGCTCTACCAGCCATCCCAGTAGCCTCAAATCAGCATAGGGGCAATTACAGTATGGACGTGTCTATAACGTCCACTAAGCACCAGAACCTCAGGCACCACCCGCGATATAGGGTACGTTTCCTATACATTGTACTGTGGATCGAGTTTTATTTAATACTAGAGCATCACACTATTTTATAACTACTCATTTTTCATGATCCTTAGGGATATTAGACATGACAAAGAGTACAGTGTCGTGCGTAGACTCACCATTGGGGAATGAGTCTTTGATTTTCTATATTTGACGGGGTGTAGATATAGAAATGGGTAGCTTCACTTTACCTGCGGATATGCTGGTGTTAAATATGCATGAGCACAATGTCATTATTGGCATGCTAGATTTTTTTATAGTATTATTGTCTTTGCCATTTCAGGACATGAGATGTGTTTGGTGGCGATACCTCACCCAAAGGGAGGACTAGCCAAGGCATTTGGCAAAGTAGAAGTATGACTTTTATCCTCAGAGGATGAGGCGTGTTTTGGGTGACACGAGCAAGTCACTATATTTTGTTTATTGCTAGATTAGCATGTGAGACGAGTTTAATGCGTACAACTATAAACATTAATATTATGTGAATATTTTTCCCTAGTGTAGCGGGATTATCTTTAGTGCTAACTGCGAAGGAGGAATGGGTGTATTACTAGTGTTATATACTTTATTGAGAGTACTCGTTTTAGTGATGTGATACACGAGTGTGATATTGTCTTAGTTACAACTTTATAGTAATGGTTAGTACGATAGTAGGTAGTTATTGCAAGGCTATCGGAATGGTGGCATTAGTGCAACATGTTTTGTTCTGGAGAGACCTCACCTACGAGAGGGTCGGACTCGCACTTATATTATGTATTCTAGAGACTTTGGAGGGAATAGTGGGCTCAAGATATTCGATCCCGGTGTGTGTGGGTACTTTGTTGTTATGATTCAGTACGTATTGGGTACTGTTGAGTGAAAAGATTTAACTCATTATTATGTTTAGCGCTCAAGATTTGGTGATAGGAAGAACGCATTAATATATCTATCCTTTAGAGATATGAGAGTTAAGAGTTATACCCATATGTTTGGGATCAGGATTTCGAGAATCCCGATTGTATGTATCCAAGGTTTATGGAATGCGATTACTATCAATACTGAACGATAGTGCAATTGGCGAAATGTTCTTTGTTAAGTGTGATTACGGGAGGAGATGTAACTTTTTTGTCAAGAGACGGAATAAAGGGATACATGCTATGGATGGAGGACCT
Source organism: Sambucus nigra (assembly GCA_949130495.1). NCBI lineage: Eukaryota > Viridiplantae > Streptophyta > Magnoliopsida > Dipsacales > Adoxaceae > Sambucus > Sambucus nigra. The sequence goes on from OX422216.1 coordinate 483,223,350, forward strand.
AACGAATCTCGATAACTGACAATGCTAGGTAGTAGTGTATTGGGGGGATTCCTTGTTTGGATTTCGCTTTGCGAGACATCCCACGCATGAAACTTAGCGTAAAGTAGGAAATAGGGAGATATTTGGTCGTTAGTCCATGAGTTCGGTACCTCGATCGTAATAAGAGCGGGTAATTATATATATAAGTTGGGAGTTAAATTATGATTTAAGGCCAGTGGAGCCGATGGTGTGGTAAGAAAGCATTGAAAGTTTTGTTTTATCGCTACGAGTTAAAGGATGGAACGATGATAAGGGGAATTTAGAATTGCGATTTTTAGGGGTTATTGAGAATACCCGTTGTTGATGCAAAACACTGGACCGAATCCCATTTTTATGATCACAGATAAATAGATGAAAGCAATCCAATCAAGCACATAAGAGACAAAGATTTTTAAAGTGGTTCGGCTATGAATAAAGCCTACGTCCACTTTTATTTTATTCCCAGGAGTTTACAATAGCACCATAGGGTGTAGAGAGAGAAAAAGGTGTGGATCTTGTGTATGAGGTTTCTAGGTTCCCCCGGATCTCCTTTCTTTTGGCTAAGGGGATACATGTATTTATAGTGATGGGAGATAAAGAGATTCATTGTATGTAGACATTTATGTTTACATTCAATGAATCTAATTGTTGAATTGCTTGGTATGCTATGTGTTTTCATCTATTAATACAGTATAAATGTACATTAAGGCTCATTAAATGCGCTGCCATCTTCATTTATGCGCATTAAATGTGTAGTTATCTTTTGATCTTCCTGGTTGATATGCCGACCAACTCTCCTCGGGTGCCGACTAACACTCCTCGGGTGCCGACCAACTCTCCTCGGATGCCGACTAACACTCCTCGGGTGCCGAATATTTCCACATAGGATGACATGTGTCCTTTTTTGATTGGTCCTCGTTGATGGAGAATTTTTGCGTTAACAGAAGCCCCCAATGCTCCATGCTTGATGGTTTACTTGAAAGGATGGAGTATTTATTCTGCAGTGTTGCTCGGTGCTCGTGAAATTCTTGATCTACCTTCTTGATTTGTTCAACATAAAGTTCATTATCTCCTAGACGACATATGATGCAGGCTAATCGATGGTTGCTAATCTTTCTTTTGAGGAACTCCGTGTGCTATGTATCACCCCTGGGAATTTGGATACAGCCATGCCATAGTATGCAGCTTGTAGCTTGTCATAATCTTCAAGTATGTTGATTGGGTTGCTAGCCGACCAACTACCTCCTGTGCCGAGCAACTGAGTGCTAACTTCACGTGCTTGATTCTTCTGATTTATGATCCTCTGAATACTTTGTCGAGTAACATACTAGCTTTTGAACCCAACTCTTCAATCTGATTAGTACCAAGCTAGTGGTGGACTTCGAAACATTTTCATACAACTTCTTCTTCAATGTTGGTTGGGACAGTAGTAGTAAAGATCTCAGTGCTGTAGATGCTGAATTTGACTTCTAAACTTCAATATCAAAAATAATTCCTGAGCAAGAAAAAATAACTCCTGAATGATAATTAGTCGGGGCCCCGACCGTGTGAGTTTGTGGAGTTGAATTTGATGCTCCACTGCATGATGTTATAAGAATGTGCCACCGAATGAATAAATATATCTGTAATAGAAGCCCCCAAGTGTGGAATGTGAACTTTGAATGCTTTTTGCTTGATCGCTTTCACATACTCATAAAATGTTTTCGACCAACTGTAGTTGACAGCTTCTTATTTCTGACCAACCTGAGTTGACATTTTTGGGAATAGATTTACTTCCTAACCAACATAAGTTGGCATTTTTAGGAATATATAGTTTTACTTCCCGTAGGAATACATTTACTTCCTAACCAACATAAGTTTGCATTTTTAGGAATACATAGTTTTACTTCCCGTAGGAATACATTTACTTCCTAACCAACATAAGTTGGCATTTTTAGGAATACATTTCCTAACCAACATAAGTTGGCATTTTTAGGAATAGTTTTACTTCCCGTAGGAATACATTTACTTCCTAACCAACATAAGTTGGCATTTTTAGGAATACATAGTTTTATTTCCCGTAGGAATACATTTACTTCCTAACCAACATAATTTGGCATTTTTAGGAATACATTTTTGACAATAAATGATAGAGACTTCCGCGGGGCTGACCAACAAATTGTTGGGAATAAGATATAATAAATGCTGGAGACCTCCTCGGAGTTGACCAACAGATTGTTGGGAATAAGATATAATAAATGCTGGAGACCTCCTCAACAGATTGTTGGGAATAAGATATAATAAATGTAGGAGACCTCCTTGGTGCTGATCAACAGATTGTTGGGAATAAGATATAATAAATGTCGGAGACCTCCTCGGCGCTGACCAACAGATTGTTGGGAATAAGATATAATAAATGTTGGAGACATCCTTGGAGCTGACCAACAGATTGTTGGGAGTAAGATAATATAAATGTTGAAGACCTCCTTGGAGCTGAATATATGATTATAAATATTTGTCGAGCTCCATGCTGAAATAAGAATTGAATATGCATCCAAATAGATATAAAGAATAATTCAAAATAATAAAATGCCTCGTTGATCTGTCGAGGTAGAATTATATAATGCCGAACAAGAATAAGATCTTCCAGAACATAAGAATATGGCCGAGAACGATGTCAGGCCTGAATATAAAAAAGAATTATCCGACTAACTATCCGTTGGGGGTGAAATACAACGAATATTGTATTTCTCCTTAAAGCTAAATAAGTATTGTAACAACCCGCGTAATTTTGGGCTATTTTAATTATTTTTTGGAAAATGGAGGAAAATAGAGTTTTTGATAAAATTATTTTTATTACTCAAATATGTTGGTTATTATTTTTAAAGGCGAGAATTTCAAACGGTTTCGAAAACGGAGTTAAAACGGATTTTAAAATAATTTTTAAATGTTTTTAACTCTTGGAGTTGTTTTGACTTCCAACTCTTCATTTCTTTGCCTTATTTAAAGGAGTCTTTTGGATTCCAACTCTTCATTTCTTTGCATTATAAAAGGAAGTCGTGGGCAAACCTTTTAACCTACTTTTGGCACAAATTTTGGCAGCAAATATATTTTATATTCCTCTTCTTTTTATATACACATTGGCCCTTGAGATTTGTGAGTTCCAACCTTAGATTAGAGGTGTTCTTGGGGCTATTTTGTTGGAGGTTCTTGGAGGGGATTTTGTAGATCTTTTGTATTGATCTTGAGGATGTGATCATTGGTTTCTCATCATGGTTTGAGGTATGGGGTTTTACACAATATGCTCTTTAAATCTCGCGAGTGTCATTCTCTTTGAATTCTTGTTTAATTGAACTCATATTTGAATTGATAAATTCATTGAAATCTGGAAAATAATTGTTGAAATTATTTTGATTCGTGTGGTATCATTATATTGTTGATGAGCACATTGTCATGAGATTTTAATATGGCACGGACGTTGGGCACCCGTCAAAATTCCTGTTTCCCGGGCTATGACTTGATAAAGCATATACGAATGTGGTGAGGCCTGGTGGCCCGGTTAAAGTGTTGTTGAGAAATTATATTGATAAATTATTTGAGATTCGCATTTTGATTTGAATATTCGTACTCGTGTTGTTACATTTTTTTCATCGCTAACATATATTTGTTGAGCATCTTTCCTGTCGTATTGTGTACTTCCCCATATTTTCTTTTAGTGGTAGGTTAGCGCGGATTTTGGGGCGCTATGGAGATTGATTTTAGCAAGGATTGTTTGGGAAATATTTGTATTATTTTGATGTATGGAGCTTTGGAGATTTGTATTTTCATTCGAGTTAGATAGTTGTACTTTTAATTCGAGAGACATGTTGTAATTGAAGAGACTGAGATTAGTGGATTTATATTATTGTGGGTTTATTTAGATGCTCTATACCTTGTCACTTGTGTATTTGGATTTATTTTATCGCATTAGCGCTCCGTTCGCTCTCTCCGGGCGGGCGGGGTGTTACAAGTATCTTGTCGAGGCACAATTGCATAATGCCGAATAAGAATAATATTTTCCAGAACATAAGAATATGGCCGAGAACTTTGCTGGGCCTGCATATAAATAAGAATTACCCCGACCAACTATCCGTTGGGGGTGACATATAATAAATGTTATAGTTCTCCTCGGAGCTGAATATGATAATAAGTATCTCGCCGAGTTCCATGTTGAGATGAATATAGAATATGAATCCCAAGGGATATATAGAATAATTTGTGCTTGATCCGATAGCTGGGCCTGAATATAAATAAGAATTAACCCGACCAACTATCCGTTGGGGGTGAAATATAATAACTGTTGTAGCTTTTCCTCGGAGCTGAGTATGATAATAAGTATTTCACCGAGCTCCATGAAGAGATGAATATAGAATATGAATTCGAACGAATATATAGAATAATTCATGCTTGAGCACAAATCAAAGCAATAATAAAATATATAGTTCCTTACTGAGGTGAAAATTCATAATGCTGAGCAATGATAATAGTTTCCAGATTGTTTCCGAGCATTCGTCGGCGTTGAGTCTTGTACCTGTAAAAATTAATATCTTGCTCTACCATTTGTGTAGGCTGAATTAATTAGTCGTGAGAATAATTTACTCATCCAATCAATATATGATATGTATATGCTTGAGAAATTAAAATATTAATTTCAAAAAATGAAATAATATATGTTGGCTGATATGTCAAGGCACAATTGCCTGATGTCGAGCAATACTACTTTTCCAGAGGTTTATGAGAGCTTTCATCGGGATTGAATCTCGTCCCTATGAAATTTTAATAAGCTTCCCGAGCACCTGTCGAGACTAGAGAAAATAATTATTATCATGAGAATAATTATTCAGCCAAACAATATGTGATGTGTATCAGCATAAAATAATAAAAATTTCAAAATATGAAATAATATTTTTATGCCAAATGTGTGTGAGATGGACAAATTTTTATCAGATATGCATCATAAATAAGACGTATAGTTTTTTGTAAAGTTATTTAATCTCCAACAACTAATCAGGTATAAGTTGCTGTTTGAAAATTATTTATCACTTGGTTTTAAAAATATTTCTGGGGTGATCACAAGTTAAAAAAGACTTAAGCCCCTGTTTGTCCCCGAGCTGAACTCGTGTTTAAAGAAATATTTGGGGTGCTTCGCATTTTTTAATACCCCAAGATTCTACTGCTGCCGAAAAACGGCATGGATGTTACCGACCAACATTTAAGGATATCTCAAGTTATTGAATATATGGTGTCGACCAAGAAGCAAATGGTCCTCGACCAACTGAGCAATTTCGCTGATCAACAAAAATGGTGCATTGACATCACCGAACAACATTAGATGTTACCGACCAAAAAGTGGATGGTTGGATAGTTGTCGACCAGTAAATTGAACCCTCCGAACAAGACTGAGATGTCGCCGATCAAGAAGTAGATGATCGTCGACCTGCAATTAGTTCCATCGAGCTACAATAAGAGTCTCTGACCAATAATAAGATACCTCGTAGTTGGAGAAAATTATTTCAATGTTGCTGATGGATCTTCACATCTTTTCTTCGACAAACAAAAATGGTCTGGTTAAGCTTCCCTTTAATAAAAGATGGCCCAAGATGATGCCGACCAACAATATGGATGGATGACCAGAATATCTTGAATCCTTAGATCAGAAAAATAACATTCGATGTAAAATTTAAGCATTAAGAATGTTAATAAATGAATAATTATCTAATCCAATAGATCGTGTGATTTCGACAAAGAAACCATGTGATGTGATGAACGAGGAGCCAACATCTCAAATTTGTGCCCAAAGTCTTGATACGGTCATGATTGTTATTTATTTTTTTTATTTTTTACAAAAGGTGGGTAATGGTTTTTCAGGTGAGAGAAAATTATTTTTTATAATGGTTCCTTCATATTCCCTATTTTGAGAGATAAAAATATGTTGAATGATCGAAGTTATTACCAAATTTATATCAAAAATCAATCAATTTGACTTTTTTGACATAGATGGAAGATGAACCAAATTAAGTATATAGTTCATAAAAATGAATGCAAAGAGACTTAAACTTGAAGAGAGAGAAAGTAGATCTGGGTCATGATTTCCATGAGAAAACTTTTTATTGTCTTTAACCTTTTCCCACTCTCTGATTAAAAATATAATGGGAATTTGAATAGTCATCAAAGATCTTTCAAAAATTATTTCAAAATCAACAATGAAAATTATCAAATCTTATCATCGTCGTATATATTGGTATATATAATCATTTAAAATATTGATTTCATGAGATAAAATTTTAATTTGAGAATCAAGCCAAAAGTTTTGATTTATGAAATCCACCATTTCACAGATTTCGCAACAAGAATTAATTTAACAGTTATGATTTTGAAATCATGATATGCAATTTTTACAGATTTCATAAATAAAAATTGGACAACTAATTTATGTATATAAACATAAAAATCATGATTGAATCAACAGATGTATGTATAATTGATTATACGAAGAGAAAATAAAAACTTAGCTTTTGATGGAGAACAATGCTTGTAACACGTTCCCACAGACGGCGCCAATCTGTTGATGCAAAAAATTAGACCGAATCCCATTTTTATGATCACAGATAAATAGATGAAAGCAATCCAATCAAGCACATAAGAGACAAAGATTTTTAAAGTGGTTCAGCTATGAATAAAGCCTACGTCCACTGTTATTTTATTCCCAGGGGTTTACAATAGCACCATAGGGTGTAGAGAGAGAAAAAGGTGTGGATCTTGTGTATGAGATTTCTAGGTTCCCCCGGATCTCCTTTCTTTTGACTAAGGGGATACATGTATTTATAGTGATGGGAGATAAAGAGATTCATTGTATATAGACATTTATGTCTACATTCAACGAATCTAATTGTTGAATTGCTTGGTATGCTATGTGTTGTCATCTATTAATACAGTATAAATGTACATTAAGGCTCATTAAATGCGCTGCCATCTTCATTAATGCGCATTAAATGCGTAGTTATCCTTTGATCTTCCTGGTTGATATGCCAACCAACTCTCCTCGGGTGCCGACTATCACTCCTCGGGTGCCGAGCAACTCTCCTCGGGTGCCGACTAACACTCCTAGGGTGCCGACCAACTCTCCTCGGGTGCTGACTAACACTCCTCGGGTGCCGACCAACTCTCCTCGGATGCCGACTAACACTCCTCGGGTGCCGAATATTGCCACGTAGGATGACATGTGTCCTTTTCTGATTGGTCCTCGTAGATGGAGAATTTTTGTGTTAACACCCGTGTTGTAACCGCATTCTGAGCACAAGGGAAATAAAGAATTGGGATGATTTTTTGCTTGGATTATCTGGGAAGAATTCTTAATATAAGAGAGAAGACTTGTATTTATTTTGATGTATAGAGCATTGGTGATTTATTTTAATTGTTGTATTTATTCGGGAGGATTGTTGTACTTATTTGAAGAAATTTGAGATTAGTGTTTTCTCTTTTGTTATTGTGGGATGTAAATTCTCTATACCTAGTATTTTGATGAATTTGGCTAGTTTTATCGATGAGTAGCGCACCGTTCGCTCTCCCTAGGTGGGCAAGGTGCTACAGAATGTGGGCATCCTGGTTAGCTGATGTTATAATTGTCCGAGTTGTAGGAATGTGGGAATATATGTTTATGGAACTAACATAACGAGGTGGAAGTGGTAGAGTGGATTAAGCATCGCGTGAAGAAGGATGATCCATATATACGTGTGCGATTAGAGTAACACACCCGAATTTGATTAGAAGGCTATAGGAAGCCATTTAAATAGGGGTATTCCTTGAGAAGGGTAGAATTTAATTATTATGGAGAACACTCGGAGCGGAGTTGTAATTAGTCAAATGTTGAGAGCGATTGACGCGTACAAAGAGTGAAGATGTTAGTATGGTATAAAGGGTCCAGAAGTGCAAATCGTGGAGAAAAGTGCGCGGATCGGAACTTTCAGTATATGCAAAGGAAAGAATAGGAGTATTAAGTGTCACTTAATGTGAGACATTTCAAATTAAAGTCGATGTTGAGCGGGACATAGCGAGTGGTCTCCTCATACACCACTCATAGATGGAAATCGGTTGAAACAAGGGGATCAACCAAAGTATTTTATGGCTATAGACAATTCCTATAGTGGAAGAGGCAGGTAAAGTCCGTAAAGTTTCTTGGATGAGTTGACAAACTCAAGGTAAGATCAAGAGTTCCTTCGAACATATAGAACAAGATGCCCAAGAAGGAAGTGATTGACACTCCTTGGAGTGATTTGCAATATTAGCTAGTGTGCCCCAGTCTTCCTTCGAGAGTAAGGATCACGCTGGTACGTGGTCCTATACGGTATTTTTTAAAATTAGGTTGAAATTTTTGGACCCCACCTTCAATATGGGATTTTAGGAAGCAGCGGGGATATCTTTTCGTTTTAAGCAGGTTGTATCACCCATGATTCGGAGAGTAAGCGAGCGGTGATTGACCATTAGTGGAGCAGTGTGAAAATAATTTTGAATTCATGGTGATCATTTCTTTTCCACAACGATTCTAGCTAACAAGTGGAGTATAGTATGATAATTGGGGAGGATATTACCTAATGGTAGGGTTCCGTGGGATCACTTGTACCTATTTATTATGAACAAGATGCTTATTGAGGTTTTGGTGTGAAAAACCCTTAACTTTTCTCACTATGAATGTCAAGAGATGGGCGGCTAATCAGAATTTTGGATTGGTTGAGTTAGATTATGATGTTTATGGTGGAATTACCACGGCTGTTTTAGGCAAGCAAGTTGTGTTCAAATGTTCGTGTGGTTTCTCTCAAAATGGGAGATTTGTGTTTAGATAAATACGAGTAATTGTCATGTAGTGAGGTGCGGCCTCCCAATAATATTGAAATAATGGGAGTCAATGATGTATAGGCTCGTCTTATGCGAATGTTGTCGAATAGGAGCATATTGTGGAGTGTCGTTAATGAGAGTGTTAAACAAGCTTGATGTGAAACGGGGGCTATAGTGATTGAGCGCCTTACTTTGAAGTTAGTTTGCATACTAATAAGGTATCCATAATTGTTTTGACCGGATATGCCTTATTTTCCGAATTTCAGGACAAAAATCCGTTATTACGGGGGAAGTATGTAATACCCCGTATTTTTATGGATTTTAAATTTGGAGATTTATTAAATTTAAATTGAGATATTAATTTAATATTAATTCGAAAATTTATTTTTATATTTACTAGCGTGATGTGAGTTAGTAATTATTGCAAATTTGCTTAATATTACTGGATGAGTAAAGTAATACATGAGATTTATTTTATTAAAATTGTCACGAGTGAATAAAATGGCAATTATGGAAATTTAAGTCAGGACGCGCCTGTGTCGTGTCGGGACTAAATTAGTATTATTAAAAGTGAATAAATTATAAGTCACCCGTATGATCATTTCGAGTGTGGCAATGTGTCCAAAAGGGTCGAGATAGTCAGAAAAGTGTACCCCGGGGTTAGTTTGGGTCTCGGGACATTTTTAGGCCTAACCGGTAACCCAGGAGGGCATTTTGGTAATTTTCTATTTTTGGCCTTTAATAATGACGAAAATCATTAAGATTATATCATATGGAGTGCCAGGGAAGTTAGGGTTCTTATAACCAAAAGGGAAGGAGGCCATAGGAAGAAGGGAAAAACTTTCCAAGTGTTCAAGGCCAAGAACCACCAATCTTGCACCCTCACCACCACCAAAGCGTAGATCGGAAGAAGAGAATTACTGCGATACCAATTAGAGTCATCGAATCAGACCTTTAATTCTTAGGCAAGTATCTATCTTGCTTCTCTTTTAAGTTAATTATCAAACCATGTTAGATTAGGATGATTGAACCTATGTTTCATGGAATAACTCAAGGATTTAGAGGACCTAATCACATGTTGTAAGGAAAATAAATAAACTCTGGACATCCCAATCATATGTAGAGGATTACCCACGAAATTTGATTAATTTAGAAGTGATAAATCTGGAAAAAGACACAGAATCATGAAAGTTTAGAGGGAAGTTAGGGTTCTTGATAATTAAAATGAATTGGCCATTAATTCAAGTCCGTTGTTAAAATTATGCATGTTTTACATAGGAAATCTTGCATATATGTGTATAGAACTTGTGGTAATGTTATTTAAGAATTTGGGAGTTGTTTATGACATTTTTGGAGAAATTGGAAGATGAAACCCGTAGGTTTTAATGGCAGTTTCTGGGCAAGAACTGCTTGATCGATCGATCGACCCAAGAACATCGATCGATCAACCCTTCCTGGAAAACTACATATTTCTCGTCTATTGGTTTAATCCGGTTTTAATGCATAGGAACCCTTGATTGTTGTGGTTGGAGTATAATGGGACATAGAGAACACCAGTAGAGCCTAGGTAGACCCTGTTGAGTGAAACTTAGTGTAAGATGAGATTTTAGGTTAACGAGGAATTATTCATGTGTATACGAAATCATTCGAACATTTAATAAAAAGATTGAGACTCGTAAGGGAGTTAGAAGAGAAGGTAAGTGAGTGTATGCCTACTAAAATTATACTTAGAATACTTCGAGAGATAAGTGAGTATGAAGTGAAATATAAATGAGAATAAAAATGACGAGTCTGTTTTGCGTAATAATCGAGTAAAATGTGTTAATAACGAATAATTATAGTTATGGGTCGTGGGCACACCTAACTTAGAAATGTGAATATTTATATATATATATGACTTTGTGATTGTGCATATATTATATATCTATATAAAAATCATACTCAGGCTACTTGCTATCACGGGAGTTTTCCCGCCGGGACGGTCTTATCTCTATTGGGCCTTTATGGGGGATATTGACTCGTACTCTAGAACATAGGATTCCTTGGTACTGGCTATTTGATTGATAGTCAGATGGTACAAAGAGACGTGAGGGTATGTTCTGACCTCTTAGTGACTTGGAACTATGATTCGCCTCCATTTGTATGTGTTTTATGTTAATACAGTTAGAGAGTGATTCCGAACTAGTATTTCCCTTAATATTAGTGATATGGGGACTTGATAGCAGAGTATGCCAGCACCATAGATTTTATACGGGGTGCCGTTAGTATATATATTATATGAGTGACTAATATATATATATATATATATATATATATATATATATATATATAATTATGCTTAAGTATGGAAACTTTTACTATGCATAAAAGTAGTTGAGTAATGAATAAATACTCCGACTCTATTATAAGTGTTTGAGAAATTTGGTGACATCACTGGGATATTTTTATATAAAATAAGATATGTAAGAGCATAAATTTCAGGAATTTATTTGTCTTCGTCATCGTAGTTAGCGGTATGAAACTTTATGGGAAAGCTAATTAAAATAAACTTTTGAGGTAAATAGTATGGTAGGCGTGCACACTAGAGGAGAGGTGAGAATTACTCAGGAGAGTGATGTGTACTAACATGGTTGTTATATTAACCGGTAAACAATTTATTTAGTTGCTAAACTATTTTTAAACTGTTTTACAATCGGGCTTTGACCCGTTTCCTGTTATTTCTTTTCTCTTGTATATATATGTATATAATACACACTACACCAAAATGGGAGATTTGTGAGTGCTGTTAGCACTCACAAATGACCTTTATAACTGCTATTTACCGTCATAATTTAGGGGGTGACAAAAGAAAATTTATAACTCCTAACAGTAGTCACAATTTTTTATAACCCCTATGGAGTTATGACTGGTGACCCCAATTTATAACTGCTATTCGTAACTGCTATCAGCAGTCACAAATATAACATTCGTAACTGCTGTGAGCAGTTACGAATGTTATATTTATGACTGCTGATAGCAGTACCGAATCATATATTTGTGACTGCTATTAGCAGTTACAAAATTGATAGTAGTGACAAATTTTTGAATCCTATTAGGAGTTACAAAATTAAATTTGTTAAATGCTGTAAAAGCTATTACAAATATCTTTATATTTTCACAAAATGATGAGATAATGAAAGTAAAATAAATATCATGATAACAAGTCTAAAAATTTTGACAACATTTCATTTATATTTCTCATATTCCAAATATCCAGTACTTATAAAACTTGTTAAACTTAATTTAACATCAAACAACCCCTAAGTGGGCGCTAAGTACAAAATGAACATAGAATAAAAAATAAACTAAAAAAAGTAACGACACAACACTTCGATGACATGGAATGCCATGAACATGTAACAAATCATTCTAAATCTAGACCAGGAGTCACCACGCAGTGGATACGATTCGTGAAGTCTAGGTATATCAACCGTGGGGGGTATTGATGTGGTGACATCCTCCCTCGTGTACTCGGAGTATGCCTGTTGAGCAAGTTCAATGGACTCAAATTTTTTGAATACGGTGCCTCGGTATCCATTAACTTGTGCTTGTGTTGCTTGCCACGAAGTGTAAACACCTGGATTTAGGCCTTTGAATACTACGTATGCCGGATATGCCATGTGTATGCCTGCAAATAATAAAATGTGATTAATATATATATATATACATTCATTTTTTGTGATAAAGAAACTACCATAGCTTATATATATATATACTAGCGTATGCCCGTGCCTGAAGGCACGACGAAAATTGCAAAAAAAAAATCGTTACCCGATAACAAAGTGAAATAAATGTACAATATTTCTGTTCTAATTTTAAAAAATTTGGGCAGAGTTCTCTTTATTTATAGGACTATCCACCCTGTTTAAAAAAATAAATATACTCAACAATAGCAATACTACAATACTCGAGGTCCATATTGGACCTCATTTCAACCACTTCATCAATTTAACAATAATATTGACAACTATTGAATAGGATGTTGAGTCAAGAACCGCACGCATCACCGTCAAGAACCGCACGCATCACCGTTCAACTACATAGTAATCCCAAAACTTTGAATCTACAAATAACTACAAAGTAATCTATATAAGGGGTGGTGGTGGATATGATAGGAATGATACAAACAAACAACTTCCCCAAAGTTGGGTAAACATATATGAATTTCATTACCATCATCTTACCTTTTCTCATCGTTAAATGATAGTTTCACTTATATCTTACCTACTCCTTCACCTGAAATAAGACATGTGAATTGATAATTAAAAATGATAGCACAAATTGAACCAAAAACCATCCATTTTACTTGAATATAAAAATCATTGTAAAACATAAGCATTCTATGCATATGTGACAATTTATAGGTACATAAAAATCATTCTTGAATATTTTCAATCAAGTCCCCCAGACTATTAATACAACAATCAAATAAACCTTATGAAATAGTAATTCACATACCTATCATATAATTAATAGAGATGTTGTCTTTGAGAGTTTAGCAGCATAGAAATAAACAGTTACTGGTACCAAACGACTACAAAGTTGTGAACATGATGGTTTGCTGATTAGTAGACCTCGGCAGGGTAGTACATATTTAAGAAATAATACATGTTTCATACATGACGCATTGGTGCGCTCTAAATAAAGCTTGTGATTCAAGTGCAAATCTATCGCAACAAGTAATATCCGGTAAGTATGGAATCGTGATCCACAGGGATTGAACCAAATCATAAATAATTATTTGTGTATATGCTCAAAGCTTCACAGTTTAATTTTATGATGCTATTCACAATGCAAACAATAACGGGCTAAAGGCTAATAAATCAATAACTCGAAGCATTCTTCATAGCTATACAATAGGATAAGCCGAGCATATAAGTAATCATAGTAGATATTTTTTTTAATAATAAATAAATAAATAAAAACAACAACGGCATGCCTGTTATATGTTAGTACCAAAAACAGCAATATATGCAAAAGAGATATATACAAGAACAAATATGAAAATGAAAATGAGTAGTTTCATTAATAATCACAAGTTGTGTACATGGGGAACAAAAACCAAAATTAGAAAATACACTAAATGTACTCTCTCTTCCCCACACCACTACACAACTACAAAGTTACAAACCCAAAAATCAAAATAAAGAACCACAAAAGTTTGCAACAGAGAAAGCGGGATGACAACGCCCTACATATGGTCCGGATGGCGGCTCGAGGACTCGGGCACGGTGGGGTCACGAGGGGCATAGGGAGCTTAAAGGTAAGGAGGCACAGCAGCCTCGCCCCCACGAATATGAGCAAACAAATCCATCTGTGCCCGGGCAATTATGGAAGTATCTCGCTGATAGTCAGCCCGTAAGGATGCGAAGTTCGTCATATAAGTGTCCCGAAACTCGGTAAAATCAGCCTGCAACGATGCGAAGTTTGCCATATAGGTGCCCCAAAACTCAGTAAAATCAGCCTGTAACTCATCCATCCGCACCCCGAGATATGTAAAGGGGTCAACAGTAGGAGGCACAGGAGGTGGGACTGGATGAGGCACTTCCGGAATATCCGGCATAGGAGCATCAGGGGCATCAGGAGCATCCAACATACGCTTTTTCCTCCTCTCCCAATAATCTTGCCCCAAGCTTTTAGCAATGGTCTTATCATTAAACACCTTGGGCAGCCTAGGTATCTTATCGCTGCCCAAGACCTCACATCCGGCATCCCTGCAAATCCGGGAAATCAGTCGCACAAAAGGAAGAGTTGTGGTTCCCTTCTCGCTATAGGAAGCGTTCACTATTTAATGCAACATGAGGGCGGGAAGACTGATGACCATGTCATCCCCTAAAAGTCTGTATAAGCAGAGGGCTTGCTTGTAACGAAGGAAAACATTGGTCTGAGTTGGAATGATGGAATTAACGACGATGAGATGGAGGATACGATGTACATCGGGCATGCCCGAAGTGGGGAAAGTCTCCCCCGCCCAAATCTTGCCAGGTGCAAGACGCGCAATAAGTACCTCTTTTGGAAGCTGAGGTGCATCTGCGAGGACCGGGTAATGATAGAGCTCGGGGTTAGAAGCCCAACTAAGGTGCGCAGCCAAGATGGGCTTAGAAATAGTAATACGCCTCCCTCTCACATACGCTTCATGCGTGCCGCCGCGCGTAGATACTAGAGAAGCATAAAAACGGCGCACGTGGTCCTCGTTAACCTCCCCTCTCATGGATAGATGGACCTCCCAATTGAATTTGGCTAAATACCGTCTTACAGAAGCCGACATATCATCTAAAATCACCTCATTCTCAATAGCAATCGGGCGACTGGTTTTGAACATGGCCCGATACCACTCCATCTCATCCTTGGAACGAAAAGATTCAAAACCAGTGCCTCCCCGTCCAGTAACCGCATTGGATGATGGATTGGTGATCGAAGGAACCTACAAAACATTAATTCAATACACACACCATAAGTGCGATGCATAAAATCAAAGTAATCGTGAAATTTGGGGAAACTAGGTTCGGAGGGTAAACGTTGGGAAAAATTAGTCGAGTAGACGTAACCGCCGCACACCACACTCAAACAAGGATAATTCAACAAGAATGTGCAATAAAAGGTGCGAAGATGGAGCTTTAGCGCACAAAACCTTCACAGAGGCATTTTATCGAACATATAGCGTGAAATGTATAGAAAGTAGGGTGAAAATGGCATTTTCAAAGTGAAACAACCCTAACAAATACAACTTAATCATCAATGCAACATAAACAAGTTGTATTTGTTGGATTCACATCACAAACAATGAGAAAATATGAAGTTTCCTTCAGAAAATGTGGATTTTACAAGAATGCATTTAACCCTACTTTTATACAAAGAACATTAAATAAGATTTGAAAACAATTTAAGAGGGTTGAATTAGTAACCTTAGATGAGGATGCCCTGGATGAGGAAGCCATGAGGGTGAAAATGAATAAAATAAAGGAAATGAAATGGGAGAGGAGGAGGTCTTCGGCTAAGGGAGAAGAGAGAATGAGAAGTTGATTTAAACAAATGAGGGAATTTTAAGTGACCAGGTGAACCGAATCGATTTGGTAGTTAAACCGAATCGATTCGAAACTCTCGAATTCAACACTGTCTAAGGGCGAATAGATTCAATGATAAACCGAATCGATTCGGATGTAGAGACCTGACACTTTTGGTTTTTCGAATCGATTCGGAAGTAACCCGAATCGATTCGCAAACCCTTAATTGGCTACTGGAACGGGTCGAATCGATTCGGTGATAGACCGAATCGATTCGGATGCTGGGATCCAACTTTCTGCTTTGCTGATTTCCTAAATCTCATGAAATTTGATCATTGGGCCACCTTCAACTGGATTTCTTGGACCCATATGGTATATCTAATGTATGTAACAGGTCCGGAACCAAAAAATGCAACCCCACACGTGCCGGGGGATGCTCGGCACCAAAATTGAGAATTTATCAAACCCAACCACCCCTGGTAACGGGGCTGCTGCGTACGATGTTCGGTTGTAAATCCGAAGATATAATTAGGACGTAATTCACAATGTGAACACCTATTCTTCCCATTCTTCCGACTTCGTTCCAACTAAAGTTCACACACTTAACAATTATGTCGGGTTCTAGATCGGAAGACATGATACCTATAAAAAATGGACTACCCCAACCGCTTGACCCGCGTTTGGTTTTGAAAACTGGATTAATATTTGAAAGAGGGGGCCATGGGTTATTAAAGTGACGTATCAGTGGGTCGGTGCACAAATCGATAGAAACATTATCTACCCTATTTTTCTCCGAGCAACTCTCCCTACACGGGATTGATGACTCTATGTAAATGTCAATTTCGGATATGATAAAGTCGTCAATCGGAGAGAAATCCAAATTGCCTAATTTATCCCCGATTTCATGGTTTTCTCCTATGCCAACCTATCCTAACATGTCAAAACACACATCCAACACACTGCATTCAATTTCCTCTCTCGCAATTTGATCGTCTTCTACACATACCACTCCAATGAAGCCCACTTCCTTAACACACTCATCCTCATCACTCGAGAGGTGCGACATATTGAAAATATTGACATCTAATGTCATATTTCCAAACGACAAGTTCATCTCACCATTCCTACAATTTATCGAAGCATCCAAAATAGATTACTAATTGAATCAAAACAGATTACTAATATTTAAAATAGAGTTCAAACACTACTAATTGTTCACTTTGACAATTTGTTCAAATTTCTTAAGACAAATTACTCTGGATCACTTAAGGATAAGACAAAGCAACGGCCAAACCACCCAAGATTTCTTGACATCCTTAATAGTGTCCGCCCCATGACTTTGACGATACAACGGATGATTCTCTTCTCCTGGCTCAACACTACTAACGTAAACCTTACATTCAAATATTAACAATTGATGGCCATGCACCACCGTTCCAGTAGCAGCTGAAGCAACAACTTGTCCACTTGCAATCTTTCTCTGATTTGAAAAATCTAATAAATTGACATATGGATCATGTGGAGGATCAGTTAAATCTCCAAAGTTTGGCTTAGTTGAATCTCCAAAGTTTGGCTCAGTTGACGGGGGGGGGGGGGGGGGGGGGGTAGGAATGTAATCATGGGGACTTGAATGTGAAACTGGAGTGTAATCATGGGGACTTGAATGCGGAACTGGAGTGTAATTACGAGGACTTTGATGTGGGACAGGAGTATAATTGAGAGGACTTGGATTTGGTATTTTCAATCCATTCGATTCAAAAGCACTTAAAATCATGGTAACGGATGATTTGAGAAATGCCATATCCTCATCATGTTTTTCTTCTCGTGTCTTTGCTCTAGTCAACTGTGATACTATAGGAGCAATTGCCTTAAGTTTACTTTTGGACGTGGGTCCAACACCACGAGTCGCCCCCTAGTATCTTTTCCTCTAAAGGCAGTCAATTCATCTGTAACAATACTATTTTGTCTTGAAGAACCTTGACTACTTCTCAGCTCACTCAATTTTTGCTGCAAAATTATTTATGAATCGATTAAAACCATTGAACGATGAAACTTGAAGGAATTTAATTATTACGACTGAGATTACGAAACTCACCATATCATCATCTACCTTTGGGTGAAACTCCCCAGTTTTTCGCCTACGACTTTCGAGATACACTTCCGAACGATCAACAGGTCGTTTATTGTTAAGCACCTATAAATTAATTTTCCATTAACTATTTGAGCAAGACATATAATATATATATGCATTAAAATAGGAAAGGGTTTATACCATCTCCTCGGTTTTCTCAGCATACGACATCCGACCAAGACAATGGATTTCAGTCTTTTTAGCCCTGTTCACCCGGCCTTGGTGTCGTTGTTTTAATTTTTCCTCAGATGCTTCGCGCGAGACGAATTCATTCCACTCACGAACAGGGATATGCTCTTTCTCCGGTACTTGATCCTTCAGGGACTTTATCCCATCACTGTCCAATCCCTTAAAATAAGTCGACCGGAGGTTACTTCTAAAAGTCTTCAATTGAATACCAATGGCTTTCATGGACCCCTCCTTCTGGTCGACCGAAAGATTGAAATCTTTCATGAGCGTATCCCACAAGTCGTCCTTTTTTACTTGCTCAACCGTATCCCAACTCTCATATTTTAAGCCAATACAAGATTTTAACAAAGACAAGGCTCGAGATTTAAAAGGATTCTTGCCACCTATTGGCAAACCAAATAGGTTAAGGGAAACATTAGCACGAGAATCAATGGCAGAATGTTCATCATGACTTGAACTTTCTGTCCTGGATGATGGAATTGTATTCTCGGACGCCATTTTCTGCATTTTTATATTTATGCATTAGTTCATATGTTAATACAAGAGTAAGGAAATAATATAAAAAATATAATATAAGTTATACCTTTTAAACATATTCTAAAAGTTTTGATAATTCAACCATGTCATAAGTTTCATACTTCATCATTTCACATAAAGTTTTTATTGACCATGTCTGCGGAAGTGTGTTGATAATTGCATTTATGACACTAAACATATTAGGACGTATGACTTCTCTCCTAAGACGATAATAGATGTTAACTTTGTTATGCATATGTTTTCTCACAGTAGAGTCTGAACGCATCCTTATCCTCTTCAGTTCTATCCACAAAGGATGAATTTTTCTTTCTTCGAGTTCTAAAAACTCTACAAACTGCATCGCATTACTTGGATTGTGTTTTATGAAAACCCTTTCAACTGCTTCATCCCAACTTTGAGGTAGTGTGCGTATAATTAATTGAAATAAATATGCTTCAGGTATGTTCCACCCATGATCTCGAAAGTAATTGCATTGTTTGATTTTTCGATAGCCATGCCGATAAATTGACGTGTTCTCTATAAAAGACCTGTTTTGAAAATCGTTGCATGTATATACAATATATGACATCCTGGAAAAAGTAATAATAAACTTGTGAACAAAAGTCACTATGAATACATGCTACGAAATAATTGAAACATGCTATTATACATAATTTTCAAGTCAACATTTAAAACAACATAACATGCCACAATTAAACATCTACTCCTCTAATGCGTTTAATAATTTCTTTAATTCTGGGTTGTCATCCAGAATAGACTGAATCTCGATAGGTGTCTCTATATCGTCTACCGATGTAGTCAAGCGCTGAGGAGAATGTAAAACAACAGACCATGGATTATTGTTGGGGCTCTTTGCATAAAACACTTGCTTTAAGTTTTGGAATGCACAAACGAATGGCTCATCATTAACATTGTCTTTACTCTTCAACTTGGCCAAATCAACCTTCACCATGTGGGTGTCAGGGTCGACCATACATGCATTCTTGTCCCCCACTCTCACCCAATCACTGTAAAATACAGGTATGCTGAAAGATATATAATCTAATAGGATAATTTGTTTTATAATCCCATAATACGTCATCTCAGCTTCTATCAAGTTTTTATCTTTCGTGCTTGCCCTAAAATGAGTTAATGCTTTATATGAAATGCCGTTGTTTTGTTTTCCAATGAGTTTTAACTCGTGTGTGCTTGAAGAGAACACAAAACCATTGACATGATATTGTCCAAACTCTTTGGCTATAAAACTAGGCCCATTTGCTAGACGTGCAAGCTTCGTCGATACTTCTCCAGCTTTCAATAACTGAAACCAAGAAAGTATTTGCATTGTGAATATGTTGCAAAGATAGTAAATAAAAGTGAGGTATTACTGTAGTCACCTCGGAAGCTAACCAAAGCCTAAAGTCATTGTCTGCGCTCGCGCCTCACTTCCTCCTCTTGGCATGCCCGCACTCATTATACTGCCTAGGTTAAAACACTAAAAATATTAATTTATAATGAATATAACATCGAACATATTACATTATTTTACAAAACACTTTAAATAAACTCACATTTTCCATTTATCTATGTCTTCATGCGTCTCGAATACATATCGAGCCACCTGGTTATATTGTGTACTTTTTAGCTTCACTACCTTACCTTTCCCCAGGGCCTCCTCATCAACAAACTCTTCTAATTCATCAATAAAGCATTCACGACCTCCAACGTTTGGGTTAGGCATATATTCCTTTGCATACAAGGAAGCCTCTTCCATAATGTACTCCTTAGCAATGGACCCCTCAACGTACCGTGTATTCTTAACGTAATCTTTAAAAGTTTTCATTAATCGTTCGAATGGATACATCCATCGGTACCTTACTGGTCCACATAAAAGTGCTTCATCACACAAATGCACTAAAAGGTGGATGCTTATGTCAAAGAATGAGGGGGTAAAGTTCTTCTCCAAAACACATATAGCCTCGACCAAAGTTTCTTTCGCTGCCATTATATGCGTCCTGTTGACAACTTTCTCACACAATAGAGAGAAACATAAGATAATTTGTAGAATGGCCCTTCGAAGATCCTTGTGTTCCAAAAAATAGTGTCCGAAAAACAGAGGGATAAGTTGCATTATCACATGCCAATCGTGGGACTTGCACTTTTTCAAATCTTTTGTTGCGTCGCAGACAATCCTGCGTAAGTTGGAGGAGAAATTAGAAGGGACCTTCAAACCCTTTAATGTTTCTAAGAACATATTTCTTCCTTCAATGCTCAAAGTATAAGATGCAACTGGCATATGCTTTTTTCCAGTGTTTGTATCTTCTTTCAACCATAATGATCTTTTAATCTTCAAATCACGAAGATCTTCACGGGCTTTTTCTCCATCCTTGGAATGAGAACCACCAATGCATGTGCTTACGAGATGCTCAATGATATTTTTCTCAGCGTGCATTATGTCTATCACATGTCGCACAGGATGTTCCTTCCAGTATGGAAAATCAAACATTATTGATCTCCTGGACCACGCCGTTTTCACATCAACATCCTTTCTTTTACGCTTTTGGGCCAAAATTATGGGGTGTTTCCCCCTCAACTTTTGATCAGCCTTTAATGACCTTTCTTCAATTTCCAAACCAGAAAGTCTTGGTGGAGGTGGTCGCGTCTCGGTGCCTTCTGGGAGAAAATTGCTTCGTATTGACCTGAATTTGTGACTTTGGGGCAGAAATCTTCGATGACTATGATAAAAAAGTTTACCACTTTTCTTAAGCCAGCTGGCTTCAGTCTCCTCTCCACATATAGGACAACCTAGGTAACCATGTACATTGCACCCAGATAAGGTCCCATAAGCAGGAAAATCATGAATTGCCCATATCAACATAGCTCTCAAAATGAATTCCTCCTTTTTGTATGAGTTGAATGCTCTCACACCTTCATCCCATAACTCATTCAATTCATCTATTAGTGGCGCCAAGAAAAAAATCAATGTCACTACCCGGTGCTTTTGGACCTGGTATCAACAACGACAAAATTAAAAACTCCTTTATCATGCACAACGACGGGGGAAAATTTAAAGGCGCCGTAAACATAGGCCATATACTCTTATCTGTGCTCAATTTGCCAAACGGGTTAAAGCCATCGGTTGATATTCCGAGGCGAACGTTGCGTATTTTCGTAGCAAAGTTCGGGTATCCCTGATTTGTAGATTTCCACACAGATGAATCAATCGAATGTCGCATGAGATTCTCACCCACCTCCGCTTGACCATGCCAAGTCATTGCCTCTGCTATCCAAGGTATAGTGTAAAGTCTCTTCAATCGAGGACCTAAATGGAAATACTTTAAAACCTTCTTAGGTATTTGCGTATCTACTTTCAACAAACATTTATTATGTACTATCATCTTTTGTTCATATCTAGGTTCCTTACATACAGGACAAGCCCGTTTGTCCTTATGCTCCTTATAGTATAAAATGCAGTCATACTTACAGCAATAAATTGATTTGTATTTTATACCCAAACCTTTCAAATTATCCTTCATGATCGGATAATTGACTGGCTGTGTATTTTCTTTGGGGAGCAAATCTTTCGCCCAGAGGAGTATTACCGTCACACTTTTTCCCGACAAGCCAAATTTGCTCTTTAAGTTGGGCAACCCAACCATGGCATATAACTTTGTGTGGTTCGGGTTGGAGTTATGGTATAATGGTGTTTCGGCTACTGCTTTTAACCGTATATAATCCTTAACTTGGTCTGTATCATTGCCAACATGATCCTCACATCCTAGAGCATTCCCTCTACTCTCTTACTTTTCTTGTGCTGCGTGCACTTCATACGTATCATTTATGAGATCGTTTAACCTAGCATGTACTAACGGGTCACCATTTGTGTGAACGGTTTCATTGACAAGTATTTCTTCTGGAATATACTTAAATTCCCTCTCCCCATGGAAATGCCAAAACGTGTAGTCAGCTTGCATACCCCAATGAAACAAATGTACTTTTACATCTACCCCTTTCAAGCGTTTCCCATTTTTACAACGATTGCACGGGCATGGGATAATATCAGTTCGAGATTCTTCGTTGCATAATTCACAAAGTCTTTAACCCCATTAACGTATACTTTCCCCACTCTACAACTTTCACCCATCCACTCTTTATACTGTGGAAACCCCATTAATTCTACAATACAAACAAATAGAAACTCAGTAAATTATAAAACTAAATGAAGTTTGAGCTAATATTTAGAACATAATCTCTGACTTATCATTGTATTAATACTATCATTGCATTAAAACTCACAGGAAAACCCAACCAAGCACAAAATGTCAAAACTTCAACGAGCACAAAACAATGGTTATTTAATTAATTTTTAGATAAAATAAATATGAATAGTATAAAACGATTATTGAAAAAATCTAACATATTCCCAAACAAGATAATATTCAAAAAACGAAAGAGGTTAAACGATGTGTAAATATACTCACAACAAAACAATCAAATTTGATTATATTTTGTCTAGAGAACGTTGATCACAAAGATTGGGCAAAACTCGTAATATTAAAAATCCATTTGATTATATTTTGTCAAAAAAATATAATCTCTAGAGTTTTTGAATAATATTTTGTCAAAAAAATAACCTCAATACAATTTCTAGGGCTTATTAACATAAAATACAATTTGTATATAGATACACTCATAAACACACATATAAACAGAAATCTATACATACACATACATACACACACATGTAAACATAAATCTATACATGCACATACATACACACATATAAACATAAATCTCTACATACACATAAATATACACACATACCCACATACCCACACATAATAAGAATCGAAATGCGCACACACACAATGAGAATTGAAATTAGGGCTTTAGACAGAAATTAGGGCTTTAGACAGCAAAAATACCCAAAAATATACCTTCACAATTATTATCGATTGGAATCACAACCCATTTCCACAACCTCAAACTAACGAAACTAACCCAAAACTCAAACTAACAAATCAAAATAACAAAACTCAAAATAACAAATCATAATAACAGCAAAATCGAAAACTCACCAAACTAACGAATTTTTTTTTCTGATCAGCAACTAACGAAATTAAAAACTCAAAATAACAAACTAACAGAAAAATCAAAACTCACAGAGAAACAGAGAGGGGAGCTCTTCACAGCAAAATCGATGTCGCATGAGAGTTATGAGAAGAGATAGGTGAGAGAAAATAGAGTTTAACCGAGGCCAAAATTTTATGATATCAAAATGAAAGATAGAGGTTTTGGCAAATGAAAGAGAGAGAAGAGGGCGGGAGCTCTTCAATTACAGATGGAGGGAAATTATAGTAGGTGAATTTTTTTGTGACCGCTAATAGCACTCACAAATTGAGTCTAAGATCAAAATTTGTGACTGCTGGGAGCGGTTACAAATTTATGACTGCCAATAGCAGTTACAAATTAAGTCTTAGACGAAAATTTGTGACCGCTAATAGCAGTTACAAATTTGTGATCGCTAATAGCGGTCATAAATTAAGTCTAAGACTAAAATTTGTGACTCCTCATAGCAGTTATAATTTCATGACTGCTCATAAGAGTCATAACTTATGTCTACTAATAAACTTATGAGTGCTTGTGACAGTTATAAATTTGTGACTGCTTATAGGAGTCACAAATTAATTATATGGTAACATTTGTGACTCCCATTAGCAGTAACAAACTAATTGACTCAAATTTTTTTAACCAATTAATTTTATCACCCCTAATGGCAGTCACAAATAATTTTGTGACTGTTCCTGGGAGTGACTAATTTGTCACCCCTATTGGCAGTCACAAAAAGGAAGTCACAAAATTAACATTTTGGTGTAGCGACAGGTGCCCAGCCACAGGGGCGTCATGCTTAGATTCTTTGGATTGGACGCGCTGCAGCTTATGTGGGAGTTGCAGGCCATTGCTTAGATGATCTTATTGTTGATTCTACTCCTACTTTTAGTTCTTATTAGATAGGCCATGTGTCGCCCGTTTCTCTATTCAGTTTGGATTTTTTTCAGAGATTTACATTCCTTCATATTTCAATTAGTTGGTACTCTTTGGGATTTAATTACTGTCAGGTTGGTTTTATTTATAGTTTAAACTTGTTTGGTTTATATGGATGAATCTAATTCTTGTGTGTTATTATCCATCTTTAGTATGTCAGAGTTATTAAATTGTTTGTTATTTAAAAAGGTTTTCATATTTGGATTTAATAAAATGAAAATAAGGTTATAAAATTGTCTTGACACTTAGCTTAATTATTTAGGGTGTTTATATTGGAAATTTTATTTTGCGACAGTGATGCTATGAATGAACCAACCATTCACCTTGATTTTAATTTAATAAATGACTGATCACCCGGTATTTAATTAGGCGGGATGTCACAGAATATTTAAAGGGGTAACATCAGGGAACATTCTGTAAAGAAAATCCATGAGGAAGATTCTGTTTTCAAAATTGGAAGCATCATACCATCCCAAAGATCGTTCATTCTCAAGGTGAGTCATGTCCATCCATGTGTAAAGAGACCAAAACGTGATAGCGTAAAGTGGGATATTAACCCTATGAAAGATCATGATAACAATATTTATCAAGTCTCTGCAAGGCTGTTCATTGGGTTTTCCCGGCAGAAGAAAGAGATAAAGCATGCATAAAATAAAGACTGGTTACTCCAAGGTAGACCCTTTGCCTTCGCCAAAAGTTCTTGGTGATATTTGGTAGAACATGGAAGTAATGCCTAATGGGTAAAGGTAGCCTTATTGGACTCCCTAGCCCAATTTGAACAGATCTTGTCTACGTTGGTTTGAGCCATAGCTTCATTGGCATCACGAGCTTTACCATAATAATTAGAAGACCCAAGGGGTTCCAGTCCCATTAACTCACGTACATATTCAAGGGTGACTGTAAATTCACCCTAAGCTGCAACGAATGTGTGAGATACTGTATTCCATCGAGAGACCAAAAGTTGAAGAGCAACATTCTATTTTGACAAAGTGAGATCTCCATACCTGTCAGCATGTTAAAGACCCACCTTCTTGAGGAAGGCAAAGTAGTTCTCATAGATATAATCTAACAAGTAACCAAAACTATCTGGGAAATCTCCAGTCCCCTCAAAGTCAATATTAGAGTAAGTAAAGTCCTCACGGTCCAAACAAAATGAAGGGTTCTTTCGGGGGCTAGATAGCCCCATCTCTCTCTCTCTCTCTCTCTCTCTCTCTCTCTCTCTCTCTCTCTCTCTCTCTCTCTCTCTCTCCAGTTTCATCCCCAAAGGTGATAGCGTCAACCTTAGCATTTAAATTACCCGAAAAGCCTTTGCACTCTTCTTTAAACTTGTCTCCTTTTGTAAAATATGGGCCATAAAGGTACGATTGGAACTGAACATCATGCACCGTTCTATCAACCTATAGGGTTTAACTGAAAACTTGGTCGACTGGTTGGTGACTGGTGGAAGCCCTTGATGAATATGAAAATGGTTTAATGGAGGAAAAGACACACAAATAACACAAAAAATGGGAGGAGAAGGAATGGGTAGTGCAGATGGATTTTTACGGTGGTTTACAGTCAATTAGAAGGAAAATGGCATTTTATCTCTCTAAAACAAAAGCTTGAGCTCTGGAACGACAATGGAAGAAATGGGTGGAAGTGAAGAAGAAATGGTTAGGTGTTGGATTGTAAAAGAATATAACCATTTGTTTTGGAGATAAACCTGACGTTTTGATGTCCCACGCATGGGAATTTTAAAATATATGATGACGGTTGGAAAAATAAAGCTGGTGGAGTTAACGCCAACACGCCACGTGGAACTTCAGTGTCAAAGATGTCAGAAGATTGCATTTCAGCATTAATTGATGGCACACGCCAAAAAGGAGGCAACTCGTTGACAAAGAAAGGGTTTCACAGTCTTTTTTCAAATGATTAAGTTGTTTAAATTACAAAATGTGTTAAGTTTCTTCACCGGAAGGTCACCCGGTCCAAGTCCGTTCATGGTCATATAGGAGGAGGTTCATCTTCCCAAGGTGTTTCGTACATACATTTTGTGTCCACATAACAAATCTCTCCACGAATGAGCAAATAAAGGGGGATCTTAAAGATACAAACTATAGTTAGAGATAATGCCTCACAATTAAAGGAATGCAAAGAGTCAAGTGAGCTGTCTCGTAAGTTAGCTTGAGCAAAGAGAAAAACAAGTCGGAGGAAGCACAAAGGAAGCTGGAGTAATAGTGGAGGAAGTTGGAAGCATGTAAGCCGATTGAAACGTTTAAAGTTGGCACCGAAGAAGCTGAACCCAAAGAAGATGTTCGTGGAAGCTTTGTATTTGGTTTTTAATTAAGTTATGTATTTATGAGACATATTGTAAATAATGAAATGTATTATAATATTATGGTGAGGTTAATCAGTATCCGTGAGGGATTAGGTCTGGCAGGGACTGGGAGGGATTCCTTACTCTATCGAACAACCTCACATATATATATCCCAATCTCCCTTTGAGAAAAGATCACAGAGACCAAAGATTATCACGCTAGAGAGAGAGTTATTACAAAGAACCAGTGCATTTATTCTTCACCATTAATACCTTTATCCAACCTTTATACCAAGAACATAAGCACCTATTGAGTTTGGACTTAAATTACTTTGGATCTTTATGTTTGAGCTGGTTACACTACACCAAATCTGCCGAATTATTACGGTCATTGACCTTGATAATTCTGGGCGAGACAACTTTTTTTGTCACCGTCATGGACCGTGATAAGCTCACTAGAATTGTCACGGTCCCTGAGCGTGACAAGTTTTGTCACGGTTTATGATCGTGACAATCCCGTGACAGTTTATAAAAAAATTGTCACGATCATTGACCATGACAATTCTTAGCAGAATTGAAATTTTTTTTATTGGGCAGTATGGCCACTGCCACTGCTCATCAATATATTTGTACTTGTTATAGCAACGTTGTACCTGTTCAAACATCATATATCCAAATAAACTAAAGATAATGCAAATATACATTCAAAATAGACACAATATGCAAACGGGACAACTTCGCGTCATGCTATATTTTTGTCGTTTCAATGTTCTTATTAATTTACTTATTTTACTAATCATGTCCTTTGAACACTTTGGAAGCTTTAATTTTTCAACACCACCCTTCATCTTTATTATAGTCTTCTACAAAACTTTGGCATTCTCCACAAAGTACCTCAACTGTTCAACTCCATTGTTTGACCCCAATCCCGTAATTTCGATTGTCTTTAGGTCAATCAGGTACATACCATTCCAACCGCGATGTCCCGATTTGTTCACAACAAAATGAAAAACCCTAATACAAGAAGAAACAACATCACCATCAATTATCTCAAATCTACAAACTATTTAGATGGAAGTGATGTTATGAACCCTTGACGTACCTCAAAGATAAGAACCTCTAGAAGAGGACAACTTTTGAGAAAATCCAGCACCAATTTCCAGTTCCAGTTCCATTATAAGAATCAGCTACTACAAGACACTACACAAGAGAGATTTTATCAATGAATTGAAAAGTAATAAATTTAAAAAATATAGTCATTTATGCAAGCAACAATAGCAGAGATATTATAGCTTATCAACATGGTAGAACATGATAATGAAAGAGACTTTACGTTGGAAATCCTTCGAAGAAGCTTAAATAAACATGTGGCATAACGAAGGGTGGAGCCAGGATTATCGTAAGGGGTGGGCTAACAACAAGCAAATATTCATAATAATAGTGTAGTGCCATCCAATAAGCAAATATTCATAAAGATCGAAATCGAAATCGAAATCAAAATTGAAATTGAAATATTCATATAAATATAAATATAAATACATTACATGTAGTGCCACCCAAATAGATAACTTGATCTCATATGGAATCTCCTTCCAACTAATGTACCCTGGGAAATCGTGTCAAATATAATTCCCTTCATATCTGAACACTAAGAAATTCCATAATCCTATGGAGTTATGCTTTGTGAATTCCTTCCAACCGTTGTGTAGCCAAACATCACCAGTTGAAGTTGGCAATTCCACTTTCAATATTTTCCATGTTTTGCTAAAGGTTCCAAGTGGTGGGGTATGGAACGTGGAATTGACAACTTCAACTGATGGTGTTTGGCTACACAACGGTTGGAAGGAATTTGCAAAGCATCACTCCATAGGATTATGGCATTTCTTAGTGTTCGAATATGAAGGTAATTCTCGCTTCATTTTTTGAGCTAAAGGATAGACGAAGAGATTCAGTCTCCTCTCCACAAATATGACACCCCAAATAACTATGTACTAATCACTTATTAAAGGTAAGAAACGTATATACATGGATTAGTATAAACAAAACTTAAATTTCAAATTCAAATTCAAATTCAAATTATAATAGAAAGTTCCTCCAAAAGTAACAACTTGAAGCCAAAAAGAATATTATATAGAAATTATGCAGTCCCAAACTGTCCAAACACATTGGAATATTTCGGTACAAATTGGAATATTTATTACAAATTGAAAAATTGTTTAAAATCTGGGTTATCATAAAAAATGGATTGATATTTGGTAGGAGCAGTCAAGTCATCCACACTACTATTTAGACATTTTGGCGCATGTTGGACAATTGATCACGGCTCGTTATTGATATAATCCGAGTAAAACACTTGGTTAACCTTTTGAAATGCACAAACAAATGGCTCATCGCTCAGGTGGTCGTTGCTCTTCAACTTGGACAAGTCAACCATGATCAAATTGGTGATAGGATCAACTTTACAAGCATTTTTATCCTCAACTCTTACCCAGTCATAGTAAAATACAACCTCTTTGAAGCTTATATAATCCAATTCAAGTATATTTCGGATTACACCATAGTAAGTCATTTAAGCTTCAACGAGGTTTTTATCTTTTGCATTCGCTCGAAAGAAAGTAAGAGCCTTGTATGAAATGCCCGAGTTCTATACATTTGTACTTTCCTCGTACACTTTAGCGCCGAAAATGTAACCGTTCAATCGATACTTTTTGTACTCTTAGCAAGGGTTCAGTGTCTAGACGAGCAAGCCTTGATGTCGCATCACCCATCTTTAAAAGATGAGAATATAGATAAATTAATTATATTAGTTATAAAATTTGAGTGTAATGTAACGTTATATAACAACCATTTTCATTATAATTACCTCTTGTGTCAACCACTGCCTAAATTCGCTGTCTGATTGTACCATTGTTTTTTGTCTTTTATTGTTCTCACATGCTTCATATTTTCTGCATATTACAAAATTAATCATTTATAAAATAATCTAAAATATTATAATAATCGAAACTTACTTTTTCCATTCTTTGACATCTTCATGTGTGTCAAATAGACGAGCTACTTGTCCATGTTGCAAACTCGTTGATTTCACTCGTTTCCCCATGACATGACCACCATCATCGATGAACTCATCAGTGTTATCAACGCTAGTCGAGTCAGGCATATATTCCCTAGATATTGATGACTCCACGGTTATGTATTCCTCTGCAATTGATCCTGCAATGTATCACGTATTCTTAATGTAATCTTTAAAAACTTTCATTAATCTTTCAAACGGATACATCCACTGATATCTAACTAGACCATAAAGAAGTGCCTCGTCGCATAGGTGTACCAACAAGTGAACACTTATGTCAACAAATGCTGGGGGAAAGTGCTTCTCCAACACACAAATTGCTTCGGTCACCGCCAATTTTGCGACCACTATGTAACTACCTTTTCACACAAGAGTGAGAAGGTAATACTAATTTGCATAATAGCCCTCCGTAAATCCTTGTGCTTGGAGAAACAGTGCTTAAACAATAGATGAACCAATTGCATGATCACATGCCAATCATGGGACTTACACTTATGTAAATCATGAGTAGCATAATTCACAATCCTTTGCAAGTTGGACGAAAAAGTAGATGGGCCCTTCAAATTATATATTGTGTCTAAAAGCACCTTCCTTTCCCCACTCGTCAAAGTAAACTCATCAGGGGGAATTATTGTCCTTCCCCTACTATCTTCTTTCAACCATAGTTGTGGCTTAAGTTTCAACGATTTAAGGTCTTTTCGTGCATTTTCTTCATCCTTCGAATGACTCCCCCAAGGCAAGTGCCCACAATATGTTCAGCAAAGTTCTTCTCTGCATGCATCACATCCAATACATGGCGCACCGAGTTATTCTTCCAATAAGGCAAGTAAAATAAAATTGACCTCCTAGATAATGCCTTTCTTGTCTCAGTTTCATTCCCAGTTGGGGTCTTATTATGCTTGACATTCTTAAATTTGGGATTCTTACCTGGCATATTAGGGTCACATTCATAAGATTTACTTTCAATTTCTGAACCCGAAAGTTGTCTCGACGGTAGCCTATGTTTAACCCTGCCTAATAAAAAATTAGAACCTTTCTCAAATCTGAAACTATGAGCCGGGGGTAAAAACCTCCTGTGGAAATGGTATACATTTTTTGAGCTAAAGGATAGACAAAGAGGTTCAGTCTCCTCTTCACAAATATGACACCCCAAATAACCATGTACTACACAACTAGATAATGTCCCATAAGCTGGAAAATCATGAATTTACCACATCAACATAGCTTTCAGTGTAAACTCTTCTTTTCTAAAAGAGTCAAATGATTGCACACCCTCTTCCCACAACTCATTTAATTCTTCTACCAAATGATCCAGGTAGACGTCGATGTCATCACTTGGTGCCTTTGGCCCAGGTATCAATAAAGCCATCATCGAAAATTCAGGTCTCATACACTGTGAAGGAGGGAGGTTGAGTGGGGCTATGATCACTGGCCATACTCTCTGATTGGTGCTTAGATTTCCAAATGGATTAAAACCATCTGTTGGTATAGCTAAAGGAATGTTGTGTTGTTCTTGAGCAAAATCGGGATACTCATAATTCATCATCTTCCAGGTAGTAGAATCAATAGGATGACACATGATATTACCCCCTACTTCTGCCCTAGCATGCCAAGTCATTGCCTCCGCTATCCATGGATGTGAAAAATCGCTTTAATCTAGGTCCAACGGGAAAATATTTCAATACTTTTTTAGGCACTTTTGAGCTTGTGCTTCCTTACTAGTAGATTGGACATATCTAGGTTCATCGCATACCGGGCAACGATTGAGATTTTCATACTCCTTTCGGTATAGTATGCAGTCATACACACAAGCATGAATCGATTTATACTTCATTCCCAAACCTTTCAAACTGTTCTTCATAACATGATAGTTATTTGGAAGTGTATTGTCCTTGGGTAATAAGCTCTTCACCCATTTCAGAATTCCTGTCACGCTATTGTCAGACAAACCGTATTGCGTCTTCAAACTGTGCAAACCAACCATGGCATGCAAAGTTATTTGATCTTTCTCACAGCCAGAGTATAACGGTTGGGTCGCCTTAAATTTTAAACTTTGGTAGTCATCGTCAAGTATTATCGTGATGTCTTTACGAGCACTTGAACCTTCTACATCATCAATAACTTCATTCTCTTCTGCTTCATAAACTCCGTACGAATCATCAACTAAATCCTCTAATATATTATAATCTACGTCGTCCCCTTCTACATCTATCCTACTTGTTGAAGGTTATTCTGAAGGTTGGTCGGGGATAAAAGGAACTTTCAATTCACCGTGAAAACTCCAAAATCGATAACTATCTTGCATACCCAATCTTAACAAATATAGTTCAACTGTTTTCCACTCAAACACCTTAACATTCTTACACCTAGCACACGGACACAAAAAATCTTCATCATTATGGCATCTCTTTGTGTATTTCACAAATTTGTTAGCACCTCTGCAAAACACATCCCCCACTCTATTTGTTTCATCCATCCACTCTTTGTCTTTCGGATATCCCATCACAGCTACCACAACTAATCATCTATTAAATGTACGAAGCGTATATTCATGTATTGGTATAAACAAAACTTAGATTTATAGTTTGTTTCATTTAATTATGTATTATTTATATTCAAATTCAATTTATAATAGAAATTTATATTTCATCCATCTCCTCTAAAGGGTGAGTGGTCCTATCCCATTCAAGACCACATTTTTCTGTAATATACTTAACAATTCATGCACATTGTTATGATTTGAAAAAAAATTGGCAGCATATCCCCATAGTTATCCAAGTACACGACGTAGATTGGCAAGTGTGAGTGTTATTTCAATTGATCAATTGAAATAACAGTCACACTTGTCAATCTAGTATGTACCCAGAGAACATTAGGATACGACTACAGAACTTCCTCAAAAAATAACAACTTTAAGCCGCTAAGAATATTATATACATAAATTATGCAGTCCCAAACTGTCCAAACGGGACAATTCAAGAGATCTCATTACAGGGGTAATGACTCTCGAACGGGTCTAAGGGCTATTGAATGCGTGCGCATAAGAACTAGAAGGCTAGTATCTATGCGCACTATATGTAATTTCAAGTATGTTTTATTTAATTATCATTCTATATATATATATATTGTTCTATATACAAAGTAATTTTAAAAAAAAGTTGAAAAATCCCACCCCCATATGGACAATAATCCAGTGGTCATGCCACTTTTAAAACTAACCGACCCAATATCGATCTACTATAATCCAACAGCAATGTCAACAACAAATGTGTATCTCGTACTCCTTCTAATTCATCTACTCAATTAATTATTTTCATCAATTAAACTAACAATTAAAGTATACAATTATTAATTTACTAATTTACAATGAGGGGCAATCCTACTTTCATAATTAATCATATATTAATTTACTAATTTACAATGAGGGGCAATCATATACTAATTTACTAAAAAAATTAATAACTGATGATACGAGAAATCGTCCACTTGTTGCTCTTGTATCATCAAATCATGAGTAAAGTGCGTAATAAACAAGTAAAGCAAGTAAGGTGACATGAACACAATATGTAGAGTGGTTCAGCCCCTAAAATAGGCCTACGTCCACTATGTTGCTCCATTCTCATTATATTCGGTGTATTGTATAATATAATCATGTCTAAAGAGGCATACAAGTATGAGAATAAAGGAGAGTACATGATGATTGATGATTCCGGTGTGTCGGAGAGGTGGATTCAATGCGGATGAACAACCCCCAAGTTGTATGCTGAGGCTGCGTAGAGACAATAGGTACTGTAGAACCTTCCCCGGATGTGTATGGAATAGATCTCTCCCCCTGTTTTCGAGGTGTGGTCCTCTATTTATAGGAGATATGCCCACGTGCAATGAGCACGTGACGTTCATAAAGTCGGGAGTTGTAATGGAGAGGGATGTGGCCTGTAAGGCGAACAACGTGAGTGCCGCATCCTGCAAGACTAGAGATAAAGGTGTCGTGCCCTGTACTGGGTAATTCTGTGGCATGTTGATGAGGACCACGCCCTGTGATGAGCAGGGCCGCACATTGTATTCGGTAGGGCCGCACACCGAGTTCAGTGGGCGTCGTGCTCTATGTTGATAGGGTCCGCGGCATATAAGCATATGTAGTGCAGTATACCTTTCGTGGTAGGGTGCTATATTTGTACTATCAATAAGCTACCAAGTCTTAGTGCCAAGAGAATTCTATTGGGGCTGCGACTTAGTTCAGTTTTCTTAGGTGCCGAAGTACTTCCAAGGTGATGATTCATCTTTCGCGCTCTCTTATATAAATTGTTTCTGGCCGTGGACTTCATTACGTTTCCAAAACTTTAAGAGCAAATTGAGAGAGAATTATGTTCTTCCTTTATCTTGCATTTTCCGACAGCCTTCCAAGGTTGTGTATGGTTGTGCAAGGCGGTTTGGAGCTGAGCATTGTAAGTTTCTTCATTTTCCAGGTAATTTTTCAACCAATCATCTTTTTAAATAGCTTTCGAAGTTCGTAATTCTTCTTTAAGTAAACGAACACATGAATTATGCCCTTCTAATCTTCAACACTTGTATTTTTCTGGATTGCTTGATAGGAATCTAGGGTTTTGTTTGAACAATTTTCTAATTTCCAAGAATCGAACATGTATCCATGATAGATAATTGTAATTTCTGCTAGAATTCTTTGAATCGACCGAGCTTGTATCAAATAATTGTTCTTTGATATTCTTGATGTTCTTTAAGAAAACACTTCACATTATAGGCCTTCGATCTTTAAATGAATATACATTAGATACAAAACTGTTTGTGTGAGTAGCCGCGGCGTGGTAGAATATACCTGTAGTAATTTTAGAGATGGCTATGACCTGTAGACTATAACCCCTCATTTTAGTAAGATGCCGCTATAAGCTCCCTTGCTGATATAGGAGATGGCTGCGACCAGTAGGGTCGGGGTAATCCCTTAGGTTCAATAAATAGGGTCAGTAACATTTTAGCCCATTATAGCAACTCTAGTAGGGAAATAACCCCCACTTAACATTTGGCCAGTCTTGTCGATCGCTTCTATTCACTATTCGTATAACTAATCTTGCCACGGCTTCTTAAAGTCTTTTTTGAACCATATTGGCTATGGCGCCTAACTGCGGACTTTGATTTTCAGGTATTGATGCAGCCATATGAGCTTTGACCCAGATGAATTTTTGAGAGGCTTTTGGGCGAAGCATTTTGGAACCTCTCCTCCTGAACTCTCTTTTGTGCCCCCTCTGAGATCAATAGGGCCTCGCCAACTGAGGGATTTCCCCAACAGCGTGATACTAGACTCAAACTTCGCAGATTCTGCTTCTAGGGAGGATTTTGAGTCCCCAAAAATGGAAGAGGAAGACAATTCAAGTAATCACCCCTTGGGTGTAGGAGATGATGCCGCGAAAGTTAGGGATAACCCAGCTGGTCCATCTGGGAGGGCTGAGAGACCCCTAGCTGCGCTTGACATCTGCAGCATCATGACCCAAGACTGGGTTAACCAAGTAGCTAAGGCCTTCGAATTTCCAGAAAATTTGATGTGCTCAGCACCGACTGCGAACTAAAGACCTTGCACAGCTCTAGCTGATGATGGAGTTTGCTTCCCACTTCATGCATTTATCTACGGGCTGCGACTGCCTGTTCCTGTTCCCATCAGATGAATTTTCCAGACCATGAAACTGGCACCAACCCAGTTAGATCCCAATGGCTAGAGGGCCATACTTACCGCGATCATTCTTTAGGAGAACCAATTTAAAAAGGACCTTACTCCCGCGGATTTTTTTCATTTCTACCGTCCAAAGGGAAACTCCGTGAAATTCACCGGTTATTACTACTTCTCTATCCGCGGTAGGGACGAGACCCTTTATACAGGGAGGCCGACCAGTGTAAAGAACTGGAAGGGAAAGTCTTTCTACATCTCCTAGGAAGGATGGGAGACCCACCCCGAAGAGAACGAGAGGGAGAAGTCATATCGAATGCCGCGGTAATGGGGTTCTCCCTCCAAGCTAGGTATTTGGATTATAGCCGCGTCCTTTCTTCATAGTTGCTTATCAATCTCTACTAACCTTTGAATTTTTATTCTGTAGTACTTGACAACTTACAACTTAACGGGAGGCAAGGAAAAAGAGTTGGTAAGGCCGCGATAATTCCTACTGAAGAAAAGAAATTCAGTGTCCTTGTAACATCTGCAACCGTATTCGAAGCAGGTTTCTTTCCCAGCAGGTCCATTCCAAAAGACATGGCTGTGGGAGGTAATAATCTGATCATCAGTATTTGTTCGCGGTAATTTTTGTTGACTTTGAATATTTACTATTGCTATTCCCTTTTCAGGTGAGGAGGTTGACAGGGAACTATTGGCCACGCAGTTGGCAAAAATGAATGAGGATGCCACCGTTCTCAACAATACTGCGCGGAGTAGGAAGAGGAAGAGGACCAAGATGAAAGCTCCAGCAGCGGTCCCTTCCGGCGACTAAAATCCACCTGCTGAGACTCCAACTCAGGCCACGAAGATAATGAAAAATGTTACGAACCAACCGCAAGCTGAGTTCGATGATGACATTAGATCCAACCTGGTCTCGACGAGGTTGATGTCCGCTTCTGATGCTCCCCTTTATTAAGCTTCTCCTCCTCCGCCACCCGTAGTTGCAGTTAATGCAAACTTGGCACCTCCTTAGTGCCGCGACGTCTCTAGTCCTGACGGTCATCCGCGGCCTCAGTTGAGACAACCTGACCCTGAGTCCTCATGGGACACTACCGCGAAGGTTGTGTGAAGAATAAAGAGGGCCCTCGATGCCATGGATCTTGACAGGTTGGTCGATGAAGACAATGATGATTTGGAGGACTGCGACCTTTATAGTCTTTTGAGGGTTAGTGCTAGTGTTTTCTCAGTTTTGATTTTACATTTTTTAGCCTGCTTCTAACTTTTTCTTTTCAGGATGCGGACGTAATAGTGGCACAAAAAAGGAAGTACGAGGCCCTCTATAAACTAAAAGAGGCAACGAAGAGGGTGCACGATGCTGACTTGGAGGCTGCACGGACTTCATCTTTGCTGCGAATAATGCAAGGGAAGAGGCGGAGGAAAACTTTAAACAGGCAGTGGAATCCCTCAAAGCCTCCTAGGCTCAGACCGCGGAAGCTGAACGGGCTGCCGAGATTTCTAATAATAAGCTCATACTTCTTCAAAAGAAGTAGAAGAGCTGGAGGCCAATTCTGTCCAAAATGCTCTAGACCATGCCGCGGTCATGAAGAAAATAGAGGTAGATCATGGTGACGCTCTTCAGATGGCCATTGACCATACCGTGGAGTCATTCAAGGGCTCTAGGGACTTCTTTCTCATAAATAACAGGGACTACCTTTGCGGATACCAGGAGTTGAGGCAGAGAATAATAAAGACCTTCCCTGAGACCAAGGATAAGGTTCTCACCTGGAGACTCAGTGATGCTGATCATCAAGAAAGCATTGCTGAGCTCAAGGCTGCGGAGGAGGAGAAAGCCAAATTAAAGGCCGAGGCTGAGGCATCTTCAGCAGATGAAGAAACGATGATGGTCGCGGAGGGGGAAGAAGGGGATGAAGTCGATGATGAAGAATGTTAGGGTTGTGTCCTTCTACATTTTTTTTCTGAACACTTTATGGAGGCTGCATCCCCTCTTTGTTATTTTGCCTTTTATTATGGCTGCGGCCTCTTTGCTTGTAACCTTAACTGATAATATCAGGGTTGCGGCCACCTTTTCTGCATTAATTATTTTGGCCTCATTTTCTTGTAGCTTTTGTATCTTTTTCTTTGCTTGCTTCAATGCTTTTAATGAATGCTTTCTATACGTCTTTGATGGATCGAATGCAACTGCCTTTATACTTGGAAATGCTTTCTTGATTTAATTAACTAATAGATTACGTCCGCGGCACCATAGCATGGTTTTTACACATCTTTTGGCGTCGAATATTTACTGTTGATATTCCCTTTTCAGGTGAGGAGGTTGACAGGGAACTATTGGCCGCGCAGTTGGAAAAAATGGATGAGGATGCCATCGTTCTCAACAATACTACGCGGAGTAGGAAGAGGAAGAGGACCAAGACGAAAGCTCCAGCCGCGGTCCCTTCCGACGACCAAAATCCACCAAGTCCATTCCAAAATACATGGCCGCGGGAGGTAATAATCTGATCATCAGTATTTATCCGCGATAGTTTTTGTTGACTTCGAATATTTACTGTTGCTATTCCCTTTTCAGGTGAGGAGGTTAATAGGGAATTATTGGCCGCGCAGTTAGCAGAAATAGATGAGGATGCCACCGTTCTCAACAATACTGTACGAAGTAGGAAGAGGAAGAGGAAGAGGACCAAGACGAAAGCTTCAGCCACGGTCCCTTTCGGTGACCAAAATCCACCTGCCACGACTCTAACTCAGGTCGCGGAGACAATGGAAAATGTTGCGAACCAACCGCAAGCTGAGTTCGATGGTGACATTGGAGCCAACCTGTCCGCGACGGGGTTGATGTCCGCTTCTGATACTCCCCTTCATTCATCTTCTCCTCCTCCGCCGCCTGTAGTTGCAGTTAATACAAACTTGGCACCTCCTCAGTGCCACGGCATCTATGGTCCCGACGGTCATCCACAGCCTCAGTTGAGACAACCTGACCCTGAGTCCTCATGGGACACTACCGCGAAGGCTGCACGAAGAATGAAGATGGACCTCGATGTCGCGGATCTTAACAGGTTGGTCAATGAAGATTATGACGATCTGGAGGACTGCGGCCTTCATAGTCTTTTCAGGGTTAGTGCTAGTGTTTTCTCAGTTTTGATTTTACATTTGTTAGCCTGCTTCTGACTTTTTCTTTTCAGGCCGTGGACGTCGTAGTGTCTCAAAAGAGGAAGTACGAGGCCCTCTATAAACTAAAAGAGGTAGCGAAGAGGGTGTATGCCATGACTTGGAGGCTGCACAGACTTCGTCTTTTGAGGTTGGGAAGCAGTCTGCTACCGCAGCTCTTTAGGTGGCCCAAATGGACTTAGCTGCTACAAATAATGCAAAGGAAGAGGCGGAGGAAAACTTCAAATAGGCCATAGAATCCCTCAAAGCCTCCCAGGATCAGACCGCGAAAGATGAATGGTCCACAGAGATTTCTAATAATAAGCTCGTACTTCTTCAAAAGAAGTACGAAGATCTGGAGGCCAAGTCTGCCCAAGATGCTCTAGACCATGCCGCGGTCATAAAGAAAATGGAGGTAGTCATGGCAACGCTCTTCAGCTGGCCATTGACCATACCGTGGAGTCATTAAAGGGCTCTAGGGAATTCTTTCTCATAAAAAACAGGGCCTACCTCCGTGGCTACCAGGAGTTGAGACATAGAATAATAAAGAGCTTCCCTGAGACCAAGGAGAAGGCTCTCTCCTGGAGACTCAGTGATGCCGATCATCAAGAATAAATTACTGAGCTCAAGGCCGCGGAGGAGGAGAAAGCCAAATTGAAGGCCGAGGCTGAGCCATCTGCCGCGAATGAAGAAACTATGACGATTGCGAAGGGGGAAGAAGGGGATGAAGCTGATGATGCCGAATCTTAGGACTGCGTCCCTCTACAATTTTTTTTTCAAACTCTTTATGGTGGCTACGTCCCCTCTTTGTTATTTTGCCTTTTGTTGTGGCTGCGGCCTCTTTACTTGTAACCTTAACTGATAATATCAGGGATGTGGCCACCTTTTCTGCATGAATTATTTTGGCCTCATTTTCTTGTATCTTTTGCATATTTTTCTCTGCTTACTTTAATGCTTTTAATGAATGCTTTATGTACGTCTTTGATGGCTCGAATGCAATTGCCTTCATACTTGGAAATGCTTTTTTGATTGAATGAACTAATAGATTACGTATGTGGCACCATAGCATGGTTTCTACACATCTTCTTAATCTTTTGCGTCCATATTAATAGTGCTACGGCACCTTAAGATGTACAGGTCATAGGCTGCAGCTGTAATTCATAGGGCCCATCGAACAAGTTCGCGACTTCTTGATCAGCACCGCAGAAAAATTGTCAGTTTTTTTTAGGTACTTTAATTGGATCTAAATCCAAGTCATTATTGCATCAACTCTTAGTCGCTTTAACGGTTGCAATGAATCATGAATTACATAGGTCGTGACACCTTCAATCGAATCAAAAGTGCTTCTTGACCATGGCTGCGACAGATTAACCTTTACTGCTTGCCTTTGCCTTTGGTATGCTTTTGTGATTTCAGCAAAATATCAATTGCCTTTCATGGCTTTCTCTTCTTTAACATCGTGAATAGGATGTTATCAACCCTCCCCAGGCTGGGTTATGTTATTAAGCCACCCACAGCTAACATATAGGATACTTTCAAGCCTCCACAGGCTGGGTTATATTATTAAGCCACCCACAACTAACATATAGGATACTTTTAAGCCTCCACAGGCTGGGTTATGTTATTAAGCCACCCACAAATAACATATAGGATACTTTTAAGCCTCCACAGGCTGGGTTATGTTATTAAGCCACCCACAGCTAATATACAAGATATTTTCAAGCCTACACAGGCTGGGTTATGTTATTAAGCCACCCACAGCTAATATACATGATATTTTCAAGCCTCCCCAGGCTGGGTTATGTTATTAAGCCACCCACAGCTATGGATATATATAAAAACATCCCTGTCTAGATATTACAAGTCTCTCGACTTAATGATGCATCCCGAAAGCCAAGAATGAGCATTGGAAGCCCTTATAGCTAATGACTCATCCCGAAAGCTAAGAATGGGCTTTGGAAGCCCTTGCGAGTGATATTGCAGTCCAATTTGGATAACTGCTTCCAATATTTGCTTTCATCACTTTCGATTATTATCAACTTTTGGACAATCAGGCATCTTCTCGGGCATTGTGGCCCATTCAGATATTATCGTTCCTGATATAACATGTTGTCTCAGATCGGGATCTGTTTTAAGATAAAAATGGTATGTATAAGATAGCATTTCATGTAAATGAGAATCAAAATATGACACTATAAAAGTGAACTTGATTTTATAACTATTCATATATATATATGACTTTGTAAGGATAACACAAAGTTTAGTTTAAAACAACATAAGAGGAGTTGTCACTATAAAGTAGAGACAAATGGAATAAAAGAGATAAGAATGAAAGATGATCATGTGGTATGTGAGATTAGGCTGCATCCCCTAAACATCCTTGAGGAACCTCCGCAGCATCCCTTGCCCAATCAACCTTTCAATTTCGTCCTTCAGAGCATAGCATTGCTCAGTGTCATGGCCGTGGTCTTGATGAAATTTGCACCAAGTAGCCTTGTTCCTCTTGTGGGGTGGAGCTCTCAGCTTTTCTGGCCACCTCAACAACTTGCCTTTTTTGATGAACTCAAAGATCTCTTCAATCGGGAAGGCCAACAGAGTGTAGATCCCAGATTTCTTTTCTTCCTTCTCCATTCTTCTTTTTTGGCACCTGCTGCCTGATTTC
This sequence comes from Sambucus nigra, assembly GCA_949130495.1. Lineage (NCBI taxonomy): Eukaryota > Viridiplantae > Streptophyta > Magnoliopsida > Dipsacales > Adoxaceae > Sambucus > Sambucus nigra. Next base: position 483,264,988 of record OX422216.1, read on the forward strand.
GCTGCTGAATTCTCTTAAACTGTCGTTGCAACAAAGGCTGATGTAGTTATGATCTTGGGTGCCGTACCCACATTGGGTGAGGCCGTGGCCTCTAACATTAGCACCCTCTGAGTTAAATAGTTGACTTGGGTCTGGAGTAAGGCATAATTATCGTAGAGGTGGTTGAGGTGATTGTACAGCTGCACAATCTCATCCTTGATTTCTGTGCTCTGGCTGGATTCTCCTTCCATTTTCTTCTTTCGTTAGTCTTTATAAAGATATATAATATGATGACAAAACTAGAAGAAGCGAGTAATCATAGAAACATTGGAGTGACCAAGTAGGAAATGGGGATGCAGCGTTTGCGTTGCTACGCAGTATTACTGTTGAGGTCGCGACTAGTATGACACGTAGGTGCAGTGCCATGGAATTTGAATGGTATTCACCAAGTTTGTGATGGAGACCACTTGAGTTCATTCCTTGATGTTCTAAACTTTTGTAACACTTGCCCCAGTAGAGGCCGCGGCATGAAGGTATTTAAACTACCTGCCACACGCACTGTTAAGCAGGGGGGAGCAATACCAAGATCGAAACCCAGAAACTGAGTTCATCTCCCAAAACACGGGGAGAGTATGCCTACTACGGTCTATCCATGAGAGAATAACCTCTCAGTGTGGAAAATGGCACAATTCTAATGATAAACCCTAGATCCTAGGTAAAGAACATCAAAAAGGGAGTAAACATAGTTCTTCCCTCATCATTCACCTTTTTGGGGCTTAAAGCCCATCATTCCTTTCAACACTATCTAGATGGGATGATATCATAGGGGTATGTAGAATAGATCTGAGGTCATAAAATGGAGACCCGAGAATAGATCTGAGTATGTGAAATACCCATTTAAGGGTGTAAATAAAAATAGAGTTCAATAACCGACATCTACCCGTGAGATGACGATCCATAGGATCCTCAAGGATCGAATAAGGTTTTTAAGAACTCAAATATATAGAGAAGCAAGATTGAAATATCTCGTTCCCACAGACGGTGCCAGATTGATCATATGAGAAATCGTCCACTTGTCGCTCTCGTATCAGCAAATCATGAGTAAAGTGCGTAATAAACAAGTAAAGCAAGTAAGGTGACATGAACACAAGATATATAGTGGTTCAACCCCTAAAATAGGCCTACGTCCACTGTGTTTCTCCATTCTCATTATATTCGGTGTATTGTACAATATAATCATGCCTAAAGAGGCGTACACGTATGAGAATAAAGGAGAGTACATGATGATTGATGATTCCGATGTGTTGGAGAGGTGGCTTCGATGAGGATGAACAACCCTCAAGTTGTATGTTAAGGCTGCGTAGAGAGAATAGGTACTGTAGAACCTACCCCGGATGTATATGGAATCGATCTCTCCCCCTGTTTTTGAGGTGTGGTCCTCTATTTATAGGAGATGTGCCCACGTGCAATGAGCACGTAACGTTCATAAAGTCGGGAGTTGTAATGGAGAGGGATGCGGCCTGTAAGGCAAACAATGTGAGTACCGCATCCTGTAAGACTAGAGACAAAGGTGCCGCCCCCTGTACTGGGCAATTCCGCAGCATGTTAATGAGGTTCGCCCCCTGTGATAAGGAGGGTCGCACACTGTATTCGCTAGGGCTGCACACCGAGTTCAGTAAGGGTCGCGCCCTATGTTGATAGGGGCCACGACATGTAAGCATACGCAGTGCAGTATACCTTCCGCGGTAGGGTGATATATTTGTACTATCAATAACCAATAATTTCGTTTATATGAGACATTACGCACAAACACGCACACATACGCACACTACACACACGCGCACATACACACACACCCGCGCACATTCACACACACACACACACACGCAACCCCTACATCTAACTCACCACCCACCCACCCATCTCTGCCCCCTCCCCCTACCCTGCCCCCTCCCCTCCCCTTACCCCCCTTCCCCCCCCACACACACACATGCACACACACCACTACACACACGCACACACACCACACGCACACACACAAACAACCCCCCCATTCCCTGCCCCCTCCACCCACCACACACATGCACACACACACATACACACACACGCGCATATATATATACACGCACACATATATATAAATGGAAGAGAGATAGAGAGAGAGAGAGAGAGAAACTAACCTAAAAGTAGAGAGATAGAGAGGGAGAGCAGCGTAGAGAGAGAGAGAAAAAAGGAGGGAAGAATCGGTGGGGGAAAAAAGAAAGGGGAAGGATTTTTTGCTGGGACATTTGTCACAGATGTGTCACGGTCATTGAATCAATGACCGTGACACATCCATGACAAGTATAGTTGTCACGGACTTGTCACCGCCAATGATCATAACAAAAACACGTGTTTTTTTATCACGGTCAATGACCGTGACAAGGCTAGCCACTGGAAGGGTGCCAATTTACCCATTTTAGTGTAGTGTTACCTAAGGCTAATTTAGACTTTTTGCTTCTCTCTCCCTCTAGCTAGTTATTTCAAAGGTTAATTTATTGTTCTAAATAAATCACATTTATTACTTATCATTCAGTTATACACAAAAGTGTTTGTGAGTTTATATATAAAAGTTTGGTTCTATTTCATCTGAGTTTATCTCATCATTGTCAATAACATCTTGTTTGGTAATTTATCACCATTTAATAGAGGTTACACCTCAATTTATATTCAAGCAATATATATACACACACACTAGAGAAATGCCCGTGCCTGAAGGCACGACGAAAATTGCCAAAGTACATAATCGTAAAACGATAAAAATTTCAAAAATACATAATTGCAAAAGTGCAAAAATTTCTTTCCCCAATAAAACAAAGTATAATTTTTGAAAAACAAAGTGACTATAACCCATAGCCTCAAACCACCATGCAAAAAACCTGATAAGAAATACTCAAAATGACTTATAAGTCCACCCTATATTAAAGAAGTGCATAAAATAGTGTCTAAATTAATACAAAAACTCAAATTCAAATAATCGATACAACTTTATACAATTGAAACCAAAATAATACACATGATTTAAATTGGAAAATAAAAACACATTTACCCTAGGAATATTTAATCTTCTCGAACAAATGAGATATACAACCTGTGAGTATCAAGAATCCCAATATTTACTTGCCCTTTTTCTCAAGCAGTTGATTTTCAACAAAGTACATAACATTATTTTGAAACCAAAGTCATATATAGCATCTCCGCTCTTGAGGAAAACTTGTGATCAAGGCACACACATTCTGTACAGGAATATAAATGTGATCAAGATACACACCTAAAGTGTAAATTTCAAAAAGAAAATGCAACAAAGTACAGAGCTCAAGCTGTACTTTGAAAAAGAAAATGCCTCAAAGAAAATGTAAAAAAGTACATATCATTATTTTGTCAAGCCGTTGATGTTTAAAAAAGTACAGAGCTAAAGCTGTCCTATAATTTAATGCATCGATAACGCGTATCTAACATGAGAACAACACCCAGAAGAGTTTATAGGTTAATTGTCCCTCAGAAACTTTACATGCTTTACAAGAGAGTTTATCATCCATTATGTAAGTGATGAAGTCATAAAAGATATTCCGATCACCCACCTCTCATATGGGCACCCAGTTCACCAAATTTTTCATTCGCTTCTATAGTATCGTCCGAAAGACGAACTGGATCGAGTTTCTATTTCAGGATATCTATGGCATTGACCGCACCTATGGACTCTACTGTGAATACAAAATTGTCTTCTTTGGCATAGATTTATTTATGTCCAGGATTACCCATATCCTCCGCTTTCTTCAGCACTTCATCGACGTACGTGTATGCTTCAAGGTCAACCACAATGACCTGTTAGGTGTCAACATCAATGTCAAACACTTCGGTAGGACTAATTTCAACCAAACGTGTTTTCTCCTCGAGTGTTAAAGACTACATCATCATTTAGAACTACAATGAATAAACCGTATAATCATATTAAGCAACCAGGAAAATAGAGATTCCATAAACTAAACTTGAACAAAGTACAACGGTAAATGAATTCAAATTTTGCAGTTCAATAATACCAAATCCGCAGTTTATCTATCAATGATTAAAAAATGCACATCGTCATAAAAAATAAAAAAATTGAACACCTCTAGCGTTCATAATAGACCTCTAGTGTGTGAACAAAAATTTCATATTGAATTCTCTCTATCAAGCTTAATAACCAATTACATGAGAACATAGATTTAAGATTTCCATGGTTGAGGATGATGGGATTTAGGAGTTATACTCATATTAAGTTGCTGCTATAAGTACGGACATGAATAAATATCCAAACTCAGATTGTGCATTAATTTTATTTATCTCCAACGGTCCAGTATCCATCCTGTTGCAAGTAAATCCTAATATCTGAAAAAGTATTTTTAGAACCAATATTAAAAAATATACCTCCAATGTTAGCATAGTAAAGTAAAAAAATAAAAGGGGATAGCAGAAATGAACAAAAGAAATAGAAACCCAAAACTCAAATTAAAAAAGGGAACAGAGATTCCGAGATAGAACACATTGTATGTATATATAAAGCCATTTGGAAATAGTTATTAACCTAGTGCATAATTCATTTGGAAATAATTATTACACCCAGTAAGATCTACCAGCATAATAAATTCATAGGTATGTGTGCACTCAATCCTAACAGTGTACTGAACTGATATTAAAATAAATAAAGAAAACTAATTTTAAACCCAGATCTTAATTGCTCAACAGTGTAAATAATAGGGTTTGATTTTTCCTGGTAGTGCTGACACTTCCATCGACCTCTGTGACCCACATTTTAGAGTTGTGCACAGTCTCATAGCCCAACGATGTAGCCGTTATGTTGTCTAAATTTTTTTGTTATGTCGGTATTAATGAGAACAATTATTTCATATTTTTTGGGCAAGGTTCGAGCGAAAGATGATCCATACATTTCGTGTAATGAATGACGATGTCAACCTCTGCCACCCCTATTGCTTTAACTTCTCAGTTTAAATATGGATTTTTTGTAAGTTATAATAAAGAAGAAACATATAATTGAACATAAATCAAATACACATAATCCAATCTTAAAGCAATCACTGCACAAAAGACTTTCTTCAAGGTACCATAATGTATAAGTAGTTTGGTAATAGTGGGGTCCATTAAGCCAGGTTGCTATCGTTGACTAAATTGGCCCAAAATTTTTGCCAAAGAATAACACCATCATCGTTACAAAAAAACATATGCTAAAGAGGAGAGTGATGGAATGGAATATCTTAATATTGATACAGAGTGTCAACTGAAATGGTACAATAAATGGATGCCTAAAATCGAACGATTCGGGATAGTCATGTAGTAGGGATACACTAGACATAAACTTGTATATTTGCACATTGCAACTCACACCGATAAGCAAAGTCAATCGCTTAGGTGGAAAAATGAACTTTTATAGTTGCAACTCACATGTAAAAAATAAGGTAAAAAAAAAAAGCAACTGTAAGATAACCAAGAAATATCAACATTATAACTTTTTAAATTTCTCATTGATTTTACTTCAAATCTTACATAAAAAATTGTAATCAAACAAAGGCAAATATGATTTTTGCATCATTGATTTTAATCATGTTTAACCTACACGTCAGCAACCCTCTAAAGAATGAATAAAATCGTACCCACGCCATTTTATTTTCCATCAAAGTCGACTTGGAAATCACCAAATATTGATATTATCATGAGACAAAGTTTACAAAGGGGCATAATGTTATACCTGTTTGATGTCAAAATTACCGTGGCTGCATTTGTTCCATGCTAAAAATAGTTTTTTTGATGGTTAATGCATCAAGTTTGACCGAGCAGAGCCTGAAATGAAAACTTCATCATATTTTAGAGAGTGGATGTGATTAATAAACCGTCTAGATTTACCTACTTTAAGAAACAAAGTATATGAAGTCTAGCGTTATCTACTTTAAGATACAGAGTATATAAAGTACCAATGTTAAAAAAAAATATAATCAAAACCAAAATATAAATTCCACATTGTGCCTCTATATATGACCACATCTGAAGAAAATAAGGCAGAACTACAAATGTGAATCCATCCCCATTGTCAAGATCTCTTTTTTATTATCTTAGTCTCACGATTCCAATTACAATAGCAAACCTCACAATTAAAATTACACTGCAATCATAATTAGAAGCAATATCAAGATTTTGTCAAATCACTTACCTTTTGTTAATGGTGTCTAACATTCAACAAATTTGTGACCGTATATAATAACAACTTTCTTCAGCCCCATCTCCTAGCTATTTCATCAAGCACCTGCCCTGCATCAACGTAAACAACATCCAATTAGACTTCAAATGATTGATTGGAAAAAGGAAGAAAATAAACATCACTCGTCCAAGCTTGACAACACTCAAAAAATAACTTTTAAATGAAATATTTGCACCCAGCACATGAAATCATTGTTCAAGCGATACAAAATTGAGTTTGGACCCGAACCACGCTTTTCATAGCTGAAACAAAATCAAGAAAGAAAAAACCTAGAAGATGAAGGAGTTTGAACCATTGACCGTCCAAACTCTGAACACTTTCACACATTTTCTCCTTACGTGAGTGTGCATCCACCGTAGAGAGTAGGTACTTGAAGAACCAAGAATGAATTTTAGTAATTTTCTCCCAAAATATAACATATCAAAATGAAAATAATGTTATGATAGAATGAAATTAAAGGCATAACAACAAACCTTAATAGCATCACACTGCCCATACCTAAGTAAAATTAGAGAAATCTATGTTGAATGGCTGAAGAAAGCAGACAATTCTTCTCCCGTACTGCCCCATATTATCCATCTAGTAAAGTCTCGAACTATATTAATAACAGTGCTAGGACCAGGAAGACATCTAGAAGAATGGTGATTCTGGTCTTCTCCCCTCTCTACCAAAGTTCATTTAAAAAGTTGATTTAAGTATGCTCTAAAACATGAGCCTAATACATCAATGAAATAACATATCCAACTACATAGGCAAACCCACCAAATTCATAATAAAATTCTCTAGCAGCATCCAAACAGAGAAATATAAAAACTGGGATATATATAAATTTTTCATACAAAGATCATATACAAAATTGAAAACTGAAAAACAACCAATCATATACATATACATTCCGAGAGAAGTAGTAAATATCTGAAAAAAGTTCATCGTCTATGTCTGGAAAAAAACATATATTAGAGACCCCTTTGATGCATTTTGTAAACTATCCCACCCCCACCCCCCCAAAAAAATCACATTCATGTCCAAAATTGTCCTACCTTATTCTTACCCATTGATGAAGACCCGTTGAATGTTTTGGTTGTTTTGCGTTCGATGTGTATGGAGTGGGGGTGGGAGATTCACTTTTGTTGAAATCAAATTATATCTGCAAAGCCTATGAAAACAACATCAGATCTCAAAATAAACAAAAACCAAATATGATTTGAACCAAAAAAATGAATGAAAAAATGAAGATAGATTTTGTGGATGGGTTTAGTTCAGATTGTACCTTGAGTTTTTGCATTTGATGCGATTTTGTGATGGATCCATTGTTTTTAGATGAGAATAAATAGCTATAGCTTTTGATGTGATTTTCGTTCAGCTGGTTGTGTGGTGGTTTGTATGACAGAAAAAGGAGTGTGGTACCATAGATAGAGAAATGGGTTTGCACTTTGCAGAGCACATGGCTCGAGGAGGGCTGACATCACATGAGAGTGAAAGCATCCATTGTTTTGTTGTGTTACAAAAAATACCCCTTTGTATTTGAATTAAAGTAAAATTTTAAGATTAAAATGAGGGGGAAAGTATATATATATATATATATTTATAGTATTTGTATGAGAACTTTGCTTTTGTATGTGTTAAATTACGCTTCCTCGAGTTATGGAGTCTGTCAGTTGTAGGATTTTTAGTCTGCAAGCTTTGGAGGCGCATTGGAACTATGTTTGAATGCCAAACTGCTTTTATGACTGGTGGCATCAATATTGACTCACAGGTTGCGATTTTGTTATCTTGGATGAACTATCATGGCAATCCTGTTGTGATGGTTCTGGAGAAAACATTAAATGGTCTGAATGATTTGAAGGCAAACCCGGCGTCTTTTTTGAATGGTATCTATGTGCTTATGTACATGGGCGGACCTAGGTGGTCCCGAAGGTGGGGGGCCGCCCACCTAAGTTTTTCGGAATTTTTTCCCGGGTATAGACTAGTTTTTTTTGGACCTTTGTGTAATATTTGATAATAAAAGGCATATTGTTTGTGCGGCATAAATGGAAATAACTCTTATTCTTATTTGTACACATACACAAAACACACGCGTTTTTATTGTCTAACCTAATCGTCTATCCCCTTTCAGCCACTACACACACATGAATCCCTTTCTCTTCTCCAATTTTCGCACAAAACCATCTAGAGGCGGCGGCTCCGCTCCTCCTCCGCTCCTCCTCTCCTCTCCGTCCAGCATAGCGTAGATCCGTCCGTCAGCTCGTCCTCCTCTTCAGTAAAGCTCCGCCCTCTGCTCTGCGTCTGTTGTCCTGTGCTGATTCCCCCATCCTCCTCTCACTCACTAGATCTGGACTGGGTCTGGTCGGTCAGCCACTGCCAAGTTAACAAACAAACAGGTAGTTTTTTTTATTGAAAGTTAGCAAGAATTAGTTTGTTGAAAAAAGTTAGCAAGAATTTTTTTATTGAAAGTTAGCAAGAATTAATTTTTTTATTGAAAGTAACAAACAAGTGGCCACAGCCAAGCCAAATCAAGTTAGTTTATTATAAAAATTAGTTTTCTAACATCGTTAGTTTATTATAAAAATTAGTTTGTTGAAATTAGTTAAATTAGTTTGTTGATTAGTTTGTTAAATTAGTGATGTTAGTTAAATTAGTTGAAATTTGTTAGTTAAAAAATTAATTCTTGACAGTTTGATTAGTTTGCTGAAATTAGTTAAATTAGTTTGTTAAATTAGTGATGTTAGTTAAATTAGTTGAAATTTGTTAGTTATAAAATTAATTCTTAAAAGTTTGATGTCTAGTGTTTGTAATGAAAGATAATTTGACTATTTATATATGGTATTCTTGATAATATGCAGGTTCTATAAATTGTGATTTTTTTAATATTATTTAATTTAATTAAATATTATTTTATTATGTTATTTTATTTTTTGCCCGCCCTTCGCTAAAATTCTGGGTCCGCCACTGCTTATGTATATGTGGTTGTTATAGAGGTTTTATTTGATTGTACCTCCACCATTTCAACCATTTGACAATAGTTATATCTTCTCAAAAGTTCGTGCTTACCACGGGAAAGGATTGAGTAAAACATTAGTAAGATGGTTGTTGGAGTGCAGTGCAGAGCTATTGAGATTCGTTGGGTTTTCTTTTGTTTGGGGGATGACTTTCCTAATTGGCTTGAGACAAGCCTCTTTATATTCCACCTGTTGACTTCTGGGGCAAGCCAATTGGGAGCAAGCCAGTTATACCATCATCCGTTGTTAATTTCTTTTTTGTTCAATATTTAAATAAAGGTTTGTGTGTCCTCAGCGATATCTGGTAGTGTTATAGACCATCACGTCGTCTGGTCATAATGCATCCACCATGTATGATGAGTACTTGAAGTGGCTATGGGTATCCGGAGGTTGAGAAAGTGATGATGATGGTGATGAGGCCCATCGGATCCCATGAATGGTTATATGTATTGGGAGGTGATCTTAATGTATGGTTGGAGGGCTAAGGCATGTTTATGCTTAGGTATGTTCGAGTAAGTAGGGATTGATTAAGGACTATGGTAAAGATTAGGTGGCGTATTTGTTTAAGTTGTCTAAATAACCTTAAATAAAATGTGCATTGATGTGAGGTATATTATTGTGCTAGTTTATGAAAAAAAAGGCGCACTTGTTTGAATTTTTTCTTTATTAGCTGCTAAGACAGACATAGCCTTGTGTTCATGTTAATCAATTAAATGAAACATTATGTCTGTGAAACTGTGGATTAGAATTATGTGTGAAACGCCTCTAAATGTCCTTGAGGGGAGGAGGTGGGGTGGGGTGGGGTGAGTAGTACACTTGCTTGATTAAGGCCAATTTTGCCCAATTACAAAAACTAGAACCCTAGTTTTGAGAAAACTTGTAGAAATTTTGTAACCTTCAAATATAAAATTGAACATTTATGTATATGATTATAATTCATAAAAATAGAGTTAAATGATCCAATTTGTAACACATGCACACAAATGGATTAAACTAGCCTAATTCAAGTGAATTTAGTAGGTTGGCTTTTACTGTGTCTACCATGTGTACATAAATTTAACAAACATTCTTTTTGGCTCATTAAAGCCTAAACCAAATCCTTTTCCAAAAAAACTCACGTCGGACCCATTTAAAACTCGACACATATCCCTTTCATCAAAATACATGTCCAACCCTTTTAAAAAGCCGACATAATTCATTTTCATCCAAAGATATGTTTGGGTCCAATAAAACCCAACACAAATTGCTTTTCATCAAAATAAATGTTTGGGTCCATTAAAACCCGACACAAATCTCTTAAAAGTACATTCTCTTATCCCTCGTTCTTATTGGCTCAATTTTGAAACAACAGTCTTGAAGTCTGCATGTTTCATTGCACACTCTAAACATATTCCTAAAAATATTTCTGAGAACTATTAAATCAAATTTTCTAATTATAAAACCCTAAAATGATTTTTTGTAATATATTATACTTCAATATTTATACCATTTATATGTATTTCATATTTAAATATTTTTATATAATACTTTTCTTGGTTTTATATTTTTTTAGAGTTTAAAATTTAATTTCATATGATATTTATAATTTTCAAAAATTTATTAATGTTGGTTTAAATATTTAAAAGAAACAAAATAAAAAATATTTTTTTTCTTAATTTAAAATCAGAGAAATAAAAACGACGGGGTTTTGTAATTTGGTTGATTTCCTCAATTATGTTTAAGGTTGCCTTATGTGGTGATCCTGTTTTTTTTTTGCCAATTAACATTGAGGATGTAGCCCACGCGATTTTATCACGCATGGACTTTGTGGTTGTCTACTCAACTGCAGACATATCGATGGTATCACGCATGGACTTTGTGGTTGATATATCGTGTTTAAAAATAAATTTGTTGTACTAATATCATATATATTCTAAATATGATTTAGTTGTGATTTGTTTATGTGGATCGCTTATGGTTTCATCAAATCTCACGATCTTACTTTTTCTCACACAAACAATTTTTTGCAAGGCTAGAAATAAATTTATAAAGCAAGTCATTTATGTTATTGGCTTTTAAATTGATTTTCCAATCATCTGTGAAATTTAAACTTATTAAACATATTTTTTGTACCTCTTTACTGGGTACTCTGGCTTTAAATGTGAAGTTGTGTTTGATCAACTTGGATACTATCTTAGTTTGGACTAATTTAGTTGTTTGTTAGGTTGTTTAGTGCTTGCCTTGGAATACTAGGTGTATTGCGACTACTAGTTCATTTACACAATTGTAAAGTGTTACTAGTACCAAAACTGTTATTATAGTGAACTTGTGGTGTGTGTGGTTTTGGAACTAAAAGACTTGGGGTTTTCCAGTACGTTGGGTTCCTCGTTAACAAATTATTATGTTCATTCTCTCTTCTCCTCATCTCACTTTGTGTCTACTTTATTTGTTTGACTTTGAACATCACACCAACATAAAATGTTCCGTGTGTCTCTGTGTATTAAACAATTGATGTTTAAAGGGTTTTTACTATAGATTTAAAGTTTTTTAATCTTAGCACTTTTGTGTCAATAGATTACTTTCATTCCATTATTTAGAAATATGTGTTTGGGCCCATTAAAACCCAATACAGATAATTTTTTTTTATCAAAACACTTGTCTGGCCCTTTTAAAACCCAACGAATTTTTTTACATGAAAAATACGTTCTCAGAACTATCTAAAACCCGGCATAAATTCTTTCACAACAAAATACATGTTTAAACCCTCTTAAAACAGCGACACAAAATCCATTTTCATCTAAAATACGTGCCAGACCCATTAAAATCTGATGCAAATGCCTCGTTCATCCAAAACACATGTTTAGGTCCATTAAAACCTAACAATAATTCGTTTTTCATGTTCATTCTCAAAAAGCCTAACACTTATTATTTTCATCCCACATATTCCTTCAAATAAAATCCACACAATTTTTTTTTACGAGTATAGACTCAATAGATTTTGTCCCTCATTCTTTCCATCCCATGTACTATTTCTAATCAAATCAACATAAAATCATCATTGACAAAATAACACCACCGTTTGTAGTAAATTGGACTAAGAATACGTTTCTTACCCAAGTCTAACTCTTTTCTCCGATTTTGTCAAAGAGACCAGATATATAGACTATGTAAAAGTCTAAGTTTCTCTAACCCCAACCTTTACATAAGCAATCTTTATCTAAATGCGGCATCACGCCTTCACTACAAAGAAAATTAAAATCGCCGTAACAACATAAATCTTCATGTTAACATACTTTATCTTCCACAAAAATAGTTTTACCAAATAGCCAGCATATTGACATGTCCCCAAAATCTCTATCGACTACACAATGATCGCTTGCCCAAAGAAATAACATAGACACATTCACACTTTCTACGTATGGTCTTTATGACCAAGCCGCGACTTCCCTCGAACTAGAATGAACTACCTTGGTGTTGATCTCATACTTTTATGAGTACGTAGACAAAATATCGAGACCCCACTCATGAGTCCAAGCCCTTGTATATTAACCCTTGATATATCATCCGATATATTACCCTGCGATACACCACGACAACGTATCTGTCCTCGAGATATTCAAATATCTCCTAAGTAACATCCTAATGTACAACCCGATATCCATAAGATCTGCACCCGCGAACTACTTCATTCACACCATGAGATATCACGATAACTCCAAAGTGACTTTTCACATCCCGAGCTATGTAGTCTTTGATCTCATTCCCTCATGAGTATGTAGGCGTAACATTAAGTTTTTGCTCATGAGCCCAAGCCTCCACATAACATTCACAAGCACGTCTAAAGTGCACACCTAAACTACGTTGACTTTAATCGTGTGTCCAAATAAGTAAGTAGGCGCAATACCAAGATTTGGTTCATGAGCACAAGTCTATATATTACACACACACCATTACATCTTTCCAGACGCATACATGGCACGACATTCATGTGTTTGCCCACTATTATTTTAAGACTAGAGTAAAAGTATGTATGTTTTTTTAGTCTACAATTTCAGGTTTATAATAACATCCCTATCTAACTTTTGAGTAGAAATTAAGTAACATAAAACAAATATATATATATATATATATATATATATATATATATATATATATATAAATATATATAAATATCGAGTGAGGTGAGTAACGCCTTTCTCATATGTAACACGGTCCCCGAATCCAAATCCCGAATCTCAAGTTAAACACAGGTCGACAAATCCTTAGGATCATCTTGTAAGACCTCACCCGACCTATTTTATTTGTTTTTATATAAAATAAATTGGGGACTCTAATCAACCCGTTCGCTTGATTTGTCATGCATGCACAGTGCACCCGGTAAAACAAAAATTGAGGGGAATGAACTTGAAATCACAAAACTAATAATAACCACGCAGTAGACTACAGTAGGCTTCAATCCCATAATACCACATTGGCGACTCAGTCAGGGATAAAAGCTAGATATTTCTTTTGTTCGAATATAGTGGACCAAATGATCTTTATCTACTTTATATATTTTGTTTTCATATTGCTTAATATGATCTTTATTTCCGACTCTAGTATAAACCTTATTTTTATAAGTCACAAAAAACATAGTTGATTTCTTAAGGCTTCCCCTTATATATTTATTGCGTTTATGACTGTACAACTTTTAATACATAGTCTTTTTTGAAGGAACTCCCATAAAATAGACATCAAAGTATGTAAAAACAATAATCAGCCATTTGGATCATGCACTGTATAATCTTGATTTTCTTATTATTTAAGCCCTACACTAGAGCGGCCAAAGGGGTCATTCGAAAGGCTAGTCATCGATGAATATTCTCACTCTTTTCATCCGCCTATATGGTATATCGAAGAACCTATATCTCTATCTCAAAGTCACGGTGATAGAGAACATTGTGGGCCTTTAGTACAATAGTATATCGAGTAGATTTTCACAATTACTCAGTAATAAAGTAAAGTGGTTTCACATGTACCTTGGAGGCTATGTCCGAGTGCACCCGATATATTATGATCCAAGACAATAGAAAGTGACCCCAACCTTAACCGAGTCACATCGTCCTTGTACATATATAGAAAAACCTTTAGGACACGCCTTTTCCACAAAAGAAGCAGTTCATACCAAATATATCCTTCTGACATAATTTTTAACATTATTAGGTTGCGTTGCTTAAAGCACCATCAGATATTAGACTCATCGCCACTCACATTTTAATGAGGGGATAAACAATACAAATCTGTAACACTTTATCATAATAGAGTTCCCCTACGTTGAATTCCCTCAACGAATTTTATTTTTAGGAAGACCAAGCTCTGACATGGCCTTCCTCTCTTTGCAAAAGTGAAGGACCCACCCTTTCCACCTGAATCGAATAGAACTCTATTCGGTTTTCACCATAAAAGATACTACGAAACTAAATAACCAAACAAATACTATACATAAACAGTATATTGATAAACATTCTTTCATTAATTTATTTAAAATAAGAGCATGAAAGCGTGTGTTCTTCTCCCCGAGTCTTTAATTAAAATCTTTCTATCAAAATTCCAATAAGGCACCCCGCACCCTTGCAGAAATTGCGTTGTATCCAAACTCATCTAGCATTGTCTAGATCCCTTTATTCGAGAACCGTAAGGTCTTTTATTTTATCTTGGGGTTATCCTTGTGCAAAAATATCAGATTTGTGTTACATTATATGTCATGTCTACCGAAGAAGAACAAGGTATCTCTATGATGTATTAGGTCTTACAAAAATAGAAGGTCTTACCGCCTCCCAAGATTCCATCCAGGACTATCTTAGGGTAGTCTAGTTGGAAAATGCTTGCCTGTTGAAGGCACCAATGGCTCTAAAAGTTAGGAACTCTGGAATTACTCCTCGGGATAATGTCTTCATCCTACCCCTAGTCAAGAATCCTTCATTTTTTGTAGCATCAACCCTCGATTCCCCTCTCATGTTAACACTTGGGCTCCCAAAAATTCGTAGTTATCCTTTTGAGGTAATCTTTATAATTTCCATGATGAAATTTCCTTTAAGGGGATGAGAATGTAAAGACATGCATTTTTAAACCCTTTTAAATCATGTTTGGACATAAGATCTAGTTTGAGGTATGTTTCAAACAAGGTTCTATTGCAGGATCCCCCATGAGAAAACCTTTTAATCAAAGAGACCTGGTTCGAATGAGACATCCTTCGAATAAGAATTTTAGTTCGAACGAAGGCCTTTCTATTTTAAAAAGACTTCGTTTTAGCGAGTCTTTAATCAGTATTTTAAAGAAACACTTCAGGTATTTTATTTTTAGATTACGAGTAGATATCTTTCTCTCTCTCTCTACAAATTCTCCATAAACCCACTTGCTCTCTATAGATCCCTACATCAAATACGGGTGAATCTTGCACACAATCATGGAATTTTAGTTCTTGGTAAAACTAGTTCAACATATATGAGATTGATAAATTTTCCTAGAGTATTTCGGTTTTCATTGGTGCATCTCGAAAGGTTCTTCTATCTTTCCATTTCTCCAAATTTGAGGCAAGGATTTCTTCGCTTTAAGATCTAACCCATTTATTACTGGGAGAATAGTGCATATTTTCTTAATACTTTTGGTGATTCAATTGGGCTCTTTTCATATTCCTTAATGTTTCATAATAAATCTTTGTCACTCACTGACTCTTAATCTTCATTGATAATATAATTGAATTCTTTGTTTTTTAAGTTCATAAAATTGAGTATGCAGTAACTTTGTGAGTTTAATGCAATTAAAAAAACCTAGGCTTGGTATTATTGATATAAATGCATAAATGTTTGGGTTTTGAAAATTGAATGAATTTAGAAAATGAGTTTTCCTTCGGTATTATTGATTTGATAATGGTTCTTTGGACTACAAATAAATGTGGTCTAACACCTTTCTGATTGTGAATTTGATTTGGGTTAAATTGATGTAAAAAATTATTTCCAATTGGTTAATGAGAATTAAACTAGTAATGCATTTATCATTGAAAACGTGAGTTTTTCTAAATCAATACTCTGATACCACTTGTTGAAAATGTAGACCCCCAATTTTTAAATTTTACAAAAAGAATTTCCTTTTAGATGCGGATTAGTGATGGTTCAACTAAACAATTACATAAACCAAATTTTAATTTCATTCAAATTAAAATAAAACAAAACTCAAAGAGAAATTAAATTAAACAACAAATGCATTTTCACTTAAACACAATTAATTCAACCCAAGTCCTAGAATTTGCCTACACAATATTTTCAATATTACCAACTTAGGCCAAACCATATTTAACAAATTAAATTCCCGACTTGAATTAAATTAATTTAAATTTTACCCAAAATAATAATTAGCACCAAATTAGATAAGTAGTGATTTACACCAAATTTTATCTTTTTTACCTAAGCATGCATCTAAGGTGAATTTTGCTAAAGATAGAATAAATAAACTACTACGCCCTGACGTACGAGGAAAAACTCACAACGGGAAAAAACCTCAGACGACCCTAGCCTTAAGTCCACTAAGTATGGTTTTATCATTACAAGACAGATGACTTACAATAACTCGACTTGACTCCGTCTAAGTCCCTAACGCATCTTCTTGTAACAACCTCTGCCTAGCTGATAATCCCGGAGTCCACCGGAACCTTGAAATCCACCAATGAGGCCTTTGGAACAACTGCCAACCCGCACTCGAAGCCTTTCTCCGAGTGGAAATGTCACAGCAACAAGAACGTCTTCTTCTTTGTGGGATGTAGAACTAAACCCAAACTTCTCTTCTTTGAGGTGTATAGAAAACCCGGTGCCAAACACTCCAAGCAAATATATATATGAAGAAACTTGGAAAAAAACAAACTATGTGTGTATAAACCATGATTTTGTTCTAAGGATTAAAACATTTTAACAAAAATCAAGGGGACTTTTTCTTTGGAAGAGTTAACTCTCAAAATACTCTAAGTGAAGAAAAGGTTATGAAAAAGTCTTATAAAAAATATTGTTTCCGCACTAGTTAAATCTGTTAAAAAGTCAGTGGGGAAAAAGTAGTGGGAACATGGAGAAAACTGCAAAAAAACTGTTCTTGTCAGACTCGTTCGAACGACTTTACTAACGATGTTCCAGTGCGAAAAAGGAAATCTCGTTAGAAGTATCGTTCGAACGACCTGGGCATCTCGTTCGAACGAGATTCTAGTTCGTTCGAACGACTTGTTAGAAAATTCAATATTCATTTTAAGTCCAAAACTTTTTATGAAAAGTTCTAAAAAATATTTTCTGAGTAAAACAAAGTCATTAAAATTATTTATAAACAATTATAAATTACACCCAATAAATTTCCAAGCTCCTATATATACATAAAATGCATTCATAACTTAGGAGCATTGAAACCAATGTTGTTGACGTAGAAACGAGGCACACTAAACCCGACATATGATGAAGCTTTATAATCTTGGCCACTACGTCTTCAACTAACACATCATAGGCTTGGATGGATACATTTAAACACTATCCTATGACTCAAATCTTTTTGTCCGGAATTGAGCCAACACTACATTAAGACTCAATCGGAGACTTGTGTCCTTACAAATCTTCCCCTTTGGCTATTCTGGGACAAAAACCAGCCAAAAATCCTAATGGACCGTCAACCTCTACTAGACTTAAAAAAATATCCCACCCAAAATAAAAATTGCATAGCTTGACTAAAAAACCCAAGGATCAATATCTTTGCCGATGAAAGTTGTCATTTTAGAAGAATTCTTGCACACTTAAGCAAACTATCAAATGCATTGGGAATAAAAATATTAAATGCATATAAAATAAATACTCCCCCTAAATTAATTCTCCCCTTTATCAAATAAATGACCTACTTAGAAAGACGTCTCCCCCTAAGTTAAATCTCCCAAAGTAAGATACGATTACAATAGGATTAGATACCATTTCTCCCCCTATCATTCTCCATCTTTTTGTCCAGGAATAGACAAAGGATAAAAACTAATTTAAACACAATGAAGCTTAGAGTGAGAAGAACATGAAAACATACGGGAAACAAAATCATAACTAATCCATACAAATAATAACGGATACCATCGAAGATGCAAAAAAAATGATACCAATGTGATCCTTAAGATACTAAACATGTGATATCAATAACAATATGCAACAAGATAGATACCAATTATGAATTAGAAGCATATATGGACTATAAAGCGAGGCAAAGAAAAAAAAACCCATATTTATGTAGACATAATGAATATCACTAACACACACACACACACATATATATAGGTATAGATACCACACATGACACAAAATACAATAAGCTTTTCACACTCGTATGGTAAAAATGTGTCATATGGAAACAAAAGTGTAGGGGTGTGAACTAGTAATAATTAAATTTAGACCCAATCACTTAAAACATGTTCATGGAGTTCTCATTTAATTTCAAACTTTATGACATTTGAATATAGCCTCATGTGACAATATAGATTGAACTTAATGAACAAACATACACAATGCATACAAGCCTAGAATTTTGATGATTCTACAAATCAATAAAGTCATGACATTAAAAGTACAATTAGGATAAACGGACATTGTGCAAACCGTTTATATACCATCCAATATCCCTCAAAAGAAGCACATATATTTTAATCTTTTGAATAAATAAATCAAATACACAAAATAGGCATTGGCAAATATTTTCTTTTAATTCCATTATTCTTTTAGGCCTTTGGACCATGTATTTCTTTTAGGTCCAAGAAAATGGTGGCTTACTCGCAAAGGATGATATTTCCTTTTGGAGCCCTTCTCCGTGCACACACACACACACACACACACGCACACACACACATATATATATATATATATATATATATATATATATATATATATATATATATATATATATATATATATATATATATAATCTTTTATCGCTCAATTCTCGCGTGCTACGGATTTTAATATGCACTAGTCCTCCTAGGTCACATAACATGTAGATGACTAGATTGGTAGGAGAACACCTCACAAAGCTCAAATATACATGTGAAGTTATAATTTCAAGTGAGCTCGTGCATGTGTGAATTGAGGCATATAAAAATATAATCCATTATAGCAACATAAAATCCAACTACTCCATGTAAGCATGGTAAAGAACATTTTAAGGATTGATAATCTTAACCAACAGTTCTAGCCACATGGAAGCGAACAAGAAGGGATTCAAACACAAGTTTATGCCACGTAGAGTGTGTCAAACTAAAATACACACAAAATAAAAATCTTTTTGAGTTTTTGAAAATTTTTAACCAAAATAAAAATATTTAGTCAATAGACAAACAAAAATCATTTGTATTTTTCATAAAGCCAAAATTACTAAAAATGTAAAACAAAAAAGATAAAAAAAAATCATAATTCTATCATGAGATATGTGGTAAAGAAATGACTAGAAAATGATAAAACATGCATACACCTAGCAATGATATATAATATGAAGCACATAAAGCTAGAGTATGAAAACAAAACTAATACATTCAACCTTTAAATTTAGCACGAGAGGTTTCATGTGAAAGCAAATGAAAATCAATAAATATAATATCTAGTGCATTTAAAAATGATTTCCTAACTCATATACATGTATATTTAAAATGATGGGATTTGGTAACTAATGAAATGCTAGACATAGACTTCCTAGAACTTCTTTTAAGATAAAAACAAAATGACCTAAGGTGACCTTTCCTACCACAATGCAAGCATGTGAAAATACGAGGAATGATACCTAAGGTGTGAACTTTTCTAAAATCCTTGGATAAAGTTTACCCTCTAAAACAAACAATGGTCTTAGCTTTAGCAATGAAAATATTTGAACAAGATGAACTAGAACCATTACAACTACTACTCGAGTCTTGTAAATCATTTTTCTTTTTTAAAATTTCGGACTCAAGTAATAAATTAGACTCCTCAATTTTACGGGACTCCTTCTTTAAATTTTCTATAACTCCTAGAAGGTTATCACGCTCCCCCTTAATGTGAGCAAACTTGTCCCTAAGAGTCTTTTCTCTACTATCACTCTCTTTCTTAGACATATTTAAAATATTAAAATTGTAATTAATGTCCATGAGCTTTTCACGAAAAATATCTTTTTGAAATAGTGAGATTTGCAAAAGTTCAATTCTATATTTAAAACATTAATTTTCATTTTCAAGAATCTTAATTCTTTTTGCAAATCTCACATTTAATTATCATAAATTTTCATTTCACTTATTAAGCCCATTAAATTCCTCTCGAATATCAAAAACTTCATTATCATTCGAAATGGACAAAGTATCATTAAGGCGTCCCATCGAGAGATACAAAAGAAAAAAAATGAGGGTGAGTAAAAAATGAACCACCTAAAAATACAAGGAGCACAAAAATTATAAAAGACGAAAAATGGATCTTTGACGCGATAAATTAGTGCTCCGGCTCTGATACTAATTTAAAAATGTGAGTTTTTCTAAATCAATGCTCTGATACCACTTGTTGGAAATGTAGACCCCCAATTTTTAAATTTTACAAAAAGAATTTCCTTTTAGATGCAAAATAGTGATGGTTGAACTAAACAATTACATAAACCAAAATTTTAATTTCTATCAAATTAAAATTAAACAAAACTCAAAGTGAAATTAAATTAAACAACAAATGCATTTTTCACTTAAACTCAATTAATTCAAACCAAGTCCTAAAATAAACCTAAACAATATTTTCAATATTACCAACTTAGGACAAAATAAATTGAATAAATTAAATTCCCGACTCGAATTAAATTAATTTCAATTTTACCCAAAATAATAATTAGCACCAAATTAAACAAGTAGTGATACACCAAATTTTATCTTTTTACCTAAGCATGCATCTAAGGTGAATTTTTCTAAAGATAAAATAAATAGACCACTACGCCGTGATGTACGAGGAAAAACCCACAACGGGAAAAAACCTCAAACGGCTCTAACCTTAAGTTCACTAAGTATTTTTTTATGATTACAAGACAAGTGGCTTACAAAAACTCGACTTGACTCTGTCAAAGCCCCTGACGCGTCTTCTTGTAACAACCTCCGCCTAGTCGATAATCCCGGAGTCCACCGGAACCTTGAAATCCACCAATGAGGCCTTTGGAACAACCGTCAACCCGAACCCGAAGCCTTTCTCCGAGTGGGAACGCCGCAGCAACAAACACGTCTTCTTCTTTGTGGGATGTAGAAGTAAACCCAAACTTCTCTTCTTTGAGTTGTAAAGAAAAATACGATGCCAAACACTCCAAGCAAAGATATATATGAAGAAACTTGGAATAAATAAACTATGGGTGTATAAACCTTGATTTTGTTCTGAGGATTAAAACACTTAAGAAAAATCAAGGGGACTTTTTCTTTGGAAGAATTAACTCTCAAAACACTCTAAGTGAAGAAAAGGTTATGAAAAAGTCTTATAAAAAATGTTGTTCCCGCACTAGTTAAATCTGTCAAAAAGTTAGTGGGGAAAAAGTAGTGGGAACATGGAGAAAACTGCCAAAAACGGCCAAAAAACTGTTCCCGCCAAACTCGTTCGAACGAATTTTTCGTTCGAACGACTTTACTAATGATGTTCCAGTGCGAAAAATTAAATCTCGTTAGAAGTCTCGTTCGAACGACATGGGCATCTCGTTCGAACGATATTCCGGTTCATTCGAACGACTTGTCAGAAAATTTAATATTCATTTTAAGTCCAAAACATACATGATGTAAATGTATTAAAGAATTAATATTACACTACACTCGCACGTATACTATTATTTAAAATGCCTTAACACACATTATTCATATTTAACATGTTTCACTATTTACTCGCGTTTAAAATAAATTTTGATTGATGATTTTAAATGATTATATTTAAATAATAAGTTTTCACAAGTTTAACACTCATTGCACATATGTCCTCCCTTCTGTACTTACATGCTTTGTGATTCTTGCTTAGTGACTGTGAAATCATTTGACCTCACTCCTTACCTATGTTGTGACTCGTATAATTGTCTTAACGGTTTAAATTTGTTATATTCTCGCTGGTCATTTGGCTCACTTTTTTTATCTCCCCCTAGGTACATCTAAGGACAAAGGAATTAAGTTAGTTGGGTAAATGCTCTGCTAACCTTGGGATGAAACTACGGTCGTCCCTAATCGAGTGTTTCCATTATGTTGGTCATTTTATTTGCACACTTTAGACTCTATTATTAATTGTTGTAATTTATAATCCTTTAAGACTTTATTGGCACTAGAACTCTTAATTTTTAATAATTATTTAAATTAAGGCCATACAAGCCGGTAAGAGATTTCATTTTATATAAACCTTTTATCCTGGACATGAGTCCAGAGAATTGTTATTTTGATTTTATCCCCGTATTGAGCATCTGTGGAATAATTTTAACTTTGTGAATTTATGGCTTTTTCTGGACTATTTTTATTGTTTAAACATGGTGATTTTCAAGATTAAACAAATGAAACATTGCCGAAATTTTATAAAAATTAATAAAAGAATTAAAAATTTGGACTTTTTTGAATTTAAAACATTACTAATCTTTGAATTCAGATATTAATACGACTTTATTAGTTTATTAGACTTTAGTGAGAATTAAAATGTATTAAAGTCTAATAACCTGATAAAGTTGTATCAAAGTCTAAAACCGAACAATAGTAATGTATTAAATTAAAAAATCCTAAAAAATTTATATTCAATCCCAAAAATTGGCATGAGAGATAGATGGATAAGGGATTAATCATGAAATAGAAGATCCATGTTGTTGACCATTAAAACCCTAGTTTTATATGTATGTACGAATATGCATGTTGTGCATGGAATCGTATGTACATGATTTTAATGTTCAATCCCTTCTATCATGGTCACGTGAATATTTAATTCATGTTCATGGAACCATACTAACATGGTTCTTTACGATTTTAATATTCTATAACTTCCATCATGGTCCCACGAATGTTTATTTTACGTGTATGAATCCTACGATGGTTTATCCGTAGTTAATATTCATTGATTTTGTTCTATAATGAATTTTTATGCAAATCATGTTGTAGACACCCTTAACTCGAACCCCTCCAACTTCATAATGGTCTTCGTTGTTAATATCTTTCAACCAAACCTTTTGTTAAATGAAAATGTAATTAATCCTGTAAGGACACAAATTTCCAATTGAGGCCCTTGTTGTTTTGGCTCAATTACGGACAAAAATGTTTGAGTCATAGGATAGAGTTCTTGACCATCCTTTAAGCATATGACATACTAAAGTTGAAGACGTAGCGACCAAGTTTAAAGATTCATCACAATGCCGAGTTTATTGTGCCTCGTTTCTATGTCAACAACATTTGTTCCGTTTACTCCTAAGGTATGAATGCATTACATATTTTTATAGGAGATTGGAACAATTAGTATTGGGTGTAATTCTTGTTTAAACTACTGTTTATTTTCCGAAAGTTTCTTTAAAACTTTAAAATAAATTTTCTGGCCTAAAATTGAATTTTTCAAGTTTCTATTTTTTCGTTCGAAATTGTCGTTCGAACGAGTTTTTCGTTCGAACTAGAATTTCATTCGAACGAGGTTTGGTGGGAACAATTTTTTGGACAGTTTTTGATAGTTTTCCCACTTTTCCCACTACTTTACCCCACTACCTTTTGCCAAATTTTATTAGTATGGGAACCAATATTTTTGGATTAACTTTTTCACTATCCTCCATCTCTTAGAGAGAGTTTTTATAGAGTTCAACTTAAAAAGAAAAAGTTTATGTTTTGAGTGTTCATTTCTTCAAGAATAATTCCTTAAACACTTTTACACCCATATTGTTTATTTCAAGTTTCAATATATATATATATATATATATATATATATATATATATATATATATATATATATATATATATATATATATATATCATTGCTTGGAGTGTTTGGAAACTGGTTTTTTTTATACCGACTTGAAGAGAAGTTTGGGTTTGCTTCAAAATCCCACAAAGAAGAAGTTCGTTTGCATTGACTTACCCACTTGGAGAAAGTCTCCTTGTTCGGGTGGCGGTGACTGAAAAAGTCCGATCGGTGGATTTCGAGACCGCGATGGAGCTCCGTGGTTATTCTCTAGGCGGAGGTGTGTTCAAGAAGAAGTGTCGGGACTTGGACGGAGTCAAGTCGAGTGTTGTAAGTCTTTCGTGTCTTGTACTTGTAAAATCACACTTAGTGAATTTGTGGCTAGGGCAGTCCGAGGTTTTTTCCCGTTGTGGGTTTTTCCTCGTACATCGCGGTGTAGTGATTTATTTATTTTATATTTTACATAATTCACCTAGAAGTATGCTTAGGTATACAGATAAAATGGGTTTAAATCACTATTTGTTTAATTTGGTACAAATTGAATTTGGGTAAATGATAATATAATTTAAGTCATCACTTAATTTGTTAAAATTGGTTTGGCCTAAGTTGGTTATAATGAAAATATGTTTTAGGCAAATTTCGAGTACTTGAGTTGTGTTACTATGTTAAAGTGAAAAATTCATTTGTGAATTCATTTAATTTCACTTTGAACTCTGTTTAATTTTAATTTGTAAAAGAAATTAAAATTTTGTATTTGTGTGTGTTTAATTGAACCATCTTTCTTCCGCATCTTTAAAAAGAAAATTACTTCTTATGGTAAGATTTTAAAATTGGGGGCCTCGTTTTCCATCAAGTGATATCAGAGCAGGATCGCTAAATTATTGCGTTTAAGATCCTTTAAATATTTTTACTAAAAATAGAATTTTCCTCATTTTCAAAATTTCCTATTTTCGATGGTTCTAATTATTCGTTTTGGAAAGCGCAGATGAAATTAGCACTAAAATCTATCGACGAGAGGGTTTGGTTGTCTGTCGTTAACGGGTGGTTCCCACCTACACATTTGGTAGATAATGAGTGTGTTACCAAACCCGCCGATAGATGGAGTGAGAACAAATTTAAACTTCCTAACTTTAATTTCCAAGGTTTAAATACCTTGTTTAGCGATGTCACACCGGATGAATTCTGTTTCATTATGACGTGTGAAATAGCTAAAGAAGCTTGAGATATTTTACAACTCACTCATGAAGGAACTAGTGTCATTAAAGCTTTGAAACTCCAAAACCTCATCACTCAATTTGAAACCATCAAAATGAATGAAAAAGAAACTTTTGATGAATTTTATACTAGACTGTTCGATATTGTTAATTCATCTTTTAATTTGGGAGAGAAAATACCCGACAACCGTGTAGTAAAGAAAATTTTAAGGTCCTTACTCGATAGATTTATCCCCAAAGTGACCGTTTTAAATTCTTTACTCACTTTAGCCTCTACGAAATTAGAAGAGCTCGTAGGTGATTTACATACCTATGAACTAGACATGTTTCGCTCCAAAACTGAAAAGAAAATAGAAAAGGTCATTGCTTTGAAAGCCCGAAAGGAGGAAAAACAAGTAGTATAGAGTGAAAGTGATAGTGACTCGGAGAATATGGCTGTGTTTGCTAGGAAGTTTTGAAAATTTCTTAAATTTAATAAAGATAAATTTAAAATGATTTTAAGAAATTTGAAAAATCTAAGCATGACAAAGCCGAGAAGATCCTTAAAACTATTAATGAAAATTTAAATAGGGACGAGTCAAATAGGTGTTATGGTTGTGAAGGGTATGGACATAGGATAAAAGAGTGTCCCACTAAACTAAGGAGAGAAGGTAAGCAACCAATTTTTTTAATGCAACCCTTAGTGATAGTGACAATGAAGAGGGACCCGATTCCTCCTCTAAGCCCAACATTGTGGCTTTTATGGCTAGTCATGTGAGTGATAGTGAGCTCTCTTCTATTAATGAAATTTCAACACATGACACTTTTAAGGTCAAAGTTTATGATTCACTTATTCTTTATGGTAGTGAAAGTGGAGAAGAAAGAGAGAGTGAAAGTGAAAATTAGGTAGATGTGAGTGAACTTCAAAATACTTTTCAAGAACTATAAGAAGAATCTATTAAATTAAAAAGAGAAAATTTGAAGTTAGAAGCTAGTTTAAGAGAGCGTGTCAAGGTCGTTGATGATAGTGTGTTGGTGGAAGACCTTAGGACACATGAGAGAGATCTGCGTGAGAAGATTGAATATTTAAAAGGCGGGAGAGATAACCTTAAAGGTTTAATGGAATCCTTGAAAAGGGAACTTCTCTCATTTGAAGAGCGCAATATTTTATTAGAGTCTAAAATTCTAGGATTAGAAAATAAATTAAAAGACTCTAGTAAAGTCAAATTTGATTTGGAGTGTCGTTCGGAGAAATTAGATAAAATATTTGAAACGGTCCAAATAAAAAATAACACTTGTGGTTTAGGCTTCGATACTTGTTGTTGATACCAAATTTAGTCTGCTGACATGGCTCAATAAAGTGAAGACACGTGGCAATCTACGTAGCAACAACAAGCATTTTTGAGGAACTCACATGCTCCGAGGAACCATACTACAACGAGGAGCACTGATTCCCCGAGGAACTCATACGCTCCGAGGAACAAGAACTCTCCGAGGAACTCTTGAGTATCGAGAAGCTTAGGCGGTCCGAGTAACTCAGGCGGTCCGAGATGCACCTCGAACAAAGCATTAATAGCAGGATAACTAATAGTTTGACTGTTCATTAAATGCTTAGCATTCAGACGCTTACGCTTAAGGGGCATTGAATGTATTACCCTTTCATATATACATCATTTAATGTATTACCCTTTCACATTACAGCCTCAGGGATATAAATACATTGTACAATCCTCATTGTAAGGGGATCGAAATTTCTTGAGATAACTTGTAATCGAGAATTCCCATACAATCAGCAAAACAATAACAGTGGATGTAGGCCATTCTTATAAGGCTGAACCACTTTAAAAATTCTTTGTCTCATTTATTTATCTGTGATTGAATAATTAGATATGATCTAATTTTTTACATCAACAGATTGGCGCAGTCTGTGGGAAATAACTGGTAATATCATTTTTCATCAAAAACAATCCATCACAAATGGCTGATATTCCAGAATCTAGCAATCGAAACGCTGGAAGCCCTCCAAATCCATCTGCTCCGCCAAATATTCCAGATCTGGCTGGAATAATGACAAGTCTGGCTCAGGGTCAGACCGTCATGCAAGAAACTATGCGACAACTCATACAAACCCTCCATGACGGTGCACCAACCCATTCAAGACCACGAAGTATTCAAAGAAATACCCGTGCGTCTTCTTCGCGTACTAGGCGTACCAATTCATATCACAATGAGGAGTCTGAAGATTTTTCTTATCAACCTACACGAACTTCGTCAGTGCGAGCCATAGATACTGAACAACGTATCACTCTCTCCCCAGAAAGTACCAGTGCGCTAGAAAGATTAAGCAGAGTATCCCATTTCGATCGATTAGGTCCTAGGAGGAGCAAAAGTCCTCCCAGAGCCCCATCGAGGAGTTTTCGACGACCATCAGATTTAAGGGAAGGATTTGCCTAGTCACGACCAGCTGCTCGTCAAGATAGATCCTAGGAAGACACTTCAACGCGATCAGTTGCTCGAACCAACAGGCCCGAGGAAGGAAATGATGCATGGAAAGGCTCTATTCAGAGGCTGGAGGATAGATTGGGGGAAATGGTTAAAGCTAAGAACCCTCTACAATGAACCTTTGTTCAAGGAACACCTTTTGTCCAGGCTATTGTAGATTTTCCAACACCATCAAAATTTAAAGCACCTGTTGTGACCCCCAAATATGATGGAAAGACTGACCCCGTCCTTCATATAGAACAATACCAAGCTGCAGCCGACATCTATGCTGTTCCAGATGAGATGAGATGTAGGGCATTCTCGGGAACTCTTACCGCGTCTGATCAAATATGGTATAATAATCTTCCTCGGGGTAAGATCTCAACTTTTCTTCAACTGGCCGAGTTGTTCATTGGGAATTTCTATTTTGGGTCAAAGCCAGTTAAACGAGTAGCACATTTGTTAAGTGTTAGACAAAAAGATGGTGAGAGCACCAAAGATTATATAACTCATTTTAATAACGATAAACTTGAAGTCATTGATTACGAGGAGAAGACAACGATTACCTCCTGGATGAGTGGACTACTGCCAAACAAGTTGTACTACACTTTGGCCAAAGATCCACCTAGAACCATATAGGACCTGATGGGAAAAGCGTCCAAGATTATGAATGCCGAGGATGCTATGGATGCAAAGAAGAACATGGATGCTAAGGAAACCAAGGTGGAAGGTGATAAAACTAAAAAGAAAGAGCATAAGAACAATGGTAATGACAAACATTCAAGAACTAGGTCGGTATGGGATGCAATGAAGAAATTCGATAAATATACTCCTTTGAAGAAAGATATCGACCATGTTCTAGAAGAAATTAAGAATAACGAGGAATTAAACTGGCTAGAGAAAATGAAGGCAGACCCTGACAAGAGGAATAAGGCAAAGTATTGCGAGTTTCATAAAGATCATGGCCATATGACCAAAAATTGCATGGCTCTTCAGAATGAGATTGAAACAATCATCAGACGAGGAAAGCTGGCAAATTATATTGATCGTGGAAGCGAAAGAAGAAACAACGACCGAAAAAGATAGAGGTCTAGATCTCCTCGTCGAGCAGAGGAGAACAAGAAAAGAAACCATAAAGTTGATCCAGAAGACGACCCCGATCTTCCCAAGAGACCAAGGCAGCCAGAACGAGAGGTATTTTCAATACGCTTTGGGTCATTTGATTGTAATGTTATTACAGGTGGTGATGCAGGAGGAGGAGACCTTACTGCAGAGAGAAACGCTTACCTTTGTGAGGCTCAAGCTTGCTCGTACATTCAACGAATAAATTTAGCTGAGGAGGATCGCCCGAGAAAGGTGAACAAAGAGAAATTGGTCATTGGTTTCTCAAAGAATGACCTTGCAAGTGTTCTATATCCTCACGATGACCCATTGGTGATCAAGATGAGAATGAAGGAAGTAATAATTTCAAGAGTACTGGTCGACAATGGTAGCTCAGCAGACATCATGTTCTACTCGTGCTTCGATAGTTTAAATATAAATCTATCTCAACTGGAGCCTTATCATAGACCCCTCCTCGGCTTTGCTGGCGAGAAAGTATTTCCACTTGGGACGATCAAGTTGGATATATTCATTGGTACGTGGCCTGCTTGTCGAACAGAAAGAATACGTTTCTTCGTGATGGATAATAATGTTCAATCATCATACAATATCATCATGGGAAGAGTAGGATTGAAGAAGTCAGAGGCTGTACCATCTATGGTACATTAATGCCTAAAATTTCTAATAAATTTTGGAGTGGGAGTTATGAAAGGTGATCAGAAAGTATCTCGGGAATGCTATTATTCATCCGCCGAGCAAGAAGAGCTGGAGGAATCAAGGAAAAAGACTACTACTTATCAAGTGGAAGAAAGGGCATAAATTGAAACATTAGATCCTAGAGATGAGTCATAACTCGTGAAGGGTCAAGTGGTGGAAGCTACTAAAAACATCATTCTGGACGACGAGCACCCTCAAAGAACTACCCAAGTAGGTTCGTCATTGGAAACCTCACTAAAACAGGAATTGATAACTTTCCTTAGAAGCAGAAAGAAAAATTTTGCATGGAGTCATGAGGATATGCCCGGGATAGACCCAAATTTCTTATGTCACGAACTCAATGTGAATAAGGAGATCAAGCCTGTGAAGCAAAGAAGAAGAGTGTTCAGCCCAGAAAAGAATCAAGCTATACAGGAGGAAGTCGAGAAGCTCCAGAAAGCTTGCTTCATTGAAGATGTTAAATATCCAGACTGGTTAGCCAAGGTGGTGATGGTAAGGAAGAAAAACAACAGGTGGAGGATGTGTGTAGACATCACCGACCTCAACAAAGCATGCCCAAAGGATCACTTTCCACTACCCCGAATTGATCAACTAGTCGATGCTACCTCGGGACATGAGCTGCTGAGCTTCATGGAGGCTTATTATGGCTACAATAAGATTAAAATGAAACCTGAAGACAAGGAGAGTACTTCTTT
The DNA here is from genome assembly GCA_949130495.1 of Sambucus nigra. Lineage (NCBI taxonomy): Eukaryota > Viridiplantae > Streptophyta > Magnoliopsida > Dipsacales > Adoxaceae > Sambucus > Sambucus nigra. Next base: position 483,295,330 of record OX422216.1, read on the forward strand.
CATTACCCTTAGGGGAACTTATTGTTATAATGTTATGCCTTTTGGTTTAAAAAATGCAGGTGCGACATATCAGCGGCTGATGAACAAGGTCTTTGCTGAACTAATCAGTTGCAATTTGAAAGTCTATGTTGACGATATGCTGACAAAGAGCAAGAAAGCTGCCGATCATCTAGTTGACTTAAGTCAGACTTTTAATCAACTAGATAAATACCAAATGAAGATGAACCCGATGAAGTGCATATTTGGAGTACGAGAAGGCATGTTTCTCAGGTACATTGTCAATCAACGAGGCATTGAGGCAAATCCTGAAAAGATTAAAGCTCTATTAGGGCTACGATCTCCAACGACGAAGAAAGAGGCGCAAAGTCTTACAGGACGAGTAGCAGCACTCAACAGATTTGTATCACGAGCAACTGATCGATGTCTCCCATTCTTCAAGACACTCCGAAAGACTTTTGAGTGGAATGATGAATGTGATAAGGCTTTTCAAGACTTGAAGAAATACTTGGGAGCACCTCCATTGTTATCCAGGCCAGTGATGGGAGAAAAATTATATTTGTATCTGGCAGTGTCCGAGAATGCAGTCAGTTCGGCATTGATAAGAGTGGAGAATGGAGTATAAAAACCAATCTACTATACAAGTAAGGCCTTCCGAGGAGCAAATATCAGATATCTAAGGCTGGAAAAGTTAGCACTAGCACTGATTGAGGCGAGTAGGAGAATGAGGCCATACTTCCAGGCTCATACTATAGTCGTATATACTGATATGTCGTTGAGGCCAGCCCTTCATAAACCAGGACAATGAGGGAGATTGATGTACTGGGCAATAGAGCTCGATGAATATGATATAGTTTATGAACCCAGATCATCGCTGAAAGGGCAAGCTGTAGCAGATTTTATAGCAGAGTTCACCTATCCTGATACCCCCGAGGAGCAAAAGCTGCTCGCTGATCAACCTGTGGATGTTACACGATCATCAAACACAAGCTCAGACCAACTTAGGTTGGTAAAAGGGCAAGTGGATGTTACAGGATCATCAAATTTGAGCTCAGACCAACTCCGATTGGTAAAAGGGTAAGAAAAGATGATCGACGAAGAGCAAGAAATATCAGGGGAGGATGAAAGGAAGCAACAAATATTTCACCGAGGAACTCTGTCAGATCAGATGTTTGAAGATGAGTTACCTATATGGAGGTTATATGTAGATGGCTCATCTTTCACAACAGGCAGTGGGGCAGGGATAATTTTGAGCACTCCGGATGAGGTCGACATGGAATTCGCCCTACGTTTCCAATTCAAAGCTTCCAATAATGAGGCTGAGTATGAGGCCATGATTGCAGGTCTTAATTTGGCAAAAATTATGGAGGCGCAACAGGTTATTATCTTCAGTGATTCTCAATTAATCGTAAATCAAATATTGGGAATATATGCATCCAAAGGAGAATTAATGATCAAGTACCATGCAAAGGTGATGGAGTTGGTATCAGAATTTGCTGCTATTCAGCTGGTCAGAATACCAAGAATGGAGAATGCCAGAGCAGATGCCCTAGCTCGATTAGCATCAGCTACTTGTACCGAGCTACGAAGAACAATCCCAATTGAAGTTTTAGCTGGTCGGAGTATAGATGAAGATTTGACGATGAACTTTATCACCCTTGATTTAGGACCATCTTGGATGGATCCCATCAGGGCGTATATTAAAGAGGGAGAATTACCAATTGACAAGCTTGTAGCCAAGAAATTGAAGTTTAAAGCTGCTCGGTATGTATTAACTAATGGTATTCTATATAGACGAGGATTTATGGCAGGTTTGCAAAGATGTGTGCATCACTCCGAGGTGAAAGAATTGATTGAAGAGATCCATGAAGGGTCATGTGGAGCCCATATAGCAGGTCAGACGCTTTTGCAAAGGGTGATGACGTAGGGATACTATTGGCCGACGATGAGGGATGATTGTATAGCCTATGCTAAGAAATGTGACAAGTGCCAGCGCTTCTCCTCCATCCGAAGAATTCCACAAGCATTATTGACACCCATCACTTCCCCTTGGCCATTTTCCATATGGGGAATAGATTTGGTAGGGCCACTATCGACGACCAGAGGAAGGTTCAAATACCTCATCGTCGCAGTGGATTATTTTACTAAGTGGGTAGAAGCTGAGCCTCTCATTGATATGACATACGAGAAGGTGTACCAATTTATTTGGAAGAACATCATTTGTCGATATGGTCTTCCTCATGCTTTCATCACAAACCATAGAACACAATTTGATAACGACGAGTTTGCTGCCTATTGTCACCAGTCAAACATTTTGAAGATCCACTCAGCACCAGGCCATCCTCAAAGCAATGGAAAAACTGAAGTGACAAATAGAACGCTGCTGAATGCCTTGAAGAAAAGACTGGACGATGCGAAAGCAAATTGGATCAATGAGTTACAGTCAGTATTGTGGGCTTATCGTACTACTCCCCGAGCAGCAACTGGAGAATCTCCATATATGCTAGCGTTTGGAAGTGAAGCTGTTATACCTGCCGAGTTGGGCCTCGCAACACACAGGGTACGGAATTTAAATTCCCCTGTCAGCGACTTAATGAGAAGATTGGATTTAGACATGCTCGAGGAAGTTAGAGAAGAAGCAACCATTAGAAATGCTGCTTACCAGCAGCGAACAACTTTGTTCTACAACAAGAGAGTGAAGAAGTGCGACCTGAAAGAAGGAGACTATGTGCTGAAGAAAGTAATTCAAAAGCACAATAAATTGGAGGCAAACTGGCATGGACCATACCGAGTTACAGAAGTTGTTCGACCAGGAACTTACCGAATAGCAACTTTAGAAATGGAGGAGTTTAAAAATGCATGGAACGCAGAGCACCTGCGCAAGTATTACCAGTAATGGATAATCTCTCTTTTTATTGAAAGTTTTTCGGGGAATACTAGTGCTACACACTACTCGGCAAAACTCAGACTACTCAAAAATTTTCTCGAAAACGCCAACTAAGGTTGGTCGAGAAACAAATGTATTCCTCTGGGAAGTAAAACTTATATTCCTCCGGGAAGTAAAACCTATATTCCTCCGGGAAGTAAAACTTATATTCCTCCGGGAAGTAAAACTTGTATTCCTCCGAGAAGTAAAGCTACCTGTATTCCTCCGAGAAGTAAAGCTACCTGTATTCCTCCGGGAAGTAAAGCTACCTATATTCCTCCGGGATGTAAAACTTGTATTCCTCCGAGAAGTAAAGCTACCTGTATTCCTCCGGAAAGTAAAGCTACCTGTATTCCTCCGGGAAGTAAAACTTGTATTCCTACGGGAAATAAAACTATATGTTCCTCGGGAAGTAAAAGTATTCCTAAAAATGCCAACTTATGTCGGTTAGAAAGTAAATATATACTCGAAAAGGCCAGCTTGAGTTGGTCGGGAGGTAAAATTATTTCAAAAAGTGCCAAAGTTGCTCGTAGAAAAAAAATCCACTAACTATGGCTGGTCGGGGATAAAAACCCACTAACTGTAGTTGGTCGAAAAGGAAAATTTACCGACCTTGGTTGGGTGGAAACATTTTATGAATACGAGAAAATGATCAAGCAAAATTATTGATACTCGTGACTTTTTAAAATTATTACTAAGTTGGTCGAGAAACAACTTAATGAGTTGGTCGAGAAACAACTTAGTAAGTTGGTCGAGGAATAACTTAGTAATTTTTTATAATGACTACCACAAATTCAAGCTTGTCGACAATAAATTGATCGACAAAAAACAACACAATATTGTTATCTTTTTAACAGACATACATGCACAAATGTAAAGTATTTTATAAGACAATAGCAATTAAGATTGCGAAAAAAAATAAAAGTCTTTCATTAAATCCAAAAACATATTACATTTATAATGAAATGTATACTAACTATTACATCAAAATTCCTACTCTATTGGTTTCTTCCCCTCTGCTTTTGAAAAAGGTTCCTCGCCAGCAGGTGGATCACTTAAAGCAAGAGGACAGTTTATGAAGTTCAAATCTTTTAACATCCTGATATTCATCACGGATCGTCGATCTAAGAGGTGCTCGGGACGAGATATCTCGACACTTGAATGGAGATTGTAGTCGTCGAGATACTTGGAAATTAAGCATCGAGGAATGGCCCGAGAAGGAATCCAACTCATATCAAGGTTTGAATGGTGGCACGGGTAGGTCGAGCAGCCCAGGATCATGGTAGTCCCACAGGTAATGACCCTGTTCGAGTTGTAGCACCCCTAAGGCATTCAACCAGCCTTGCTTGTAGCCCTCATTATTGGCATTCTGGATACGATCGTCCAAGTGCTAGAGAGCCTAGTTGTACCCAGCCATCCATAACTCCCTGGGCTGTTTGTGGAATTGATACGTCAGTCTTTCTAGCTGCTCGTGGAGATTTTTGATGAAGAGTTCCTTATTCTCCAAGACTGACTTCTGCGCAGAAAGCTGTTCTTCCAGGTCCCTGATCTTCTTTGACATTTTATCCAATGCCTGGTTCTTTGCCATTAATTGGAAAGCTTGGTTCTCCAAAGCAGGTTGAGTCCTCTGTTCCTCGACAGGAATTCGAGCTGCTCTTGCTCATCCCCGAGGAGCTCTTGCTCATCCACGAGAAGATGTAAAGGGGCCAGCTCTCTTCAAGGTCTCTAATTCGTCCCTCAAGTTGGCGTTCTCGACCTCCAAGAGCGAGAATCCCTCATCAGTCACTGGGATCAAGGCTTTTGAAGTGGAAGATGCAGACTTCAACTGTGATAACTCTCTTTGCAGGTTATTATTCTGTTGCTCTAATAATTCAGCTATTTGTCTGCACTCCTCGACCTCAGCCCTCAGAGTTCTCTCCCTCACACCGTAGCCAGCAAAACTCTTCTCGTATCCCTTGTCAGCATTGAGTTACTGATACTTCTTCTTATACCCCTCGTGCAAAAGGGCAGTGGATTCTTTGTATTGTTGCTGAAGGTCTTCAAGAGTGCCTTGGAGATCCTCGATCATATCATAATAAGCCACATTATTGGCCACTTCACGATCAAGTAGACACTTCAAGTATTGGTAGGCCTCAATTTCCTGTTCTGAAGCATCTTGGCAGAGGATGTCGACGATTTGTGCTGCACTCAGATCCGTGTGACCAGCCTTAAAGTATTCATTGCATTGCCTCAACAGCTTTGTATCGTGAGCAGATAATAATTCCATCCTGGCCAAAAACTAGTAGAGGAAGAAAAAGTAGTAATCAATAATCAAAACAGAGCATGAACAAGAGACAACAGTATGAATAAACACAAGTTCAAGTTTTATTATATCATAAAGGTCAGAAGTACAAGGTTCATAGTTACATGTTCAGGATTACATTTGTTAGAGAAAAATAAAATAGCGAAATCCTAATAACTCTACACCTTTTCCTTGTCTCCCAAAACTTTCTCGGGAGGATGGGACGAGGAAGTAGGTTGCTCGAATAGAGCAGATAGTGGTTGGGGAAGTGCTGGAGGTTGCTCGAAGGAAGTTGCAGGTAGTTGAAGTTCCTCGTCAGCGGGCTGGATAGTCGGGGGAAGAGAAGCCTGGTCTCCCATCACCATGGAAGACTCTTCGGAGGAAGCTTCATCCTCTTCTTCATCTTCATGAGTTGGAGGGGGACTAGGGATGTGTCGCTGAAAGAGTTCGGAATTTTCATCCACTTTCATCTCCTGTATAGCAGCGACCCATCCATCCCTAAAGTACTTGAGGCTGCCATATTCTACTTCTGACATCATGGCATCCAAGCCCTTGTTCCACCCCTTGTCCCAGCCAGCGCTGAAAGACTTCTTCACATCCAGTTTTCTCTTTAACTTCTCCTAGGAAAGCTTCTCGGACAGAAGGTTTTCAGCAGTCTTCAATTTATTCTCAACCTCCTCCTTCTTCTGACTTACTTCCTGAAGTTGGATTAATTCTTCCTCAGCAACATTAAGTTTATCTTCAAACTCCTCAGCATTCTTGAGCTTCCCTTCAAGCTCTTTATTTTTCTCCTCAAAGTTCTTTATTTTTTTCTCCAACCCCTTGGAGACTTCAACAACTCGAGCATTCTCCTGCTCGGTGGAGGCAAGCTTCTTCTCCCAAGTTGCCTTATCATCAGCATATTTCTGGCGAGACTCTTTCAGGGACTGCCCCAAGCCCATCAAAGCTTCCTCTACACCAGACGAGGAGCTTGAAGTTTTAATAGCTTCATCCTTCTTCAAAATTGTGTTAAAGCAGCTCACCAACTGAGAAAAGAAAATGAAAGCAAGTCAGAGACAGATATAACAAGGGAAAGACGAAAAGTTCAAAATAAAAGGACTTACAGAAGCAATGTGGCGATCTTCCAAAGAGGTAACCATATCCCGAGAAAGGTTTTCTTTGATACCTTGGATCTCGAGAATGATCCAAGTCTTCACCGAGCTCATGGCACAACTCGGGGGAACGAAAGTGGGAACTCCACTAATCGGGGGTTGAGAGATGGTATCAACCAAATTGACCGAGGAGCTTTTTTTCAGCTTCCTCGGGGGAACAGGAATAGTTTCGACCAAGGTAGAACTCTTGGTCGGTGATATTACAATCACTTCTCCTGGAGCAACAGACTTGATCGGGACCATTGGGATCTTCTCGGAAACCTTCACAGGAGCAGCCGAGGAAGGTGCATCAATTTTCTTCGTCCCCTCTCCTGGGACATCAATCTTACTTCTTTTTGCCTCTCCAGCACCAGAGGCAGGTTTCTCAAAAAGGGTGGGAGGTCTTCTCTTCTTCATCCTTTCACTTAAAGGAACGTGTAACTCAGGCGAGGAAGTGGTAGAAGCTGGTAATGGTTCTACTTCACTTATCACCGGGCGAGCAGTGAAAGAAGATGTGTAGCTCTTATACTGCAGCAAATACGAGGTTGACCTAATGTGCTCGTCGACAACACTCTTATGCAAACTCCAGATAAGTTTTAAGTGCCTTATATTCACGTCTGCTTCTTTTGGACACTTTCTTTTGTTATCAACTGCAAATAAATAAACATTAAAATATCAGTGGAACATTTTATCAAACATAGAAGAAGCATAATTTCAAAATAATAAAATGAAATAAAAATAACCTATCCCATTGCCATAGGGAGGGCATCTGGGACCCTGATACACTTCATCTCTAGATAAAGGAGCATGTTACCAATTTTTTATAACAACTCCGTGTTCAAAATAGTCCCTATTGGCATCCGGGATATTGACCACTAAAGCCCTATTTAAAAATCTAGTTTTTAAATAAAAAGTGTTATCACCCACTACCCATCTATAACAAAACATGATTTCTGGAATTCCTATGCGAGTTCCATGAATTTGATTTAACCTACGAACCCCATTAACTATTCTCCATGTATTGGGGGCTATTCTTGCAGGAACAACGTAAAAATATTGACAAAATTCCAAACATAGAGGATTGGGAGGAAAAGAAAATCCACATTCAGCAACAAAGAGACTGGGGAACCAATGTCCCTCAGCCAAACGAAAATAGTCAGAAGGCTCAGAATGCTCTTCCAGAACAACCCAGGAGGGAATAGAAAAATCAGAGCAAAATTTATCAAGAGATTCAACAGGGTAAACCATGATGAATAAAGGAAATGAAGAAGAAGGAAGAAGATCTTATAAAAAAAGAGTGGATCTGTTGACAACGAATGATGAAAAGGATGAACGCACAAGAGAGTAAGACAATGGAAAATTCGAAGATGCAAATTTGAAAAAGTAGAAGACGATGGGATTGTCTGTGACGCTTAAATACTCTGCCTTGGGAAACGGTAAAGTAATGATTACAAAAAAAAAAACGATTATGCTACCGGCGGCTAGAAGGACAAAAAGTACGCGAAGATCGAGGCGGTTATAAAAATTTTAAAAAAAAGCCTGATTCTACGAATTTGGAAGGAGAAATAAATACAAAAGACTCCTAAATTTCAGGATGACCATCTAAAACTGCCATATTTCGAGAAAGAATGTTCCACACTCCTCAAAGTTCGAACTATAAAACATTGGGGGATTCTGTTGATACCAAATTTAGTCTGCTGACATGGCTCAATAAAGTGAAGACACGTGGCAATCTACGTGGCAACAAGAATCATTTTCGAGGAACTCACATGCTCTGAGGAACCAAACTACAACGAGGAGCACGGATTCCTCGAGGAACTCATACGCTCCGAGGAACAAGAAATCTCCGAAGAACTCTTGAGTACCGATAAGCTCAGGCGGTCCGAGCTGAACCTCGAACAAAGCATTAATAGCAGGATAACCAACAGTTTGACTGTTCATTAAATCCTTAAATTCAGACGCATACGCTTAAGGGGCATTGAATGTATTGCCCTTTCATATGTACATCATTTAATGTATTACCCTTTCACATTACAGCCTCAGGCTATAAATACATTGTACAATCCTTATTGTAAGGGCACCGGAATTTCTTGAGATAACTTGTAATCGAGAATTCCCATACAATCAGCAATACCATAACAGTGGATGTAGGCCATTCTTATAAGGCTGAACCACTTTAAAAATTCTTTGTCTCATTTATTTATCTGTGATTGAATAATTAGATATGATCTAATTTTTTACATCAACACTTGTAATGAATCTACTCATAAAGACAAAACCAATATTTTAGGAGAATCGCCTAGGGAAGCCTTTATAGATCATTCCTTATGTAAGTCTTTTCGCTGAGTCTTTGGTGCTCACATTGTGGTCGAAAAGGTCATCTGGGGAAGTTTTGTTTTGATCTTAAACGAGGTCCTAGAAAATCCCAATGTAAGGAAATCGAGGTAGCCAAGATTCCTACACCCCGAGATCGTCATTCATCATTAATTTGGGTTAGGAGATCCGACTTGGTACCTTTACAAGATAGGATTTTTGATTCTCATTTACTTTCACATGCTTCCTCCCTTGCAAAATCTAAAGGTTGAATGTGTTAGTTTTAATTTGGATACTTTAGCTTTTGTACTACATGCTATATTATCATGCTAATTGTATGCTCTTTAATCATGTTCTAGTCTATGCTCCATGCTTAATCACATACTAGAATTATGATTTTTTTATCTTTTGTATTCTATTTCTTTCATTTTAGTTTGCATTAAATGAAAAATACAAAAAGATTTTTGTTTATCATTTTTGTTTTATCTTTTAGTAATTTAGGCTTAATGAAAAATACAAATGATTTTTCTGTGTCTTTTGAGTAAATATTTTTTTTTGGTTAAAAATTGTCAAAAACTCAAAAAGATTTTCCTTGTGTGTATTTTTATTTGACACGCTCTATGTGGCATATACTTGTGTTTGAATCCATTCTTTTTTGCTACCATGTGGCTAGAACTTTTGGTTTAGATTGTCAATCCTTATTATGTTCTTTACCATGCTTACATGGAGCAGTTGGATTTTGTGTTGATATAATGGATTCTATTTTTATATGCCTCTATTCACATATGCACGATCTCTTTTGAAATTTTAATCGTCACATGTTATATTTGAGCTTTGTGAGGTGTTCTCCTACCAATCTTGTCATATACATATGTGTGACCTAGGAGGACTAATGCATGTCAAAATCCGTTGCATGAGAGATGTGTGTGAGATATAAAAAATGATATATATATGAATGTGCACGGGAAAGGGCTCTGAAAGGAATTATTATCCTTTGCGAATAGTAAGCCACTGTTTGAAATGGACCTAAAAGAAATACGTGGTCCAAAGGCCTAAAAGAAAATATGACATTAAAAAGAAAAATAATTGCCAAGGCCTGTTTTTATTGATATATTCATTCAAAAATATATGCTTATTGAGGGAGATTGGATGGTATATCAACGGTTTTCACAATGTCCGTTTATCCTAGTTGTACTTTCAATGTCATGACTCTATTGGTTTGTAGAATCATCAAAAGTCTAGGATTGTATACATTATGTATGTTTGTTCATTGAGTTCAATTTATATTGTCACATGAGGTTATATTCAAATGTGATGAAGTTTTCAATCAATTGAGTACTCCGTGAACATGTTTTAAGTGTTTGGGTCTAAATTTAATTGTTACTAGTTGACATCCCTATACTTTCATTTCCATATGACATATTTTCTCCATACAAGTGTGGAAGACTCATATTATATTTAGTGTGTGTCATTTTGGTGTTTATATCTATATTTGTGAACTTGAGTCTATTAGGTATATTTTATGTATACATATATATGATATTGTTTGTTTTATTTGTCTTTGATTTCTTTCTAGTTCATTTATGCTTTAATTAATAATTGGTATCTATCTTGTTGCATTCTTTGTTGATATCACATGCTTAATACTTTATGTATCATATTGGTATCATTTTCTTGCACCTTAGTTGGTATCCGTATTCTTTATATGGATTAGTTATGCTTTTGTTGCCTATATTCTTTCATGTTATTATCACTCTAAGCTTCTTAATGTTTAAATTAGTTCATATCCTTTGTTTATTCCTGAACAAAAAGGTGGAGAATGATAGGGGGAGAAATTGTATCTAATCCTATTGTAATCGTATCTTAGTTCGGGAGATTTAACTTAGGGGGAGTCCCTATCTTCTTAGGTTGATCATAGTTGATAAAGGGGAGAATTCATTTAGGGGGAGTATTTATCTTAATTACATTTAATATTCTTGATATTCCCTATTCATTTGATAGTTTGCATAAGTGTGCAGGAATACTTCTAAATGGCAACTTTCATCCTCGACAAAGATATTGATCCTTGGGTTGTTTGAGTCAAGATATTATATTTTTATTTTGGGTGGGACATTTTTATTAGTCTAGTAGAGCGTGACGGACCTTTAGGATTTTTGTTGGTTTTTGTCCCGGAATAGCCAAAGGGGGAGATTTGTAAGGACACAAATTTACAATTGAGTCCCTTGTTGTTTTGGCTTAATTTCGGACAAAAACGTTTGAGTCATAGGATAGAGTTCTTGAACATCCTTCAAGCCTATGACATACTAAAGTTGAAGACGTAGCGTCCAAGTTTAAAGCTTTATCACAATGCCGAGTTTATTGTGCCTCGTTTATACGTCAACAACATTTGTTCCGTTTACTCCTAAGGTATGAATGCATTACATATTTATATAGGAGCTTGGAACAAATAGTATTGGGTTTAATTCTTGTTTAAACTGTTGTTTATTTTCAGAAAGTTTCTTTAAAACTTTAAAATAAAGTTTCTGGGCTAAAATTGAATTTTTGAACTTTCTGATTTTTCGTTCGAAATTGTCGTTCGAACGAGTTTTTCGTTCGAACTAGAATTTCGTTCAAACGAGCTTTGCCAACGACCTGCCACTGGAACTTCTTTAGAAGTATCGTTCGAACGAGCCTTCGTTCGAATGAAAATCTCATTCGAACAAGATTTAACGGGAATAGTTATTTGAGCAGTTTTTGACAGTTTTCCCACTACTTTACCCCACTACCTCTTGCCAGATTTTATTAGTGCGGGAACCAAAATATTTGGATTAACTTTTTCACTATCCTCCATCTCCTAGAGAGAGTTTTTAGAGAGTTCAATTTAAAAAGAAAAAATTCATGTTTTGAGTGTTCGTTTCTTCAAGAATAATTCCTTAAACACTTTTACACCCATATTGTTTATTCCAAGTTTCAATATATATATATATATATATATATATATATATATATATATATATATATATATATATATATATATATATATATATATATATATCATTTCTTGGAGTGTTTGGAACCAGGATTTTCTCTACTGAGTTGAAGAGAAGTTTGGGTTTGCTTCTAAATCCCACAAAGAAGAAGCTCGTTTGCATTGACTTACCCATTTGGAGAAAGGCTCCTTATTCGGGTGGCGTTGATTGAAAAAGTCCGATCGGTGGATTTCGAGACCGCGATGGAGCTCTGTGGCTATTCGCTAGGCGGAGGTGTATACAAGAAGAAGCGTCGGGACTTGGACGGAGTCAAGTCGAGTGTTGTAAGTCTTTCCTGTCTTTGTACTTGTAAAATCATATTTAGTGAATTTGTGGCTAGGGCCGTCCGAGATTTTTTCCCGTTGTGGGCTTTCCCTCGTACATCGCGGCGTAGTGATTTATTTGTTTATTTTATCTTTCTCATAATTCACCTAGAACGCATGCTTAGGTAAAAAGATAAAATTGATTTAAATCACTACTTGTTTAATTTGGTGCAAATTGAATTTGGGTAAATGATAATGTAATTCAAGTCATCACTTAATTTGTTAAAATTGGTTTGGCCTAATTTGGTTATATTGAAAATATGTTTTAGGAAAATTTCTAGGACTTGAGTTGTGTTATTATGTTAAAGTGTAAAATTAATTTGTTAATTAATTTAATTTCACTTTGAGCTCTGTTTAATTTTAATTTGTAAAAGAAATTAAAATTTTGTATTTGTGTGTGTTTAATTGAACCATCTCGTTTCCGCATCTTTAAAAAGGAAATTACTTCTTGTGGCAAGATTTTAAAATTGGGGGCCTCGTGTTCCATCAAAACCTTTATTTAATATTTAATTATTCTAATTATGATTTATGTACATTTTAGTTTCATATAATTTATTGTTTTTGATGATTCCAAACATTTATTCTTGAGTGTTAAGTAAATATTTCTCATTTTATATTTTATATATATATATATATAAGTAATCACAAAACATATATAAATTTATATCACATAAAATGAAATATTAATAATAACATATGTTTGTATAGTTGTATATTACATACATATGTTTGACAAAGAAAGAGAGCTTACCATGGGAGGGGTACACGGGTGGAAATGCTGGAGAGAGAGGATTTAGTGGGATGGGTGGAAAGGGAAGGGGAGAGAGAGATCGGGGAGTGAGGTGAGTGGATGGGGGTTCTGGTGAAAGTGTATTGTAGGTGTTTACAAAGATACCCCTCAATTTGAATTTTGAAGAAAATGGTAAACAAATTAGAGTGTGTTGAAAGAGGGGGAAACCAAAATTTATAAAGCCAAAAGAGGTAGTGTAGGAAAAACTCATATAGATTACATCATAGTTTCATATTAGGACATACATAAAATTTGTAACTTATTATATATATATATAAGTCTTGGGCCCCACGACTTTTGACCATTCAACTATGATTTGAAAGCCCTACACCTAAATTAATTAAACAATTTTATTTTTTCTAGTTGCATAAACACTTGATCTCAATTTATTTTGAAAAAAGAAACTATTCCGAGTAAATTAAACCATAATATATTTTGTCCAAATTTTTTTTACAACTATCACTTTTCTAGTTGCATAAACACTTGGCCATTAAAGAAAAATCCTCTCATATTTTTTTATATATACATATCGGCCTCTTTGTTTGGCAGAGCACTCTAACATATACACCAAAATAGTTTACACCTATAATCAGATTATTTTTCTCTCTTGGACTAATATTTTTTACAGGACCCATTTTGAGATATCTAAAAGAGCTTTTTTCATTTTTGGGAATTATTGGATGAAGTATTACAACAAATTCCTACGCATGAAAATATTTTTTTTGGGAGGTGACTTAAATGGACATGTAGGAGTAGAACGAGATGGTTATCCAAGGATACACGAAGGTTGTGATTTTTGTACGAGAGATGAAGAAGGGGAAACTATCTTAAAATTTGCTAAGGCATATGATCTAGCGTTAACAAACACATTTAAAAAAAGGTAAGAACATTTAATAACATTTAAAAGCCGAGAGAATAAAACTGTAATAGACTATTGCTTACTTAGAAGAAGAGACTTGTATATTTGCAAAGACTGTAAAGTTATACCAGGTAAAAGCTTAACAAATAAACATCGCCTATAAGTAATAGTTTTAGAAATTAAAGGATTTAAGTATCGAAAAGAGAAAATAGGTTATCAAAATATAAAATGGAAGGATTTAAAATGATGAAAATAAATTGAATTTAGACAGAAGTTCCTGTTAAACGTGAAGTGGAATTGGAACGACAATGTTAACAACATTTGGTCAAAAACAAAGAATTATATCAAGAAAATAGGTAAGAAACTTTTAGGTGAGACAAAAGGAAAAAGATTAATAAAAATAGAGACTTGGTGGTGGAATGAGGAAGTGCAATAGATAATACAAAAGAAATGGGTAAGTTTTAAAGAGCGGCAAAAGTGTAAAAATCAAGAAGATTTAGAGAAGTATAAGAAATTAAAAAGTGAAGTAAAAAATATTATTTGAAAAGGGCAACAAATTGCACTAAATAATCTTTATAATAAATTAGGTACCAAGGAATGTGAAATGGAAATATATAAATTGGCAAAGAATAGAGATATATTTACAAGGGATATGGGCCCCGTTAAGTGTATTAAAGATGTAAATCAAAATATATTAGTTAATGATAAAGAAATTTTAGATAGATGGGAAGAGTATTTTTAGGATTTGTTGAATGAAGAATATCTGAAAAAATATGTCGAGAACATTGAATAGAATATATGAATGGTATGTCCGATTACTGAAAAAGAAATAGATATATTAATAAGGAAAATGGGAAAAATAAAGCGGTTGGCCCGAATAAAATACCCATAAAGGTGTGGAGAACCCTTGGATGGCTAGGGGTATAATAGTTAACAAGCTTATTTAATAAAATTTTAAGAGAAGAAAACATTCTAGATGAGGGGAGGAAAAGCAACAAATTACCATTGTATAAAAATAAAGGGGATATACAAAACTGCGGTAATTATAGAGGGATCAAATTGACGAGTCACACTATGAAATTATGGAAAAATGTTATTAAACAAAGATTAAAAAATGAGTCAACGATCTCGAAAAATCAATTTAGATTTATGTCAGGGAGATCCACCACAAAAGCTATTTACTTATTAAGACGTTTAATGGAGAAATGTAGAAGTAAGAATAAAAACTTATATATGGTTTTTATAGTTATAGAAAAAGTCTTCTGATAGAGTACCTAGGGATATAATTTGGTGGGCTTTAAGGAGGAAAAGAATCCCTATGAGTTATATTAAAGTTATTGAAGATATGTATGATAACACAAAGACTTGAGTAAGGACTATATTTAGAGAAACTAATGACTTTATGATTAAAGTGGGTTTACATCAGGGATCGACCTTAAGTCCTTATTTATTCGTCATAGTTTTGGATGAGATTACTAAGGACATATAAGAAGATATTCCATGGTGTATGTTGTTTGCGGATGACATAGTTTTAGTAGACACTTCTAAGGAAAACTTAACGATGAGAGTAGATACTTGGAGAAAAGCCTTACAATATAAGGGTTTAAGGATCAATAGAAATAAAATGAAATTTATAAAATTTTCTTCCTCCAAAACTTCAATACATTTTGCAAAATTTAAATTCAAACGATGTAAATCGTCAAAGCTTAGAGAATCCATCGAGAAAGAGACAAATCAGGAGTAAAAACCCAACAGACACAAACACACGGATCAAACACAATAAGATAGTGTTTTTTGCTCTGATACCAATTTGATAGGACCCAATTCTGTGTGTGTTTTACAAAAACTTAATTTTATCCAAAAAGGTATCAACTTTTAATTATGCACCAAACCAAGTTGTGAAAACTAGTTTTGCTTTAACCAAATTTTCTCTTGATTAATCCTAAACATCCGTCTAGTGATTAAAGCATGTAAAATAAAGTAAAGAATACTCATAACGCAAGTAAAATAAAATAAAGTAAAATAAACCACTAAAGGGAAAAAACCTTGGAAGACCCAAGCCAGACAATCACTATGAATGTGGAATTATAATGAACAGACATAAGTCTTACTCAACGACTCAATCCTCATGAGACTTGACATTCTTCTGATCTTCAACCACTCCTCTCATAGTGCCCACGCAGAGAGTCCTTCTTCCACGATACCTGTCCATAACACGCGCATCCACGTATGTCTCGGTGTCCACCTAATGGCTTTGTTTCGTCCACGATGTCGAACAAGAAGACCTTCTCTTTTCTTTATTGCAAAACTCAGATGTTCAAGTGTAGAATAAACCTCTTTGGTGCAGCAAGATCACATAAACATATAATAATGTAGACTCGGATGTTTGCAAACTTCTAAGGATGTTTTAATATTTGAAACCTTAGAAAAACATGTGCAAAACTCGTACTGGATTGGAAACTATTTTCCATATTGCACTCTTATGAAATTCTGACGCAAACACTATTTAAATAGTTTTTTAAGTCAGTCATCAAAAACTGTGTCGCTCAAACGATATTCATATTGCTCAAACGAGATAGAGATCTCGCTCGAACGAGATGGACATATTGCAAGATAACTTCGCACGACAGCTGATGTCGTTTGAACGAATGGGATATGACGCTCGAACGAGTGTGACACATACGCATTTTTAATTGTTCCAACTCTGTTACAAGAGGTTCAATTAAAACAAACTCTGATCCAAGTTTATCAGAATAAAATGAAGTGTAAACATTTTTAAAAACTTTTAAAAATATTTTCCTTTTAAAAATCCATCCTTATCCTTTTAGAAACTAATTTCGAGTTCCATTAATTATACGCATTCATACCTGTGTAATCTCAGAATGCATTATTGATTGAAGACAAACTTTGCACTATAAACCGGCATTATATTTCTTTGAAGCTTTGCCACAATGTCTTCAATACTTCTTTAAATGCGTCATAGACTCTGTGGGATCGTGACAAAATAAATCTCCCTATGACACAATAAACAATGTTTTGTTCACGAAATTAAGTCAAAACAATACATGAACTCAATTGGAAATTTATGTCCTTACAACCTCACATGGGACTAATGTAAATCATGGCTATCGATTGCATAGTCACGGTACTCTCGGTTTGAGAACATGACTAAAATTTGGAAATAAGCACACTTAGCCTTGAAAATGTGCCCATAGGGGTGAAACCCAAAATAACCCCTAAATGGCCTCGTACGGGGCACGAATCCCTTTTTTGGGACCAATGTAACTCGTTGGAATTGACCGTCTTGTCACGGGACTCCCAATTTGAGAACATAACCAAAATTTAGAGATGAGAAGACTTAGGTTTGAAAACATGCGCCTAGGAGGAGAAAACCCAAAATAGCCCCCGAAACAGCCCCGCGAGGGGCACGAACACCTTGCACGAGACCAATGTAACTTGTTGGTTCTGATTGCGTAGTCAAAAAACTTCCAGTTTCAGAATAGGACTAAAATTTACAAATAAGTAGACGCAAGGGAAAACCCAAAACATCCCCTAATCGACCCTGCAAGGGCCACAAACACCTCGCATGGTACCAATTTAACTTGTGAGAACCGACCGTATAGTCGCGGGACTTTCGATTTGAGAACATGACTGAAATTTAAAAATAAGAAGACTTAGTCTTGAAATTGTGACCCTAGGGGGGAACCCAAAATAGGTCCCAAGCGAACCTACAAGGAGACTCCCGGTTTGAGAACATGACTAAAATTTGGAAATAAGTAAACTTAGGCTTAAAAATGTTCCCCTAGGTGAAAACTGAAAAGAACCCCCAAACGTCCCCACAAGGGGCACGAACACCTCACATGGGACCAATGTAACTCATGGGAATCAAGGGCTTAGTCACGGTACTATCAGTTTGAGAACATGACTAAAATTTGGACATAAGCAAACTTAGGCTTGAAAATGTGCCCCTAGCGGGGAACCCAAAATACCCCCCAAACGGCCCAGAACGTGGCACGAACCCCTTGTACGGGACCAATGCAACTCGTAGGAACTGACTGCCTTGTCATGGGACTTTCGGTTTGAGAACATGTCTAAAATTTGGAAATGAGAAGACTTAGGTTTGAAAACGCGCACCTATGAGGAGATAACCCAGGATATCCCTCAAATGGCCTCACGAGGGGCACGAACACCTCGCAAGGGACCAACGTAACTTATGGGAACTGATTTTGTAATCACGAAACTCCCAGTTTCAGAATAGGACTAAAGTTTTGAAATAAGTAGACGTGGGCTTAAAAATGTTCCTCTAGACGGGAAAACCCAAAACAGCCCGTAATCGGCTCTGCAAGGGCCACGAACACCTTGCATGGGGACAATGTAACTTATGGGAACCAATTGTATAGTCGCGGGACTCTCGGTTTTAGAACATAACTAAAATTTAGAAATACGAAGACTTAGGCTTGAAAACGTTCCCCTAGGAGAGGAAAACTCCCCAAAAAACCAAATGTCCCTGCTCGAAGGACGAACACCTCGCACGAGACCAATGTAACTTATGAGAACCAACTGTCTTCCTATCTGATAACATGACTAAAATTTAAAAATAAGAAGCCTCAGGCTTGGAAATGTGCCCATAGGGGGAACCCAAAACAGCTCTGAAACAGACCTGGAAGGGGCACGAACACCTCACATGAGATAAATGTAACTCGTAGAAACCGATCACATAGTCATGGGACTCCTCATTTGAGAACCCGATTAACATTTGAAAATAAGTAGACTAAGGCTTGAAAATGAACCCCTAGGGGGAAACCAAAAATAACCCCCAAACTGCCTCGTAAGGGGTAGGAACACCTCGCACAGGACCAATGTAAATCGTAGGAATCGACCGCATAGTCACGGGACTCGTGATTTGAGAACATGAATAAAATTTGAAAATAAATAAACTTAGGCTTGAAAACGTGCCCCTATGTGGAAAACCAAAAATAGTCCCCAAATTTCCCTACAAAGGGCACATACACCATGCATGGGACCAATGTAACTCGTGAGAACTGATCACGTAGTCACGAGACTTCCATTTTAAGATGAGGACTAAAATTTGGAAATAAGCAGACTTGGGCTTTAAAATGTGCCCCTAGGGGGAAAATCCAAAACAATCCTCAAATGGCCCCCCAAGGGGCACGAACAGCTCGCATTGTGAAAAATGCCATGCTAGGTGTGATACTGATTTGATTAAACTCGCAAATTTCCAATTTAAACTTATTTAATTGGAGTTAATTTCAAACCAAATTAAATCAGCCCCTAAACATGCAACTACATTTGGATAAATCAAACCAACATAAATAATTGCTGACATAGATTTCAAGAAAAAGACCGAATTGCAAAACCTTTTATTTCACTATGAAGACGTAAATCGCAACTTACGATAGTTATAATGAAATCTGTAAAGAATTTACCATGACAAACTCTCAAGAACCTCAGTTACAAATCAACAATAAATCAACCATAGAAGATCCATAAAGACACGCAGTCTTGAATCAACCCAGGAACACATTCAAGTACTCCCTTTGACATGCAGTCAACGTCAACCCACCACCTACCTCATGTGGCACCTAGATCAAGAGTAGAGATCTTATCTACAAGAGAAACTTCAGAAAATTGTGTTCTTGGGTTCCAAAAAAATCACATAAACTATTGGGATGATTTGTGAATTGCAAACAAAGGATTAAAACCTTAAAATTGTAAAGACAGAATATTATGCCAAAGAAGTATTGTAAAACAGTATTTTCAGGTCTTCGGAAGAAAAATGAAGGTGTTTAACACGCTATATATAAAAACGTTAAGGCGGTGCATCGCTCAAATGAAATCAACATCTCGCTCTATGGGGGCACGTGTCATTTGAATGACACTTCGCGCGACAGGTGGCTGTCTTTCAAATGAGCTCCTCCGTCGCTCGAACGAGACAGGAAAAAAATAATTTTTTATTTCTCCAGAAAATCCTCAGCCTCGAAACGTTTTACAAAAATTTTGATGAAAAACTTAAAAAACTCTTCTCCAATACTCAGAAAATATTTGATGAAAAATACCCCAACACTCTAAGTGAAATGATAAGGAGTTAAAGCATAAACTTTACCAAATCTATCTTACGGAGGCGTGAATGTTGAAGCACTTCGATATTCAGATCCATCTTGTTTCATATGCGATCTTGAACATTCTTCGACGGTTGTAGTGGTATACGACATATTAAATTATGAACAAAAAATGTAAAATAATATCCTTATAAATCTCCCCCTATGTCTATGCCGGTACAAAATAAAAACATCCGAATTATCAAAACATAAATGCCTATACAAATCTAATACCCTCCCATGGACCCAAAACTGAAAAGGTTCTAAAAATGTAGGTCTAAAAACTTTCTTCAAAAATCTTCAACTTCAAATCTTCAAGCATTTCTCATCAGGGTATGCAATCCAATAATCATCAAACTTTGTACCTACACTCATGAGACAAAGAAAATACCTCGTGACGTATTAAGTTCAAAATGAGATAAATTTAAACATAAAGATTAAATCTCAAATCTCCCCCATAATCACGATAAGTAAATCAAATCAACTGCAATCATCAGGATATACTCACTGTTGTCCACAAACTATTTTTAATTTTTCAATTTTATCAAACAAAATGTAAAAATAATTTTACAAAAATCGCACACCATGAATTTACACTAAGATAACCAAATCGTGGATATGGAATGAATGGGTGGGAATAAATTTGATAGGAAAATCAATTCCATCATGCATAACATATGCGCACGATGAATCCGGATACTCCTGACGAATGAACTCAAAATCGTCCTTAGGTGTTAAAAGTGTTGAATTTAAATGACGTTGACTAAATTCATCATCACATCAAAGTCAATAATGATTCTCACACCAATAACGTCTAAAACTATGTAATGCTTTTTCATGACTCTGTTAGAATGTGCAAATTCGTTGATTTATTTTCATCCAAACTCCCTCATAAATAATAAACCCTAATTTTTTCTTGAGGTGATCTAAACTAAATGGACCCTTTTTGGCATATTTATCTTTTTATTGCCTTTCAATTTTTCGGGCTCTTTTCAACGGTGGCTTTCACGACGAGTCAATATTACACTCTCGTAACCCTTTCCTGTGCACTCATCATTTTTTCAAATTAACCAAATTCCTCACGGGCAACGGTTATTACGTGCACTACTTTCATTGTCAAGTTTTATCGCATATGATTCATTTTAATGACAGAATTGAGATGACAACACTCTGATCAATACGTGATAAACAAGTACAATACTCAAACAAATCCGTTCAAGTTTGCATTAAAAGTAATTATGAGTCAAACATGTAGGTAGTAATCACAAATTACATCTTAATGACTCCACCCAATATAAAGCACAAAAATGAAATGATGACGCGTATCAAAACACTCTCAAACAGACACATGGATATGTAATGTTGTTGTGAGTTGGTCATCCTAAATGTCCTTCATATATGGTGTAAACAAAATACAAAAATCCTTTTGAATTTTTTAAAAATTTTATCAAAATAAAATCTTTTTGTATTTTTCAAATTTTTTAAAAACAAAAATCTAATACAAAAAGTACATATGTCATAATATTAGCAAAAGTATGTCATGAAACACAAGTAGCGTATGGTAAACAAGCAAACCCAATCATCTATAAGATATAACAAGAGAAGAATCGTGTTCTAGCAATAGAGAGTCAACTAGTCTGACATCTAGTGCCTATAAAAGTGATTTTCGAACCCAAATAGGTGTGCAAAGATGCATGGGGGTTATGGGAACCAAGGGAATACTAGACTTCAACTTCCTAGGACTTCTTCTAAGATCAAAACAAAAACGCATAAGGTGACCTTTCCTACCACAATTTGAACATGTGTAAATGGGTGGAACGACACCTATGGCCCGAGCTTTTATAGTGTCCTTGGAATTGGCTGACCATCTAAAACAAATAATGGTATTAGCTTTACCACTCGAAACATTAGAACATGAAGAGCCACTACCATTACTACCAACACTACTCGAGCCAGTCAAATAATTTTTTAACATCAAAATTTTAGACTCCAGCAAAGAATTTGACTCTTCCAAAATGAGGGATTCTTACTCTAAATTTTCAATTATTCCTAGAAGGTTACCACGTTCTCCCTTAAAATACGCACACTTATCCCTAAGAGTCTCTTCACGTGACACAAAATTAATAAAAATATTTTTGTCCTCTTTGGCACAAACACAAACCCTAGAATTTTTAAAGTCCTCCAACTCTTTTTCTAAAACTAGGACTCTATCATCACTCTCATTTCTGGACAATTTTAAAGCACTAAAGTCATGGTCCAAAGAAATAAATTTTTCCAGATAAAAATCTCTTTGATTTTGAATTGTTTGCAAAAGATCCATCGTGAAAATAAAACGATAATTTTCTTTTTCCAAAACTTCAATTCTTTTCGCAAACATCAAATTCAAACGATTTAAATCATCAAAACTTTAACTCATGCCAAGAACAGGGGGCATCCGATTACATAAGTGCTCCATTGGAAAAATTGCGATTTTTTC
Source organism: Sambucus nigra (assembly GCA_949130495.1). NCBI lineage: Eukaryota > Viridiplantae > Streptophyta > Magnoliopsida > Dipsacales > Adoxaceae > Sambucus > Sambucus nigra. Next base: position 483,317,552 of record OX422216.1, read on the forward strand.
ACAAAAATAGATTTTTCAAAAAAAATCAATATCACACAATTTTTTTCGGAAAACAAGATCAAATGCAACAAATTAGTGTAACCCGCTTTATTACTAATTTGAAAAATGCGCTGCGCGGTGTGATACCGATTTGATTAAAATTGCAAATTTCCAATTTAAACTTATTTAATTGGAGTCAATTTCAAACCAAATTAAATCATCCCCTAAACATGCAATTGCGGGTGGATAAATCAAACCAACAAAAATAATTGCTGACACACAAATTTTAGGAAAAATCCCTGTAGGACAAAACCATGTATTTCACTATAAAGATGTCAATTGCAACTTACAATAATTACAATGAAATCTGCAAAGAATTTACCGCAACAAACTCTCAAGAACCTCAGTTTTGAATCAACAATGAATCAACCGCAGAATATCCACAAAGACACACAGTCTTGAATCATCCTAGGAACACCCTCAAGTACTCCCTTTGACACGCAGTCAACGTCAGCCCAACACCTCCTTCAAGTGGCACCTAGATCAATAGTAGAGATATTCTTTGTAAGAGAAACTTCACAAAATTGTGTTCTTGGGTTCCAAAACAATTCATATAAATTATTGGGATGATTTGTGAATTGAAAACAAAAGGATTAGAATCTTAAAATTGAGAAGACAATGTATTCTGCTAAAACAGTTTCGGAATACAGTATTTCCTGGCCTTCTGAAGAAAAACGGAGTTGTTTAACACAATATATATAAAAACATTACGGCGACACATCGCTTAAATAAAATAAACATCTCACTCAATGAGGACCCGTGTCGTTTGAACGATACTTTGCGCAACAGGAGGTTGTCGTTTGAATGAGATCCTTTGTTGCTCGAATGAGACAGGAAACAAATTCCCCAGAAAATACTCCGCATCAAAACTTTTGACGAAAAACTTAAAAACTCCGCTCCAACACTAAGAAAATATTTGATGAAAAATATCCCAACACTCTAAGTGAAATGCTAAGGAATTAAAACACAACCTTTACCAAATTTATCTTGTGGAGGCTTGAATGTCGAAGCACTTTGATATTCGGATCCGTCTTGTTGCATATGTGATCTTGAACATTCTTCAACGGTTGTATCGGTATACAACATATTCAATTCTGAACGGATAATTAAAAATAATGTCCTTACACATGGGAAAAATGTAACTTTTGGGAACCAACCGAGTAATCATGGGACTCCCGGTTTGAGAATAGAACTAAAATTTGTGAATAAGAAGACTTATGCTTGAAAATGTGCCTCTTGGGAGGAAAATCAGAAAATACCCTTAAACAGCACCGCGAAGGGAAGGAACACCTTGTACGGGACCAATATAACACATGGGAACCCATTGCATAGTCATGGGACTCCCAGTTTGATAACATAACTAAAATTTGGAAATAAACAGACTTAGGCTTGAAAATGTGCCCCTAGGTAACAACCGAAAACAACCCCCAAACTACCCCGTAAAAGGCACGGACACCTCGCATGGGACCAACGCAACTCGAGGGAATTGATCGCGTAGGCACGGGACTCCCAGTTTTAGAACATGACTGAAATTTTGAAATAATCACACTTAGGATATAAAGCATTCACCTTGGAGGGAAAACCCAAAATATCCCCCAAATGGCCTCGTGAGGGTTATGAACACCTCACACGGGACCAATATAACTAGTGGAAACCGATCGCATAATCATGAGAGTCCCAGTTTGAGACCAAGACTAAAATTTGGAAATAAGCAGACTTAGGTTTGAAAATGTTACCCTAGGGGAAAAATCCAAAACAACCCCGCAAGGGGCACGAACACCTTTAGTAGGATCAATTTTACTCTTGGGAACCGATCACAGAGTTACAAGACTCCCGATTTGAGTACCTGACTAAAATATAGAAATAAGAAGACTTAAGATAGAAAATATGACCCTTTGAGGGAAAACTCAAAGAATCTCCCCAATGGCCTCGTGAGGGGCACGAACACCTCGTACGAGAGCAATGAACTCGTGGGAATCAATCACGTAGTCACAAGACTCTGGATTTTAGAGTAGTCTAAAATTTTGGAAATAAGAAGACATAGCCTTGAAAACATGCCAAGGGAACACAAAATATCCCTAAATGGCATGTAAGGGGAACGAACACCGTGCACGGGACCAATGTAACCCATGGGAACCAACCGCGTAGTCACGAGACCTTCGATTTGAGGACAGGGCTAAAATTTGAAAATAAACAGACTTAGGCTTAAAAAATGTGCCCCTAGGGAAAACACAAAACAACCCCTAAATAGCCCTATAAGGGGCACAAAGACCTCGCACGGGTCCAATATAACTCGGTGGAACCGACCGTATAGTCACGAGACTCCTGATTTGAGAACAAGACTTAAATTAAGAAAAAATAAGACTTAGGGTTGAAAATATGCCCCTAAAGGGAGAAAACCTAAAATAGCCCCCCAAACAGCCCCGCGAGGGGCACAAACACCTCGCACGGGACGAATGTAACTCGTGGGAACTGACCTCATAGTCACGGGAGTCCCGATTTAAGAACAAGACTAAAATTTGAAAATAAGAAGACTTACGCGTGAAAACGTGCCCTAGGAGTGGAAAGCCCAAAACAACCTCCGAATGGCACCGCAAGGGCACGAGCACCTCGTACGGAACAAATGTAACTTGTGGGAACCAACGACATTGTCAAGGGACTCCTGGTTTTAGAACTTGACTAAAATTTTAAAATAAGCAAACCTAGGCTTGAAAACGTGCCCCTAGGGGGGAACCCAAAACGACCCCCAAACTATCCACAAAGGGCACTAAAACCTTGCACGGGACCAATGTAACTTTTGTGAACTGACCACATAGTCAAAGGAATCCCTCTTTGAGAACAAGACTAAAATTTGGAAATAAGATAACTTGTGCTTGAAAATGTGCCCCTAGGGGGGAAACCCAAAACGGATCTGCAAGGGGAACATACACCTCACACGGGACCAATGTAACTCGTGGGAACCAACCGTGTAGTTAGGGGACTCCCAGTTTGGGGACAGGACTAAATGTGTAAATAAGTAAAGTTAGTTTTGAAAATGTGTCCCTAGGGAAAAAACCCAAAATAGCCTCCCCAAACGGCCCCGCAAGGGGCATGAACACCCCGTAGGGGGCCAATGTAACTCTTGAGAACTAATCGCATAGTCACGGGACTCCCAATTTAAGAATAGGAGTAAAATTTAGAAATAAACAGACTTAGGCTTGAAAATGTGCCCCATGGTGAGAAACCCAAAACAACTCCCAAATGGCCCCGCGAGGGGCATAAACAGCTCACACGGGACCAATGTAATTCGTGGGAATTGACTGCGTAGTCATGGGACTCTAGGTTAAAGAACCTGACTAAAATTTGGAAATAAGCATACTTAGTCTTGAAAATGTTCCCCGAGGGGGAAAATCCAAAACAACCCCTAAACGGCCCCACGAGGAGTACAAACACCTCACATTGGACCAATGTAACTCGTGGGAAGAGATCGAGTAGTCGAAGGATTCCCAGCTTAAGAGCATGGTTAAAATTAGGAAATAAGGAGACTTAGGCTTGAAAACATGCCACTAGGGGGAACCCGAAACAACAACCAAATGTCCCGCAAGGGGCACGAACACCTCACACGGGACCAGTGTAACTCATCAGAACCGATCGAGTAGCCGCGGAACTCTCGGTTTGAGAACATGAATAACATTTTGAACTAAGCAGACTTAGTCTTGATAATGTGTCCCTAAGGGGGGAACCCAAAATGGCCCCGTAGGGGAAATAAGTAAGCTTAGGCTTGAAAATGTGTCCCACTGAGGGAAAACCCAAAACATCCCCTAAATGGCACCGCAAGGGGAATGAACACCTCGCACATGAACAATTTAACTCGTGGGAACCTATTGTAGCATCATGGGACTCCCGGTTTAAGAATATGACTAAAAATTGAAAATAAGCAGACTTAGGCTTGAAAATAGTTCCCTAGGGGAAAAGCCCAAAACAGTTTCCAAACGACCCCACGAGGGGCACAAACTGCTCGCACAGGACTAATTTAACCCTTGGGAACTGACTGCATAGTTGTGGGACTCCCGAGTTGAAAAAAAATTAAAATTTGGAAATAAGAAGACTACGGCCTAAAAATGTGCCCCTAGGGGAAAACCTACCAAACGGCCCCATGAGGTTCTAGAACACTTCGTACAAGATCAATGTAACTCGTGAGAATTGACTGCGTAGTAATAGGACTCCAAGTTTGAGAACAGGATTAAAATTTTAAAATAAGCACACTTAGGCTTAAAAATGTTCCCCTAGGGTTAAAACCCAAAACAACCCCCAAACATCCACGCATGGGGCACAGATACCTTGCACAGGACCAATGTAACTTGTGGAAATTGACCACGTAGTCACGACAGTCCCAGTTTGCAAACAGGACTAAAATTTGTAAATAAGCAAACTTAGGCTCGAAAACATGCCCCTAGGGGGAAATCCAAAACAACCCCCAGACGGCTCTGCAAGGGGCACGAACACCTCTCACGGGACCAATGTAACTCGTGAAAATGAACCGCATAGTCACGAGACTCTGATTTGAGAACATGACTAAAATTTAGAAATAAGCAGACTTAGGCTTAAAAATGTCCCCCTATGGGGAGACAACAAAAAATATCCCCCAATCGGCCCCGCAAGGGGCACAAACACCTACCACGAGACCAATTTAACTCGTAGGAACGGATCACATAGTTACAAAACTCCCAAATTGAGAACAAGACTAAAATTGGGAAGTAAAAACACTTAGGCTTGAAAATATTCCCCTAGGGTAAAAACAAAAAACAGCCCCGAAACAATCCTGCAAGTGGCACGAACACCTCGTACGGAACCAATATAACCTACGGGAACCGACCGTATAGTCACAGGACTCCCAGGTTGAGAACATGACTAAAATTTAGAGGTAAGAAAACTTAGACGTGAAAGCATACCCCTAGGGGGAAGCCAAATTGACGCCAAACGTCCACACATGGAGCATGGACATCTCACACGGGACCAATATAACTCGTGGGAACCGACCGCATAGTCATGGGTCTCTCAATTTAATAACAATACTAAATTTAGGAAATAAGCAGATTTTGGCATGAAAATAGTCCCGTCAAAGGAAACCTAAAGAACAACCAAATGGCCCCACGATGGCCACGAATACCTCATATGGGACCATAACTCGTGGGAAACGAATGCATAGTCATGAGACTTCTGATTTGAGAACATGACTAAAATTTGGAAATAAGCAGGCTTAGGCTTAAAAATGTGCCCCTAGAGAAAAAATAAAAAATAACCCCCAATCGACCCGGTAAGGGGTACGGACACCTCGCACAGGACCAATGTAACTCGTGGGAATTGACTGCATAGTCACGAGACTCACAGTTTGATGACGGGACTAAAATTTAGAAATAGGATGGCTTAGGTTTGAAAATGTGACTGTAGGAGGAAAAAACCAAAACAACCCCCAAACGGTCCTGCGAAGGGCATGGACTCCTCACATTGGAGAAATGTAACTCATGGGAATTGAAAGCATTGTCATGAGACTATTAATTTGTGAACATGACTAAAATTTGGAAATAAGCAGAATATGACTTCAAAATGTACCTCTAGGGGGAACCCCAAACGACCTGCAAGGGTCACGAACAACTTGTACATGACTAATGTAACTTATGGTAACTAACCGCATAGTCACGGGACTTGCGATTTGAGAACACGACTAAAATTTAAAAATAAGCAGACTTACGTTGAAAACGTGCCTCTAGGGGGAACTCGAAACAACCCCCAAATAGCCCCGTAATCTGGACGAACACCTCGTATGGGACCAATGTAACTTGTGTGAACCTATCATGTCATATCGAGACTCTCGATTTAAGAAAATGATTAAAATTTGAAAATAAGAAGACTTAGGCTTGAAAATAGTCCCTTAGGAGGAAACCCAAAACAACCACCAAATGGCCCTACTAGGGGCACGAATAACTCACACATGACCAATTTAATTCGTGGGAACTGACCGCATAGTTGCGGGACTCCCGATTTTAGAAAAAAGACTAAAATTTGGAAATAAGCAAACTTAGGTTTAAAAATGTGCGCCTGAGGGGAAAATCCAAAACATGGCCCAAATGCCCCCCCAAGGGCCACGAACACCTTGCACGGGATCAATGTAACTTGTGAGAACTGACCGCGTAGTCACTGGACTCCCAGTTTGAGAACAAGACTAAAATTTTAAAATAAGAAAAACTTAGGCTTGAAAACGTGTCTCTATTGGGAAAACCTAAAACAACCCCTAATCATCCATGCATGGGGCACGAACACCTCGCACATGACCAATTTAACTTGTGGAACTGATCGCATAGTCACTGGACTCGCGGTTTTAGAACGTGACTAAAATTTGTAAATAAGTAGACCTAGTATTGAAAACATGTCCCTATGGGGAAAACCATATATAGCCCCTCCAACCGGGTCCACAAAGGGCACAAACATCTTGCACGGGACCAATATAACTCATGTGAACTAATCGTGTAGTCATGGAACTCTAGTTTTAAGAACATGACTAGTGTTTGGAAATAAACAAACTTAGGCTTAAGCATAGTCCTTGTGAGTAGAGATCCACAAAAACAATCACAAAGAACATAAAGTAAAAATTACACATAATAACGATGTACGTGGTTCGACAACTTGCCTACGTCCATGGAGAGGTTAATATTTTATTATAGTGTCTCTCATTACTTGAGAATACATCCTTTTGCCATGGTCAGGGTTTATAATTTATAGGTGCATTAAAGTAGAGATTGAGTTGTACAAGGAACTCAATTAACACGTGGATATATCAAGGTGTTCCTGAATTTCTCCTCCGAGATTATTAGTAACTGATTTGACTTTATTTGTAGGTGTTTTAGTATGTTTGAATTACTCCTATGTAAATTAAATCATGATCTGGGTTAGGTAGCGCTTTGATCAATCGAGGCTGGTTGGCTACTCTCATGGGCTATGTTAAATGGGTCCCCACAATTGCCCTTAAAAATAATGGGCATGGTGAGCTTTGGGCTAGTAATTTTTAAAAGGACCATAACTTAAAATCTTCGTATTATGAGTTTGAATTTGCATTCTTGTATATCTGAGAGAATTTACAGGGGTACCCACGTCTTGAATAACTTTTCATGGAATACTTGTAATTCTTTTGAATGCGTGAGGATTTTGTTGTCCGACCACACATCTGAATCGCCAAAAATCATCTTAGGAGATTGTGTTCATCATTGGCATCGGGTTTCAAACTGGAGATACAGTTCCTCTCATCAGTTCAGTTCAGTTCAGTTCAGTTCAGTTCATTTTCTTCCTTGCTTGATAAGATTTGCTAGATCTCCTATTTTAAACTTTTCTTAGAACTTACTGTGTAGCTGTATCTAGGGTTTTCTCATCGTTTGTTTGATTATGGCGTTACTAGATGACAAAATGGTAGCTGAGTTTAGGCATCGTTATAATATTCTTGATTGGGTAATCATCGACTGTGCCACATTTCTAAGAAATGTTCATGATATTAAAGGATGACACTAGATGCACACCCTTCTAATAGCATGGGGGGTTTGACATTTCCCCCAAACCTTCTTTTCCTTAGATTTTTTAAATATTTTGAAATAGTCCCCGCCCAATATGCCACTAACATCTGCAAATAGTAAATGAGGTACCTAGAATTAATACTCTGTATGGGATAAAATTGGGTCTTGTTGAAATCTGTTGGTGCTATGTTTGGTCGCAAACCACAGATGGCCTTTTGTTTTTGAAGACCAGGAAGGTTAACCAAGTCCCGGTGGTGAATGTTCCAGACTCTCACAAAGATTACTGGGACCACGATTTTATTGCCAGAAATTGGCAATATCTTAATGCTCGCGAGGGCACGAGACAAAGGGGTCCAGTAATTTTAGAATATGGGGAGGAGTGCATATGTCGCTTCTTTTCATCTTTTTGCTGTACCACTCTATTTTCATTTTTTCCTCTTCTGTGTCGTTCTGTTTTCTGATAACCATTCTTCTTTCTTCATTCTGCATCTCGTGATAAGAATCTTGAGCCAGACATTAGTGAGATTAAGGTTGATGAGCTTTTGAAGTCTAGGAACAACAAGGAGAGGTTACCTGACGGTGAGCACCCAAGATTGACAACTTATTTGTTGGAGTATAAGAATACTACCACCAGTTTTACTGCTCGTCCAGTTGATAAGGTTCTAGATTTAAAAGCTCCTGAAGTTGGTCATTCTCAGCCAATTGTTCTATAAGAGGATGGAGAAAGCTCAAAAGAGGAAGAGGAAGAAGAAGAAGATGAAGAAGAAGAAGAATAAGAAGAAGAAGAGTCAGAAAAAGAAGATGAAGATGAGAAAAAAGAAGAAGAGGAAGAAAAAAAATACATGACCCCTTTGATAAAGAGAAGAAAGTTAAAGCTTCCCAAATATGATGATTAGACAATCCTGTATGATCGACTCAAGTCCTTAAATACGTCTGAACTTAATTCCCCTAGGGCCAGTGATTCTAGTCCATTAGACAAGGGGAAAGGGAAAAAAAGAGAAGAAAATAGAAGAGGAAGAGAGGAGGAGGGAGAAAGATAAGGAAAAGGAAGAGGAGAGGAAGAGGGACAAGGAGAGAAATGAGACCAAGAGAAAAATCATCCTAAAGGCCTATGGAGTCCCTCCTCTTACTTCATACACTACGGGGGCTAGCATATGTGATGTCCCTTCTCTTTCCCCCAATCTTGTAAAGGGGTGGTGCTCACTACCGATCGCGAGCATTCTTCGAGATTGGGATCAACCCATCTCACCCTCAAAATTTCTTAGGGGATGGCCCTAGTAAGTCTTCTTCATTATTTATTTTCTTGTACTTGTCCCATCTTCGTTCTGATGTGTTTCTCTTTTCTCTTTCTATAACAGTTATTATCTTATTTTATTACTCTTCTAGATGACTATGTAAACAAATCCAGAAAAGAACAAGAGCTGAAAGATGCTCTGAAATCTAAGAAGAAGGCCTTTGCTGAAGCTTGCCTGGTGTGGGAGTGGGAGAGGGGGGAGATAAGTAAGGTTTATGATGAACTTAAGTCGTCCTAGAATGTGGTGGTTGCCGAGAAAGCCAAGTTAATCGAGGCAAATAAAGCTTTGTTGGATAAGGTTATTAAGATGGAGGGGGATCTTACCTAAGAAAAAGATGATAGTCACTGCTAAGGCTTCAATAAGGCTTATGAGGATGCCGAGCAGTAGCTGGCCTATGGATGCAAGCTTGCCTACAGGGCTTTAAGGCTATTGGAACTCCTTATAAATTTGAGATTTTTGGCCTCCACTCACCTGGTCCTAATCATTTTGAGGAGGAAAAAAGGGTAATGTTCAGCCAGATATTCAGGCTGAGATCATTTCTGTTGAGGTCGGTGTTGATGATGATGATCGCAGGGAGCAACCCACTATTGGTAAGGGAAAAGCCATTGTTGAAGCTGATCAGGTGAAGGACCAAGTCTCTTAGACTAAGAATTTTACTTTCTTCTTTGTACGATTTCTTTTTTGAATGTTTGTAATCATTTAAAAAAAACTTAGGGCATTGGCCCTCAGCCCCCTCTCTTTTGTGTACTAATGAAGATGAAATCTTTCTCTTTGTGTATGCGTTTGCTTAATATTTATGTGCTTGTATTTTTCTCATAGTTTGGTGTGTGTTATTTGTAGTCTGTTGATTTAGACCAATACATTCCACTTAACTCGCATCTGGGGTAGATCCTTGGGCCAAATATTTGTTTGAAGGCTCGCAAAGCCTTTCTAAAGATTTGCATGTCTCTAAGGGAAAGAAACATGAAATATAAGAACCAATTTGAGCTAGTTGCAAAGCTGAAGGATAATCTTCAAGAGATGCAGGACATAGGTGGCTCAGTCCAAGAAGAAGTAAACTCTTTGAGGTCCAAACTCTTAGAGAACAATGAATTTAGCCAAGTGGGTGAAGTCCTTTAGATCAAAAATTATTCTCTGAGGAAGGAGATTGCTGGGCTAAATGTGTTTATGGATGTGCTCATAGAGGATGTCAAAAGTTTGAGGTATTCATTCAAAATAGGACCTCAAGAAGCCTGTGGAGAAGGTTATAATGCTAGTTGGGAAATTTCCCCATCAAGGCTCAAGGAGGCAGAGGAAATTACCTTTACACGAGGATAGATAAGTGCCCTTAAGGAGGTGAAGACACCCAAGAAATCCAGACTGTGGTATAATTACCAGGTTGAGTGCGCGACCTATAACCACAATCCCTTCTTGAAGGATGATGAGTGGATCACGGTTGACACTATCCCTATCTAAATTTTGGAGCAAAACCTTGATTAATATGTAGAGGACCTCACCCAAAAACCAGATGATGGTCAAAGATCACTTATCGCAGAATATCTTGCTCGTCATCCTGGGACATCTTAGTCCCTTGTGTATATTTGGTCTTATTGTAATTGTAATTTCATACTTTTGTTAATAAAGAGCTTTAGTTATTAAACTTTTCCATATTTTGAGCATGAGCTGACTAAATATGTGTTAATAAGTGTCGCTTGTGTTTTTGAACTGGAAAGAGTATTTTTCGTCGACTACTTAACATTTTTTCTGACCAAACAATACTGATTGACCCTCTTAGGACTTTTATTATTCGAATGGACTAGTATTCAGGTTTAATCACTTTGAGTAGTGTTAGTCATTTGATACTTATGGATTTGAAAATTATTCCAGTCCAACATGCCTTAGCAGTATCATTTGATATACTTTACCTTTTAGGTTGTGTCATCACACTCCTTTAGGCCTAAGTAGATGATGGAAAGAATGCACCTAGTCGATAGGTCATCATCCCGAGCAAGCTTTTTATGACCAATCATAGTTGGTGACCAACCTGAGTTGGCTTTGTTTCCTACGGATCCCCTATAAGTATTTCATTTATGTCGGGCAACTTATGAGGTTCGTTGTGTTTACGACAAAGGCCTGAGGGTTGAAGCAATTCAAACTTTTTCACTGATTTTTCATAATTACAACTAACCCTAATCGATATGCGATATTCCTTGATTGAAACAAGTTGAACAACCTATTTTAGTCCCCAGAAGTTCTACTATGCACGAGGAAGGAAAAGGTGCGTATCACTGTGATGTGATCAAGAAACACCAAGGTCCCAATACATAATTATCAAAATGTGACACCCCGCCTAATTAAATACCGGGCGATCACTCCTTTATTAAATTAAAAATCAAGGTGAACAGTTGGATCATTCTTAGCATCACTGTCGTGAAAATAAATTTCCAATTTAAACACCCTAATTAATTAAGCTAAGTGTCAAAACCATTTTTAACATTCCTTTCAAATTTTAATTATTTATTTTATTAAACAATCAATCCAATAATTTAACATTCAACAACTGGCTACTAACAATAAAACTTAAAGTAAAACATACATGCTGAATAAATCCCAAAGTAACAATACTAGAAATAACTGAAATACAAATGTCCCAATAAAACAGATAAATAGTGGAAAAGGCGACACATGCCCAATAAGGAGAATGATAGAAGTGGAATCAAGTAAATGAAATCGTCTAAGCAAGTGGCCTGCAACTCCCACCTAAGCTGCATCACGTTCCTTCCAAGGAATCCTAAACAAGACGCCCCTGTGGCTGGGCACCTGTAATATATACATATATATATACAAGATAGAAAGAGGAATAGAAACGGGTCAGAGCCCGATAGTGTATATGATTTAAAAATTCGTTTAGCAAGTATTTAAATTGATACAGGCCAATGCAACAATATATTAGTGCGACACTCTCTTGAGAAATTCTCACCTATCTTCTAATGTGCACTCCTATCGCACTAAACTTACCAATGGTCTATCTCATCATATATCACACTATCTTTCCTCAAGGATTTAACTTATCTTAGGTGACTCTCAAGATTTAAGATTTAACAACATCATGGTTTAAAAAGATAATTTCATTTAATACAAAACTCTCATTTTAACTTTATTGATTCATAAAATTTTTCAATATCATATTATACTTTTCAAAACAAGTATTTCCAATTTGAGTCATTATAGATGTCTTACTTACCATAACACAGTAGGCAGTTTCCCATATTTCAGAAGTTCATATATATATATATATATATAAATATTAAATACTCGTATAATATATATATTCTAACAGCACCCCACATAAAAGTTTATGGTGCGGGCATACTCTGCTATCCAATCCCCGTATCAATCGTACTAAAGGGAATATAAGTTCGAAATCACTCTCGAACTGTATAAATACATACACAAACAATATTGAGGCGAAGCATAGTTTCCAAGTCCAAGAGCTCAGTACATACCCTCACGTCTCTTAGGACCGTGACTACCGATTCGATAGCCTGTACCTAGGAATTCTATCTTCTATGGTACGAGTCAATATCCCCCATAAGGCACACGAGATAAGATCGTCCCAGCGCAGAAACCTCAGGGATAGCAAGTAGCGCGGGCATAATTTTCACAAGTATATAATATATGCATACACAATCATATAAATATACCACTTTTATTATATCAATTTAGGTTTATCCAATAACCCACATTCACAACATTTATCCTTATTTTCCCATTATTATTTATCAAGTATAATGGTTCGTTTCTAACTTTAATTCAAAGGGTTTTTCCAACTTACTACGTAACCCTCATGGACTCTATTCTTCCAAATGTACAATTCAGTAGATATCCATTTATGTTCCAACGTAACTCTCTTTTACGTGTCTCTCCCCTTTAATATATACTTACATTATCCCTTATGCAAAATATCCCAAAAATATAGATTTATCCTTACATTAAAGGATTTTGAATTTTATTTTCAAAGATGAGAATTTCAAACGGTTTCGAAATCGGAATTAAAATGGAGTTTTAATTGAATTATTTATTATCTCTAAGAGTCCTCAAAACATAAAACTGTCTAGCAAAAAAAATATTAAAAAATATTGAACGGTCCGATCGAGTTGAATTTTTTTTTCTGTAGCTTCCTCTCGTCTTTAGCTAATTCTCTGTAAAATTTCATCCAATTCCAACGGTCCGATCGTCAGGAATATTTTTTTTAGTGTTGGTATCTGATTAGAACTCTTTTCTTAATCAAACTCTTAATCCTTTACATGACAAAGGGTTTCCAGAATATCATATAAATCATCACTACATGAAAATTTCCCATCTCAAATTGGGTTTTTCTTCCATAAATCTCATCCTAATAACTCCTAAACTAATATGGATGATGCATCAACGAAATAATCAAGATAAACACTTGCCTGGGATTTTCAAAAATCTGGTTTGGTGTTGAATTTGGTGTGGTTGCGTTCCCCGTCTCGCGATCTACGCGTTGGCGATGGCGGCGGTGCAAACGGGTGAGTTTTGAGCCTTGGAATGCCTTGAGAGCTCTCTCCTCTCCTCTCCAATGGCCGTTCTAGTGTTTTGAGTTATCTAACCCTAGGAGATAACCTAAACATCTGATATAACCCCTTTAATTTTCGTGGGTTTAATTACCCAAAAATAGAAAATGACTAAAATGCCCTCCCGGGGTACTAATTAGGCCTAAAAACGCCCCGAGACCCAAATCAAACTCCCGGGTATACTTTTCGGACTATCTCAACTCTTCCGGACGCGTTGGAGTGATCAAAATGACCATACAAACAACTTATAAAATATTTACTTTTATTTATCAATATTTAGTCCCGACGCGACACGGGCGCGTCCCGACTCAAATTTCTAAAATTGTCATTTTATTCAGTTGTGACATTTAATATGGCCACTATTATATATTACTTTGCTCATTAGTAATATTCAACAAAATTTCCCATAATTACTAACTCTCATCACGTTAATAATTATAACATAATTAATTTTCGGATTTTTATTAAATAATTAATTCACATTAAATTTAATAAATCCCCAAATTAATATAGCATAAAAATACGGGGTATTACACAAAATATGAGGGCTAACTAGCCTTTATTTATTAAATATTAATTAGCAAGCAAAATAAGTTTGAAAATGAAAAGTTGCTTAAACTAAATGTGCTGATCAAAAGATAAAGAAGACTAAAAGTAGAACTTCTTGAGATTGGTTACGTTCCGGGCTCTTAGTATCTCCACGCCCTTCAGTGTTTCCAAGTGATATTCTCCTTGAAGGTAGTCCATTATTACCCTAAAAGGTCCTTCCTAGTTTGGTCCCACTTGGCGATCTGATGGTTTTACGTCACTATCGAGGACTTTTCTTAGGACATAGTGCCCTATCAGAAACTTACTCGGATTGACTTTCTTATTGTATTTATTGGCTAGTTATTGTTGATAGGAGGCCAACTTGATCAAGGCCAGTTCTCTTTGCTTGTCTTCTATTAAGGCCTTGGTCGACCAAGGTGGTTCTCGTAGCAGGGAGACATGCTTCCAGAGGGATGATAGATTCTATTACATAAGTGAATGCAAAGGGGGTTTCCCCAGTTGGTCTACTGGGAGTGGTACGATAAGCCCATAAAATATGAGTGAGGTCGTCTACCCAGGCACCCTTAGATCTTTCCAACCTCTTTCTTAATCCATCTAGCATGGTTTTGTTGGAGGCCTCTGCCTGTCCATTGATTTGGGAATACGCCACAAAACTGAAGTGGTACTTGATACCATGCTCATCATAAAAAACTTTAAAGAAGCTACTTACAGATTATGTGCCGTTATCGGTGATGATAGTCCTTGGAATCCGAAAGCGTGTTATAATGTTCCTCCAAATGAACCTGGTCATATCATAATTGTGAATGTTCGCCAATGGTTCTGCCTCTACCTATTTAGTGAAGTAATTTGTGCCAACCAACAGATACTTATGGTTTCTAGATCCAGTAGGTAGTGGTCCCACTATATCTAGTCCCTATTGTGCAAATGGCTATGGGCTTATCAGGGATTTCAGGTCGCTAGCAGGCTGGTGGATCGTAGGAGAGTGCTTCTGAACATTTTTCACACTTGCGAACGTAGGTTCCTGCGTCCTTCTGCATATGAGGCCACTAGTAACCTCATTTATTTGATCAAAAGGAAAATGATCTCCCACCTCTGTGAATCCCACAAATTCCTTTAATAAGCTCACTATGTACTTACTCAGTCTCATGTGGGTGAAGCCACTGGATATATGGGCATGCAAATGACTTTTTGTAGGTATTCCCTCTATGGGTGAGGTAAAAATGAGCATCCTTAACCCTAACCTGATGGGCCGACATCTTATCATCCTATAGATAGACAACGAAGGGGTCCATCCAAATAGGGGCCTTTTTGGTGAGGAGGACTTGCTCGGCTACGAATTTCTAGTTTATACTTGGTTTTGCAAGGAACTCTATCTGAATGGTTCTCCTTAGGTCAAAGTCACTTACTGAGCTCAAGGTCGCTAAGGCGTCGGCATGATTGTTCTGCCCCGGGGGAACTGTTAAATGTCTAATTCTCTAATATCTGCATTAATTCCTCTTACCACAATGAGGTAGGCTCCCACTCAATCATCTTTGGTGTTGAAGTCTTCGCTCACTTACTTAGAGACTAGTTTAGAGTCGCTGAATACATGAAGGCAATTTGCCCTTAGCAGATGGGCCTTGCCCAAACCAACAATCAGTGCTTCATACTCAACTTCGTTATTGGAGGCCTAAAATCCCAATCTTATTCCCTGATCCATCACAGCATCCTATGGAGTGATGAGAATAATTCCTACTCCTACCCCCTTGTAATTGGAGGCTCCATCAACGTATAGGGTTTAGTCCTTGGACTGTGCTTCCTTAATTGTTGACAGCTCTTCTTCTAGTTGGTCACTTTTCTAGTCTCTTATAAATTCAGTGATGAATTCTGTTAAGATTTAGCATTTAATCGTCACCCTTGGCTGAAAGTGGATATCAAATATCCCAAGCTCGACTGACCACTTTGAAGTCATCCGCAGAGGATGTCCTTTCTCAGAATAACTTTAAAGGGGTAGGAGGTGATTATGGTTATTGAATGGGCTTCAAAGAATTACTTTAGATTCCTCGAGGTGACCACCAGAGCATAGGTGAGTTTTTCTAGAGGCAGGTACCGCTTCTCCGCATCCAAAAGTGTCTTACGGGCGTAATAAACTGGGTGCTGACCTCCTTCCTTTTTGAAAACTAGAGCAGAGCTTATAGCGTGGTTGAATACTATAAGGTAAAGATATAATGGGTTAGCATCAATTGGAATTACCAGTAGGGGTGGTTTGCTAAGGTAGATTTTGAGTTCTTCAAAAGCTTTCAAACAATAATCATTCCACATGAGGCATTTGTCCTTCCTTGGGAACTGAAAGAATGGTCGGCAGCATTCTAAAGACTTGGATTTGAATCAATTGAGCGTTGCAAGCATACTAGTGAGCTTCTGTACATCTCAAAATGTCCGACGAGGCTGGACTCTTGTGATTGCGTCGATCTGATACGGATTGGCCGTTATTACTCTCTTACTAACTAAATAGCCCAAGAACATTCCTGACTGGACAATGAATGAACACTTACTTATATTAAACTTCATAAGGTACTTCCTGAGGATCTAAAAAGTTCTAGCTAAGTCTATGAGGTGGTTGCCTTTGTCCTTGCTTTTGACTAGCATATCGTCGATGTAGACCTCCATGGTGTCCCCCATCTGTCTATTGAACATCTTAGTGACCAATCTTTGATTTGTCTCCTCTGCATTGTTTAAATTGAATAGCCTAACCTTGTAGTAATATAACCTAATGGGGGTTAAAAAGGATGTTTTATCCAAATCGGTTACGAACAAAAGAATCTGATGGTAACCACGATATGCGTCTAGGAAGCTCATTCTTTTGTGTGTTATTGTAGCCTTAACTAATTGATCTATTTTAGGAAATGGGAAGCTATCTTTGGGACATGCTCTATTGAGGTCTCCATCTACCGTTGCTCTTGTGTACAACCATTGAGATGAAAAACCATTTGGGAACATGAACTTCCCTAATGGATCCTACATCCAGTAGGTTTCCTACTTCATTCTCCATTATTTTAACCATCTCGAGGGTTGTTTAGTGAACCTTTTGAGTGGTAGAGTTGAAGGCTGGATCAATGTGCAAGCGATGGAAGGCTACTTCGGGATCAATTCCTAGAAAATCATATGGCTCCTAAGCAAAAACATCTAGATTTCTTCTGAGGAAGGTAATCAACTCCTTCTTCTCTTAATCGGTGAGCATGGCTCCGATAAAAAAATTCCTCTTTGGCAAGTTATTATTGGCCATAATTTCTTCCAGGCTTTCTATGACCTTGTCGATAGGGTGACCATAGTCTCCTCCACCCCTTGTCGGTCGTACCGTAATTTCTATTTAGAGGGTACAACCTCCTCTTGGGCTTCCTCATGATCATCTTTTAACTCCTTCTTCTTTTCCTTCTTAAGGCAAATAGCCGCGATATAGCACTTCCTGGCTATTGTTTGGTTGCCAAAAATTTTGACCACACCTCGCTCGATAAAACACTCCAGCTTTTGGTCGTTGGTGGATGGTATGGCCTTCATGGCATGCAGCTAACCTCTTCCTAAGATGTCATGATATGGGGACTCAATGTCCACCACTAAGAACTCAGTTAGCTTTGTGATGTTTCCTGCCCTTACTGGCAGGACCATCTTTCCTAGCGACATCATGATCCTCCTTACAAAGCCGACCATTAGAATTGTGGCTTCATTGAGGTTGGTGATGTTCATCTTCATCTAGTGGAATAACTCTAGGTACATCAATTCTGAAGAACTCCCCTGGTTCACGAGGAGCTTGTCAATGTCCTAATTGGCTATTCTGAGGTTAATCACCCATGCGTCGTGATGTGGGGTTCTCACCCCAACCAACTCTTCCTCGGTAAAGATAATATAATTGGTGTAGTCAACATCCTCTGGTCATCGATGCTTACCAGCTTGTGTTTTAACAGGGTGAATCTTAAATGCTTCCATAATGGAGGTAACCTTTTTTAGCTCCATTTGAACAACATTTACTTAAATATTCTTATGATTTGATGCCCCATGGATTATCGTGAACTCGTGTCTTGTATTATCATATAGGATGTTGTCCAGCTTCAGGTCGTCAATGGTTGCGATCTTATCGGCTTTCTTCTCGATATACTCAGTGAGGTGCCCTGCTTAGGCTAACTCCTCTAGGTGTGACTTCAAAGTATTGCAATTTTTAGTCCTATGGCCTCCCTCCTAGTGGAAAGTGCACCTCAGCGCATTGTTTCTTTTAGTTGGATCACCACCCATCGTTTTAGGACACTTGATGAACGGTTGGTCTTTGATCTTGATCAAGATCTTTTAAATGGGTTCCTTAAAGAGTGTTTTAACAGCCTAGAATGGGATCAACATTGTTCCGATTCTTGGAGCTATTATTGCCCTTGTTCTTGTTCCCTTTCTTCGAAGTATCGCTCTTCTCTGTTCCCTTATTTTCCTTTGCTCGACCGTTGTCCCCTGCATTATAGTGAACCACATCTTCCAGCTTGGCGTATTTCTCAATATGAGCCATGAGTTCATCACTAGAACTGGCCTCTTTCTTAGTTAGGGGCTGATGTGGCAAAGCGGTGATCGGTAGAACAATATTAAAATATGCTACGACAACTTGATCCGAGCAGTCCTCGACCTTATTGAAGATTTCCCAATTTTTGGTATACTCCCGAAGGCTTTCTTATGTCTTCTTATTCATCATAAGCAGTGCTTCCATCAGCTCAGGATGGGAGCTAATAGTTATGAAGCGAGCAGTGAAGGCCTCTGCTAGAGCCTGGACATTTCTGATTGACCTATGAGTTAGATTTTCAAACCACTTATGCGCAACATCATGTAGGCTAGAAGGGAAAATCTAGCACATTAGTGCATCATTATGGCTCCACAAGGTAATTTCTTATCGATATTACCAAACGTGGTCTATGGTCTATGGTCTATGTCTTTTCGTCATAAATCTTGAACCTGGGAACAACAAACGTTTTTAGGGGCTCCTCTTCTTCGATCGCCACTGAGAAAGGGTATTTCATCTAATTGTTGAGAGCCCTCCTGGATAGATCTCTTATGGACCTAGTTCCACGATGGGCTGGATGTTGTTCCATCTTTCTACGAACCCGAATCCTAATGGCATCGTTCTGTCAATCATTTCTCTTGTGGCGTCTCTCTAGCTCGCCACATTCTGAATGACCATGCTCTGACCTGTCACACTCACTTGTATCATGGTTGCGCCTGAAGCTCCTCCCTCGGCTGTGAGTATTACTCACCCGAGAACTATGAGTCCTGTTATGGAGTTTCCTTGTGTTCATATGGATATCTTTCTCCATTCTTTCAAGTCGCTTCTGAAGGTGAGCAATTTCTTCCATCTGGGGATGTGTAACCTCCTCCTGTTCTCGAAGTTTGTCTTCATAATCATCGACTAACCTAGAGATTTGTGTAGATTTAGTTGTCCTTTATCTTTCTTCTTATGACTGCTTTCTTGGAGAAACCTAGGGTCTATATGCTAGCGAATCTCCAACCTGACCCTTGGAGGAACTAGGTTCTTTTATAAATCGCCAACTTGAGTAAAGTTGCTGCTATGGTGAGACATTACGGGATTTCTATTTATGAATATTTTCACAGAAATAAAATTCGATTCCCATAGATGGCGCCAATTGTGAGTATAAGAAATATCACAATAAAGAGATCCGCGAAAATAATCACAAAGAACAAAAAGTAAAGATCACACACAACAACGATGCACGTGGTTTGGCAAATTACCTACGTCCATGGAGAGGTTACTGTTTTAAAATAGTGTCTCTCAATGCTTGAGATTACATCCCTTTGCCTCGGGTCAGGGTTTAAAATTTATTGGTGCATTAAAGTAGAGATTGAGTTGTACAAGGAACTCAATTAACACGTGGATATATCAAGGAGTTCCTGACTATCTCCTTCGAGATAATTGGTAACTTATTTGACTATATCTGTAAGTGTCTAAGTATATTTGAAATACTCGTGTGTAAATTAAATCATGCTTTGGTCCGGGAAGAGATTTGATCAACCCGGGCTGGTCGGCTACTCTCATGGGCTATGTTAAATGGGTTCCCATAACCCCTTAGGTGGGAAACGAAAAATAGCCCCCAAATGGCCCCGTGAGGGGCATAAACACTCGCATGGGACCAATGTAAATCTTGGGAATCGACCGCGTAGCCACGAGACTCTAGGTTTAATAACATGACTAAATTTGGGAAATAAGTAGACTTAGGCTTAAAAATGTTCCCCTAGGGGGAAAATAAAAAACAACCCCCAAACGGCCCTACGAGGGCATGAACACTTCACACTGGACCAATGTTACTCATGGGAACAAACCACGTAATAAAAAAACTTATAGTTTGAGAACATGACTAAAATTTTGAAATAAATAGACTTAGGCTTGAAAGCATGCCCCTAAGGGGGAACCCAAACAACACCCAAACAGCACCCAACCAGCCCACAAGGGGCACGGACATCCCACACGGGTCCAATGTAACTCTTGGGAACCGACTGCATAGCCACGGGACTCTCGATTTGAGAACAAGACCAAAATTTAGAAATAAGTATAATTAATCTTGAAAATGTTTCCCTGAGGGGGAACCCAAAATAACACCAAAATGGCACTGCAAGGGGGATGAACACCTCAGACGGGTTTAATGTAACTCGTAAGAACCAACAGCGTTGTCACAGGACTCCTAAGTTCAGAACATGACTAAAATTTTGAAATAAGATGACTTTGGCTTGAAAACGTGCCCCTAGGGGGAGAAAGCCCAAAAGAGCCTAAAAAGCCTTCAAAATAACCCCCTAAAGGCCCTACAAGGGATACGAACACCTCGAATGGAACCAATGTAACTTGTGGGAAATCTTTGCATCGTCAAAAGACTCTCGATTTAAGAACATGACTAAAATTTTGAAAAAATCAGACTTAGGCTTAAAAATAACCCCTAGGGGGAACCCAATACAACCCCAAAGGCCCTTCGAAAGGCACGAAAACATCACATGGGACAAATGTAACTTGTGAGAATTGACCGCGTAGTCACGAGACTCCTGGGTTGAGAACATAACCAAAATTTAGAAATAAGTAGGCTTAGGATTGAAAATGTGCCACTAGGGAAAAAAAATTAAAAATAACCCCTAAATGGCCCCGCAAGGGGCACGAACACCTTGCACGAGACTGACATTACTCGTGAGAACCGATGGCGTGGTCACGAGACTTCCCATTTGAGAACATGACTAAAATTTAGAAATAATTAGAATTAGGATTGAAAATGTGCCCCTGGGAGGGTGATCGAGGTGGAAAACCGAGCGTCCGTGTAATACGCTAGTCGTTGTTATCAACTTCCAACCACAATACAAAAACCTAAACTGTAACTACACTCTTGCGGAGTATAGTGGCTAGTCTGGGTATCGAATCCTCAGGGAACTAGGACGAGTGAACGTGACGACAAAAGTAAGACTGTTAATCCTAACTTGACTCTAAAAAGAAACAAAAAGATGATTGAGATGGGAAATAACTAATTAACGAAATTCAAACTCTAAATTACTTAAAAGATTGAAAATGATTAAACTAAAACTTGAAATATAAGATGAGAAAAATAGGTCGGGAATACAATCCCTCAACCCTAGTGTACTTGTAATTAAAAGTTATTCAACTTTCCAGTTAGCCCCACCACCGGACTAAGGCTGCAAAATTATGAAAATACCCTTCAACTCCTCGATTCTTGGTTTCTTTCACTAATTTGAGTTCTCTTTTCCATCTTTCTTGCATGAAATACCTGCAAAACACATAAGAGACACAAAAAATATGAAATACTTTCCAAAAAGGGTTAGTGGCATAAATGTGAGACAAATCCAAGCTATTTACACCGCACGGGATCATAAAAATATCGAAATTAAGGGGATAAATATGAATAAGTTATGCCTAATCAAACCCCCTAACTTAGAACTTTGCACGTTTCGAGCAATATAAAAGAATTAGAGTATGAGTTGAGGACCCTTCAAAAACTTTATTGGGATATAATACCCTTTTCGCGGGCAAGCGATTGCATTTAGCGTATGCAACAAGCCTTTAAACCCCTAGGTTACCCTAGTAGGACGAGTTGTATCTCGTGACAGTTTACAGTGAATATACCCACAAAATTCGTTATTGACTCAAAGAAAAATCAAAATACTTAAAATTTATAAAATTTAAACTCCCCAAAAATGGTCACCACAAATTCATATTTAAGAGTCTCAAATCATAGTGTGTGTGTGTGTGTGTGCGAAGCCAAAGATTATACCATAAATTTCCACCGATTGATCATTACGTTACTTTTCAAAAATTTGTTTTGATTTCAAAATCTCATGGGATGCACTCACAAATGAATCACTCGGAAATATGGCTTATTCTCTCGGCATGGATGATAAAAAGATTAAATATAATGGACACAAGTTCACGCACACAATTGGAAAGACGAAATTTTTTGGGTGAAAAGATCTCTTCATCGGAACACGATCATAGGTAAATGGGAAACATCATCTCTTTTTCACGCCATGTAATCTCTTTTATTATCTTTTTGTGTTTTAACTCTCCACACGGTAACCAATTTTTGCAATTTGAACTCGGTTAAGACTTTTTCGGGTTATAAGGTGTAATGGGTACAAGGAAATGGGTTTGAGAATTTTGGAATTGGAAACTATTGTTAAGATGTCCATGACTACTTTTCCTGGCTTTTGCTCATTTTTTTTCTTCTTATTTTTATATTTTTCATGCTTTTCTTTTCTTGCTAATTTTGTTGAGCATTTCTATTCTTTTCTTTCCCCTTCTTATGCACTTTTCGAACTTTATTTGATGAATATTCAATTTTTACAATTCCAGGCTAATTGGGTTTTTTAGTTTATCAAACGAAATGGAAAATTTTTATTAGGCTCAAATTGGGTTGCAAAGGGATGAATTTTTTACAACTTTTTATGGCTAATCTTTTTGGGTAACAAAGGATGGCCTATTTCATTGTCCAAATTCGAGTTGTTTTACCATATGAATCTCGAGATTAATATAGTTTAGAGATATTTTAGTGCGCATTATTCAAGACAATATCTCACACATTTCGTATAACCGATCAAAACAATAAAATAGAGATCATCAACGACTCATTAAAACGCTGAAAAGAACATTGAATTAGTCTTACACTCGGATTGATTTAAAAACTGGAAAAAAAATCGATAGGTTCAAAATCTCACCGGGTTGATTAATCGCCACACTTATTCGTTAAGTCGTCAATTTTCGCTCAATTTCTATCTTTGGTCAATTTCAGATTTGTGCATTTTGAATTTTACAAATTGAGATGAAAAAATGGGACATTTTTGAAGATTTTAAATAACAATCTTTATTTATTTTGAAGAAAAATATTTTTGGCTTTTTTCAAAATGTTTCAATTTTTTTGGAAATTTTAGAAATTTTGTAAAAGGAACATACTTTGAAACAAACATGTGATCAAATCAATGAATCTAAATAATAAACGGGAAGAATATCCCACACCCGCTAACTTAAGTATTGTATTATCCTCAATGCGAATCAAGAACACAACATAAAGAGAGGAAAAGAAAGATATTACCCAAAATGGAGCGCTCCCCGATAAGTACGAGTTTATTGAATCTACAAAACATGTTAGAACCAAGAATAACAAAAATAATAACAAAATAACATGTTATACACTAGAAGTCGAAAAATTTGAGGGTCCACCCAAAAAACAATTTGACTTTGAGGGACAATCGGTGTACCCTCAAAATTTTCATTTATGCCTTTCGGAAAATAAGAATTTCATTTGAATAACGGAAGGCATATGTAAGGCGAAAAAACTGGTCCATCACCAATCAAAAAGATTTGGGTGATGATGATGGACAATGGTTTGCATTCTATGGGGGCCAAGTACCATTGGGATCCAAGAAGAATAGAATCATCTCCCAAGGATTTTTCAAGTAGTATGGGGAGAGGGGAACCCAAAAAGGAAGAATCTATCTTGGAAACCAATTCGGGTAAAGAGTCCTCGTCGACAAAAGCTTTAACTAATTCAAAAGATAGACTCGATTCATGGGACTCACAATTCAAATCATCTCCCACTTTTTTTCATTTGGAACGGAAGGTAGTGAACGTGTAAGTGAATAGCCAATAAGATGAAGCATCTCAAACAAACATTCTCGTTCAAGAATCAGGTCAATGTCGTCAAGACTTTCTTTCGACTCTTGTAATAGATCTAATGGTTCGATAACAGTGAATGAGTATGGTGAGGACATAAATTCAATCTCAACTGGTTCATCACCACTTAAAGATTTAGTTTCAAGGGAGCAAGAATCACTTTCTATGGGATGTTCATCAAAATTTTGAGGTAACACAAAAGTCTCATCTTCCTGTAAACTTTCCAGATAATAATCAATCTCATTGCCAATTGCTTTAATTGGCAATTTTATAGCAGTAAGGCCATCCAGATGATTTTTGCTAATGAGCAGCAGTTCTTCCAAAGTAGGCTTCCTTGGCTCTAGAACCTCGGATTCCTTATTTGGTTGGAAACATTCTTCAATTTCAAAAATATCAAAAGAAAAATCTTCATTCGGTTCAAATCATGCATCTAACTCTTGCTCCCAATAACGATTTTTTCCCGATATTCTTTTTCAAGTCTTTTTTCTTCAAGCAATTCATTTTGATAAATTTGGATGGCCTTAGCACTGGGCCTGTATTTATGAGACTCATCTTTAGTGATATTGATCAAATGTTCATAAATTCTGAGCACCTCCTCCTCCTCACTATTATCATAAGAATTAAAACGATCAAAAGAGTTAAAGTGAGACATTTCAAATTGAGAAATTCAAAAATGTGACACCCATCTTTTTGGATTTTTATTTTTTATTTTTTTAAGGTCAAATTCGGGATTAACCAACCTAACAAAAATCTACTTAATTCCCTGGCAACGACACCATTTTGATCGAGTGGAAAACCGAGCGTTCGTGTAATACGCTAGTTGTAGTTATTGGCTTCCAACCACAATACAAAAACCTAAACTATAACTACACTCTTGCGGAGTATAGTGGTTAGTCTGGGTATCGAATCCTCAGGGAACTAGGACAAGTGAACGTGACGATAAAGGTAAGACTGTTAACCCTAACTTGACTCTAAAAAGAAACAAAAAGATGATTATGATGGGAAATAACTAATTAACTAAATGCAAACTCTAAATTACTTAAAAGATTGAAAATGATTAAATTAAAACTTGAATTATATGATGAGAAAAATAGGTCGGGAATACAATCCCTCAACCCTAGTGTACTTGTAATTGAAAGTTCTTCAACTTTCCAGTTGGCCCAACTACCGGACTAAGGCTGCAAAATTATGAAAATGCCCTTCAACTCCTCGATTCTTGGTTTCTTTCACTATTTTGAGTTCTCTTTTCCATCTTTCTTGCATGAAATACCTGTAAAACACATAAGAGATACACAAAATATGAAATACTTGCCAAAAATGGTTAGTAGCATAAATGTGAGACAAATCCAAGCTATTTACACCGCAGGGGATCATAAAATAACGATTTACTCATCCTCTAATTAAGTATGGTGCGGGCTTGAACCTCATATAAGTAATGCTTGGGAGTACTAAATTATGGGTCTAATTAATCAATTAAATTTACGATTAGTTTTATACCATCAGTACACTAGGGTTGAGGGACTATATTACCGTCCTGTTTTTCTCATCATATAGTTCAAGTCTAATTTAATCATCTTCAGTCTTTTAAGTAATTTAGAGTTTGTATTTAGTTAATTAGTTATTTCCCATCTCAATAATCTTTTTATTTCTTTTTAGAGTCAAGTTAGGGTTAGCAGTCTTATCTTTGTCGTCACGTTCACTCGTCCTAGTTCCCTGAGGATTCGATACCCAGACTAGCCACTATACTCCGCAAGAGTGTAGTTATAGTTTAGGTTTTTGTATTGTGGTTGGAAGACGATAACAACGACTAGCGTATTACACGGACACTCGATTTTCCACCTCGATCACCCTCCCAGGGGCACATTTTCAATCTTAATTCTACTTATTTCTAAATTTTAGTCATGTTCTCAAATGGGGAGTCTCGTGACCACGCCGTCGGTTCTCATGAGTAACGTCAGTACCATGCGAGATGTTCTTGCCCCTTGCGGGGCCATTTAGGGGTTGTTTTTAATTTTTTTCCGTAGTGGCACATTTTCAGTCCTAAGCCTACTTATTTCCAAATTTTGGTTATGTTCTCAACCTGGGAGTCTCGTGACTATGCGGTCGATTCTCACGAGTTACATTTGTCCCATGTGAGGTGTTCGTGCCCTTCGACAAAGGTAAGACTGTTCATAAACTACCTTCCATTCCAAATGAAAAAAAAGTGGAAGATGATTTTAATTGTGATGAACACCTAAGGACTCTCGATTTGAGAACCTGACTTAAATTTGAAAATAAGAAGACATATGATTGAAAATGTGCCCCTAAGGTAAACCCCGAAAAAAACCTCAAACAGATCCACAAAGGGCATGAACTCCTCGCACTGGACCAATGTAATTTGTGGGAACTAATCGCATTGTCAGGGGACTCCCGATTTTAGGACAAAACTAAATATGCAAATAATTACATTTAGTCTTAAAAATGTGCCCTTAGGGGAAGACCCAAAATATCCCTCCAAACGATCCCGCAAAGGGCACAAACACCTCGCATGGGACCAGTGTAACTGGTGAGAACTGACCTCGTAGATATGGGACTCCCGTTTTATGAACATGATAAAATTTGGAAATAAACAAACTTAGAATCGAAGATGTGCCCCTAGGTGGAATGTAAGACCCTGACTTTTATTTTTATTTTAATTGAATTATTTATGTATCAAATTGCCTTTTACGGGCTGTTAATAAATTTCGCGACATTTACGACCCGCACATATTGTCTGTAACATGAAAATAGGGTCTACGCGTATAAAAGCCCCTGAACACCTATGAGTAATCGTATTTTTTTTTCTAGAAATGTGTATTTGACTCAAGTCTCAATTTTTCATTAGAAATATATTTTAACGAGTTATAATACGAAACGACTCGAGGTTATGTTGTCGTTATAACCCGAGATTATATTACAAGCCATATTGTGATTATGCTGGTGTTGGGCTGCTTAATATGATGTGTTGGTTAATTCTGGAAGTGACACGACGACTGGATTATTGTCCAAATAAGGGGGGAGTTTTTCAACTTTTTTCTAAAATTATTTTTTTATCACGAACAATATATTATCGTATTAATATATTCGAGTAATGGAAATAAAATCATAAATCTCAACTTTTGACGGATCAAAAGTAATATTTTATCAGGATAATATTTTATTTGAATAAAAATTATTTTTTTATTCAAATTGAAATTATATTTAAACAAATCAAAACGTTTGATTCCTTTAACGATTATTTTCTAGAAAACACTTATTTTAATACCTAGATACTTGTTAATTATTTTCATCAACAAACGAGAATTATTATTTTAGTAATGTAATTAATAAAATTGTTTGACTTCGATATTACATATAAAACAAGTTATATCCCTATCTCTCAGACCATTTCGAACATATTACACAAAGACCTGTCAATATAACATGGATTCGTACAAGTTATCAGTCATCAGTCAACGTAATATATTTATTCGGCCCGTAAACGGGAGATCATAGTTCGAATTATATAGGGAATTCATATAGAATCAGTTTTATTCATATTTACCGAATAACGTATGATATCATACAAACCCATTCTCTCTAGACACAAGTATAACCACTCTCATTGAAACCCTCGAGTACAAATGACTATGGAAACTGGAATGCAAAAATGAAATATCCCTGAATGACAACGTAAAGCTCATAAACCAGAAGTAGGTTTTTCCTACCTTTTGAGTATTATAATTTGCATATTTGAAATAATGCTATTGATATCACTCTAGGATAGCCACATTGACTCTGAGTATGTGCATGTTATTATACTGCATTACTATGTATTTTGTTAAACATCATCAGTATTTGAATTATGACCAGTATTTAAATCTTAGAATCAATTTGAACCCTTCTCACCTAATAATTGAGATCATGTACCATATTGATTCAGTTTTCCCCTTGCACTTTTGTTTTATTTTACTTTAAGCATCAGTATTATCTAGGAAGTAGACTGACGTGTTATCCCACAAAACTTTCTACTTGGCCTATTGGTCTCAGATGATTGAGAGCCCTGATTTTGCTACATACGTATGAGTGCCACTTAGGTAGTGCACCCAGCCGGCTACTTTTGTCCAAAAGTTTTAGGTTGATTACAAATTATTTCATATGGTTTTACTAATGGCTTAATTACCTCTATACCCTTTAGTGAACTTGTAAGAATGGGATTATTAGTTCAGAGATCCTTAACTTTCTTCAAACATGATTCTAACTAAACTGGTAATGAACCGTATTTATTAAACAAATTAATGATTATGGAATTATGAATTCCAACATTTTGATGTTTTAGGAACCATTGTTCCATTACATTTTCTGCAACACTGATTTTCTTTATATGACCCTTAATGGACTCGTAAGTATGGGATAATCAGTTCATACTCTTTGATTTTACTTAAGGATTATTATGAAAAAAAAATTTCTTCCGCTTTCTTTATTTATTAAATTGACAAACATTGAATTCTATACACTTACCAAACTCTCTTTATATTTATACTTGTTATATAACTGGTAAAGCCTATTCAGGAATTTTGCTTATTCGTTTCCTTCCAATTACTTTGCCCTGGTACCAATAGGAAATGACAAATACTTCAGAAATTATACTACAACAGTTGAGATATGCAGAGAAATCATTGAAGAATAAACCTTTTAAACTATAGTTTAAGACAATTTAGCTTTTATAAAGTCTTAATTAGCATAGTATGCATATCTTAATTTTGATTTAGTATTATCTGAAGGAAACATTCGCCTCAGAGAAATCAGGGTGTGACATGGAAAACCCAAAATAATCCTGAAATGGCACCCCGAGGAGCACGAACAGCTCGCATGGGACCAATGTAACTCGTGGAAATCGACAACATAGTCATGTGATTCCAAGTTTAAGAACAGGACAAAATTTGGAAATAAGTAGTCTTATACTTGAAAATGTTCCCCTAGGAGTAAATTAATAACAACCCCCAAATGGCCCCGCGAGCAGCACAAACACCTCACAATGGACCATCGCTTTGACAACAAGACTAAAAGTTGGAAATAAGTAGACTCAGGCTTGAAAATGTGTCCCTAAGGGGGGAATCCAAAACCACCCCAAATTTGCTCCATAAGGGGCACAGACACCTTACACTGTTTTAATGTAACTTTTGGGAACCAACCGCATTATCACAGGACTCTCGATTTCAGAACATGACTAAAATTTGGAAATAAGCAGAGGAAGAAAATGTGGCCCTATGGGGAGAAAACAAAAAATATCCTCCAAATGGTTCCGCGAGTGGCCAAAACACCTCTTAAGGGACTAATGTAACTCATGGAAACTGATCGCGAAGTCACGAAACTCCTGGTTTGAGAACATGAATAAAATTTGGAAATAAACTGACTTAGGCTTGAAAACATGGCCTTAGGGGGACCCCAAAAACAGTCCTTAAATGGCCCTACAAGGGTCACAAACACCTCAAATGGGACTAATGTAACTTGTGAAAACTGACCGCGTAGTCATGGCACTCCTGATTTGAGAAAATGACTAAAAATTTGAAATAAGAAGACTTAGGCTTGAAAACATGCCCCAAGGGGAACCCAAAATAACCCCCAATCGGTCCCGCGAGGGGTACGAACTCCTCATACGGGATTAGTGTAACCTGTGGGAACCGAGCGCGTAGTCACTGCACTCCCGATTCGATAACATGACTAAAATTTGGAAATAAGTAGACTTAGACTTGAAAATGTGCCCCTAGGGGAGAAACCCAAAATAGACCCCAAACGGCCCCATAAGGGGTGCGAACATCTCGCCCGAGACCAATATAACTTGTGGGAACTTACCACGTGGTCACAAGACTCCCGGTTTGAGAAAAGGACTAAAATTTAAAAATGCGTAGACTTAGGCTTGGAAACGTGCCCCTATGGGGGGGGGGGGGCGAGGAAACCCAAAACATCCATCAAATGGCCCGGTAAGGGGCACGAAAACCTTTCATGGGACCAATGTAACTCTTGGGAACCCACCGCATAGTCACGAGACTTCCAATTTAAGAAAATGACTAAAATTTGGAAATAAGCACACTTAGGCTTTAAAATAGTCCCCCGGGGGTAACCCAAAATAGCCTACAAACGGCCCCGCAAGAGGCACGAACACCTCACACGAGACTAATGTAACTTGTGGGAATCGATTTCGTAGTCAGAAGACACTCGGTTTGAGAACAAGACTAAAATTTGAAAATAAATAAACTTAGGCTTGAAAATGTTCCCCTAGGGGGAAAACCCAAAACATAGCCGAAACGGCCCTGCGAGGGGCACGAACCCCTCGCACATGATCAATGTAACTCATGGGAACCGATCATGTAGTCACAAGACTCCCAGTTTGATAACATGCCTAAAATTTTGAAATAATCAGACTTGGGCTTGAAAATGTTCCCCCAGGGGGAACCCAAAACAACCCCCAAAAGGCCCCATAAGGGGCACGGACACCTCGAACGGGACCAATTAACTCGGGGGAATTTATCACGTAGTCACGAGACTCCCATTTTGGGAACAACTGTAAAATTTGAAAATAAGCAGACTTAGGCCTGAAAATGTGCCCCTAGGGGGAACCCAAAACATCCCCCAACGGCCCCGCAAAAGGCATGAACACCTCCCACGGGATTAATGTAACTCATGGGACCGACCGCGTAGTCACAGGACTCTGGGTTTGAGAACATGACTAAAATTTGGAAATAAGTAGACTTAGGCTTGAAAATGTGCTCTATGGGGAAAACCCAAAATAGACACTAAACAACCCTGCAAAGGGTACAAACACCTCGTAAGGGAATGTAACTTGGAGGAAATGACCACGTATTCACGAGACTTCCGATTTGAGAACATAACTAAAATTTGGAAATAAGCTGACTTATGCTTGAAAAGGTGAACTTAGGGGAAATCCCCAAATTATCTTCATAATGGCCCCGCAATGAGCACAAACAGCTCGCACTGGAACAATGTAACTTGTGGGAACTGACCGCGTAATTATAGGACTTCCAGTTTGAGAATAAGACAAAAATTTAGAAATAAGTAGACTTAGACTTGAAAACATCCCCTATTGGGGGAAAACAAAAATAACCCCCAAACGGCCCTGCAAGGGGAACGAACACCTCGCATAGGACCAATGTAACCCATGGGAACCGACCGCATAGTAACGGGACTCCTGGTATAAGAACACGACTAAAATTTGAAATAAGCAGACTTAGGCTTCAAAATAGTCCCCTATGGAGAAAACCTAAAACAACCACCAAACGGCCTCGCGAGGGGCACGAACACTTCCCACGGGACCAATGTAACTCATGGGAACCGATCGTATCATCAACGGACTCCCGGTTTAAGAACATGACTAAATTTTGGAAATAAGTAGACTTAGGCTTGAAAATGTGCCCCTAGGTTCAAAAATCAAAATTGTGCAGAAACTGCCCCACGAGGGGCACTGACATATCGCGCGTGATCAACGTAACTCATGGGAACCGACTGCATAGTCACAGGATTCTGAGTTTGAGAACATGACTAAAATTTTGGAAATAAGAAGACGTAAGCTTGAAAACATGCCCATAAGGTAAAACCCAAAATAACCCTCAAACAGTCCTTCAAGGGGCACGGACACCTCACATGGGGTTAATGTAACTCGGGGGAATCGACCACATAGTAAGGAAACTCCTAGTTTAAGAACAAGAGTAAAATTTGAAAATAAGCATACTTAGGCTTGAAGATGTGCTCGTAGGAGGTACCCAAAGCAACCCCTAAATGAACTCGCAAGGGGCACGGACACCTCCATAAACTAATGTTAATTGAGGGAATCGACCACCTTGTAACGGGACTTTCGGTTTGACAGTACGATGAAAATTTGGAAATAAACAATCTTAGGCTTGTAAACATGGCCTTAGGGGGAAACCCAAACCAGCCCTCAAAAGTCCCTACAAAGGGCATGAACACCTCGCATGAAACCAATGTAACTTATGGGAACTAACCGAGTAGTCACGAGACTCCCGATTTCAGAAAATGACTAGAAGTTTGAAATAGGCAAACTTAGGCTTCATAATGTGCCCCTAGGGGGAACCCCAGATAACACATAGTTAGCCCCGCGAGGGGCAGGAAAATCTCACACAAGATCAATGTAACTTGTGGAACCGATCGCGTAGTCACTAGACTCTCGGTTCGAGAACATGACTAAAATTTGGAAATGTGCCCCTAGGGGAGAAATCCAAAATAACAACCAAATGGCCATGCAAGGGGTACGAACACCTCACACGGGACCAATGTAATTCATGGGAACCGATCACGTAGTCACGAGACTCTCGGGTTGAGAAAATAACTAAAATTAATAAATGAGTAGACTTAGTCTTGGAATTGTGCTCCTATGGGGGGAAACCCGAAACATCCACTAAATGGCTCCGTAAGGGGCACAAAAACCTCACATGGGACCAATGTAACTCGTGGGAACCCACTACATAGTCACGAGACTTCTGGTTTAAGAACATGACTAAAATTTGGAATAACCAGACATAGGCTTGAAAATAGTCACCTAGGGAAAACCAAAAACAACGCCCAAACGGCCCCGCGAGAGGCACGAACAGATTGCACGTGATCAATGTAACTTGTGGGGACCAACTGCATAATCACAGGACTCCGAGTTTGAGAACATGACAAATTTTAGGAATAAGCAGACTTAAGACTCAAAACATGCTCCTCAATGGAAAACCCTAAACAATTTCGAAATAACCTCGCATGGGGCACAAACACCTTGTACGGGATAAATGTAACTCAGGGGAATCGTCGCATAGTCACAGGACTCCCAGTTTTAGAACAAGTGTAAAATAAAAAAAAAAAGTAGACTTGGGCTTGAAAATGTGCCCTTAGGAGGAACCTAAAAGTCCCCCAAATGACCCCGCAAGGGGCACAAACTCCTCTACATGACTAATGTAACTCGTAGGAACTGATCGCATAGTCAAGGGGCTCTCGATTTGAGAGCATGACTAAAATTTGACAATAAGTAGACTTAGTCTTAAAACCATGCCCCTAGGAAAAACCTAAAATATCCCCTAAACGGCCTCGCAAAGGGCACGAACACCTCACATGGGACCAATGTAACTCATGGGAACCGACCGCATAGTCACGGGACTCCCGGTTTGTTAGCATGACTAAAATTTGGAAATAAGTAGACTTAGGCTTAAAAACGTGTCCCAATGGGGGGAAACCAAAAACGGCCCCTAAACGGCCCCGCAAGGGGTACGAACACCTCGTACGGGACTAATGTAACTCGTGGGAACCTATCGCTTTATCACATGACTCCAGTTTCAAGAACATTACTTAAATTTGGAAATAAGCAGACTTAGGCTTGAAAATAATCGCCTAGGGGAAAACCTAAACAAGCCTCTAAATGGCCCCGTGAGGGACAGGGACACCTCTCTTAGGACCAATATAAATCATGGGAACCGAACACATAGTCACGAGACTCCCTATTTGAAAAAAGACTAAAATTTGGAAATAAGAAGACTTAGTCTTAAAAATGTGCCACAATGGGGAAAACCCAAAACACTACCCAAACATCCCCGCGAGGGTCACAAACACCTCGCACGGGATCAATGTAACCCGTGGGAACTGACCGCGTAGTCATAGGACTCCCAATTTGAGAAAAAGACTAATATTTATAAATGAGCAGGCTTGGGCTTGAAAACATGCCCCTAGGGAGAAAACTCAAAACAATCCCCAAACATTCACCCATGGGGAACGAAAACCTCGCAAAGGACCAATCTAACTTGTGGGAACTGACAGCATAGTCACGGGACTGCCAATGACTAGAATTTTTAAATAAGCAGACTTAGGCTTGAAAACATGCCCCTAAGGGGAAATCCATTACAATCCCCAAACGAACCCTCAAGGGGCACGAACACCTCGCACGGGACCAATGTCACTCGTGGGAATCGAACTTCATAGTCACAAGACTCCCGATTTGAGAACTGGACTAAAATTTGGAAATAAGTAGACTTGAGCCTTAAAACATTCCCCTAGGTGAGAAAACCCAAAATAATTGCCAAACGGCCCCGCGAGGGACACGAACACCTTGCATAAGAACAATTTAACTCATGAAAATGAATCACAATTTAACTCTTAATTTGAGAACAAGACTAAAATTTAGAAATATGCACACTTAGGCTTGAAAACGTGCCCCTAGGGGGAAAACTAAAAAAGCCCCCAAACGGCCCTGCAAGGGGCACAAACACCTTGCACGAGACCAATGTAACTTGAGAGAACTGACCGCGTATTCACGGGAATCCCAATTTGTGAACAAGACTAAAATTTGGAGAAAATCAGACTTAGGCTTGAAAACGTGCCCCTAGGAAAAACCCCAAGTAGCCCCCACACGTCCACGCATGGGGTACAGACACCTAGCACGGAACCAACATAACTTGGAGGAACCGATCGCGTATTCACGGGACTCTAGGTGTGGGCACATGAATTTTTTTTGGAAATAAGCAGACTTATGCTTAAAAGTAGTCCCCTAGGGGGAACTCAAAATAGCGAGGGGAACGAACACCTTTCACGGGACCAATGTAATTTATGGGAATCGATCGCATAGTCATGAAACTCTTGGTTTGATAACAAGAATAAAATTTTGAAATAAGAAAACTTTGGGTTAAAAATATGCACCGGGGAGGAAACCCAAAACAGAGTTGAAACGGCTCCGCGAGGGGCACAACTACCCCACACATGATTAATGTAACTCGTGGGAACCGATTGTGTAGTCATAGGACTCCCAAATTGAGAACATGACTAAAATTTTGAAATAATTAGACTTAGGCTTGAAAATGTTCCACCATGGGGGAAACCCAAAACAACCCACAAAAGACCCCGCAAGGGTCACGAACAACTCGCACGTGACCAATTAACTCGAGAGAATTGATCGCGTAGTCATGGGACTCCCATTTTGGGAACACCTCTAAAATTTGAAAATAAGAAGGCTTAAGCTTGAAAGCGTGCCCCTAGGGGGGACCTAAAACATCCCCCAAACGTCCCAACTAGGAGCAAAAACACCTCATACATGATTAATATAACTCATGGGAACCAA
The DNA here is from genome assembly GCA_949130495.1 of Sambucus nigra. Taxonomy (NCBI): domain Eukaryota; kingdom Viridiplantae; phylum Streptophyta; class Magnoliopsida; order Dipsacales; family Adoxaceae; genus Sambucus; species Sambucus nigra. The sequence continues at coordinate 483,352,849 of OX422216.1, forward strand.
CCACGTAATCATGGGACTCTCAATTTGATAACCAAACTAAAATTTGGAAATAAGTAGACTTAGGCTTAAAAATGTGCCCTATGGAGAAAACCCAAAATAACCCCCAAACAGCCCCGCAAGGGGCACGAACACCATGCACGGGACCAATGTAACTCGTAGAAATTGATTGCGTAGTCGTGGGACTTATGATTTGAGAACATGACTAAAAGATGGAAATAGGCTGACTTTGGCTTGAAAATGTGCCCCCTAGGGAAAAACCCAAAATAGCGTCGAAATGGCCCCATGAGGGGCACAAACACCTCGCACGAGATTAATGTAACTCGTGAGAACAAACCTCATATTCACAGGACTCCGAGTTTGAGAAGAGGATGAAAATTTTAAAATATGCAGATTTAGACTTGAAAACGTGCCCCTAGGAGGAAACCCAAAATAGGCCCCCGAAAGGCCCCACAAGGGGCACGAACACCAACCACGAGACTAATGTAACTCGAAAGAATCGACCGCATAGCAGTGACCCTCCCATTTTGAGAAAATCCATAAAATTTGAAAATAAGTAGACTTAGGCTCGAAAATGTGCGCCTAGGGAGAACCCAAAACAACCCCTAAACGACCCCGCAAGGGACACGAATACCTCATAGAGAACTTATGTAACTTGTGGGAAGAGATATCATTATCACGGGACTCTCAATTTGAGAACAAGATTAAAATTTTGAAATAAGTAGACTTAGGCTTGAAAATGTGCCCCCATGGGGAAAACCCAAAATAACCACCTCACCTCGCACGGTACCAATGTAACTCGTCGGAACTAACCCCATCGTCACGAGACTCCCGATTTGAGAGCATGACTAAAAGTTGAAAATAAGCTAACTTAGGATTCAAAAGGTGCCCCTAGGGGAAAAATCCAAAATAGCCCATAAACGGCCTCGTAAGGGGCACTAACACCTTGCACCGGACCAATATAACTCGTCAGAATTGACCGCATAGTCATAGGACTCCCGATTTGAGAACATGATTAAAATTTGGAAATAAGTAGACTTAAGCTACAAAACATACCCCTTTGGGGGAAACTAAAAAGATCTCTCAAATAACCCATAAGGGGAATGAGCACCTCGCATGGGACCAATTTAACACGTGGGAACCGACCGCATAGTAACAGGACTCTTGGTATAAGAACATGACTAAAATTTGGAAATAAGAAGACTTAGGCTTGAAAATAGTCCCCTATGGCGAAAACCCAAAATACCCACCAAAGGGCCCCGCATGGGTTGCGAACACCTCCAACGGTACAAATGTAACTCATCGAAACTGACAACTCCCGACTTGATAACATGACTAAAATTTTGAAATAAGCAGACTTAGTCATGAAAATGTTCCCTTAGGTTTAAAACCCAAAACAGTGTACAAACGGCCCCGCAAGGGGTACAATCACATTGTACTGGATGAATGTAACTCGCGGAAATCGACTGCATGTCACAGGACTCCAAGTATGAGAACATGACTAAAATTTGGAAATAAACAGAATTAGACTTAAAAATGAGTCCGTAGGGGGAAATACCAAAACATCCCCGTAAGGGGCACAAACACCTCACATGGGACCAATGTAACTCGGGGGAATCGACTGCATAGTCACGGGACTCCCAATTTGAGAATTGGTGTACAATTTAAAAATAATAAGCAGATTTATGCTTGAAAATGTGCCCTTAGGAAGAACCCAAAACAACCCCCCACGGCTCCGCAAGGGGCACGAACACCTCGTACGAGACCACTGTAACTCGTGGCAACCGACCGTGTAGTCACGTGACTCTCGGTTTAAGAACATGACTAAAATTTGGAAATAAGTAGACTTAGGCTTGAAAATGGTCCCCACGGGGAAAACCCAAAATAGCCTCCAAACGGCCCCGCGAGGTGCACGAACACCTTGCACGGGACCAAAGTAACTCGTGGGAACCGATCGAATAGTCAAGAGACTCCCATTTAGAAACATGACTAAAATTTGGAAATAAGCAAACTTTGGCTTGAAATTGTGCCCCAAGGTTCAAAACCCAAAACATCACTCATACGGCCCTGCGAGTGGCACGAACACATCGCATGGGATCAATCTAACTCGTGGGAAACGACTGCATAGTCACTGAAATCCAAGTTTTAAAATCAGACTAAAATTTGGAAATAAGTAGACTTTGGCTTCAAAATGTGCCCATAAGGGGAAATCCAAAAACTGCCCCCAAATAGCCTTGTAAGGGGCACAAACATCTCACACGGGACTAATGTAACTTGGGGGAATCAATCATGTAGTCACGACACTCCCATCTTGAGAACAATTATAAAATTTAAAAATAATAAGTAGACATAGGCTTTAAAATTTAGCCCTATGAGGAACCCAAAACATCCCCCAAACGGCCTCGCAAGGGGTACGGAAACCTTGTTCGGGACCAATATAACACATGGCAACCGACTGCGTAGTTACGAGACTCTCGATTTATGAATAGGACTAAAATTTGGAAATAAGAAGACCTAGGCTTAAAAACGTGCCCCTAGGGGGAAAACCCAGAATAACCACCAAATGACCCGCAAGGGCCATGAACACCTCACACGGGACAAGTGTAACTCGTGGGAACCGACCGCATAGTCACGAGACTCTCGGTTTGACAACATGACTAAAATTTGGAAATAAGTAGACTTAGGATTGAAAATGTGCCCCAATGGGAGGAAACCCAAAACATCCCCAAAACGACCTCACAAGGGGCATGAACACCTCGCACGGGACCATTGTAACTCGTGGAAACCTTTCGCGTAGTGATAGGACTCCCGAACTAAGAACAAGACTAAAATTCGGAAATAACAAGACTTAGGCTTGAAAATAGTCCACAAGGTGGAAAACCAAAAATATCAACCAACGGTCATTGGAGGGGCAGAAACACCTCGCACGGCAATAATGTAACTCGTAGGAACTGACTGCGTAGTCATTGGACTCCCGATTTTTGAAAAAGACCAAAATTTGGAAATAAGAAGACTTTGGCTTGAAAGTAGTCCCCTAGGGGGAGGAAACCCAAAATATCCCTCAAACGACCCCGCGTGGGGCACGAGCACCTTAAACGGGGCCAATGTAACTCGTAGAAACTAACCACATAGTCACGGGACTCTCGGTTTGAGAACATGACTAAATTTTAGAAATAAGCACACTTAGGTGTGACACCCCGCCTAATTAGATACCGGGTGATCAGTCCTTTATTAAATTAAAATCAAGGTGAACGGTTGGTTCATTCTTAACATCACTGTCGCAAAATAAAATTTCCAATTTAAAAACCCTAAATAATTATGCTAAGTGTCAAAACAATTTAAAACCTTATTTCTATTTTATTAAATTCCAATATGAAAACCTTTTTAATAACCAACAGTTTAAGAATAACATAAATATGAAGGATGGCAATTAACAAATAATAATTAAACGATCTAGATAAACCACACCAAGTTTAAAACTACAAATGAAATCATCCTGACCAGAGTTAACATCCAAAGAGTACAGAATACTGGAGCTAACATAAACATAAATCTCTGGCAAATCCAAACTGAATAGGGAAACAGGCGACACATGCCCTAACTAAGGAGAACTAAAGTAAGAGCAGAATCAACGAAGAGGTCGTCTAAAGAAAGGGCCTAAAACTTCCACAAAAGTTACAGCACGTCCAATCTAAAGAACCTAAACATGACGCCCCTGTGGCTGAGCACTTATAATACATACATATATATATACACAAGAGAGAGAGAAATGACAGAAAATGGGTCATAGCCCGAGAGTAAAACTGTTTAAAATAGTTTAGCAAGTATTTAAATTTCTTACCGGCTAATGGTACAACCATGTTAGTATGCGACACTCTCTTGAGGATTCTCACCTCTCATCTAATGTGCATGTCTACCGTACTACTAAACTCATAAGGTTATCTAAACTAATTTCCCGTAAAGTTTTATCCCGAGAAGTAGGAAGGTTATGATATTTAGTTTTATAAAATCACTCTTCAAGATTTATTAGGTTTCTTAGAGTAACACCGTACCGTTACAAAGTTCCCGAACACTTATTATAAAGTTGGAGTATTTATTCATTACTTAACTACTTATACGCATAATAGAAAGTTTCCATATATGAGTATATATATATATATTAGTCACTCATATATTATATATACTAACGACACCCCACATAAATTATATGGTGCTGGCATACTCTGCTATCAAGTCCCCGTACCACTCGTACTAAGAGAAATACTAGTTCGGAATCACTCTCGAACTTTATTAACACAATACACACATAGTGGAGGCGAAGCATAGTTCCAAGTCACTAAGAGGTCAGCACATACCCCTCACGTCTCTTAGGACCATCTGAATATCATTCTTAGATAGCCTATACAAAGGAATCCTATGTTCCAGGGTATAAGTCGATATCCCCCATAAAGGTCCCATAGAGATAAGACTGTCCCTATGCGGCAACTCCCGTAATAGCAAGTAGTGCGGGTATGATTATTCACAATTAAAGTATTTAATATATTTACACAGTCACATGGTCATATATTGATACACAATTTCCAATAAGGTTCACCCACTACCGATTATTATTATTAACCGTATTTAGTATAATTTTACCCAATTATTTCGTATAAGGGATTCATCTCTTTTATTCCCACTCATAATTTATTTCCTACTTATTTCTCATCTCTCGAAGTATTCTCTCTTACTAAATGAAATTTCAGTAGTTATACCCTTTCTAACCTTCTAGTCTATGTCTTTCATAAGTCTCTCAATTCATTGAAGGACTTACGCAGAATCTCTAACGACAAACCGAAATTACCCAAAATTTCTTCCCATATTAAATTTAATTCTAAGGAGTCTAATTAGACCCTACTGGTCCTCCTCATGACCCATTATACTCTATAAATAATAATCAAGGGTTCCTACGTATATAAACCGGATTAAACATAAAAGGGAAAAATATTCAGTTTTCCAGGAGGGTCGATCGATCCAGGAAAGGGGTCGATCGATCGATCAAGCCCAGAAGCTGCATTTTTAAACCTACGGGTTTCATCTTCCAAATTACTCCAAAACACCATTAACGACTCTCAAACTACCAAACAACATTACCACTAGTTACATATACCTATACACATGATTTTCTACTTTAAATATGCCCAAATTCATCAAAGGTATGGAATTAATGGGGAAATCATCATTTTTTTTACAACAACCCTAATTTTCATAAAACTTTCATTCTTTTAAATTCTTTTCCAAATTTCTTGCTTCTAAACTCATACAAATCCATGGGCTATCTTCTACATACGATTGGGATGTCCAGAATATAAAATTTCCACCAAGACATGTGATTAAATCCTCAAATTCCTTAAATTCCTATATGAAACATGTGTATAACAATTCTATTCTAACATGGATGAAACAATAACTAAAAGAAAAGAAAGATAGATATTTGACTGAAAATTCAAGGGTTTGATTTGTGGATGAAAAATGTATGGTTATGTTCCTCTTCGTGTGATCTACGCTTTGGTGGTAGTGGAGATGCAAACAGATGCTTTCTTGGCCTTGGATTATTTGGAAAGCTTCCTACCTTCTTCTTTAATGGCCGTTCTTAATTTTTGTGCTTGTTAACCCTAAAAGCCTAACTCAAATGGCTGATATATCTAAGGGAAATTCGTCAGTTTAATTACCCAAAAAGACAAAATGTCCAAAATACCCTCTCGGGATGCAAATTAGGCCTAGAAATGCCCCGAGGCCCAAACTAAACCCTCGGGTATACTTTTCGGACTATTTTGACCCTTCCGGACACGTTTGCGTACTCAAAATAACCATATGGGTGACTTATAATTTATTCACTTTTAATAATAATAATTTAGTCCCGACACGACAGAGGCGCTTCCCGACTTGAATTTCCATAATTGCCATTTTATTCACTCGTAACAATTTTAATAAAATCAATCTTATATATTACTTTACTCATCTAGTAATATTAAACAAATTCTCAATAATTACTAACTCTCGTCACGCTAGTAAATATTTAAAATAATTTCTAGATTAATATTTAATTAATATCTCAATTTAAATTTAATAAATCCCCAAATTAAAAGCCATAAAAATACGGGGTATTACATACTTCCCCCTAATAATGGAATTTCATCCCGAAATTCAAAAAATAAGGCATATCTGGTAAGAATAGATCTGGATATCTTTCGCGCATATCTTCCTCGCGCTCCCAAGTGTATTCCTCCACATTATGATGCTCCCACTGGACCCGTACAAGTGGGACTACCTTTGACCTCAATTTCCTCTCGCTATGGTCTAGGATAGCCACTAGTCTCTCATCGTAAGAGATGTCGAGTTGTAAGTCAATTTCCTCTATCGCGATGTGGGTGTGGGCCATATCATCCCAAAGATATCGTCTCAATGATGAGATGTGGAGTACATCGTGAATGAGGTGCAAGTGCTCTAACAGCCCCAATATGTATGCCACCGGCCCAATCCTCTCGATATTTGGAAATGGTCCCACGTATCTCGGATCCAACTTCCCTTTCTTCCCAAACCTCATCACTCCTCTCATAGGAGGCACACGTAGTAATACTTGGTCCCCCACGTTAAACTCTTGGAAAGACCACTTTACATCAGTGTAGATTTTCTATCGGTCCTGGGATACCCAAATGTGACTCCTGATAAGCTTGATCCTAGCTAAAGTCTCCTAAATCACCTCTTCACCTAGCAACTTGTTGTCCCCCACTTATAGCCAACAAGCGAGAGAACGATAAGGTCTGTTATACAACGCCTCAAATGGGGCCATGCCGATCGTGAACAAATAAGAGTTATTATAAGAAAACTCCACCAGTGGAAGATACGACTCCCATCCTCCTCCAAAATCAAGGACACACATGCGTAGCATATCCTCCAACATCTGATTAGTACACTCTTTGTGTCCATCCGTCTGTGGGTGATAATCTAAACTCAACCTCAACTCTATACCCATGGCCTCCTGAAAGATATTCCAGAAGCGCGACACAAAAATCTTGTCTCTATCAGACACTATATCCAAGGGCACCCCATGTAGTCTAACGATCTCGACAATGAATAACTGTGCATACTAGACCGTGGTGTAGTCTGTCCATACTGGCAGAAAGTGAGATACCTTGGTCAACCGATCCACAATCACCCATATGGAATCGTGACCCCGATGTGATGCATTCAACCCAGTAATGAAGTCCATGGAAATACTTCTACCATTTCCACGTAGGTATCTCCAACGACTGAAGTAATCCTAGCGGTCTTTGGTGGTACACCTTTACCATCTGACAGGTAGGACATTTGGACACGAACTCTGCAATGTCCTTCATCCCACTCCACCAGTACTGTTGCCTCGTATCTTGGTACATCTCATCCCCCCATGGTGTACCACAAATCGGGATCCGTGTGACAGTGTCATAACTACATGACGTAAGTCTTCTCCCTCCGAGACCACTAATCTCTCATTAAATCTCAAACCCCCATCATAACTCACAGAATAGGACTCAGCACCCTCAGCTAAGAGCCGTACAATATGCTCCTGGTAAAAAGTATCCACCGCTTGTGCCTGCATTACCATCGTAACAATCTCGGGTGTGACTGACATAACAAATCTAAATGAACAGGCTACCGCATCCTGGTGTCCCAAGTCTTTCCACTTCGCTTTCTAAACGTCCGCTACGTCCCCTACCGATCTATAGCTTATCGTATCAGCAACCACATTAGCCTTCCCCGGATAATACTATATCTTGAACTGGTAGTCTTTCACAAACTCCAACCATCTACGCTGACGCATGTTCAACTCTCGCTGAGTGAACAAGTACTGCAGTGACTTGTGGTCTGTGAACAAGAGAAACTTCTCCCCCAATAAGTAATGTCTCCAAATCCATAGTGCAAATACGACTGCTACTAGCTCCAGGTCGTGGGTAGGGTAATTCCTCTCATGAGGCTTAAGCTTGAGGAGGCAAAAGCTATATCCTTCTCCTCCTGCTTAAGTACTCCCCCAAGTCCCCGTAAAGAGGCATCAGTGTACACCATATATTAGGCTCCCGGCTTGGGTAAAGCAAGAACTGGTGTCGAAGTTAACTTATCTTTCAGCTCATCAAAAGACAATTGACAAGCATCATCCCAAACATACGGAATTCCCTTGCGAGTCAGATTCGTCAACGGACCCACTATCTTAGAAAATCCTCGGATAAACCTCCTGTAGTACCCAACTAACCCCAATAAACTATGTACCTCTGTCGATATTGTGGGGTGTCCCCACTCCCTCACTGCCGACACTTTGCTCGGGTCAATCGATATCCCCAATTCCGACACAACATGCCCCCAAAATTGTACCTCCTGTAACCAGAATTCGCACTTCTCATACTTAGCATACAATTTATGCTCTCGTAGAGTCTGAAGAACTTGCCTTAAGGGATCGGCATGCTCCTCCTCGGTGTGTGAATAAATCAGGATGTCATCTATGAAAACAATGACGAATTGATCCAAGAACTCTCAGAACACTCGGTTCATTATGTCCATGAATACGACTGGAGCATTTGTCAGTCCAGATGGCATGACTCGAATTTCATAGACCCATATCTCGTTGAGAAAGCAGTCTTCGACACATCCTTCTCCCTAATCCGTAGCTGATGGTATCCTGATCTCAAATCTATCTTTGAAAATAAGGCCGATCCTCTCAGCTGCCCGAACATGTCATCGATTCGAGCTAGTGGATATTTATTCCGTATCGTGACCTTATTCATCTCCCAATAATCCATGCATAGCCTCAGTGAACCTTCTTTTTTCTTTACAAATAATACCGGATCACACCAAGGTGAGGTGCTCCTACGAATGAAGGCCTGACCTAACAGCTGCTCTATCTAATCCTGTATCTCCCTAATCTTCGCTGGAGCCATACGGTACAGTGCACTTGCTATCGGCCGAGTGCCCGACAATAAGTGTGACAACCCTGCCTTTTATATCTAATTTGATTAGCTACGCCCAATTAAATTAAAGCGGAGCGTCAATATGTTGCCATTAGAAACAAAATTTAAATAAATCCAGTAAAGTAAACATGTACACTCTCATATGTGTAACCAAATCATATAATAACCAATACATGCGGCCCAACACAAAATGGGAAAGAATAATACAACAATTCTCTCAAATACCAAGTATAACAACATGATATCAATCTCTGATACCACCCTCAAGAAAAGGGAAACAAGCGACATAAATTAAAATAGAATAACTCCACGGCTATAGGAATCCTAAGATTGATATGATCCCATCAAGCTCCATAGTCTATTGTCCATCGGGACGAGGACCTGTCATATATTATATATATAGGAGAGGAGAAAGAAGCAAGATAGACGAACGTCAAAGCAAGAAAACAATCTATAAGATTATAAGATGTACTTATAATGAAAGCACACTAGTCATTACTCGTCTCCAGTAATTAAGTTGTTCAATTACCCAACCAATGTTCCTATGTCGTGACTACCCAACCCAAACTCGAGTAACGTGTAGTCTCATATCGTATCATGATTAATTATTATTAATCTCATTTCAGTATTTAACGTATCAAAATATTTCCTTCAAGTATAATATCAAATGCATCGATTCGGGATATTATTTTAAGACACAAGCATAATATCTCACACAACAAGTCATATCGGGTCACTATCGTTACTCGGGGGAACAAGTCGTAACACTAGGCCTACACACGAATACTCCCCAATATTACGTGGTAAGGGCAATCGTACTAAGTCCTAAATAACATGGCATTTCAAGGTCTTTCTATCCGACCCGCATTACAATCATGTGTCCGGTTCCGGTGGTTTATCTCCGACACGACACTCGAGCGAAACCTAACCGGATCAATCACAAAAAATCGCATTCAACATGTGCCTACGTCGACCGGAGGACTAGTCTAGTGTATAGTCGACAATATACATGTAAAACAATTTCACGCTTATGTATATATACAATCGTGTCAAGTCTCTTACTCGAGTTATACAATAGTCATTATTTATCATATAACATAATTTACATCATTAATTTACTAATTCAACATCAAATCCTTTCAAGGTTATATATCCCTAATAACCTTAAGTATGTGATCAAGTTAGGATATTAGGCACAACACCACAATTATCTTACTAACAACATGAAAAATATTATCACACTTATTTCAACAACAAGCTGCACAGAATTTCAAATACAGATTCGAGGCTCTTCCCATCCGTTTTTGGAAAAACTTAAAACTAGAAAGTTGTCCGGAACGTGATTTTCTATAAGAACGCGTGGGCACGTTTCCATAGCCTACATAAACCAGACCCAAAACTAATATATAATATTTGCCCCTGTTTTCGACAACTTTCTGCCCAGAATTTTAAAACGTCGATTTGAGGCTTTTCCGATCCGTTTTTGGAAAACTTAAAATTACAAAGTTGTTCGGAATGTGATTTTCTACAAGGACACTCTAGCACGCTACCATAGCCTAGTTAAAACAGACCCGAAACTAATATATACAGTACGAACCTGTTCACGACAACTTTCTGCACAGAATTTTAAAATGCCGATTTGAGATTTTTTCGATCCGTTTTCGGAAAAACTTAAAACTACAAAGTTGTTCAAAATATGATTTTCTACCAGGCTTTCGGACGAAACATCCATTTTCGTAACCAAAACCACTCAAAACAGTTTTTAATATGACGATTTACTTAATTTCATAGATTTCTAAAATTCAAGAGATTGTTCTACATCTCAATCCCTGTAATGATGTTATTGCATTTGAATCTACATGGATGATGATCCTAATACATTGCATATCATTTTTAACATCAACTTCATATTAATTTAGGGATCCAAATACATGTTCATGTGAAATTTCATTATAGATACATAATATACACATATAGGTTATTAACTAGCCTTGGATTTTATGGAGAAGTTGAATCTTCTTGAAATCCCCTTAGCTTTCTTCTCTTCTTACTCTCTCTCTCTACTAAACCCTAGCCCCCATTGTGAAATGATAAAGTGAAGATTTCTTCTCTTCTTTTCTATTTATACCTAGGGTTAGTTTATTTACAAAAATGCCATTGCCCCAAATTTAACTCTCTCGATTCTTTTACACGTTAATTCGCTTCTAATATTTAAGTCGCACATTCGTGTCTCAATGAATTCATTTTAACTTTTCATTTCCAATCATTTTGAATATATATATTGACATAGTTTCATTTCCAAATATTTCGAATATATACACTGAAATTATTTTTTTTTCAATTTCAATTCAATCAAAAATACGGGGTATTACATTCTCCCCCTTTACGAACGAGATTTCTCCCTCGAAATCCAAATTAAAACAAATCAATTCAAGTCAAGTAAGTTAGTTTCGCACGTACCATCAATGAAGAGATATGGGTGACTAATTTGCAAGTCATCCTCTCTCTCCCAAGTGGCCTCAGACTCATCATGATTACTCCACATAACACGAACAAAAGGAATAACTTTTGACCTCAACTGTTGCTCACGACGATCTCGGATCCTGACCGGCCTCTCCTCATAGCTCCCATTGGGTTGTAGCTCAACCCCATCTAACTCTATGTGTAGGTGTGAGTCCTCGGAACATAAGAACTTCCTCAACATGGATACATAAAAAAAATAGCGTGTACCCGCTGGAGCTAGTAGGGTAGGGCTAAACGGTAGGCAACTGATCCCACCCTACCCAACACTATAAACGAACCCATATATGGCGTTGAAAGATTCCCTTTGGAACCAAAACGAACAACGCCTCTCATTGGTGAGACCCTCAATAGCACTTGGTCCCCAATAACGAACTCTAACTTCCTCTGCCTTATGTTAACATAAGTCTTTTGACGATCTTGCGCGGTCTTCATCCGTGCACGAATCAAGTCAACCTTCTCCGAGGTCTCCCTAACAATATTCAAACCCAACATCCGGTGCTCTCTGAACTCCAACCAATATATAGGGGATCGATAAGACCTATCGTAAAAGTCCTCATATGGTTCTATGACAATAGTTTGTCTGATAACTATTATTGTATGCGAACTCCACAAGTGGTAAATGTGTATCCCAACCACCTTTGAAGTCCAATACACAAAATCATAGCATGTCCTCCAAAATTTGGTTTACCCGCTTCGTCTGAGCATTAAATTGAGGGTGGAACGCAATACTTAAACTCAAATGAACTCCCATCGCCTCCTGAAGACCACCCCAAAAGTGCGAGATGAAGACACGGCCACGGTCGGACACGATATCACGCGGTACCCCATGCAACTTCACAATCTATAATAAAAATCATGGCATACTGTGTTACCGTATAATCCATCATCACTAGAAGGAAAGATCCACCTTTGCAGTCTGTCGATGTTGACCCAAATCGAGTCATGACCGCACTGCGATCTTGGCAACCTAATAATGAAATCCATGGAGATACTTTCCCATTTCTAACTTACAACCGAAGTCTCACCACAAAGCCTAACATAACTGAACTAATAAGCTAATCCAGAAATCAATACCCCCAAGTCCCGACTTGCTAAGTTTCATGCGTGGAGTGTCTTGCAAGCGAAATCCAAATAAGGAACCCTCCGATACACTACTGTCAGCTTGTCGAGATAAGGAATTTGTCAACTCAAGACCCCTAGTGGTACAAGAATCATCTAACTCCACAAAAACACTTAGCTCTGGACTCAACGGTTCATCACACAACAAATAATCCAACTTCGCCTATTCAATACAGATGTCACTATTCATAATCATGCTTCGATACTCAACTCAGAATCAACTAACAGATGGTACCGAAATCTCAAAAGCCAACTCTACTCCGAGTTGTCAATAACACTTGCCTTGCACTTATATTTATGGTGAGCTAACCGATATGACAACCCTTATTATCCACTAAGGTTGAAGATGTGCATAAGCATACAACTTCTATGCACTTACAAATATTGTTCCATCTTTCTAAGTCTTGACTTAGGTAAATAATATCAGCAAGGCTCATACTCTCTCGAACAAGACAACATCGACAAAGTTACATTCTGGGTGATCAAAGATCCCTCACCTAAGGGTTTCGAACTAACCCGAGATGCAATATTCCCCCTTGCACCCCCCACTTCTCACAGTTTGGTCACTCTAACCCAAGGCGACAGACCCTCGCTTGATTCGACTTATCGCTTTTTTGTTAAAAACACGTATAGGAATTCAACCTATCTGACAGGATTTTCCTTGGACTGTGAGTATATTAGAATTTTTTCACCGAACATGAAATGAACTTGGTTCTTCAAATCACGAATAAGGCTTGTACATTTGCCAAGAAACGAGGTAAGACAAAAAATTCCCACTTATCCTACAAAATCAGAATATAGGATTTGGCACACTTACTATTCGAATACTCATCTTCCAGAACACTAGCGCTACCTGGTCTTTATAAAGAACAGTGTGTTATCCAACATATCAAGGGTCGTAAATATAAGGTAGCGGGTACCTTCATGTACCGTGACCCCAATTAACACTTAGTAATCCACACATAACTGAAGTAAAAATTAAATATCTTACGAACCCATTCACGGGTGTTTGCCCATGAGTACACACCCTCCTTACAAAACTTCTTAACAGCGGTCGAAACACTCTTTTGTTGTCCTCCTACAGTGGAGGTTATGACAACCATTTCAATGAATGGTCCGAAATTTGGAATCCGAAAATGTCTCAATCCTTGCTATCAATGACGACACTCAGTTGGTAACACTATCATCAGTCAACCGAAAATTGACCAAGCTACACACGACTCTACCATTATCAAAAGACCATCAAGACCATTCTATGACTATTCACTAGTCTAGACATCACCAAAATCGAACATCTTACACTGATTTCGGAACACGTCTGTAATCACCCACGGTCTAAGTAAACATAATGTCACTAACTACTCACACGTGCTCTAATTCACATTAATACATAATGAGGGCCACAATATAGCCACATTCCCATATCTGATGGATTCAAAATCAAGCACCACCATTATCACGGTGCAACAAATTAGTACCCCAATCACCGGGTGATAACATAAAATCAAACTTGTGGATATATCACCAACTTAAGCAATCACATTCGCATAAAATGAAACACCTATTGAACACTCCCTCGTGATGTTCTCACTCGACAAATCATCCCTAGAGATTCGCTACTCATCGTAGGGTTCACAACTGGTAACTCCAACTCAAGTCCATCCCTTAGCACACCCAAATTCATGTTCCTCTCTCGACATCGTTTAATAAATATACCGGTTCTACAAAGCAAGATAACCACATCTTATCGAACACTAATTCTAATCTAGGGATTTATGAATAACACTAAACTCCATTCATTGCCAAATACCGAAATAAAACTCCCTTGATAATTTTGGACTTCTCCAATGTCAATCCTCGTATAACCTTGCGATACAAACTTCCTCATCCCTACTATCCATGGCCAAGACATCGCAACATTACTGATACCTTCTCACGAGCTTGTTCGGGATAACTCATCGAAATATTCCACTCTGAACATGTGAGTCCTCAACCCACTAAAATATCTTGTGCATGACCGAACACACACCTAATCGGCCTTAAGTTCATTCCATTATGAAATTTATCAGACCAGAACACTATGGCACCACTGTGCCACCCCAATGCGACATCTATGGCTTGTGTGGACAACGTGTAGGTTTACATGCCTACCAAACTTCCCTGATACCAATACAATATTTCAAGGATAATTACTTATCCATTCCAGATTCAAACTCATGAATCTCCCATTGAACATCATTAAAGAGATGAATCTAGTTCGTGCTTTTCACAAGTATGATAACACTCTTGCGTAAACCAAAATTGGACCCCTCAGGTCATCCTTTCATGGTGTGGGACATACACTGATTTGGAGTAGTCCTATCTCAAATCACAACCCCTCCTTTACATGTTCATGAGTAATAATATACTCTTATTATCACAAGACTTACTTCGTTAACCATTCACTTATTAATACATCGTCAAATACCTCAACAGTCTGTCCATTACGGGTGGAGCGCGATAATTTCTTCTCACGAAAATGTCACAACAACAACTGGACCATATCATTTTGAGGTGTTCCATATCTAAAGCTCTACCCTTCCATATTGGAAACAACTTCAGACAACTACATGCGCAAGTGGTACCAACAACTCAGTGGTACTACAGGGTGGGCTATAATTTATACCAACTTCTTTATAGTCATAAGAGCGATGATATTCAAAGTTGATAATGCATAGCAAATGTACGGGTGTTTCCTCCCCTTAAAGCACCAAAAGTCAACTCAATCATTGAGTTCAACATCGATTTTCTCGCCTATTGGTGGGCGAAGAAACTACGATAGTTGCATGCGAATTACGGTCTCTTAAAATTCTTAGACCCTTTGCTCTCCTAGAGTCCACGTCTTATTAAATCACCATCTTAAAAGATAGTAAGTGAACACGTATCCTAAAAACAATTATTGAAGTGGAGGACTAGTCATAATTATAACAAGTACTCACACACAGACCTCACGTGTACTATCATGTGGTCGATCGAAGATTCACCTCATGCGTGGGACGTCTCACGAATGAAATCCAAACAAGGAACCCTCCCTATACATAAGGCTAGCTCCGAATCGTCCGTCAAAATCGTAGCGTGAAGATCTTCCAAGTCATCGAATACAATACCCAATCGCAAGGCTCTACATATCAAGGAAATGATGCACGAAAAACGTAACGAACGCCCTCAGATCTCTAAAGGCTCTAAAATCGTGCTCTGATACCAACTGTGACAACCCTACTTTTTATATATAATTTGGTTAGCTACGCCCAATTAAATTAAAGCGGAGCGTCAATATGTTGGCATTAGAAACAAAATTTAAATAAATGCAGTAAAGTAAACATGTACACTCTCATATGTGTAACCAAATCATATAATAACGAATACATGAGGCCCAACACAAAATGGGAAAGAATAATATAACAATTCTCTCAAATACCAAGTATAAACAACATGATATTAATCTCTGATACCACCCTCAAGAAAAGGGAAACAACCGATATAAATTAAAATAGAATAACTCCACGGCTTGAGGAATCCTAAGATTGATATGATCTCATCAAGCTCCATAGTCTATTGTCCATCGGGACGAGGACCTGTCATATATTATATATATAGGAGAGGAGAAAGAAGCAAGATAGACGAACGTCAAAGAAAGAAAACAAGCTATAAGATTATAAGATGTACTTATAATGAAAGAACACTAGTCATTACTCGTCTCCAGTAATTAAGTTGTTCAATTACCCAACCAATGTTCCTATGTCGTGACTACCCAACCCAAACTCGAGTAACGTGTAGTCTCATATCGTATCATGATTAATTATTATCAATCTCATTTCAGTATTTAACGTATCAAAATATTTCCTTCAAGTATAATATCAAATGCATCGATTCGGGATATTATTTTAAGACACAAGCATAATATCTCACACAACAAGTCATATCGGGTCACTATCGTTACTCGGGGGAACAAGTCGTAACACTAGGCCTACACACGAATACTCCCAAATATTACGTGGCAAGGGCAATCGTACTAAGTCCTAAATCACATGGAATTTCAAGGTCTTTCTATCCGACCCGCATTACAATCATGTGTCCGGTTCCGGTGGTTTATCTCCGACACGGCACTCGAGCGGAACCTAACCGGATCAATCACAAAAAATCGCATTCAACATGTGCCTACGTCGACCGGAGGACTAGTCTAGTGTATAATCAACAATATACATGTCAAACAATTTCATGCTTATGTATATATACAATCGTGCTCTTACTCGAGTTATACAATAGTCATTATTTATAATATAACATAATTTATATCATTAATTTACTAATTCAATATCAAATAATTTCAAGGTTATATATCCCTAATAACCTTAAGTATGTGATCAAGTTAGGATATTAGGCACAACACCACAATTATCTTACTAACAACATGAAAAATATTATCACTTATTTCAACAACATGCTGCCCAGAATTTAAAATGCAGATTCGAGGCTCTTCCCATCCGTTTTTGGAAAAACTTAAAACTAGAAAGTTGTCCGGAACGTGATTTTCTATAAGTACGCTTGGGCATGTTTTCATAGCCTGCATAAAATAGACCCAAAACTAATATATAATATTTACCCCTGTTTTCGATAACTTTCTGCCCAGAATTTTAAAACGCCGATTTGAGGCTTTTCCGATCCGTTTTTGGAAAAACTTAAAACTAAAAAGTTGTTCGGAATGTGATTTTATATAAGGACGCGCTAGTACGCTACCGTAGCCTGGTTAAAACAGACCCAAAACTAACATATACAGTTCGGACCTGTTCACGACAACTTTCTACGCAGAATTTTAAAATGCCGATTTGAGACTTTTCCGATCCGTTTTCGGAAAAACTTAAAACTACAAAGTTGTTCAGAATCTGATTTTCTACCGGACATTGCGGAAGAAACATCCATTTTCGGAACCAAAACAGCTCAAAATAGTTTTTAATATGATGATTTACTTAATTTTATATATTTTTAAAATTCTAGAAGTTGTTCTACATCTCAATCCCTATAATGATGTTATTGCATTTGAATCTACATGGATGATGATCCTAATACATTGCATATCATTTTTAACATCAATTTCATATTAATTTAGGGATCCAAATACATGTTCATGTGAAATTTCATTATAGATACATAATATACACATATAGGTTATTAACTTGCCTTGGATTGTATGCAGAAGTTGAATCTTCTTGAAATCCTCTTAGCTTTATTCTCTTCTTACTCTCTCTCTCACTCTAACAAACCCTAGCCCCCATTGTGAAATGATAAAATGAAGACTTCTTCTCTTATATTCTATTTATACATAGGGTTTGTTTATTTACAAAAATGCCATTGCCCCAAATTTAACTCTCTCGATTCTTTTACACGTTAATTCGCTTCTAATATTTAAGTCGCACATTCGTATCTCAATGAATTCATTTTAACTTTTCATTTCCAATCATTTTGAATATATATACTGACATAGTTTCATTTCCAAATATTTCGAATATATACACTGAAATAGTTTTTTTTTTCCAATTTCAGTTCAATAAAAAATGCGCGGTATTAAATTAAGTCTATGACGAAATCTATCTCTCGAATGGGGGGTAGGCCCAGTATCTCCTAAAATACATTCGAAAATTCACGAAAGACTGGAATCCAATCTAGGGGAATCACAATCTCCTTAGAGGTATCCTCCTCTATTTAGTAAAAATGGGTTGAAGATCCTCCATCTGGGAGAGGCATCGCCACTAAAAACATCTCCTGCCCCAGAATGGCAAAAATGATAATCCTACCGAAATAATCTATCATGGCTCTGTATGTGGCGAGACAATCCATGCTAATAATAACATCGTGCTCATGCATCTCTAAGACTAGCATGTCTGCCGGTAAAATCAAGCTACCAATCTCAACCCCTACACCCCAGAATATAAAGAAAATTAAAGACCCATTCCCCAGTGGTGAGTCTACGCATGTCACAGTGCTCTCTATCATGTCTAATAACCCTAAGGCCTGTGCAAAATGAGTAGCTATAAAATAGTGCGACGCCCCAGTATCAAATAAAACCCGATCCATAGTGCCATGGATTGGAAATGTACCCTCAATCGCGGGTGGTGCCTGAGGTGCTGTTGCTTGGTGGACGTTATAGACACATCCATACTGCAATTGGTCCTGCTGAACTGGTGTTACTAGGATGGCTGGTAGGGCTGGCGCCTGAGCTGGCGCTGGGAGGGCGACTGGAAATAATGGTCTCTACGGCTCATTATGGGCACCCTACTGCAGTGGGGACCTATCCCCCTCTGGGAAATCCTGGCGCCTATGGCCATTATTTCCACATTCAAAACATCTGCCTCTGAAGTTACCTCCCTCTGCCCCTACTGACCATGACTCTGTTGTCCGTTACCACCCCTCCACTGGCCCTGCTGAAAACACTGATGGCCTTAATGGCCCTACTGCTGACGGTGCTGGCCCTGCTGACTAGACTGTCCCTACAAACCATGCTTAAATCCCTCAAACCCCTATCTGGAATCACCTGATTAGAATCGCTTGGCAGGGTCCCCCTGATGGGAACTCTGCTCACTCTGACGGGTCTGTCCCTGGGCTGTTGGTGGCCCACCAGTACTATTGCCCCTGTCCTGCCCTACTGGCTGGACTCCCCCACTCGTTTACTCCCATATGATGGAAGCGGTGATCCTAACAGTACAATAAAGCAGCGTTGATTACGTCAGTGTAAGTACTCAATGATAGAAGACATATGAGGTGTTGATGAATTCTCGAAGTAAATCCATCTATAAACAATCGTATCTTATTCTCCTCAGTGGGTGCCTCATCCGGCACTATAGTGAGAAGTCTGGTAAACTCCTCTTTGTACTCAGCAACAATAATACTCTCTTGTTTAAGGTTCAGTAACCTCCACCTCATCTCAGACTGCACGGTGGATGGGAAGTACTTGCGGTCAAACTGCAATCAAAATGACTGAATCGTGATGGTATCCCTCTCATCCAAGGTGGTGGTGGACTCCTACCACTGCAAAGCATCCCCCACTAACTTGAAAGAAGCTAATAATTATTTTTGCACATCGGTGCACTCATACATGCGCAGATGCCTTTGAGTATCCTTCTTCCATTGGCTAGCGATAACTATGTCCGAGCTACCCGAGAACTCCTAGGAATGCACCTTCTGAAAGGCATCCCTAACCTGCTCCCATGCAGTGGGAAGCTGTACCGGTACTGGCACTACTGCCTGAATCTGGGATGGAGCCTACTGCACCACCGCTAATGCGGCATTCACTGCCTGAGAAAAAATGGTGGCTACCTCAGTTGCGTTCAACATTCCCTGATCCAGAGCTGTCTCAGGGTACGCGTCTCGGAGGCATCTGAAATGAGAAGGAAGTTTATTAGTCTAAAGTTATTATCAAATCTTAAATAGCTGAAGACGTATGCGTAAATACAAGAATACAACAGTCCTAAAATAGGGCTCTAAATCAAAGACGCGAAGCTGAAAGAGAAATAAGCCGTACAGATTGTAAAGGAAACTAGAACTTGATGCTCTGATACCACCTGTGACACCCCGCCTAATTAAATATCGGGTGATCAGTCCTTTCTTAAATTAAAATCAAGGTGAACGGTTGGTTCATTCTTAGCATCATTGTCTCAAAATAAAATTTCCAATTTAAACACCCTAAATAATTATGCTAAGTGTCAAAACAATTTAAAACCTTATTTATGTTTTATTAAATTCCAATATGAAAACCTTTTTAATAACCAACAGTTTAAGAATCACATAAATACAAAGGATGGCAATGAACAAACAATAATTAAACCATCTAGATGAACCACACAGTATTTAAAACTACAAATGAAATCATCCTGATCAGAGTTAACTTCCAAAGAGTACCAAATAATGGAACTAACATAAACATAAATCTCTGACAAATCCAAACTGAACAGGAAAACGGGCGACACATGCCCTAACAAAGAAGAACTAAAATAAGAGCAGAATCAACGAAGAGGTCGTCTAAAGCAAGGGCCTGCAACTTCCACTTAAGCTGCAACACGTCCAATCCAAAGAGCATAAGCATGATGCCCCTGTGGTTGGTCACCTGTAATACACACACACACACACACACACACACACACACACACACACATATATATATATATATATATATATATATATATATATATATATATATATATATATATATATATATATATATATATACAAGAGAGAGAGAAATGATAGTAAACGGGTCAGATCCCGAGTGTAAAACAGTTTAAAATAGTTTAGCAAGTATTTAAATTGATTATCGGCTAATGTAACAACCATGTTAGTATGTGACACTCTCTTGAGAATTGTCACCTCTCATCTAGTGTGCACGTCTACTGTACTACTAAACTCATAAATTTATCTTAAGTTAATTTCCCATAAAGTTTTATCTCGAGAAGTAGGAAGGTTATGATATTTAGTTTTAGAAAATCACTCTTCAAGATTTATTAGGTTACTTAGAGTAACACTATATCGTACAAAGTTCCCGAACACTTATTAAAAAGTTGGAGTATTTATTCATTATTTAACTACTTATATGCATAGTAGAAAGTTTCCCTATATGAGTATATATATATATATATATTAGTCAC
The DNA here is from genome assembly GCA_949130495.1 of Sambucus nigra. NCBI lineage: Eukaryota > Viridiplantae > Streptophyta > Magnoliopsida > Dipsacales > Adoxaceae > Sambucus > Sambucus nigra. Next base: position 483,374,144 of record OX422216.1, read on the forward strand.
TCATATATTATATATACTAACGGCACCACACATAAATTATATTGTGTTGGCATACTCTGCTATCAAGTCCCCGTACCACTCGTACTAAGGGAAAGAATTGCTTGATCGATCGATCGACCCCTTTCCTCGATCGATCGACCCCTTTCCTCGATCGATCGACCCCTTTCAAGGTTTAAACCTACGGGTTTCATCTTCTAAATTACTCCAAGAAACCATTAACGAATTTCAAATTCCCAAACAACATTACCCCAAGTTACATATACCTATATACATGTTTTTCTACGTTAAACATGTCCAAATTCATCAAAGGTATGGAATTAATGGGGTAAATCATCATTTTGTTTTACAAGAACCCTAATTTTCATAAAACCTTCATTCTTTTTAATTTTTTTCCAGATTTCTTGCTTCTAAACTCATACAAATCCATGGGTTATCATCTACATACGATTGGGATGTCCAGAATATATTAATTTCCACCAAGACATGTGATTAAATCCTCAATTCCTCAAATTCCTTTAGGCAACATGTGTATAACAATTCTAATCTAAATGGATGAAATAATAACTAAAAGAAAAGAAAGATAGATACTTGCCTAGAAATTCAAGATCTTGATTTGTGGATGAAAAAGGTATGGTTGCATTCCTCTTCGTTGTTATCTACGCTTTGGTGGTAGTGGCGGTGCAAACGGATGCTTTCTTGGCCTTGGATTATTTGGAAAGCTTCCTACCTTCTTCTCTAATGGCCGTTCTTAACTTTTGTATTTGTTAAACCTAAAAGCCTAACTCAAATGACTGATATATCTAAAGGAAATTCGTGGGTTTAATTACCCAAAAAGACAAAATGTCCAAAATACCCTCCCGGGATGCTAATTAGGCTTAAAAACACCCCAATGCCCAAACTAAACCACCGAGTATACTTTTCTAGCTATTTCGCCCCTTCCGTACACGTTGGTACACTCGAAATGACCATACGGATGACTTATAATTTATTCACTTTTAATAATAATAATTTAGTCCCGACACGACATAGGCGCATCCCGACTTAAATTTCCATAATTTCCATTTTATTCACTCGTGACAATTTTAATAAAATCAATCTTATATTTTACTTTACTCATCTAGTAATATTCAAAAAATTCTCAATAATTACTAACTCTCATCACACTAGTAAATATTTAAAATAATTTTTGAATTAATATTAAATTAATATCTCAATTTAAATTTAATAAATCCCCAAATTAAAAGCCATAAAATTTTGAGATATTACATTAGGCTTGAAAATATGCCCCTAGGCGGAAAACCCAAAACAACCCCCAAACGACACTACAAAGGGCACGAACAGCTCACACGGGACCAATGTAACTTATTGGAACCAACCGCATAGTCATGAGACTCCCAGTTTGATAATATGACTAAAATTTAAAAATGGAAACACTTAGGCTGTAAAACGTTCCCCTAGAATGAACCCAAAACAACCTCCAAATGGCCCCATAAGGTCCATGAACACCTCGCATGGGATCAATGTAACTCATGGCAACCGATCGTATAGTCTCGAGACTCCCAATTTGAGAATAGGACTAAAATTATGAAATAAGTAGACTTGGGGTTAAAAACGTGCCCCTATGGGTAAAAAACCTAAAATAGCCCCTAATCGGTCCCGCAAAGGGCAAGAACAATTCGCACGAGATCAATATAACTAGTGGGAAATGATCACCTAGTCAAAGGACTCCCGGTTTGAGAACATGACTAAAATTTGAAAATAAGCAAACTTAGGCTTGAAAATGGGCCCCTAGGGGAAAAACCAAAACAACCCCCAAACGGTCCTGAAAGGGGCACGAACACATCGTACGAGACCAATGTAACTCATGGGAACTGATCGTATAGTGACGGGACTCCCGGTTTGAGAACATGACTAAGATTTGTAAATGAACAGACATAGGCTTGAGAACGTGCCCATATAGGGAAAATCCAAAACAACCCCCAATCAGCCCCGCGAGGGGTACGGAGACCTCATACTGGAGTAATGTAACTCGTGGAAACTAACCGTGTAGTTACGGGGCTCCCAATTTGAGAACATGACTAAAATTTAGAATTAAGCAGACTTTAGATTGAAACCGTGCCCCTAGGGGAAACCCAAAATAACCCTCAAATGGCCTCGCAAAGGGCACGAAATCCTCGCATGGGTGTAATGTAACTCGTTGGAGCCGTACGTGTAGTCACGGGACTCCCAATTTGAGAATAGCACTAAAAATTGGAAATAAGTAGACTTAGTCTTGAAAATGTGCCCCTAGGGAGGGAACCCCAAAACAACCTCGAAACAACCTCGCAAGGGGCACATAGACCTCACATGGGACCAATATAACTCGTGGGAACTGACCGTGTATTCATAAGACTCACGATTTTAGAATAGGAATAAAATTTGGAAATAAACATACTTAGGATTGAAAATTTGCCTCTAGGGGGAAACCTAAAACATCCCCTAAACGGCCTCGCAATGGGCACGATCACCTCGCATGGGACTGATGTAATTCGTAGGAATGGACATCGTAGTCACGAGACTACCGATTTTAGTACATGATTATAATTTGGAAATAAGAAAACTTAGTCTTGAAAATGTTCCCCTTTGGGGGAAAATCCAAAACAACCCCCAAATGACCCCGTGCGGGGGACGAAGAACTCGCACGGGAACAATGTAACTTTTGGGAACCGATTGCGTAGTCATTGGATTCCCGGTTAGAAAATAGGAAAAAAAGTTTTAAATAAGCGGTCTTTGGATTGAAAATGTGCCCCCGGGAGGAAACCCACAATAGCGCCCAAACGGCCTCGCGAGGGGCAAGAACGCCTCGCACTCGTTTAATGTAACTAGTGGGAACTTACCGCATTGTCATGGGACTCTCGGAAGGGGCACGAAAACCTCACATTTTTTTTTCGAGGATGCCTAATTTTTTTTTCATATGGATATGGTCACGGCCTAAATTTATGTCCACATTTAAAAAAAATAGGGGTCACAGACTTGGGCCACAACCATTCTGTGACCCTCTGCCCACCACTGGTCATGACCAAAAGCCCGTGACCGGGAACCATTTAGTGCCCCATGCTACAGGTCGTGACCATCGACTTTTATCGGGGATAATGCCCGTAACCTAGAGCCGTAGTAATGGCCAAAATATGTGACCATTTCCGATTTGTGGTGTAGTGCCAATAGTTTTATGTAATTTAAGGAAAATAGAAATGTTTACTTAATAAATCTCCATGAGATGATAACTTTGCTACTAAGGTAGACAATATCCTGCCTTTAATTGTTCCTTGTGAGGATCTCATAGGTAACTTACATTTATATAACCAAATAGACGTGGATGTTTATATTTAAAAATATCACATCAATAGTTACACTAAGGTCTCTCATAATATTATTAATACTAGTCGCATGTTTTTAAGTTAATGGTAATTATTCTTTATCCGGAGATTGAGTGCGAAAACTATGTACAGTGTCATGCATTGTGATGTGTAACAACACACTAATAACGTACAAATATGGTACTTTTGGACCAAAGCTAACAATGCACTTATAACTTAAATATGATACTTCTGGACCAAAATTATTTTGTGATCTTCTTTATGGCAGTATTGATATTTTAATATCCAAAGGCCGGAGACCATAACAATACTAAGATGGTGTGCTTTATATAAGCTAAAACATTGCAGGAAATTTTTAAATCCATTTGACTAATGGATCAGTGTTTTACCAAAATTACACTCGATTTATAGGCGAGACAATAACTATTACCCTATTGTCTTTTATTTTTGAATTTTTTGTTTAGGCAATTCATATTTTTATTGATCTCGTCAGGAGATCAGCCTTTTTAAGGATATTTGTATAATGACACATTGTCATATATGATTATTTTCATACAATTCATTAGATAAGTATTTGTTAAGACGGACATACATACATCCTTCCGGATTGCTTTTAGTTGTACAATGAACATCTTAGTCGAATTGAGTACGTACTACTTGGATTTGCTTTAGGAAAAACAAATTCCTTTGGGATTTTTATATGGATCCGTTGTCTGAGTCCCGTGTAAATAAGGAGCTATCATATTCATGAGTCTCATATCCAATATATTTTAAAAACTTCTAAGCTATTTAGATATCTGGAAATTATTTACGGTCGTAACAAGAGAGCATGCTTTTTTTAACATTAATCTTCTATTTCTTCAGGAAAACTTGTGCCATAAGTCATGCATTGTTTATTTTCTTACTTCCCTTTCTTATAATCACCCATTCGTAACCTTAGGGGTTAAAATCTTATGGGGTTTTCTTTATAGGTCCTAATACACCATATTTATTTAGAGACTCGAATTATGCCATTTTGGCATTTTCTTATATTTGGCCAGTATATTATTTGTCGTCATTCAATTATAGTACGTGGATATGTATTATCACTGCCCTTTAATATTTGTAGCTATAAAATATATAATTATATCATCATTCGCGATCCCACTTTCCATTTATATATATATATATATATATATATATAGAAAGTCTCCTACAAGGACTCCTTATGGTGCAGACCCCGAAACACACCATTTTTTTAAAATAGTAAAAAAAAATTATTTTTTTATGAAACTTCATGGATACGATGTTCAGGGTCAGAAGATCCTCTCTAATTTTTTTCATCAAAAAATTCAATAAAAAAACCATTGAGATGAGGTGATATGTAAAAAAATTGTATAAATATTCATTTTCAACCGTTGAAATGTTGGGTCGGTGCCAGCTAATTTATTGATTGAATTTTTTGATGAAACTTTATGGATATTATCTTCTCACTATCCAGATCATATCCATGAAAGATTATAAAAAAATTCAATTAAAAAGTGGGTAAGATGGTCGTCAACATTTCAACGGTCGAAAATGCATATTTATACCATTTTTTTTACATATCACATCATCTCAATGTTTTTTTTTGAATTTTTTGATGAAAAAATTGGAGATGATATTCTCACCGTAGAGATCATATCCATCAAGTTTCATCAAAAAATTCATTTTTTTACTATTTTAAATAAATAGTATGTAGCAGGGTCTGCACTATAAGCAGTCCTTACAAGAGAGGGCCTCTATATATATCATTGTTATTATTTACATTTTCCTAATTCAGGGGCTTAATAGTCACTTCAGGGACTTTTACCCTTTCATAGACAATAAATAATTTCGGAGATTTAGATAAAGTGGATCGTTTGTTCATAACCTATTCTAGAGTGTTACATATAACCTCTCTTGGACAGTTATCTAGGCATGACTTTATTTTATCTCCACTATGAGGGTATCAAATAGTTGTAACCTATAGGTCTGCCACACTCTTGGAGTGTAACCAATTTATTTGTTGCATAATTTAAACTTTCTTATGTTGGGTTAATGATTATAGCAGGAGTATTATCAGCTAGTACATGTAACTTGGTCATTTTTCTTGGCAAATTAAATGCATCTAACATTTACAATCACTTGATATTGCAATATTTATTACGCTTAATTTTCACATGAATCGGTAAAGGGTTTCAAATGAGATAAAGTGGAAGTATTCTACGATGATTCTCATCGTTATTAGGAAATAATCAGTCTTTATTAACTAATAGTTTTGCATGAATGATCAACACTTTAACTACGTTCTTCCCTCCCCCTAACAATGGGAAGCATGTCTTATCGATATAAAATTTCAGAAAACTGGTTGCAAACATTTTCTTTGTCAACGGTTCAGAATAACAGATTATAAAGGGTGAAACACAACCAACATTTACATACCCCTGTGATATCAATAGTTATAAAAGATTTTGTGAAGTAAATATATGTATCAATTACAACCATAATTATAGGTTTATGAAAAGCAATTAATGTGACAAAAATGGTCATTGTATAATATCAAAATAGTTGAACCATGAAACTTCAGGCTCATAAAAATGTACAATTCTACAATAATAAATGTTGTATTTTATGACCCCGTGAATAATGCAATGATTGATTTCTAATGTAAGATTTTGGCTTCCAACACTAGAAGAATGTAAAGGTACATTGAATTGCTAAATTTAATATGGTACCCATATATTCTCATGACTAGATATCATAAATAATTTCTTCAGGAATTTCTTTCGTATAAAACATTCTTATAAATGGGCAGAGTAGCAGGTGATAAAATCACGTAGGCTCTTCTAGATCCTTTGATTATTTTAGAATGTCCAATTATGGTGGAGATATTAGTTGTATTTCATACCAAGTCTATAAAAAACTTCTGCTTTTTCATACTAACATGGGTTTTCTATTGTGTGCCAGATAAATATCACTACATAATAACAATTCACAATTGTAAATTTTAATATTCAAGGTAGATAATAAAGTGTGTAAAGTGAGTCCAAATATATATGCAAAACAATGCAATAATTTAGTTACGAGCACATATTTTATAAACAAACGTAAATAGATGGAAGTATTCAAAAATCGATTACTAACCAATTATGAGGTGGATACTTAAAGAAATTGATATTGAGATCAGTAGTACTCTTAGGGTTTCACCAGTAATGGTACTTGAATCATGCGAAGAATATATTTTTCTTCGAAGAACTAAGTGACTAAATTTTTATGGATTAGAGTATTAAGGGAAAAAATTCAAATTATGGGTTTGGTAAAAAAACTTTAGGCTTTTGTACAAAAAAAATATTAAAATACTTAATATTTTTAAAAGAATCATCAAAAGACATACATGCCTAAAATAACTAAAGTAATTGTGATGAATTTGGATCATCACAATTCATGTACTACTTATCATGGTGTAATCAATATGCTATATGAAATAAATTGAACTTTAACTATACAAATATGAAATTAATATGTAAATCTAAAGAACGAAAAATACGCCGATTAAAGTTAGAACTTTGGGTTCTTAATTGATGGATCAAAACTTCATGTTTTTTATCACAAGTTAAAGACTGTTGGCTCGAAAAATTAGAAGCTTTAGGTTTATAATATGTAACTAGGACCACTAAAATAATTATGAACAAAATTTTGTCTAAAGAATAATGAAAATTTCAGGTTCTTAATTTAAAATTCAGGTTCATTGAGTTAGTGATTAGAACTTCAGGTTCTGAATCTAGTAATTTGGAACTTCAGGTTGTTAGGATAGCAGTTTAGAACATTAGGTTCTTTTGATTGCCTCATGTCTATAAATTGAACCACTATTGTAGAACTACAAATTCTATTTTATGTCACATGTATATGAATCTTGAGGTTCATATAAAGTATAAAGTTTAAAACTTAAGAGTTCAGGTCGTAACTTAAAATAATTCACAAAGCGTTTGATGAGGATTATTTGAATTTAGAACTTCTAGTTCGATATTTATCAATAATAAGGAAAAAACATTTAATATTTTTTAAGAATTTCAACTTCCATCATTTGTTTGGGAAGATTTTCAATTCTACACAAATATTTGAACTGCGTGTTTAATATTATTAAAGTCCAAGGACTTTAAAACCTCTACCCTGTTGTATAAAAACTTCAAGTTTGATTATCGGTAAAAAATGTTAAACAATCTTCCAAACAAGTTATATATATATATATATATATATATATATATATATATATATATATATATATATATATATATATATATATATGTGTGTGTGTGTGTGTGTGTGTGTGTCCCCGACTACAAAGTGATTATGCATAATGAATGTGAGTTCCTACATCTTGCATTCAGTTCAATCGAGAACAAGTACATGTAGCATAATAGAGTATATGATAAGATTTTGATCGATAAAGCCTCCGAAATTCAGGATAGGGTGGAGATGATTATGAAGACAGACTCCTCGAAAGAGAAAGAGGAAGAGAGAGAAAGAGAAAGTCAGATGAAGAATCCTTTGAGAAAGCATATAACGAAGGTTATGATGATGGTGTCGAGGGAGTATCTCTATAATTGGATTGACATATATATGTGTCTATAACAGAGGTGGAAAGATAGCATGAAGAGGGGGAATGTACCTAAAGGGGAAAAGGACTATGAGGAGAAAAAAACTCTACCCAAACCTATCTTAACTGATGTAGAGTCTTCCTTGACTCCGCGCGAAGAGGTGCAACAGGATTACACCAATCCCATAGCTAATGGTCAAGTCTACCAAGAAGATGAAGCTATGGGGAATCAAGGGGAAGTTGTAATACCCTGTTTGTTTTACTAAATTGAAATTGAACTAATTGAATAACTTCCCGACTTAAAAAAAATAATACCTTGTAATAAAATATTAATAAGCGGATAATTAATGAACGCGAAAATTATATTCGTACATATATTCTAAATTCTTGTAAATGAAAAGTTAAAATGAATACATTGCAATAAGAATAGGCGACTTAAATATTGGAAGCGAATTAACGCATAAGGATCGAGAGGATTAAATTTGGGTCAATGGCATTTTTGTAATTAAACTAACTCTAGGTATAAATAGAGAAGTTAGAGAAGAACTTTTCATTTCTCATTACAAACAAAAGAGTCTAGGGTTTTGAGAGAGAGAGAGAGAGATCAAAGAGAAGAAGGAGAAGAAGAAGCTTGCATCTTGGAACTCTTGGAAGTTGGTCATCTTCTTCACCAACACCTCCCTACACAAAACAAAGGCAAGTTAATCTAGATTCTAAAATCTTGAATGTTTGATGAAAAGTGTATGAACATGAGTTGAATCCCTAAATCTTGAAATTCATGAGATGGAATTAATAGGTAAATGCTTTAGGATGCATGGAACTACAAAGAAATTGAACTCATACAAATCCAAAATTAAAAGGGGGAGATCATTTCATGTTAGTTTTGGGTCTGTTTTAAGAAGTAAATGGTAGCGTGCATGCAGGGAAGCCTTTGCTACGGTACGTGGGTCCGTTTATAGTTTTGTATAAGGTGGGGTTGGTTGGCTACCATTTAGCCGTACTTGACCATCTTCAGTGGTATACGATGTTTTTCATGTATCCATGTTTAAGGGAGTTCTTACATTCCGATGACTCACACCTACATATAGATTTAGACATGATTGAGATGCATCCCGACGGGAGCTACCATGAGAGGCCGGTTAAGATCCAAGATCTTCGTGAGCAGTAGTAGAGGTCAAAAGTCACTCCTCTTGTTCCTGTTCTATGGAGTCACCACGAAGAGTCTGAGGCCATTTGGGAGAGAGTTGATGACTTGCGAATTAGTCACCCATATCTCTCATGGAAGGTACGTGTGAAACTACCTTACTTGACTAGAATTGAATTGATTTGTTTTATTTTAGATTTTGAGGATGAAATCCCGTTCATAGAGGGGGATAATTTAATACTCCGTTTTTTTTTTCTAATTTCAAATTGAACTAATTGAATAAAATCCCGACATAAAAATAATAATAATTCCTTGTGATAAAATATTAATAAGTGGATAATTAATGAACGTGAAAATTATATCCGTGCATATATTTGAAATTCTTGGAAATGAAAAGTTAAAACGAATACATTGCAATAAGAATACGCTACTTAAATATTGCAAGCGAATTAATGCGTAAAATGATCGAGAGGGTTAAATTTGGGTCAATGACTTTTTTGTAACTACACTAACTCTAGGTATAAATAGAGAAGTTAGAGAAGAACTCTTCATTTATCATTACAAACAAAAGAGTCTAGGGGTTTCGTAGAGAGAGAGAGAGAACTAAAAGAGAAGAAGGAGAAGAATAAGGTAGCATCTTGGAACTCTTGGAATTGGGTCATCTTCTTTACCAACACCTCCCTACACAAAACAAAGGCAAGTTAATCTAGATTGTAAGATCTTGAATGTTTGATAAAGAAGTGAATGAACATGAGTTGAATACCTAAATCTTGAAATTGATGAGATGGAATTAATATGTAAATGATTTAGGATGCAAAGAACTAAAAACAAATTGAACTCATACAAATCCAAAATTAAAAAGGGGCGATCATTTCATGGTTGTTTTGGGTATGTTTTAAGAAGGAAATGGTAGCGTGCACGCAGAGTCCTGTAAAAAATCATGTTCTGAACAACTTTGTAGTTTTAAGTTTTTTTCAAAAACGGATTGGAATAGCCTCAAATCTGCTTTTTACATTTCTGCTCAGAATGTCATTGAAAATAAGACGGACATTGCACATTGGTTTTGGGTCTGTTTTAAGCCATAAATGGTACTGTGCCCACGATTTCTTGTACAAAATCATGTTCTCAACAACTTTGTAGTTTTAATTTTCTTCCAAAACGAATCATAAAAGCCTCTAATTTGCGATTTATATTAATGCGCAGAACGTTGTTCAAATAAGAGTGTTAAGGCTTTTCATGTTGTTAGTAAGATAATTGTGGTGTTGTGCCTAATCTTCTAACGTGATCATATACCAATGATTATAAAGAAATATAACCTTCAAATGATTTTGATGTTGAATTTGTAACTTAATGATGTATATTATGTTATAATGTAAATAATGACTATTATATAACTCGAGTAAGAGACTTGATACGATTGTATATATAAACATGCGTGAAATTATTTTATATGTATATTGTCGAGTACACACTAGACTAGTCCTCCGGTCGACGTAGAAACATGTTGAATGCGATTTGTTGTGATTGATCCAATTAGGTTTTGCTCGAGTGCCGTGTCAGAGATAAACCTCCGAAACTAGACACATGGTTATAATGTGGGTCGGATAGGAAGACCTTGGAACACCATGTGTTTATGACTTAGTATGATTGCCCTTGCCACGTAATATTGGGGAATATTCGTGTGTAGGCCTAGTGTTACAACTTGTTCTCAAGGGTAATGATAGTGATCTGATATGATTTGTTGTGTGAGATATTATGCTGGTGTCTTTAAGTAATATGCCGAATCGATACACATGATATTATACTTTAAGGAAATATTTCGATATGTTAAATACTGAGATGAGATTAATAATGATTAATCATGATACGATGTGAGAATACGCGTTACTCATGTTTGGGTTGGGTAGTCATCATATATGAGCATTGGTTGGGTAATTGAACGACTTAATTACTGGAGACAAGTTGTGTTAAGTATGTGTTCATCATATCTACATTTTATAACTCTATAGATTTTCTTGTTGTTGACGCCCGTTTTTATGTCTCCTCTCCCATCTCCTATATATATGTATTATTCAGGTCCTCGCCCCGCTAGACAGTAGACTGTGGAGTGGGACGACCTTGCATCTATTCTTAGGATCCTGTAGTGGTGGACGCTGGTCCTTATCCTATTTTGTCAATCTTCCTTAGAGTGTGGCATCAGAGATTTTCCATTATTAGGGATTTGAGAGTGTTGAGAGGCTTACATTATACACTTTACCTAGTTTATTTTTCTGCCCATATGTTTGGTCATTTTATACTCAGTACGGATATTACTTGTGGATCCTATAGTTGCTATGATGTGATTCGGTTACACGTATAGGAGTGTACATGTTTATTTTAATGCATTTTTTTATGTTTCTGTTATCAACATATTGAGAACTTGGATTTAATTGGGTGTAGCTAACTGAATTAGATTTAAAAGGAGGGGTTGTCACAGAAGTCACCCCTGAAGTCCAAGAATAGTTGTTCCCTTTTCCATTTTTAGTCAAATATTTAAGGCCTTGGGTAATTTTTTTATTTTTTCATTCTAAGCCTTGTAGGCCCATGGCCATTTATCTAGTTTAATGAAATTTTTTATTTTTTTAGTGCCTATTTTATTTACTTATTGAATGTTTGGATTGTTCTAATGCTAAAAAATAATATTAACAAATTTCCTAGGCTTAGATTGTTTTATGAGTGAAGTGTAGACGTATTAGACAGTTTTCTTAATTTTATATACACAGGATTGTGTTATAAAACCCTTATTTTCATTTTTATCTTCTTTTCTTGTAATGGGCTTATCATAAAAACCCGTATTTACTACTTTTATATTTTGAGTTATTGGGCTCAAGACTTGAATGCTTTTAGGTATAGATTTGAGCTTGTCAGCCACTAGAGAGGTTTTTTCTCCATGCTTATTTAATAAAACTTGTGGGGGGTTTTGTCTCTCTTCCTTAAAAAAAGTGTAGGCCTATGGTTGACTTTATGCACTTGTGAAAATTTAGGACTAAATGTAGTTAACATTATTATTTACCTTCTAAATCATCAATTTCATAATAGGTTGAATGCTAATATTGTATTAACTTGGCAATAATTAAGTTAATACGTTAAACCAACTTAATTAATTCATGATGGATCCATAAATCCCTACTTAGGGAGTTTTGTTATCAAGATTGACCGAATTCACGACCTCGTATGGTGCTAACAACTTTAGGTCATTATTAATATTGAGTGGTTATTTTTAACTTGCGGGGAAAACTGGTCCTCTGTTTAGACCCGACCTTCTTGAGACCGACCTATTATACTTAGGTTTCCCCAATTGTATTTGGGCCAGTCCAACATATTCCAGGTGGATTGATCTTGTTTGAGTGGTCTCCTCTAAAGACATCATACTTTTTCTAAGCAAGTTTGTCCCATTTCATTCTAAGTAAGTTATCCCCTATTTAGGGTGGTCTGATGTATTCTAAGTCACTATTACCTATTCTAAGTGGTTTTTCCTCTCTTTATGGTGATATGACTTATTCTATGTGAATCCTTCCTATTCTAAGCAGGGTTTCCCCTCTTTATGGAAATAAGACCTGTTCTAAGTCAATCTTGCCTATTCTACGAAGGTTTATGGACTAAGGATGTTTTTGCCGCAAGTAAGGTATTAGTAGAGACGTATCACATAAATGAAACTAAAATTAATGAGTCTAATGTGTTATTGCTAATCTAGATTGTACATTATTTTTCATCTAACAACTAAGGTATAGCTAAATGAATTTCTAATGATAAAACATACTCAAGTTCATGGTATTCCATGACATGAGCACTGGTGTTACATCTAACTAATCTAAATTATATGATCCAGTGCCTCTTACCGAAGTGATCTGGTATGTCCCTTGATAGTTAGGGGCAAATTCCCATCAGATGTTTTTTTGCACCCGACAACAACTTCCTGAGCACTAAGTGACCAATGGAAAATTGGTGATCCTTGAATTTCTTTTTGTGCCACTTGGAAAGGTCCTGGTGGTAGGCTACTAGGTGGATGAGAGCCTTATCTCTCTTCTCTTTTATAAGATCCACCTCATGGTCTGCTCCATCTTCATTGTGTCCAGCATCATAAATCTCAAACCTAAGTCTATGTAGGCCAATGTCTAGAGGAATGACGATATCAATTCCATATGCCAATGCATAAAATGTCTCCCCCGTTGACTTTCTTAGAGTTGTTTGATAAACTTAGAGGATATAGGGGAGATTTTACACCCACTTCCCTTATTTGTTTGTGGAAAGGATTTTCTTATTGGAGAACTAAGCCTATCCGTTTCTCTTGGTAAACACTATTGAATTATAGTGGTAACGAATTCCCTATTTGGCAAAAATTTATTTGATTTTGTCATTATCAATCTAGGTCATATTGTTTGATACAATGCCTCTAGGGCTCATTACCCCAATACTAGTAATAATATTCTTTTTAATGAACCTACTAGTTTTGAATTCTCATATGTGAGTCAGTGGCTCTACTTCAATCCACTTGGTGAAGTAGTCATTCACCGTGATGAGGAACTTGTGTTCACTTGGGGACCTTGGCAGTGAACCAACAATTTTCATGACCTATTAGGCAAATAAACAAGGACTTATTAAAGGGTTCAAGTGTTATGTTGACTATTTAATGATTGGGGAGAGTTCTTGGCACCTAGGAAACTTATGTACAAACTTGATTGTGTCTTTATACACGAAGGGCTACTAGTATCCCCATGAGATTGGTCGATATACTAGTGATTATCCATCCATGTGAGCTCTACAACTACCTTCATGCATTTCTTTAAGCATATTTGTCACTTTTTAATGAACATACTCGATGAGGGGGGCCACCAGTCTGTAGAATCTTTTACAAAATACAAGATATTTTTATGGATAATAATAGATAACATCTTTTTACTAATGGGATGCTCAAGTTTGCACATTTCTTCCTAGCTTAGTCAAGTGGGAGCGTGGGGTTGCTTGGTAAAGACCGATTCAAAGGGTTTGTAAGGATTACAAATATTTGCAAAAATACTATGTATATCCTATTTTGCTCTTCTCTCTCTTGAGGCTAAACTATTTAAACATATAAAATTTATCAAGAGAAGCCAAGAGTGTTTGTGTTCTTTAGTTTTATGAATTTAAAACCCTTTTAGGGAAAGAAGACTACTCCATCCTTATTCCTCATTTTCCTTCTTTCTCTTCTATGCATTTGATCAACCTTGTCTTAGGTTGATCAAGACCAAATAGTAAGAAGAAATTTTTAGTGAACCTTCAAAAATTTTTGTCATCTTAATACTTTTCAACTTAGTATATCTATTCCTTGAGAGATTTTGTTATCGTGTGGCTCTTTCACGGATTTCTTCAAGAGTGAAATCACGACAACTTTCGAGTTTGTTTGATGCAATATTATTGATCGTTTGATCAAGACATCGGTGTGTTGAGATTCTCATCGACATTATAGAGGTCCCCTTTTTTATAGGAATTGATGGAAAAGGGAGAGGTGTGAGTTAGATAAGTGTGTGATCATAAGACATTTATTCCCTCTATAAATCTTTACCAAATTTTTAGCGAGATTGTTACATTGGCTCAAGATTTTTATCATTAGTGGGTTTTTACCACGTAAATCTGGTGTGATGTCATGATTTACTTTTTCGCATGATTTATCAGTCAAATGTTTAAGTAGGATTAAATTGACTCTTGGTTTAAATAATTTGGAAGTTTTTTCATATAGACCTTTTGGTTTTACTCATTGTTTAAACATCGATTAAAATTTATAAAGTTAAATTTTAATTGGGTGAGATCTTTCGTTTCGAATATTCTAATGCGCACTCTCATAATCTATTACTGTATCCTAAGGGAGGATATCAGAATTCATATAGCCCCAGGGGGAAATTCGGATGCGTCCTTGAATCCTTATTAAAGTGTTATTCTTAGAGAACACGGCTTAGGGGGAATAAAAAATATTCTTTTTTTATTGTGTATATTTACAGTATTTTGTTAACTTTTTTATAGTGTCTTTCACGGGGAAACTGAATAAAGTTCCTTTCGATTTTAGAGGAATGGGTGTTGTAAGAAGTTTTATAATTGCTCTATTTGGTTTTTATTTGTCTTATCCCATTACACTCCACTACACCTTCATGTCTACTTCGATGCATTCAAAGACAATAAGTTGATAACATTTTGGAATACTGAAGATCATTCATCTTGAAATCATTTAGAAATGGTATGAAGTGGTTTAGTAAAGACTTTAACTGTCTAGGGTTATTTTTAAATGAGTTTGCCTTTAAAACGTTTTTAAAAATATTTTAAAATAATTTTTTAAAGTTTTTTAAAATTTTGCTGCCTCGTTAGAATGACTTGGCATGTCATTCGAACGAGATTGGCATGGTTGTTAGGACGATTTTCCCTCTTTCGAATGAGTTCTGATGCGAGGCATTTTGGCAAGCACTAGTATCTCATTCGAAGTTTCGTTGGAACCTGTTTTAACGAAAAAGGGTACGCCGTTCGGACCAGGTAGCAGGTCGTTCAAATGAGTGCGCACAATTTTATTTTTTTTAATTAAATCTGATCCAAATCTCTTATGTTTATCCTTTTGCAAGAAACTTCCTTCTAAAAAGAGATACGTGATTAGAGTATTTTAAAACTCCTTTAAAAGATTTTCCACACCCTTTTAGAGTTCCTTTTTTGAGAAAAATCTTCGTATTCACATCCAAACCCCTTAAAAAGTTAGAGATCACTTTAACAAACCAAGAAGAACAACAAGAACCCTTGTAGAGATCTTCTCTACTACTAATTTGTTGAGTCGAGGCTCTACTACTAAAGAAGAAGGTTAATCGGTGGATACTGATGGAAGATTACATCCTGCGGGTGGTGTTGGACTGTGCCATTGCAATAGAAGACTTGAAGAACTATGCGTTATACTTAGTGATCTAAGTATTCTCTTAGTCATCTTGTGTCTGTCAAATCTTGTACAATGCTGAAAATAAAGGTTCTGTCTGAAAGGGATTTTTCCTTACTTCTTCGCATGTTTTCATGTTTGGTTTGGCTTATTTAATTTGGACTTCTTCATTGCATGTACACTAAATTAGTTCAAGATAAAATTTGTAAAATTTGAATTTCTGTGTTTTTGGCCTAATATACGAATGAATCCATGAAATTCACATTCTCAAATTAGTATTAGAGAGGGTTGTGCAAAAATATCATGTGATCCTGATTTTTTTTGTAGTTTTTTTTAATAACAAATTTTCAAATTGCTATCAAACCCAATTACACTAAATTATGCATGATATTAAAATTTTGGGGTTTTATGGATAATTTCTATAATAGGCTACCAGTTTTTGATGGGTCTAATTATGCTTTTTTGAGAGCTCGAATGAGGTTGGCTTTGATAGCGATTATCGAGCGCATTTCGCTTCTGTGTGAAAGATGATGGACACCACCCACTGTGACAAATGGCAATGTCATAGGTCCTAAACCTATTACCTCTTAGGAAAATGAGGAAGTTTAATGGAGTCAATTTAATTCATGTGGTTTAAGTGTCATTTCTAGAGCCGTCACCCTTGACTAGTTTTTTCGCATCATGACATGCCCTATGTTTAAGGAAGCGTGGGATATCCTCCAACTCACTCATGAAGGTACCAACACAGTGAAAGATTCTACGCCTCAAAATCTCAGAATCCAATTTGAGACTATAACTATGAATGAGTCTGACACTATCGATGTGTTTTATGCACTCTTGTTTGACATAGTCAATTCCAATTTCAATTTGGGTGAGAGAATTATAGAGACGAGAGTCGTGAAAAATATTTTGAGATCCCTTCCTTCCTATTTTACCCGTACAATCATTGTCCTTAATGTAGACACCCCATTCCAGCACCCCTTAAGGTCCCTATCACCTCCCCGTCTCATTACGAACCTAGGTCATACTACGGGTACTGATCTAAAGGCCATCGGTCGCTCCCAGGCTCCATTTGACCAAAAGTCAAACTCTTCAGCTCGATCAAGACTTAATGAATCCTCTAAGGGTGTTTAAACCCCTTTCCAATGGTCCATCCCGTACCTAATTCTAACTTACGGTATGGGTGAATGATCCGTTTTACTCCAAAAGTCCACCAGACGCTTTCGGGCCCCGATTGACCAAAGTCAACTCTTCGAATCGAACCAAACTCTTTGGAATGTCTAAGTACATCTTCTAACCTTTCCAATGGTCTTCCCCGAGTGCGATTATAACTTACTATTTGGACGAACGACCCTTCATCGTCCGACGATCCCATATCCAAAGGACCGATGTGCGCTTTCGAGCCACATTTGATGCAAAAGTCAACTCCCAGAACCGAGAGCGATCGAAGAACTTTCAAAGGTCTCCAAATTACCTTTCCAATGGTATACCCCGTGCATAATTTGGATATACGAATTGCATTTTATGACCATTTTTCTGGGAAAATCTACACGAGACTACCAATCGACAGGTTTCATAACTTTCTAATCGGCAGTGTGCCTAAAGACACCTGCCGATAGGCAGGAACAGGACTATGCCGATCGAAAATGACCTGGTACTACAAAAAGGAGGGCCTGACCTCACTTCCAAAGGGACCAAAACCTGAGATCCATCACTCTCAGTAAGCTCTGTAATTCTCTCTCGAAGTCAGCGTGATTTCCTCCAAATCCCTTTCCAACATTCTCTTTTCACCATCCTTCTAACCAAATTTGGTAAATTGATTACCCATCATCTTCATCCAAGTGCAAGGGATGCTCTCCAACATCCAAATTTGGTAAATTGATTACCCCTCATCTTGTATACGAACTACGTGGACTTTGATGCCTCAATAAGCTACGTAGGCGTCTCGGGGTAAAACCCGAGACTCGAGTCCTAATTCCTAATTTCCTTATTTCCTAATCCTTAATTTGCTTATTTCTTAATTCCTACTTTCTAATTTCTTAAATCTCGCATCTCCGCATATATATATCTTTGTCCTTATTAGCGCACTATCCTCCATGTGTTATCGTTCCATCATAACGATCGACGCAATGATAAGCGAATAAATTATATCTTTTAATATTGCTTTCAGGAACATTCCTCCGGATGACTCGCTCTATCTCTTCTATGATATGAGTTGATGATTCCTATCTCCATTATATATTACATGAGCACACACATCATGAAAAAATAAAAGGAAAACAACAACACTAACCCATGAGAGACCGCAAGGGCGGAATGGATGCCTAACACCTTCCCATTTCGTAACTTATCCTCCGAACCCCCTCGAATCATTTTTGGTTTCGTGTGTATCAATATGTCTTTGATGCTATCTTTCGGGATGATTCCATCTTCTTTTGTATGTTTTGAGTAAAATAGACTGGCGACTCTATCTCTCAACATTTCACCCAACACCGACGATGGCCGAAGCGCGCTCGAGAGGGAACGCGGGACTGAGATCCTCCCTCCCTCCACGTCCGCGAAGAAGGAATTCCCAAAAGAGGATCGGGATGGCCACAGTGGTGACTCCTATTTTATTTTGAGGGGTAGCCTCTATTTACATGGGTGTTTTGTTTCTTATGTACATACATGTATGCTCATAGTTGTTTCTCACTAGCACATGTTTCACACTTGTATAGATCCATGCTTAGTATAGATTTACTTCTCATAGTTATACATGCTCCCTACTTAGCATGTTTCTCATCAATGAAAAACATTCTCTCCATAAGATACTAATAAAAGGATCATGCATTTTTGCACACTACATCACCAAAGAGAATTGCTATTGACCATATTTTGTCCCATAACTGGAGGGTCACTTTGTAAAAGGGCGTAGGTTCGGAAGGGCGCATGGCTCTTACCTTCCATTGGCGATATGGCTCTCACGTTCCATTGGCCAAGTACCTTCGACGTATATCAAACGGTTCCCCCGCATCGTACCGCTTGACCGAAGTCATGACGGGAGGTATATCGCAGGGAATTCATTCACGTACGTCGAGTATATCGAATTCTCTCTCACACGTACTATCCCTATGAGGTATATAGTGAGGCAATTCACGCAGACTCAGGTATATCAAATGGCTTGTCCACACGTACCAATTGCCCTCAAAAGAAAGACGTATATCGTGGAAGTAATGCCAAAGGGGGGAACCTTTTCCAATTAACCCAACAAATGCATACCCTCATATAGGAGTCAAACCTAGGACACCCATGCTAATTTATTGATTTCTACCCAAAACTCTGCCAAAATGATGGGTTAGCATGCAACCCAAATTCTCGCCAGATTTCGTCTTTTTCAAAATAGGACCCTTCTCATAAGCTTGGTAATAATTCCAACCTTTTTATTTACTCATTTAAACCCAATTTTTCCAAGTTTGGGTCTCGTCCGGCATTTCTTTTTGCATTTAGCTTAACCTAACACAAGAGAGAACATAATAATCATAATTGTAATAATCATGATGAGACCCGTCTCTAATTTTTTCCTCCACTCTTTATAAAAAAAAACATTTCTCTCCTCTCTTTATCAAAAATATCAAAAACATTTCCCCCTCTATTTACAAAAAAATCCAAAAACATTTTGTCTTCCCATTTTTAAAAAGAAAAATGTCAAAAACATTTTCATTCCCTTTTTCAAAAATAAATTCCATTTTGTGCCTTCTTAGGTCGATTGCATACCCTTGGCCTAGCTCCTTACTGGCTTCGATCTTCAGTCAAATTACCCCGGAGCTACGTCTGTTCCCCTGCTACTTCTTCCAAGTCCGGAATCCATCCATGGAGAACACTGATCAAGCGCCAGTTGTGTAGCCAGATCTGATGGCAGTCTTAGCTCAGCTCATGTCCAAGATTGATAACCTCCAGACTGAGGTCCACGAGAGGCAACGATACCGGGTCCCTGCTCTCGAAGAGCCCGAGGTACTTTTCCCTCACGCTATGGGTCCACCCGAGCCTATCTAGGTTCCCAGAGTATATCATCACGCTCCACATTCCCCTCCTGCTAATGGGCCGCCGCCTTCCCCGTTCCCTATGCCGAACCTTCCCCAGCCAGGGGCTAATCTGACCATGATCATTGATCTAAAGGAAGAAGAGCTAAACAAAGTCAAAGAAGATCTCAAGATGCTGACCAAGAAATTCGACCAAGTCAGAATCTATGGAAATTACATGGACTACACCCACATGTCTCCTTATTCTAAAGAGAGGCTACCCGGTAAGTTCAAGATGCCAAATATTGAGAAATTCGGAGGAAGTGGACCCCCAATCGTTCATCTTCGCAATTATCACCGCTCTATGACTCTCCTAGGGGCTTCTGAGGAGCTAATGGCCCAATTATTTCAGAAAACTTTGAAAGATAGCGCTCTCTGATGGTTTTTGTGTCTCAAGGAATCTAGAATCCGTAGCTGGGAGGATATAGCTCGAGAATTCATATCGCAGTACAAATACAACGAAGTGCTTGAAGTCACCCGTCGTGATTTAGATCTGCTCAAACATAACTCTGTAGAATCAGTTAGTAACTTCATAGACCGATGGAGGGAAAAAGCAGCCACCATGACCAATCGTCCATCCGAGGAAGAACAAGTCAGCATCGTGAAAAAGAATTTCTTATCCCATGTCCAAGCGACAATGGGAGGACAATACTATCCCCACTTCTGAGCTCTCAAAAAAGCAGGAGTAGAAATTGAGGAAATTCTTGCTAAGGCAGAAGTTGAACCAAAGAAAGTTTCCGGATAGTTCACTCCTAGAAATTATGATAAGCATGCCAATACCGCAGTCTCAACCATCAATAATATCTCTTAGCCAACCACCTCATGGGCACCAGAAAGCCGCCATATTCCAAACCTAAAGGAATACACCGAGGTCCATGCTCCACTCTCCAAAGTTTACCAGTCCCTATTAAGCCAAAATCTCAATAAACCCTTGGACCCTCACCCATTGCCAAATCTGCTTCCCCAAAACTTCAAGGCAGATGGCCATTGCGCCTTTCACCAAACTGTTGGTTATACCACTGACCAATGTTTTAACCTTCGAAACATAATCCATGTTCTAATTGATCAGGGTGCAATTGCCCCACTAGCCAATCCTTAGCCAAACACTACTCACAATCCACTCCCAAATCATGCCAATGCCATCTTCCTAGAAGAGAACCCATAATTTGATCCCTCAACTCAAATTACACCCATATACTCTCCTAAACCTCTCCAAACTTTTCCATATTTCCTCTTACACCTTACTAGGCTCACTGATCAGGCACTATCACTCCTCACCAGAGCATGCATCATTATCCGTACCCGTTCTGAAGATGGAAGTATGGAATTATCAGAAGTGTTAAACCAACTCCTAGAGTTTAGGCTGAAATTTCCCTCATAGATGATCATCGACTGCTAGAGGTTCAGTACACTATTCTTAAAATCATGAAAATGGGATCGAGAGTCAGACAGTTGGGTGGTACCAACTAATGAAGTCAGCCTAGATGATTTTGTCCAAATCATGGAAGGATTATTCCAACAGACCAATAGTATTTGTAGCATGACTGAGTTGTTTGATACTCTGAAGCTACAAGGGCGCCTGGTCCCTTCACTCATACACCTCTTCGCATAATGGGATGACCTGTACGAAGAAGCCATCGAAGTCGTGGAATGCATTGACTTTACATGGAAGGAAAAATTATTTCCACCAAATGGGGGGAAGAATTCAAAGATTCAGATGAAGTGCAAGTTTTAAGAAAGACTAGTCCAGCAGTTGACATATGCGGAGTAATATCATTCAAATAACTCCTCGAAAAAATCAACAAGGTGGTCGAACAACCCGATATCGATGAGGAAACAGGGTTTATGTTTTTCCCTTCTTCTGTGAATCATATGACTAGGTAAGGGAGACATTACTAGACCCTAAGCTTGCCACCAGCTAATGACAAAGTAAAAGGTGTCAAAAATCTTCCTATGCCAGAAATGACCCTCGAGGAGAGTAAGATCCTCGATCAGTTGAAGAATACGCAAGCCAACATCACTCTATGGGGTCTCTTCATGTCTTCCCAGCTATACAAAAATGCTTTGATCAAATTGCTCACCGGGCCCACGGTCCCTCCATTTACTACACCAGAAGAAGTGGTGAATTTGGTCGGATCTTTGACCTCCACTCGAATGCTATCCTTTCTCAAAGAAGAAATCCACAGAATTGGACCAAACCACAATCATGCACTCAATATCTCTGTCGAAGTTATGGGGAAGATTGTCCCCCTCTCTCTTGTTGATAACGGTTCAGCCCTGAGTGTCTGCCCATTGAGAACCTTCAACTGCTTAGGACTGAAAGTGAGTGACCTTGTTCCAACCTCTACTGCTGTACGTGCCTATAATAATACTCGTCTAGAAGTAATGGGATCCATAAATCTTGTAATAGGGGTTGGCCTTATTAGCCCCATTGTTAAATTCCAAGTCATGGATATTCCAGCTTGTTTCAATCTGTTGCTTGGACGACCATGGATCCACAGTATCAAAGGTGTGTCTTCCTCCCTCCATCTAAAATTAAAGTTCTTCGCCAATGGGCAGGTCATCACCATCTTGGGTGACGATGACAATACCGAGAATACAAGTACCAGCAATTCAGTTCTTGAGATACATCACGGGTCAAATGATATGCTTATACTAGGCTTTCGAGTTGATCCACTCCTACTCCCAACAGGGGACGATTTCAAAGACAAAGTGTGTCCGAAACACAACCCTCATGGAAACATCAATGTGATCCAAATGTTCAAAAACATACACTTTCTGATCGGACTGGGGCCAGGACAGAGACAACAAGGGATTCTTGAACCGATTGTGTTGAAAAAATATTTTCCTCCATATGGCCTAGGCTACCGGCAATCAGAAGAAGAACTCAGAATGATCCACCAGTCTCGATCGAAAATAAGACTAGACTTCACCCAAACTATCTCGGGAGATTCTTTGAACCGACGATTCATCAAAGAGGGCAAAGATTTTACCTTTTGCGTCTTTTTGAAACCATGGTATGACCATACAGACAAGAAGATGAAGCCAGGAATGGAGATCTTTTTCCAAGATAGCTACTCAAGGGCCGAAAGTTCCCAGCACCATGTGCAACCTCTCATCACAGAAACCATTGCCGATATAAGAGATTCCGAAGAAAGTTACTCTGAGGATTTTTTCAACTTGCAAACACTGGGGCTGACACTCTGCATGGTTCATTCAAGCACTACATAAATGGATTCGTCCCGCCTGATTAAAGCTACTGATACACCTGAAATTCTACCTCACCCTGATGTTTATCCTATCTCTTATTATAATATCTATCCTTGCTCTGATGTAATCGAGACCTCCTTCGATGAGGTTCTCAATGCTATTTTTCCTATTAATGAAATAAACGAAGATTTTGAGTATCTTGTTATGCCTTATGTTAATTGTTTAGATTCTAATCAAACTTTTGATGATGATGATTTTACAAATGAATAATTCTTAATTGATCTAAATAAGGTTAATAACAAACAACATAACCGCGTTCAAATTAATGGAGAAGAAACTGTTGTTATTAATCTCAGTTCTAGTAGCTAACTGCGCGAGATTAGGATAGGGGCTACCCTTGACAAGCATGAGCGAGTACAGCTTGAGGAATTGCTGAAGGAATTCATGGATGTCTGGTCTTATGACGATATGACTGGCATTGATCCTGAGATAGCTTAGCATGATATCCCCACTCTTCCAGATTACAAGCCAGTTAAACAGAAGCTGAGAAAGCTCTGCGCCGAATGGTTACTCAAGGTCAAAGAAGAAGTGGTCAAGAAGTTGAATGTGGGTTTCATTCGTGTGATCGAATATCCCACATGACTAGCCAACATAGTACCTGTACCAAAATCTTGAGGGAAAGTACGAATGTCCGTTGACTACCGAGACTTGAACAAAGCCTCTACTAAGGATGATTACCCACTACCCAATATCGATATGATTGTGGACAACACAGCCATCCATGCTCTTAATTCATTCATCGACAGGCTCGCCGGATACAATCAGATCAAGATGCATCCAGATCACTAAGAGAAAACCATATTCATCACCCCTTGGTAAATGTTTTTCTACACCATTATGCCATTTGGTCCCAAAAATGTCGGGTCTACCTACCAGAGGGCTGCCACAACCATCCTTCATGATCTGATTCACAAAAAGGTATAGGTATAAGTAAATGATATTATTATAAAATTCAAAACAAGAGAAGGTCACATTCCTACTCTTCGAAATTTCTTCGAGCGACTATGACAATATCAGATGCGACTCAATCCACAAAAGTGCATCTTCAGCATCACCAAAGGAATGCTCTTGGGATTCATGGTGAGTGAGAAAGGGATAGAAGAAGATGTCGCCAAGCTAAAAGCCATACTTGAGATGCCACCACCATGAACAGAAAAGGAAGTTCGAGGATTCCTTGGGAAGCTGCAATACATCAGCCGATTCATCAGCCAGTTGACCTCCATTTGCAAGCCCATTTTTAAACTTCTCCAAAAGGACTCAACCAAGGTTTGGAATGAGAACTGCCAAAAAGATTTTGACCAAATCAAATATTACCTAACCCGACCTCTGGTACTCATGTCACCGCAGCCTGGTCTTCCCTTACTCCTATATTTGACTGTAACAGACACTGCAACTGGGCCTTTGCTAGACCAATACCTGGAAAAACCCCATAAGGAAAGATTCATCAAATACGCTAGTCGTAAGTTGGCTGGATATGAGGTTAACTACACATCTTTGGAAAAAGCATGCGTCGCCCTTGTCTGGGTCACCCAAAAGTTGTGACACTACATGCTCTCCTTTTCCATCAAACTAGTATCTCGAATGGATCCTATCAATTGCCTACTTAAGAAACCCGCCTTATCCAGCCTAATGGCTTGATGATTGATGCTCCTAGCTGAATTTGATATCATGTACGTCACTCAGAAGGCCGTGAAAAGGAGAGCCATCTCTGACTACCTTGCTGACTACCATATGGAAGAAGCTAATGTCTGGATCTCCAAATCCCAGATGAAAACATCTTTTTTGCCTCTCGAGAAGATCTTTGATGGAAAATGTTCTTCGATGGCGCTGCAAAAAAAATGGATATGGCATTGGGATACTTCTGATTGATCCAAATGACTCTCATACTCCAATTTCCATCAAGCTGGATTTTCCCTGCACCAACAACATGATGAAATATGGGGCATGCACCGTAGGCCTCAAGGTCGATCTCAAAAAAGGTATTCAATGCATAGATGTATACGGGGACTCTTCCCTCATCATAGATAAGGTACTCAAAAAATGGAGAATCAAAGAAGAGAAAATCCTACCCTTCCATGCCCACCTGGAAGAACTAGCCTCCTAATTCAAAGATATCACCTTCCACTACCTACCTCGAGCAAAGAATAACCTAGCTGATGACTTTGCCACCTTAGCCTCCATGGTTGACATGCCCGAGGGAATAATAATGTCCCCCTTCCTAATTCAAAAGCAAGACAAACCAACCCACTGCTAACACATTGAGCTCATCATAGAGGAAAATCATGATCTGGCTGACTGCTGTACTATGATATTTGGCACCTCCTCAAGCATGGAAGGTATCCCGTAAGTTCTGATAAGAAGGACCGAGCAACCCTCCGAAAACTAGTCGCCCAGTACATCATCTGTGACAAAGCACTGTTCAAGAGAAACTTTGATGGAACCCATCCACACTGCATCGCAGGGGCTAACATTGAAGAAATAATAGAGAAGATCCACAGAGGGGAATGCCGACCGCATATGAATGGTCATATGCTTGACAAGAAGATCATTTGACAAGTCTACTACTGGACCACCATGGTTCAGGACTGCACCGCCTACGTTCGAATATGTCTCAAATGCCAATAGTTCCCCAACCTTTAACACCTGCCTATGCTAGAATTATACAACATGACCTCTCCTTGTCCATTCTCCACATGGGGTATTGATATCATAGGGAAGGTGACACCCAAAGCCTCCAATGAGCATGAATTCATTTTAGTTGCCATTGATTACTTCACCAAATGGGTCGAAGCCGAGTTATACACAGTTCTAAATGCCAAGAAGGTGGCCAACTTCATAAAAAAAATCATCTGTCGATATGGGGTCCCGCGCGAGTTAGTGTCAGACAACGGGTTACATTTCGAGGCATAAGTCACAGAAGTGGTAGAAAAGAATAGGATCCAGAGGCATAAATCTTCTCCCTACCGACCCCAAACTAATGGTGCAGTCAAAGTCGCCAACAAGAACCTCAAAGCTATCATCAGCAAGATGACTGAAAGTTGTCGAGATTGGGCTGACCGGTTCCCTTATGCCCTATAGGGCTACCACACTTTCGTACAAACCTCTACTGGGGAAACCCCTTACTCTCTGATATACGACGTGGAAGCAGTCCTACTCGGAGAGCTGGAAATCCCTTCTCTATGTGTCATGATCGAAAGCAAAATTAGTGAAGAGGACTTGCATCAAAGCCGTCTCGACGAAGTTTCACTCTTAGACGAGAGGATACTTAAAGATCTATACCACATACAAGGGTACCATCGCCAAATAGCGCGATCATTAAACAAGAGAGCCAGGGACCACAGTGTTTAAGAAGCGGATTTAGCCCTTAAAGAAATATTAGAGCCTATGTGGGACCCTAGAGGAAATTCAAGCCTAATTGGAGCGAACCCTACATTGAAGAAGATCTTGTCAGGAGGTGCCGCTATGCTCACCGACCTTGATGGAGAAGATATGGCTCGTCCAGTAAATCTGGACCGTCTCAAGAAATTTTACCCCTAGTCCGACATCTTGGTGCACTACAATTCTTCTCATCTCCTTTCTATTCTAAAAAAAATTTCTTCATTTACCTCTACCCAGAACTACGTGGGCTTGATCCTCTATAAAACCTTTTGCTTTCAAGAAAATAAAAACTTTCAAAACCCTATAGGTACGTCGGCAACTCATATGCTTTGCATGAGGACGACCCTTTTTTCCCACAAAATGCTATTCTTTTCATATCTCCGAGAACGATAGTTCATTCTGACTTATATTTGAACAAAAGGATTATTCATGCATTAGCGATTGGTATAGATAATTCAAAATGCAAATATTCATCAAAAGGCACATCCAGGTGATTAAAAACTTGTTTATTACATTAATAAGAGCATTCAGTAAAATTACAAAAGAAAGGCAGCTTACTACCTTCCTAAAAATCCAAAATAAAACTTCCAAATTTATTCCCATACGCCTATTACATAGCTTCCATACCAGAACTCCCTAAAAATCCTACTCGCAGCTACCAGAGGAGCCATCTCCATCATCATCATCATCTACATCCTGGGGTCCCCATGTTTCCCCTGTCTAGATGGAATGCAGCAAATGCTCTATGGACCGATAAGCTCGAACTAGTTTGGGAAAAACCATAACTCCCCCTCCATGGTATCAGATATGACAACCCACTTTTGTCCAGTCTCCACTACCAACATCTTACCAACTACCCGTTTCCATAACCACTTCATATTATCCCCGGAGATGTGTCAGACTCTCCAATAGATTGAGAGGGGCGGGTTGACGGTCGCCGACTCTCCCACAATGAGGCAAGTCGCATGCGCATACACTCGGTCAGGTCCTCCATCGGAAAGAGATCCAGTGTCTGAGGTGGCACGATATGTTCCCAACCAAATTGATGTTGAAGCCACCGAGGGAAATAGAAAGAGGTTTGTCTGAGGCCAACCAGCCAAACATACTAGTATTCCCCCAACTCCAGAATTAGCAAAAATTGTCCTCACCAAGGCACGGACCAATGAAAACTTTGAGCCCCGTGCTCCACAAAACAATTCTCCCAGTGCTCGACCTCAAAGCCCATGAAGTTGTGAGAAAAGAAGTTGGTCACAACCGACAAAGGGTATTTTAGAGAAACCTCCATACAAAACCTTTCAGATAACCACATGAACAAAATCATGGGTCTAGCCCTCAGAAAATCATAACAGCCTTCTCGCCAAGAATCTAGACCATTTAGGGTCTCTGCTAGTATCACCGCCATAAGATTACGACAATATGACATCCATGAAATGATGGATGCAAGTTATGGGTCCACTAACAGTTCCCTAGACACCAACAACAGTTTTAAAACCAAGCCCTTAATGATAACTCCGGCATAGCCCGCATCACAAACCTCTTATAGATGGACATAACGTAATAACGCTGGAAGGGAAATCATTCCTCCAGTAACCAATAGTCTAGCCATCGAGGTCAAGATATGGAGAAGCCCAACTAATAACTCCCGAGGAGACTGAGAAAATTTAGGCATGGCTGTCGCCACACGGGGATTTATCCCCTTCATAAGTCGGACAGACTTCTTCATAAGTAAATTCTTCATAAGTCGGACAGACTTCTTCCAGGACGAAGCGAACAACATGGTCTTCAGGGTACAAGAATTGGACCACTTCCATCAACATGTTCCACTCTATGGGCCAATTACACCACACAGAAACTCAATGCATGTGGAAAACATCGTAGTCAACATTATAAGAGCACATCGCCTCCAATGCATCTAAGTAGTTGACAAACTGAATGCTACCAGGGAGAGCCATATCAAAAAAAGAGAAAAAAGTAAAGGAGGAGATTTATGGAGGTGTGAGGAAAACTCTTCACCCTTAACCCCCTTTTTAATACTTGGAAAACCTCAACATAGGACACAATTTTGCAGAAATCAGAGGGAATCCTGCCCCACATAGTACCAAAAGCTGAAGAGAGTACCAATCAAGGCCTTAAAATGATAGGACTGGACTGACGTACCGATAGGCAGTAAAAAAGGCTTGCCGATCGGTAACCCCCTATTTTTAGAAACTTACCTTTTTCCACTTTTGTCAAATTCAGAAAACTCAATAAAAATAAATTTATATTCTCAGCAGAATTTCAAAATCCCCTTCCACCTTTATGTTATTTCTCATTTTAAAATAAAATTTTCTTCGCTTCTAAGAATATTTCTTTTTACGATCTCAGCAGCAAAGTAAAAAGCGCATATGCATTCATTCATTCATCACTAACATAAGATAATAACAAAAACCTCATTGCATTGCATAGATATTTTTCTGTGTTACATCAATTTTGCAGGAATCAAAGAAAAATACAAAGAAAAACAACGGAACTCAGCTGTAACACCCCATATTTTTGTGCATTTAATATTTAATTAATTCAAAATTTTAAAATTACTCGTGTGTCATAATTTTAATTGCATTAAGTATGGAAAAATATATTTAAATATTAATCGAGGAGTAAATGGTTAATATTTAGGAAATTTATTAACTAAGTGAATAGTAATAATTTATTTACGTCATTTTGGGTATTAATGACAGGGTATGTACTTATCTCAGCCGGGAGTAGGAATAGACTAAATTGGGTGCGAGATAAGGATTTTTTATAAATTAATTCGGATGCCAATTCTGAGTGTACGGTTGAGTCCGAATGGGCCGCGATAGTCGAAAAAGTGTACTCGGGGGTAGTAAATGGGTCATGGGACGTTTTTAGGCGTAGCCGAGCCCACACGGGGGCATTTAGGTCACTTGGGCTTGGCCCATTAGGCAAAAAATGGGATTAAGCCTAATTCAACAATTATAAGAAAAAGGGGAACGGCTGAATTTATTTTACAAAATACTTAGTGGGTTAGGAAACCCTAAGAGAAGTTAAAGGCAAATTTGTGGGACAAAGGAGAGCCAAATCAAAGGAGTTCGTCTTCAATCTTGGGCATTCATAACTCCAAAATCAGACACTATGAATCATAATGCAAGTGGTTAACTTGCTGTAGCATTTAAATTGTATTTCAATTCATATTCATGTGATGTGTGGAATCAAAGAAATTCGTTTTGGGATTTAAAGGGTATGAACATGGGATTTTGTAAACAATTATTCTGATTCCTAAATTTTGTAGAAATTTTTGTAGATCCTGAGATTTGCATATATATATGGTATGATGTATAAATCGGAGGAATTAGAAATGAATTTGAGATAAATATTTGAGGTTTAAATGGGTTAAAGATTAAATCGGATTTTTCCCCAATTAGTGAAAACAGTAGAGAATGTAAATTAAATGGTGTTGTGGACTTTATGGGGGTCCCTGATAAGGTTTTTAGTATATTTTGTTGATGAGAAGGCTAGTGATTGCTGGTTGAAGAAGTTAAGGTTCTTAGAATTTCGTCCATGGATGAAACAGGAAACTCGGAGAAGATGATGACCTGCTCGATCGATCGATCGAGGGTTGGGGGTCGATTGATCGATGGTCGGCAAATTTTGGCAGTGCTGCCAGTTTGTACATATAAGGGAAAATAACTTTTAAATCTTTTCCTATGCCTTATGTAATGAGAAACCAACATGGGGGTATAATCAAATTAATTGTGAGGAAACATTAATTGGGATTTGGAGGAAATTTATGTGTGACGCACTATGGTTAAATTTTGGGAATAATATTTCAAATTTATTAAATACGGATTGAGTGGACAAGTCCGGGGATATTGGTTGAGCGATACCAAGATGTTAATTTTATTTAGAGTAAAGGCTATATAATTTGGAGTCGGGGATTTAGACTCGGGTATAGTTTTATTTCGGGGCACGAGAGTAAGTCCGAATACATTGGTTGGAATGACACCAAAAGTAATTTAATTAATTAATCTGCGAATTAATTAATAATTAAAGTTGGACCATAAACTCATAATAATCTGAATAGGCTTGTGCTACGGACTTAGTACACGGTATAGCTGGGGTAATTAATATTATATATATATATATATATATATATATATATATATATATATATATATATATATATATATATATATATATATATATGGTGTGTGCATTAAAATCAGTGGCTAGATATTATTATTATATACTCTAGTGCTATAGGGGGAGGTTACACATAGTGGATGAATCCCCTAGTTTGAGGAGTAGGGCGAATATATTCCCACGTCATAGCGTCTGTTATATGGGTGAGGGGCATCTCACTTTCAGGAAAGAAATATGACAGCCTCCAATTATATGTTTTCACCAAGTTAGTGAGCGATTCTGACTTGGGTAACTAGGTTATGTGAATATACCTAGTGGGATAGCACTTTAGAGAATTTCCATCCGGTGAGTTATTACTCAGGAGGATGTTATTATTAATTATTAATTCAGCATGTTTGTGAATGTTATAATATGATTATACGTATATAATGAGGTAAATAATTATATACGGGTACCATTAATACAGACTGTGAATTGTATTACATATAATGGGTGTGAAAATTATATGAATTTAAGAAGGAAAAATTATTAATTAAGTTAATGTTGAGAATAATTTAGAAATCATAATTTTGATACACTCGGTTAGAGTAGGGTAGTTGCAAGGGGTTATATAAATTATCTAGTCATGAGATATATAACTAGGAAAATTTATTAATTCGTTAGTAGTGCACATTAGAGGAGGGGTGAGGATGTCCTCAAGGGAGTGTGGCACTAACTAAAGTATGGAGAGCATGCATATTTACTTATTACTGCAAGTTAATCATTTGGTAAATCCTTTCCAAATGTTTTGGGTACTAACCCTTGCTATAAAAACTTTTAAAAACCTTTTAGGTGTCCAGCCACAGGGACTCCAGGCTTGACTCATTCCAGGGACCCGTTGCTGCAGCATATGTGGATGTTGTGGGAGTTTGATAGGCGCCTCATTCCTTTCATTTATAGTATAGAAATCTCCTATCAGTTATTCGAGCATGTTGCTCACTATTTTATTGATTACTTATGTCAAACTTGTTGAGATTTATATTGCTTGTCTTTATTTCGGTTGGATTTTGAACCGATGGTTTATTCGGTTAGTTAATTAATTGTGAATGGTTGAATTCAGTTAATTGTGATTGCCATATATTTTTGTTCCGCGTGAGTATTTCATTTAAGTTAATGAAAGATAAAACTTTGGCACCAGTCTAATTTTCTCACTTAGGTGGTTAGTATTTTAAAAAGGAGACAGTGATGCTAAGAATGAACCAACTGAGAAACCTGTTCTAATCTAGTTAAGGACTGATCACCTGGGGTTAATTAGGTGGGGTGTCACAAACGGTATCAGAGCATCAGGTTGTAGTGTCCCTAGGATATGTGCGGCTTACTACGTTTCAGCGTAGCGTTCGGTTGTTATAGAGCCCCATTATTAGGACTGTTGATTCATTTTCGCTTGTGAGATATAGTATTTCTGCTATTAGTTTTTGTATGTACTTATACAACTCGATCTATTTTTAGATGACACCAAAGAGGCAAAGAGCATAGAGGACTGAGGCTAGGGATGAGCTCAGGGAGGCTCATCAGGAGCCACAGGTACCGCCACCCCCACCCCCACCCCCACCTGAGTTGATCTCCACTACTTAGGTGGCAGTGATAGTGGCTCAGGCAGTCGAGACAGCGATGCGGGCTATGGAAGCTCATCTCCCACAAACCTAGGCACCACCTCCAGTGGCACCAGTAGCTCAGGCTCCAGTGGGGCCACCGCCTTGGCAACAAGTTAGGGAGACCTTTCAGAAGGGTTACCCACCCGAGTTTCGAGGTAGCACCGATGTAGTAGAGGCTTGTGACTGGAAGAAGAATATTCAGCTCAATCTGCGCATACTGGAGTGTACCGATGTGCAGAAACAGATGCTTGCTACCTTTCGCCTATCGGGGGCAGCCTTACAGTGGTGGGAGTCAGTTACCACCGTTGAGGAGCAGAATTTGATAACGATAGCCGAATTCAGGGTGCGGTTCGACTGCAAATACGTTCGACTAGTGGTAGAGGCTGAGATGAGGAAGAAGTTCAGCGATTTATTTCATGGTGACCGGTCAGTGGCATACTATGAGGAAGAGTTCACTCGTTTGGAAAACTTTTTGCCAAATGAGGTGAACGATGAGGAGCGAAAGAAATCGAGATTTATGGATGGCTTAGCCTGGCGGATCAGGCAACCCTTGATTGGGAATCCGGCATTAGTGAATTATACAGATGTCATTAATGCCGCACTTGCACATTGCAAGGATCATCACTTCCATGCGAAGAGGAGCAAGAGAGTAGGGGAGCCGAGCCAGCAGGGAAAGGCAGTTACTAGTGGCGCCACGAGTGGTACTCAGCAGTAGACTGACAGTCAGCAAGGGAATCAGGCTAAGAAATTTAGGCCTGGTGGGTTCTGACCGGGAGGACAGGGGTTCAAGCAGGGACAGACGGGCCAAAATCAGCAACAGCAGGTTCCTCAGGGCCGTCAGGGCCAAGGGAACAATGGGGGAGGTCAACAGGGCCAGCCACATCAGGGCTAACAGGGCCAACGACAGGGGGACGATCAGAAATAATGTTTTGTCTGTGGCCATCCAGGACACTTCAAGAGAGAGTCCCTACAGAGGGGCAGAGGTCATCAGCAGGATGCCCAACAGGGACAACAGGGGCAGATGCCGCCAACAGCACCAGCTCCACCTGCCCCACCGCAGCAGGGGCAAATACACTACCAGCGTGTGTATAACGTCCGGGATGTTCCCAATCCTCCAGCACAGCAGGCACCGCCAGCAGTTGAGGGTATGTTTCTCATTCATGGTCATGAGGGTAGTATTCTTTTTGACATGGGAGCATTGCATTCATTCATTAAATCTAATTTTGCTAAACGGGACGGGTTACTAAAGACCGCGGGTAGTCTTCGAATAGGTAGCGGGGCTTTGATTCACCCGATTTATTGGGGGTTGGATATTTTGATTGGGAGGCTTAGTTTTGCAGCGGACCTCTTAGTGTAAAATATGGAAGGGTACGATGTCATCCTGGGTATGGATTGGTTGGCAGGTTATCGGGCGACTGTGGATTGTTACGAGAGGACAATCGTGTTCTCCATCCTAGGACATGAGATGTTCTTGATAGCGATGACGTTACCTGAGGGAGGGTCACGCAAGCACTTGTATTACATCGAAGAGGAAACCTCACAGGAGGTGTTAATTCCGTTTGACTCAATCCTAGTAGTTAGGGACTTTGAGGATGTGTTCTAGGAAATACCAGGCTTTCCACCCAGCAGGGAAATCGAATTTGTAATCGATTTAGCACTAGGGATGAGGCCGATTGCTCTAGCCCCATACCGTATGGCCCCTTCAGAGATGCGTGAGTTGAGAAAGAAGATTCAGCAGCTTCTAGGTCAGGGTTTCATTCGGCGGAGTACATCTCCGTGGGGTGCACCAGTGTTGTTTGTGAAGAAGCGGGATGGTTCACTTCGGTTATGCGTGGACTATAGAGAGCTGAACAAGGTGACGATACGGAATAATTATCCGTTACCTAGTATTGATGATCTATTTGACCAATTGAGAGGGGCGTCTTACTTCTCCAAGGTTGACTTGAGGTCAGGGTATCATCAACTACGTATTCGAGAGGAGGATGTTCCTAAGACCGCTTTCCTGTCGCGGTATGGATCTTATGAGTTCAGGGTGATGCCATTCGTTCTCACCAATGCACCAGCAGTGTTCATGGACCTCATGAACAGGGTTTCAGGGAATATCTCGATTAATTTGTCATCGTGTTCATTGATGACATCCTGATCTACTCGCGTACCAATGAGGATCACGTAGAGCATTTGCGTATGGTTCTATAGACACTGCGGGATCACCAACTTTATGCCAAATTTGGGAAATATGGATTTTGGCTGCGAGAGGTACAGTTTCTTGCCCACGTGGTGTCAGACCGGGGAATTACGGTGGATCCGAGTAAGGTGTCGGCGGTGAGGGAGTGGGGACAGCCCACGACACCGACCGAGGTGCGCAATTATCTAGGATTGGCCAGTTATTACAGGAGGTTCATCAAAGGATTCTCAAAGATTACGGGCCCTTTGACGAATCTGACTCGAAAAGGGGTGCCTTTCATTTGGACTTATCATTATCAATTAGCTTTCGACGAGCTAAAGGACAAGTTGACATCTGCGCCCGTACTTACTTTGTCGAAAGGAGGACAAGAGTATCGGGTTTACACTGATGCATCCTTATAGGGACTTGGGGGTGTGCTTCAGCAGGAGGAAAGGGCTATAGCGTATGCGTCCAGAAAGCTAAAGACCCACGAGAGGAATTACCCCACTCATGACCTGGAGCTAGCAGCAATCATTTTTGCTTTGAGGATATGGAGACATTATCTTCTAGGAGAGCAGTTCACTTTATTCACGGATCACAAGTCACTTCAGTATATCTTGACCTAAAAGGATCTGAATATGAGGCAGAGGCGGTGGATAGAATTTGTGAAAGACTACCAGTTTGATATTCAGTATCATCCTGGTAAGGCTAATGTGGTAGAAGACGCATTGAGCTGGAGACCGACTGGGGAAATATCAGAAGTCTGGAAAGCGAAGTGGAGAGAGCTTCGATATGAGGATGATGTGTCCAGGGCCTTCATGTCAGCATTATCCATCACACCTGAGATCATTATAATGGTTGTGAGGGTTTAGGGAGAGGATCAGATCTGCCGAGATAGGGTGAGCCAGTTGTTAGCTGAGGGAGCAGAGGCTTACTCGATCAGCTCGGAAGGAGGCCTACGCCTTAATGGGAGGTTAATTGTGCCAGAATATGAGGAGTTGAGGCACGCTATTATGAAAGAGTCCCATGGTACGAGATTCGCGGTACATCCTGAT
Organism: Sambucus nigra; assembly: GCA_949130495.1. NCBI lineage: Eukaryota > Viridiplantae > Streptophyta > Magnoliopsida > Dipsacales > Adoxaceae > Sambucus > Sambucus nigra. The sequence continues at coordinate 483,409,862 of OX422216.1, forward strand.
GGGGATAAAATATACCAGGATATGAGGAGGTAGTATTGGTGGGCAGGAATGAAACAGGACATAACAGAGTTTGTCTCGAAATGTGCCACGTGTCAGATCATGAAGGTTGACCATCAGAGGCCATCAAGGATGCTACAACCGCTAGAGATTCCTCTGTGGAAGTGGGAAAGCATCTCAATGGACTTGATTATAGGGTTACCTGCATCACAGAGGGGTCACGATTCCATATGGGTCATTGTGGATCGGTTGACCAAGGTGGCGCACTTCCTGCCGGTTCGTATAGACTTTGAGACGATGTGTTATGCTCAGCTATTCATAGCGGATATTGCTAAGCTACATGGGGTTCCGATAAATATTGTGTCTGACAGAGACAAAATTTTGTGGCCCACTTTTGGCAGAGCTTCCAGGAGGCCATGGGCACGGAGTTACATTTGAGCACAACCTACCACCCACAGATCGACGGGCAGACTGAGAGAGTCAATCAGATCCTGGAAGATATGCTCAGAATGTGCATATTAGACTTTGGGGGAGGTTGGGAGAAATATCTTCCTTTAGTAGAGTTTGCGTATAACAACTCTTACCAATTCATGATCGGCATGACACCATTCGAGGCGTTGTACGGGAGACCTTGTCGTTCACCCGCTTGTTGGTTAGAGGTGGGGGACAACAAGCTGTTAGGGCCAGAGATTGTCCAGGAGACATCTGCCAAGATAGAGTTGATCCTAGGGCATATTTGGATAGCTCAGGATAGGTAGAAGAGTTATGTTGATGCTTTACGGAGACATGTGGAGTTAGAGGTTGGGGACCAGGTTTTAGTCCGGGTGTCCCCTATGAAAGGGGTGATGAGTTTCGACAAGAAGGGTAAGTTAGCACCGAGCTATGTGGGACCTTTCCCTATTATTGAGAGGGTGGGACCGGTAGCATATAGACTGGGATTGCCAGAGCAACTTCAGCGAATACATGATGTGTTCCATGTGGCATCGCTGAAGAAATATCGAAGGAGCGAGAGGGCCTTCTGGCACATTCCACTCGAGGAAATTGATTTACAGCCAGACATCTCATATGAGGAGAGATCGGTGGTTATTATGGACCGTAGTGAGAGGAAGTTACGATCCATGGTTGTTCCACTAGTTAGAGTACAGTGGGGTCATCACAACATTAACGAGTCTACCTGGGAGCGGGAGGAGGATATGCGGGAACAATATCGAGAGCTTTTCACCACAGGTACAACCGAATTTCGGGGACAAAATTCCTTTGTAAGGGGGGAAGTATGTAACACCCCGTATTTTTGTGCATTTAATATTTAATCAATTCCAGAATTTAAAATAACTTGTGTGTCGTAATTTTAATTGAATTAAGTATGGAAAAATATATTTAAATATTAATCGAGGAGTGAATGGTTAATATTTAGGAAATTTATTTACTAAGTGAATAGTAATAATTTATTTATGTCATTTCAGGTATTAATGATGGGGTATGTACTTATCTCAACCGTGAGTCGGTATAGACTAGATTGGGTGTGAGATAAGGATTTTTTATAAATTAATTCGGATGCCAATTCTGAGTGTACGATTGAGTCTGGATGGACCGAGATAGTCGGAAAAGTGTACTCGGGGATAGTAAACGGGTCACGGGACATTTTTCGGCATAGCCGAGCCCACACGGGGGCATTTGGGTCACTTGGGCTTGGCCCATTAGGCAAAAAACGGGATTAACCATAATTAAACAATTATAAGAAAAAAGGGAATGGCTGAATTGAGTTTAGAAAATACTTAGTGGGTTAGGAAACCCTAAGAGCAGTTAAAGGCAAATTTGGGGGACAAAGGAGAGCCAAATCAATGGATTTTATCTTTAATCTTGGGCATTCACAATTCCAAAATCAAACACTATGAATCATAAGGCAAGTGGTTAACTTGCTGTAGCATTTAAATTGTATTTCAATTCATATTCATGTGATGTGTGAAATCAAAGAAATTCGTTTTGGGATTTAAAAGGTATGAACATGGGATTTTCTAAACCATTATTCTCATTCCTAAATTTTGTAGAAATTCATGTAGATCCTGAGATTTGCATATATTTCTGGTATGATGTGTAAATCGGAGGAATTAGAAACAAATTTGAGATAAAGATTTGATGTTTAAATGGGTTAAAGATGTAAGGACATTTTATCTAGTTGTATGTCATACGCCGTTACATCGTTGAAGAAATTCAAGATCACATCGTCATCAACGGATCAGAATATCAAAGAATTCAAGGAATTAGCTTTTTGGTCAGTCGGACTGGTCTGCCTATTTTAAAAAGGAACCGATCCGCCTCAAGCCGGACAGATCCGCCTCAAGTCGGACCGATCCGCTTATGCTTCAAACCAGCAAACCCCGGACCGATTGCGAATCGAAGAAGCCCTGTTAAAAAAAGAACCGATCCGACCTCGGACCGGTCCGGATCAGAAGCAAACCGCTTTGCTTGGGATAAAATCGTGTAGATCGTGTTCAGATATTTTCGGCCCATGTTTTCTTTTATAGACCAACTTCAGGGATTTGTTTTCTAAGACTTACATAGATGATTTTCAGAGTCCTATATACTCTATGTCTTCACCTTTGTGAGTCCCAAGACTCATGTTTCGATTCACACAACTTTTCAAACCCTTGTGAATCTGTTTGCAACCCAACAACACAATCGTGTGTCTGTTCATACCCTTGTGGAGAAGATCGTCCTGCTTCTTCATTGCTGCTCTACTGGAAAGGGAAAGTTCCAGCCGCCGACTACAGATTCGACGCCTGCGGGTAATTCTGTGTCACTGTATTTTCATTGTAATTCGAGAAATTGTATGTTACAATATTATAGTGAAAATAAGGGTTTTGCCCCTTTGGGGGATTTTTCCTCATATGTGTGTGTTTGAATGTTCTTACATGTTTCATCATCTTAGTCAATCACACATAGATGCATATTTAGGACTTAATTGACAAAAACTGAGTTTGATTAAATAATATCTCTATTTGAACGCACGCGCACTCTCTCAAATTGGTATCAGAGCCAGTTACACAACTTTACCGTGTAATTTTCCACAAATTTTTTTCTAAGATATCAATTTTCTGAAAAAATTGATTTTTGAAAAAGAGCGTGTTCAATGGAGAAATCATATAATAAAATGTCAGTTTTTGAAGGGACAAACTATGCATACTGGAAAGCCCCCATGAAGTCTGCTTTAAAGTCCATAGATGAACGTGTCTGGATTTTAGTTGAAAGAGGGTGGAATCCTCCCTCCGTAACTGTTGCAAATGTGACCAATTTAAAACCTTTCACCACTTGGACTGAAGAAGAATTTAAGTGGTCATCCTTTAATTCTAAAGGTTTAAGTTCTATTTCCGGATCCATCACTTCTGATGAGTTCCGACGTATCATGATGTGCACCACGTCAAAAGAGGCATGGGATGTCTTGCAACTTACCCATGAAGGAACCAATGTTGTGAAAGCATCTAAATTACAAAATTTAACAACTCAATTTGAGACCATCACCATGCTTGAAACTGAATGTTTTGAATATTTTTATGCTAGGCTTTATGATATTGTTAATACTAGCTTTAATCTTGGTGAACATATTCCTAATGCTAGAGTTGTGAAAAAGATTATTAGATCTTTACCTAAGCGTTTCATCCCTAAAGTCACTGTGCTAAATTATATGGGTAATTTAAAAACGCTAAAATTGGAGGAACTTGTAGGAGACTTGCAAACATATGAAATTGATATGTTCCCTAAATCTGTCAATCCTAAATATAAGGGGATTGCCCTTAATGCCCAAGAGAGAAAAAGTGTGGGGTCGACAAGAAAGAGAGTTGAGTCATCTAAAAAGAGAGATATTGAAACGTCTGATTCTGAGTGTGATTTTGAATTAGATGATTTGGCTCTATTTGCTAAAAATTTCAAGAAAATTCTCAAATTTAAGAAAAATGGAAATTTCAAAGATAAAAAGAATTTTCAGAAAAACAAGTTTGAAAAGAAAAATGAGAAAGATCTTAAATTACCTCCTAAGAAAGAAAATGAGAGATTCTATGAGTACGACGGTAGGGGTCATAGAGCCTTTGAGTGTGCCACTCGTCTGAATAGAGAAAATGGCAAAGTTGTCCTAAATGCTACCCTTAGCGACGACAGTGAGGTCGAGTTGGTGGACTTAGGAGATGAGTCACCGCATGAGTGTAACTTCACCGCATTTATGGCTAGTCGTGTTAGTACTTCTAGTGCTCCTCATGACGATGAGGATGCTGCTTCACAGGGACACCTCGATAGTGAGATCGTTGTGAGTGAGGGGGAGGATGACACAAGTGAGAGCGAGAATAATCTTCAATGCGCCTACGCCGAGTTATATAATGAGTCATTTAAAACTAAAAAGTGTAACAAAGCGTTAGTTCTTAGGATCACCGCGTTAGAAGAAGATTTAGTAGAAGCAAGAGAGAGAGAGTCCTCCACCTGCACCGCCACGAGAGAGAGAGAGTCTGCATGTGTTAAGAAAGAGAGTTTGTTTAGAGAGAGAGTTGTTTTGAGAAAGAGAAAGGGAACTTGACTAAACAAGTGTCTAGTCTTACGAGTGAGCTCCATTCCTCCGTGGAGACTCGAAAGAAACTTGAAGCCCTTGTTGCCCAGCTTACTCATGATCTGGAGAGAGCACGGGAAGTCAAGGTTCAAATCGAGGACAGATCTGGGAAGATGGGAAAGATGCTCCTCGGCCCCGCTTTAAGTTTTGTTAATAGGAAGGGAATAGGTTATGATGGTGCTTCCACGTCCCAAATTTCACTTGGACCGGTTCTTGAATTTACTATGACTCCTTATGTCTATCATCAAAATCCTCGACAGAGAGTTCAACCAAGAAAGGCAAACCAAGGTCCGCCTAAGACTGTGTTCTTTTGTACATACTGCAAAAGAAAAGGCCACCTGAGGGAGTTTTGCTATAGTTTGGGTCGGACACGACGTACTACCGCTCCACCACATCATACTGATGAGTTTGCAAGTCTGAGAGAGCGTGTTGAGTTTTTAGCTACCACATCACAGAGTTTGATGGAGGAATTTCGACGAATGTCTTCGCCGTCTGTAAATGCTTTTCACATCCCGGCTAAAACCAACAACAACAAGGGTAAACAAAAGGTTACCACTTTTTGGGTGCCTAAGAAAGATAATAAAGCCTTTATTGTTCATGTTTCACTCAAAGCACATAATACCTCACAGTGGTATTTTGATAGTGGATGCTCCAGACATATGACAGGTGATGTCTCATTTTTTACCTACCTAGAGGAGTATATGGAATGGAGAGTCACTTTTGGAGATGGGAGCAAGTCTAGCATTTTAGGACGAGGTATTGTAGAGTTACCAGGATTTCCTAAGCTAGAGAATGTTTTGTACGTCAAAGGTTTGAAAGCAAACCTTCTCAGCATTAGCCAGCTGTGCGGCGCTAACTTTGCAGTAAAGTTTGATCGGGATGCATGTACTGTCTACAATCAAGCCGATAAACTTTTAGTGCAAGGGGTGAGGACCGGGGATAATTGTTATGGGACTGTGCCCACTTCCTCACTTATCTGCAACAGCTCCACGATCACTCGTATGGATCTGTGGCACCAACGTCTAGGTCACGTGAACATTAGAGATTTGACTCGTTTAGCTAAAAATAACCTAGTACGTGGCTTACCATCTCTTGGAAAGTCAACTTCCACAGTTTGTGGACCCTGTCAGTTGGGAAAGAAAATTCGGAGCCCCCATAGGAAGTTGCATTCCATTACCACCTCCCGAGTACTTGAACTGATTCACATAGACTTATAGGTCCTACTCGTACTAAGAGTTTGGGTGGTAAGATGTATATCCTTGTGATGGTAGACGATTTCTTTAGATACTCTATTGTAGGTTTTCTGAGGGAGAAATCCGATGCTATGGAAATTTTAACGACCAAGTGTCGTGTCTTGTAAAATCAACACGGGGTCACTATTAATAGGATTCGTAGTGATAATGACACAGAATTTAAGGAAGCAAAGGTACATCTTTACTGTGATAGCCTTGGGATCAAACATGAGTTTTGTGCTGTGAAAACTCCTTAGCAAAATGTGATTGTTGAGCGAAAGAATAGGACGATCCAAGAAATGGATAGATCTATGCTTCTAGGTCGTAGAGTGTCTAGGAGATTTTGGGAAGAGGCAGTGTCTAATGCATGCCACACGGTGAATAGGATTTACTTGCATCCACATACACTTAAGACGCCTTATGAATTATGGACCGGAAAAAAATCCAACCTTGCATATTTCCATGTTTTCGGGAGTAAATGCTACATCCTACGGGATCGAGAGCAATTAGGGAAGTTTGACTCCCAGAACGACGAGAGAATCTCGCTAGGATATTCATCGAGTAGTAGAGCATACCGAGTTTTTAACCTGAAGAGATCCAAGGTTATGGAATAAATAAACTTCACCGTGCAAGATGACGAACCTACAACGGTTATTGATCCTAACCTTTAGTTTGAGGAGGAGGAATTTTCTGGCAGTGATTTACTTATCCCTCACCCACACTCTGTGGACCCTACTCATGTGCTAGGGGACACACCTGCTTGGGTTCGCAAGAGTCATGACCCTTTTGTCATTGTTGGTGATCCCACTATAGGGGTCAAGACTTGTGCTCACTTCGAGAACATTGTTAGCCACTTATGCTAAACGTCCAAAGTCGAGCCCAAGAATCACAAAGAAACACTCAAGTATGAACACTGGATATCTACTATGCAAGATGAGTTGCTTCAGTTTAAAAGAATAATGTCTGGGAACTTATCCCCGGACCTAGTGAAACTAATGTGATAGGTACCAGGTGGATTTTTAAGAATAAACTGGATGAAAATGGTACCATAATTAGAAACGAGGCTAGGTTGGTCGCTCAAGGCTACACACAAATAGAAGGTGTAGACTTTGGGGAGACATTTTCTCCTGTTACGAGGCTTGAGCCCATCCGCTTACTACTCGCCATCGCATGTCATCTGAGCTTTAAGTTATATCAGATGGATATCAAGAGTGCCTTCCTGAATGGCATTCTACAGGAGGAGGTTTATGTGGAACAGCCAAAAGGGTTTGAAGACCCTAAGCACCCTGAGCATGTTTATTATCTACGAAAAGGCTTGTATGGTTTGAAGAAAGCACCCCGTGCTTGGTACGAAAGGCTTACTTCCTATCTCTTAGCCCATGGCTTCAAGAGAGGGGGAGTTAATATGACATTGTTCGTCAGAAGAGATGACGGTGCTATTTTGGTTGCCCAGGTCTATGTGGATGACATAGTCTTTGGATCTACATGCTCCCAGCATGTTCACCACTTTGAGGAGGAGATGAAAAGTGAATTTTAGATGAGCATGGTAGGTGAGCTTACTTTCTTCCTTGGTCTCCAGGTTCGTCAGCTAGAGGATGGGATGTTCATCCCCCAATCCAAGTATGCTAGAGACCTAGTGAAGAAATTTGGTTTAGACTCTGCTAAGGATGCACATATACCTATAAGTACTTCTATCAAGCTTAGTAAGGACACTTGAGGCAAGAACTTAGAACAAACCTTATATCGGAGTATGATAGGTAGTCTTCTCTACTTGACTACCAGTCGTCCCGACATAGCCTTTAGTGTTGGAGTCTGTGCACGATATCAGGCATATCTGAAAGAGTCACACTTACTCGCTCTAAAACGTATTATTAAATACGTGAGTGGGACTCTCTCATACGGTATTTGGTATTCCTTTGATACCGATGACCATTTGTCTGCCTATTCAGATGTCGATTGGGCCGGGGATGTAGATGGTTGTAGGAGCACTTCTGGTGGGTGTTTCTATTTTGGTTCTTCTCTTGTCTCCTGGCTAAGCAAGAAGAAAAATTCCATCTCTTTGTCCATTGCGGAGGCTGAGTACATCGCCGCCGGGAGTTGTTGCATGCAACTCTTGTGGAGGAAGTAGATGCTGGAAGATTATGGGATTTCACAGGAAACCGTGACCATTTCCTGTGATAACACGAGCGAGATACACATATCTCGCAATCCAGTCCAGCATTCGCGCGCAAAGCACATTAGGATACGCGAGCATTTCATACGTCAGTTAGTTGAGGAGAAGGTCGTATCCCTGAGTTTCGTTCCCATCGACCATCAGTTAGCCGATATTTTCACGAAACCTTTAGATGCACTTAGATTTGAGAGTCTTAGGAAGTCTTTGAGGATTTGCACAGTTGACTGAGGGGTTGGTCCGTGTCTAGCATAGGTTGCATTGTCTTTATCATATCATTTGATCCCTATTGCTAGCTTGTAATTTTAGTTTATTTGTATTTCTTTTTGCTTTTTATTTTTTTTTCCAATTTTTTAGAAAAGCTCAAAAAGATTTTATTTTGATAAAATTTTTGAAAAATCCAAAAAGATTTTTTCACCTTTTATGGATGAGCATTTAAGATAGCCAAGTCACAATTTCATTCCATTTATCCATGTGACTGTTTGATAGCGATTTGAGACGCTACATCAATTCATCCATGTGCTTTACATTATTTGGAGTCTTTGAGATGTGATTAGTGATATCTTTCTACATGTTTGACTCCTATCTCCTTTATTGCACACATGCACGACTTTATTTTATTATTGCACTTGTCTATCACATATTGGTTTGAGTGTTTCCATCTCAATTCTGTCTATACAACATACAATATGCGATAAAACTTCACCAGATTGGAATGCATGTAAAAACCGTTTTGGTGAGATTTTGTGTCTAATTGAGAATGGGGAGGGCTGTGAAAGGTAATTATCTATCCTTTGCGCAAAATCCACTGTTAAAAAGGACCTAAAAAATTAAGGAATTTTATTATCCGAGGTCCAAAGAGGTTAAAAGAGCCTAAAATAATTTAAAGGCAATCAAAAGCAATACATGCCACATATGGGCCATTAGGTTTCACCTTCAATTCTCCAAAGTTTGAGAATTTAGATTGCCTCTATTCAAAATATATATCTGAGGGAGTTTGGTTGGAGAATATAAACGGAATTCCTTGACAGTCCTGAAAACACATGAAATAGTTTTGGACGTTATTGGTGTGGAAATCACTTTGAGCTTTGATTTGTTGATTTGATTGAGTCAATGTCTCATATTATCACCTTTTTACACCAAAGGATGATTTTGAGTTCATTCGTTAGGAGTATCCGATATTCATCGTGCACATATGTCATGTTTGTATGCATTGATTTTCCTATCGAAATTGATCACACCCCTACATTTACGCTATCATCGACTTGGTTATTTTGTGTTCATTCATGGTGTGATTTTTGTTTGTTATGTTTGAACAAATTTGAAAATTTTCAAAAATAGTAGTTTATTCCTTGCGACACCCCGGCCTTGATTGTTTAATCTATTATTATCATTTGTCTATTTGGGGACATCATAAAAAGGGGGAGAAAGCATTATTAGTTTATGGGGAAGTTTTGAGTTTTGAGTGTTTATCATAAATTGGTATATATGTTTATCTCATTTCAAACTCGATACGTCACTTTGTTATTTTGTTTTATCTCATGTGTGTAGGTACTACATTGATGATCATATGTTACACACCCTAATGAGAAAAGCGTTGAGATTCATGAAGATTTGAAGAACAAATGATGAAGACTTATTCATTTGTATCTTTCCAGTTTTTGGTTCATGGAAGGGTAGATTTGTTTAGGCAATTTGATAGTTGATAATTAGAAATTTTTATGTATGTACCGGCATAGACATAGGGGGAGATTTGTAAGGACATTTTATCTAGTTGTATGTCATACGCCATTACATCGTTGAAGAAATTCAAGATCGCATCATCATCAATGGATCCGAATATCAAAGAATTCAAGGAATCAACTTTCTGGTCAGCCGGACTGGTCCGCCTGTTTTCAAAAGGAACCGGTCCGCACCGGACCGATCCGCCAATTTTGAAAAAGAACTGATCCGCCTCAAGCGGGATAGATCCGCTTATGCTTCAAACCAGTAAACCTCGGACCTATTATGAACCGAAGAATCCCTATTAAAAAAAAACCGATCCGACCTCGGATCGGTCCGGATCAGAAGCGAACCGATCCACCTGGGATAAAATCGTGCAGATCGTGTTCAGATATTTTCATCCCAGGTTTTCTTTTATAAACCAACTTCGGGCATTTGTTTTCTAAGACTCATATAGACAATTTTTAGAGTCCTATATACTCTAAGTCTTCATCTTTGTGAGTCTCAAGACTAATGTTTCGATTCACACAACTTTTCAAACCCTTGTGAATTTGTTTACAACCCAAGAACACAATCGTGTGTCTGTTCATACCCTTGTGGATAAGACCGTCCTTCTTCTTCATTGCTGCTCTACTGGAAAGGGAAAGTTCCAGCCGCCGACTACAGATCCGACGCCTGCGGGTAATTCTGTGTCACTATATTTTCATTGTAATTCGAGAAATTGTATGTTACAATATTATAGTGAAAATAAAGGTCTTGCCCCTTTGGGGGATTTTTCCTCATATGTGTGTGTTTGAATGTTCTTGCATGTTTCATCATCTTAGTTAATCACACATAGATGCATGTTTAGGACTTAATTGACAAAAATTTAGTTTGATTAAATAATATCTCTATTTGAACGCACGCGCACTCTCTCAAAAGATTAAATCGGATTTTTCCCCAATTAGTGAAAACAGTAGAGAACGTAAATTAAATGGTGTTGTGGACTCTATGGGGGTCCCTAATAAGGTTTTTAGTATATTTTGTTGATGAGAAGGCTTGTGATTGATGGTAGAAGAAGTTAAGGTTCTTAGAATTTTGTCCATGGCTGAAATAGGCAACTCGAAAAAGATGATGACCTGCTCGATCGATCGATCGAGGGTTGGGGGTCGATCGATTGAGGGTTGGGGGTCGATCGATCGATGGTCGATAAATTCTAGCTGTTCGGCCAGTTTGTATATATAAGGGAAAATAACTTTTAAATCTTTTCCTATGCCTTATGTAATGAGAAACCAACATGGGCGTATAATCAAATTAATTGTGAGGAAATATTAATTGGGATTTGGAGGAAATTTATGTGTGACACACTATGGTTAAATTTTGGGAATAATATTTCAAATTTATTAAATACGGATTGAGTGGACAAGTCCGGGGATATTGGTTGAGCGATACCAAGACGTTAATTTTATTTAGAGTAAAGGCTAAATAATTTGGAATCGGGGATTTAGACTCGGGTATAGTTTTATTTCAGGCCACGAGAGTAAGTCCGAATACATTGGTTGGAAGGACACCAAAAGTAATTTAATTAATTAATGTGCGAATTAATTAATAATTAGAGTTGGACCATCAATTCATAAAAATCTGAATAGGCTTGTGTTACGGACTTAGTACATGGTATAGCCGGCGTAATTAATATTATTTATATATATATACGATTTGCGATAGAATATATATATATATATATATATATGGTGTGTGCATTAAAATCAGTGCCTAGATATTATTATTATTATATACTTTAGTGCTATAGGGGGAGGTTGCGTGTAGTGGATGAATCCCCTAGCTTGAGGAATAGGGCGAGTATATTCCCAGGTCATAGCATCCATTATATGGGTGAGGGGCATCTCACTTTCAGGGAAGGAATATGACCGCCTCCAATTATATGTTTTCACCAAGTTAGTGAGAGATTCTGATTTGGGTAACTAGGTTATGTGAATATACCTAGTGGGATAGCACTTTAGAGAATTTCCATCCGCTGAGTTATTACTCGAAGGATGTTATTATTAATTATTAATTCAACATGTTTGTGAATGTTGTAATATGATTATACGTATATAATGAGGTAAATAATTATATACGAGTACCATTAATACAGGCTGTGAATTGTATTACATATAATGGGTGTGAAAATTATATGAATTTAAAAAGGAAAAATGATTAATTAAGTTAATGTTAAGAATAACTTAGAAATCATAATTGTGACACACTCGGTTAGAGTAGGGTAGTTGCAAGGGATTATATAAATTATCTAGTCATGAGATATATAACTAGGGAAATTTATTAAGGCGTTAGTAGGTCACATTAGAGGAGGGGTGAGGATGTCCTCAAGGGAGTGAGACACTAACTAAAATATGGAGAGCATGCATATTTACTTATTACTGCAAGTTAATCATTTACTAAATCCTTTCCAAATTTTTTGTGTACTAACCCTTGCTATAAAAACTTTTAAAAGCCTTTTAGGTGTCCATCCACAGGGACGCCAGGCTTGACTCATTCTAAGGACCCGTTGCTGCAGCATATGTGGATGTTGTGGGAGTTTGATAGGCGCCTCATTCCTTTCATGTCTAGTATAGAAATATCCTATTAGTTATTCGAGCATGTTGCTCACTATTTTATTCAGTACTTATCTTAGACTTGTTGAGATTTATATTGCTTGTCTGTATTTCGGTTGGATTTTGAACCGATAGTTTATTCAGCTAGTTAATTAATTGTGAATGGTTGAATTCAGTTAATTGTGGTTGTCATATTATTTTTGTTTCCGTATGAGTATTTCATTTAAGTTAATGAAAGATAAAACTAGGGCACCAATCTAATTTTCTCACTTAGGTAGTTAGTAATTTAAAAAGGCGACAGTGCTGCTAAGAATGAACCAACTGAGAAACCTTTTTTAATCTAATTTAGGACTGATCACCCGGGGTTAATTAGGCGGGGTGTCACATCAGCCCGAACCCACATTACTTTTTCTCTCTTCTCTCACTCTACCCCTGCGATGAGATGACGCACCACCTCTCCTCGAAACCAGACTCCTCCTTAGATGAGGAAGACGACACCAAGCAAGAAGGAACAGTAACTTCATCCCGAATATGGGCAGTCGCCGAAGAGATCCAGTCCCTAATGTCCCTCGGCCAAGTAGTGGACATCAAATTTGATATAAGAGAAAGACGGAATCAGTATCAAGCAAAGAAGAAATCAAAAAAAGGAAAAGGACAAAAGCAATGAAAAGTATATCGTAGGACGAAGGGACTCATTCGTCAAACCCAACTCCTCCTAGTCCATAGCATTAGGATGATGCATCATAGGCACCGACCATCCGTCAGCTCACCGAATGTTGTAGGAAGGAGCATGCATCTCCACAAAAAGGCACCTCCGAAGTCTTCACCATCGTGGATGTCGACGGACCGCCTGCACTATGGGAAGATCCCATCGGTCGACTCGAACCCGCATGAGGGAGAGGCATCACATCGTATATGTTGGGCACCATCAGCCAAGTTATCATAAAGTCCATATGGTCGTACACCACCATAGTATCGGTATAAGCCAAGTAAGACTCGCCTATCATCGCCGCGACCCTTGCGTCCTCTGACAACATCCTCTCTCGCCTCATAGACATAGGAGGCATTGCAGGTAGCACCACCACCTCCTCCACTGCAATCTGTTGAACCACCCTCTCACCAAGATACCAAGAGTGTCCAACTCATGCGCTAACAAGCGCTGTATTTATGCATGCTCCCCAGTCAACTCCGTGTCCTGAATGGTCGTCCCCCAAGGATAAAAGGTTACCTGCAAAATCCCCAGCAAATAAAGATCAAAATCAAACCAAAAAGCCAAAAAAAGACCAAATCAGAAAGGGAAAAAGCTTTCCCGATCACTTGTCAGGACATTAAAGACCTGATGCACCACCTCCAAAGAGAGAGACTTCTTTGATTGCCGGTTGGCCCTCTGCTATAGATACAACCGACAAAAGTCCCCCACGGTCTCATCCTTCAGAGAAATCAACGGGGTATTGCACCCAATCACCTTATAAAACCACGTCTGCAAAAGATGAAATTCTGCAATTAAGGAAAAGATGCATAAGAAAAATGTGAATGAATGAAGGAAAAATGCGCAAATTAAAGAATACCTCAAGAAGATACGTGGCTCCCATAAAAGTCTATCTGCAACACCGGTTAAATGCATCCAAAGAAGAATAAAGGGTCGCTAAAGTCAAGCTCTCCCAGTCATAGAGAGGGATGTGTGAAAACATCCTCAAGTATGGAAAAACCCATAAGTGGACAACGTCGCCGCTCGACGCCACTAGAAAACCACCCAACACTAGCAAAATAAACTGGCGGGCCAGCTGTCGAATCTGCAGCCCATCCTCCAAATCAATCACCCTCCTCAGCAACACTTCCCTCAGAAGGGATAGATGGATATAATCTCCAAAAATGATCTTCTCCACATCACCCAAGGCCGCCATCACCGCCTCCGGCCTCACTCGCAAGGTGCGATCCACCTCAATCTGCTCTCCATCATAATCCAACCCCAGTCGCTGCTGCAAATCTATGGGAGTTACAGTCATCTCCCCAAAACCAAAATGAACGGTGTGGGTAGTATCCCAACACCTCTCCCCTAAAGCACATAGATGCACTGTCGAACGAGGCGTGTCTAGTATAGATGCCAACCTCTCAAACCTTACCAAATATCCCTAAGCCCCATTATCCCGTGAGCACGCATGGTCGACAGAGAAACGTCAGTCTGCCAAAGAATGGAGAAGAAAATCCTTTGTCAAAAATTTAAGAAAAAAGGAATGTCACCAAAAATAGGATGAGAAGACCAAAAGTCATTTATACTTACATAATCACCAGGGTTCACCACCTTAGAAGAGCGATGTCGTGACGGCTCACGTAGAAGAGTCCTCTCATCCGTAAAAGGATCAAACATATCAAATGAGTTCTCATTCCTTAACGGAACCCCTACTTCCCCAGCGAAACCTTCAAAATCAAATTGGATATCTCCTCGACAATGTCCCCAAAAGACACCGAAGTATCCCAAGCTCCAAATTATCTTCTATTCCACAGCGAAATCTTCAGCATTATATAAATTACTCTTCGTAAAGTCTCTAGAAGACACCAAACTTCCCCCAGTATCCTTTTGCTCAAATCAAAACCATGAGGTGATTTCCCCAGCAGAGTTATCCAAGGTCATCTCAATCCAAGCCCTCAGAATTGGCTTCGACCCGCAGAATTGGTTATCTCAATCTAAGCCCTAAGAATTGGGTTTGACTCGCAGAATTGGTCATTTCAACTTAAGCCCTCAGAATTGGCTTTAACCCACAGAATTGGTCATTTCAACTTAAGCCCTCAGAATTAGCTTCGACCCGTAGAATTTCTCATCTCAATCTAAGCCCTCATAATTGGCTTTGACCCGCAAAATTGGTCATTTCAACTTAGGCCCTCAGAATTGGATTTGACCCGTAGAATTGCTCATCTCAATCCAAGCCCTTAGAATTGGCTTCGACCCGCAGAATTGGTCATTTCAATTTAAGCCCTCAGAATTAGCTTTGACCCACATAAATTGTCATTTCAACTTAAGACCTTAGAATTGGCTTCGACCCACATAATTGGTCATCTCAACTTAACCCTTAGAATTGGCTTCGACCCACAGAATTAGTCATTTCAACTTAAGCCCTTAGAATTGGATTTGACCCGCAAAATTGTTCATCTCAACTTAAGCCCTCCGAATTGGCTTCGACCCGCAGAAATTGTCATCTCAATCCAAGCCCTCGGAATTGGCTTCGACCCATAGATTCGGTCATCACAATTTAAGCCCTCATAATTGGCTTTGACCTGAAGAAACGGTCATCCCCAGGCTTACCTTAGGTCCTCAGAATCGACATGACCCGTCTTAGGTCATCTTAACCCTTTAGGTCCTCAAAATTAACCTCTTCTTCAAAGGCATCATGTGGTGTCTATTCGATGGCTATCACTTATTATAAGCTCACCCATCGAGGGTATCTGTAGACACACTATTCTATCACCCCCTTAAGGTCCCTTGCACCTCCCCATCTCATTACAAACCTAGGTCATACTCCAGGTACTGATCTAAAGGCCATCGGGCACTCCCAGGCTCCGTTTTACCAAAAGTCAAACTCTTCAGCTCGATCGAGACTGAATGAATCCTCTAAGGGCGCTGAAACCCCTTTCCAACGGTCTGTCCCTTACCCAATTCTGTCTTACGGTGTGTACTAATGATCCGTTTTATTTCAAAAGGCCACCGGACTCTTTTAGGCCCCGGTTGACCAAAGTTAACTCTCAGAACTAAACTAAACTCTTTGGAATGTCTAAGTACATATCCTAACCTTTCCAACGGTCCGTCCCAAGTGCGATTCTAACTTATCGTTAGGACGAATGACCCTTAGTCATCCAACGATCCCCCAATGGACTTTCGAATGTCTCTAAATTACCTTTCCAGCGGTATGCCCCGTGCATGATATGGATCGACGAATTACATTTTACGACCATTTTTTTAGGAAAATCTGCATGAGAATGCCAATCGGTAGGTTCCAGAACCTGCCAATCGGCAGTGTTCCTAAAGACACCTGCCGATAGGCAGGAACAGGACTATGCCGATCGACAATGACCTGGTCCTATAAAAAATAGGGCTTGACCTCACTTCCAAAGGGACCAAAACCTGAGATCCATCACTCTCAGTAAGCTCTGCAATTCTCTCTTGAAGTCAGCGTGATTTGCACATCTAAATCCCTTTTCACCATCCTTTTCACCAAATTTAGTAAATTGATTACCCATCCTCTTCATCCAAGTGCAAGGGCTTCTCTCCAACATCCAAGATCAAGTTCAAGATCTCCAAGAAGGACTAATTATGTCAACTTTCTCTTTTAATTCTCTGAATTTTGCATTTACTTGTTTTATTACTTAGCATCTTTTTTTTACATCACATATCCTAATGTAATTTTTATTTATTATTATTGCACATCTCTTATTTTCATATAAAACTCCAAAAAACAAAAAAAAGAGGGTTTGATCATAAATTCCAAACGGGAATCCTCATATTTTTCTCACACTAAAACATTTTTTTACACACACACACACAAGAGAAATCCCCGGTTGGATTTATGGGATAAACACCACCCCTCATCTTGTATACGAACTACGTGGACTTTGATGCCTCAATAGTCTACGTAGGCGCCTCGGGGTAAAACCCGAGACTCGAGTCCTAATTCCTAATTTCCTTATTTGCTAATCCTTAATTTTCTTATTTCTTAATTCCTACTTTCTAATTTCTTAAATCTCGCATCTCCGCATATATATATATATATATCTTTGTCCTTATTAGCGCATTATCCTCCATGTGTTATCGCTCCATAATAACGATCGACGCAATGATAAGCGAATAAATTATATCTTTTAATATTGCTTTCGGGAACATTCCTCCGGATGACTCTCTCTATCTCTTCTATGATATGCGTTGATGATTCCTATCTCCATTATATATAACATTATCACACACATCACGGAGAAATAAAAGGAAAACAGCAACACTAACCCATGACAGGCTGCAAGGGCGGGATGGGTGCCTAACACCTTCCCATTTTGTCACTTATTCTCTGAACCCACTCGAATCATTTTTGGTTTCGTGTGAATCAGTATATCTTTGATGTTGTCTTTCGGGATGGATCCATCTTCTTTTATATATTTTGAGTAAAATAGACTGGCGACTCCATTTCTCAACATTTCACCCCAAACCGACGACGACCGAAGTGCACCCGAGAGGGAACGCGGGACCGAGATCCTCCCTCCTTCTGCCTCTGCGAAGAGGGAATTACCGAAAGAGGATCGAGATGACCACACTTAACTTTTTGAAAATTTTAGATACACTTAGATTAGAAGAACTCGTAGGAGACCTTTAGACTTATGAGATCGACTTGTTTCCCAAAATTGTTAAGAAAAAGGAACTTGGGATTTGTTTGAAAGTCCTGTCCGAAAAGAAAAAGGAAAAGATTTTGAGGTTGATGATCTTGCCATGTTTGCAAAAAAAATTAGAAAAATTCTCAAATTTAATAAAGAAAATTCTTCCAAAAGAAAATTTTTGACAAAAATAAAAATGAAAATGAGGGAAAGAACGTTTTGGTGAAAGATGAGGTGAGATGTTTTGAATGTGAGGAGAAAGGACACAAAGACCATGAGTATACCATTAGGCTAAAGAGACAAAGGAAAAGGAAAAGATGCATATAAAGCCACTATTAATGATAGTGACATTGAGTTGGTGAATCTTGGGGATGAATCACCACATGAACCTTGCCTTTCGATCATGGCTAGTCACATGTGTACTTATAGTTCCCACTCCGATAAGGACATTTCTAAACATGGGAGCCTTGTCGATATTTCGAATCATTCTAGAGAGAGTAAGAATGAGGAAGATAATTTGAGTAAGGGAGAAGGTGGTCTCCAAAAAGCCTTTAGTGAACTTTACACCGAGACTTTAAAAATGAAAAATCTTAATAAAGATTTGTCTCTCAGGGTGTCTGATTTGGAGAGGGATGTGAATGTTTTGAGAGAGTGTGAGGAGTAGGTGAGCCAACTAGAGAAGGTGAAAGCCTCTTTCTGTGAGAAATTGATTTTGGTTGGTAGGGAGAAAACTAATTCGACAACCACTGTGGCTAGTCTTATAAGGGATATTAAAGTTTCATTGGAGACTTATAAGAAACTCGAAGCCCATGTATCCTGACTCAAAAAAGATATCGAATGTGCTTGGGAGGTTAAGGTAACTTTAGAGTACACATCTAATATGGTTGGAAAGATGCTCCTTGCTCCCGCATTATGTTTTAATAATAGGCAAGGAATAGGTTATGACTTCACATCCACATCCCATTCCGCATTTGAGTCAGTTCCCGAGTTTGTGATGGATCCTTAGAGCCCCCGTCCTAAACTACCTAGGAGACTGAACCCATCGAGTAGAGAACGTCCTAGAAGTTTTGATCTAGGTAGAACCAAGACCATTTATGTTTTTCCCATTATAAATAAAGAGTACACCTTCGCGAGTTTTGTTTTAAGCTAGGGAGAGTTTCTCATAGGCGTGTTCCACGATATGCTCCATGTTTTCCTACACCTGTTCCCGCATGAACTCCCACATATGACTCTCTACATGATCCGCACATCACCATGGAGATTTTGAGAATTTTCGAGATCAAGAAGAGTATTTAGTCAAGACTTGACAATGTTAAATGGAGGAATTTTATAGGATGTCTTATCTTTTAGAGAACTCCTCCGAGCCTAATGATTGAGGTTGAGACTTGTTTTTTGAATATGGTGTTTATCATGTTCCATATCTTATATCTATATTGCTAGATTGTATTTTTTTGTATCATTATACTTTTCTTTTAATATATTTTTGAAAAAACCCAAAAAGATTTTCAGTTTTTAAAAAAGTTTGAAAAATTCAAAAAGATTTTATTTTTGACAAAATTTTTGAAAAAGAAAATAAGAGTTTTGCATTTCGTTTTTCACCATTTATGGATGGACATTTAAGATATTCGGATCAACGCTACTTCCATCCATTTATGTGACTTTTTCATGGTGATTTAAGACATGGCTTTGTTTCGTTAGTTTGCTTAATAATGTGTGCATAGCATTACATTGATCATTGATAATTACTTTCTTCATGCTTGACTTTTTATCACCTTTATTGCACACGTGTAGAGAATTTTTGAACAATGTACTTGCATGTCATATAACGAATACGGTGTTCTCATCTCATTCTTGCTTAATAATGAACCAAATGTAAAAAGAGATAAGTTTTTCTTGTAAAAACCATTTCACGAATTTTGTTTCTCGAAAAATATTACTATATGATAAGAAATTGAAAAGGGCTACGAAAATGCAAAATACTCTTTGCGTGAAAAGTCACCATTTGCAAAAAAAGCCTAAAAGATTAACGACACGCAAAAACAGAAGTGTAAAGGTCATTTGTTTTATTTCATTGATGCTTCGCTACACATGAGCATTATGATATCATAAAAATATTTTCGAGGGAATTTTTATATATGCGAGATGTTAAGGGTGTTATAAAGTAAAAGATCAACAGGTTTGCGCAACGGACACTGCTGAAAAGTATTAAATAGTTTGACATTATTGTTTTGTGAAGCATTTAAATTCATGACTTTTTGCATAAGTCAAGTCAATTTCATCTTGTTCGGCATTCTTACAACTAAGGTAGAAGTTGAGTTCTTTCTTTTGGAGTATCTCATGACTTCATGCACCTTTGTTATGAATACCATTGTTGATTTTCCTAATGGAGAATGTTCACACAATTTCATTCTGCTTTCATGATTTGGATTTTTATTGTTATTCCATGGTGTGTTGTATTTGTACCGTCTATACTTTTTAGACTTGAAAATTTTGAAAATTTTGAAAAATAGTTGGTATAGCCTTTGGATAATCATTTCATGTGCTTCATTGATTATATTTGTGATGGTATATATATTTTTTCATGCGATTCTTATTATTCATGTTTAGATTCTACTCATTTGTCTATTAGGCACAAAAAGGGGGAGAACAAATTGAAAGGGAGTTTTATTGTTTAGTTAAAACTCGTAAGCGTCACAGTATTTCTTTTGTCTCGTGTGTGTAGGTCTTTTCGTCATGATGATGATTTTTAGACCGTACAAGATGAAGATTTTTCAGTTAAAGACTTATACATTTATGAATTTCCTCTTCTTAATTTGGGAGGGCATTAGTTGTATTAACGTAGGGGTCAATTTGTCTTCGGTTCGTGATTTTTACCAGAACAGTGGAAGGGGAGATTTGTAATATCAAGGTTTAGAATTTATCAATTTATTTTTTATTTCACTTATCCCGTTACACCCCACTGCACCATCATGACTACTTCCACACATTTGAAGACAAGAAGTTGATGACATTTGGGAAGATTGAACATCGTTAGTCTCAACATCATTCAGAAGTGGTATCAAGTGGTTTGATAAAGGCTTTAATTATCCAGGGTTTAATTAAAAAGAGTTTGCCTTTAAAAGATTTTTCAAAATATTTTAAAATGATATTTAAAAGGTTTTTTGACAACTTTTTCACCTCTTTAGGAAGACTTGGAATGTCGTTTGAACGAGATTGGCCTGGTCGTTAAAACGAGTTTCCCTCGTTTGATTGAGTTCTGATGCGAGGCATTATGGAAAGAAATGGAATCTAATTCGATGTTTTGTTGGAAACTTATTCGAATGAAAAATGGTATGACGTTCGAATGAGGTACCAGGTCATTCGAACGAGCGTGCAAATTTTTTTTTATTTAAATCTAATCCAAATTTCTTATGTTTAACACTTTGCAACAAACTTCCTTATAAAAATAGATACAAGATTATAGTCTTTTATAATTCTTTTAATAGCTATTTCACACCCTTTTAGAGTTCCTTTTGTGACTATACTCTTCCTATTTTAATCCGAATCTATTGGAAAGTTAGAGACCACTTTACCAAATAAAGAAGAACAACAAGAACCCTTGTAGAGATCTTCTCTACTGCTGATTTGTGGAGTTGAGGTTCTACTGCTGAAGAAGAAAGTTGATCAGTTGATACCGAGGGAAGACTGCTTCCTCTGTGCGGTGCTAAACTATGCATATGCTGTAGACGACTTGACGAATTGCGCATTATAGTTAGTGAGCTAAGTAGTCAGTAAGTCATCTCGTGTCTTTCAAATCTTGTACAGTGTTGGAAATAAAGGTAATGCCCAAAAGGTATTTTTCCTTACTTCTTCGCATGTTTGCATGTTATGTTTGACTTATTTAATTGGGTGCATGCACACTAAATTAATTAAATATAAAATTTTCTAAATTTAATAAATCCATAGGATCCACATTCTCAGGTTGGTTCTTTTTTATCGCACAAAGAGCAAGGGATGGATGGGTCGGAGCCTAGTCTAGTCAAAAATTAAATTTTACTGAGGGAATCCAAAGTAGGGGGATTATTTTTTGAGGGAGTCTTAAAGATTCAGACTATTTAGTCTCTCTTTAAAAGGTAAGTGGAGGTCAACATGGAATCTGGCGGAGCTTGGGCAATCTCCAACCATCTAAATGTTTTTAAAAGTATGTTAGGATGTAAGACTTGGCATGAACCCGGATTTTCTATACAATGGGTTGTATTATGAGTTTTTTTTTTATGCAAAAGGGAAATAAGACTCTTTAAGGTTGGGATGCTTTTCATTGTCGCGGATCACAATATACCGGGTTTCTTGGACTTAAAAACCTTTTAGGTATGTGCAAAATCACTTTACTATATTACTGAATATTTGCAAAAGTTTGCTCGGTATACACTGATATTAATCTAGTTTCAAACGTTCCTATCATCAATACACTGGGATAGAGAGAGAAATTTCTCATTATACCAGACATGTTGGCAGAAAGAGTGAGGATATTCATTGGAAACTAGCCTCTCAACTGAACTATTTTGGCCTCAAGGGTGTAAGGTTTAAATAATATAAAAATCGGTACTATGCAGTGTGTGATGAAAATGGTTAATCTTTATATTTACATACTTTGATGTTTGTTTTTTCTGAGGTCATATCATAAGCACATATGCCTTTGAAGGTTTGAAGATAACAGTAATAAAAATATGCAATAAGCCTAAGGAGGGCGTTTACATTAAAAGGGAATATAAAAACTAGGGTTTATATATGGTGACTAAATTTCATGTGAAACAATATGAAAACATACATACAATATGTAGTGGATAAACAATCGTTCGGTTCGAGAGAGAGAGAGAGAGAATATCTGACTCTCCCTAGAAGAGTGTCAATTATGGTATTGTGGGACTAAAAATCACCACACTTGGAGAGAGGTTTTGCGTGTTTTAGGATGTTTACTTGGATGCATTGTTACTAGAATAATGTGAGGCATGTGCGCACAAGCATAAGCGGGCTTGTGGGGTTGATCCGAGTCGTCGATTTATTTTATATAAAAACAAAAAAAGAGGCTACGTGAGCCCTTACGAGCTCATCCTAAGGCATGTAGGCTTCCATTTACATAGATTTGGGAAATGTAGTTCGGGGACTCTGCTAGGAGTGGGGAAGGTGTTAGACACCCACTTGCTATTTATTTATTTACTGAATATTTGTGTTTATTTTATACTACTTTTTACGTCTTATCAAGAAAGGTTGGACATTATTTAGGAAAAATAATATTAGATCCCTTAGACATATAATTGCTTAATTAGACCCAAAAGAATAATTAGGCAGTTTAAATGCCACTTTGTGTGTGCTTATGGGCATGAGTGTGATTGTCGTGTGGGTGCATATGCTGATGAGTGAAAACTTGGTATTAAACCGAAATACTCATGATATCATAGTATCAAATCTATATACACCACATTCTAGGACCCCCTAAGTCTCTCTTTAGGTCCCTAACACCTCCCAATTTCACTACAAACCCTAGGTCGCACTTCAAGTACCGATCTAGAGGCTATCGAGCACTCTCGGGCCCCGTTTGACTCCGATCAACTCTATCGTCAGAGTGAACCTCATTTAATCTTCTAAAGGCTTTGAATCCCCTTTCCAACGGTCTACCCTATGCACGAATTGGCATAACGGTTCAGACGAACATACCATTCTACTACAGAAAATTCATTCGGAGACCACCGGGTGCTCCCAGACCTAGATTTTACCTAAATCAACGTCATCATCAGAGAGAAAGATCTTTTAATCTTTGAAGGTCATGGAAACCCCTTTCCAACAGTTCACCCCGTGAGCTAAACAGCATAACCGTCCTCAGTTTTCCTCGAAAATCGATTCGGAGGCCACCGGGTGCTCCCGAGATCCGTTTGACTAAGGTTAGCCCTTCAGCTAGATATGAGACTGAATGAATATCCTAAGGGAACAAAATACACTTTCCAACGATCCCACCCATGCACAATTCTTACTTACAGTACGAAAGAATGACCCGTTTTACTCCGAGAGGTCATTGAGTTCTTTCGGGCCTCGATTGACCAAGGTTAACTTTCCGAACTGAGTGAAACTCTTTGTAATGTCGAAGTACATCTCCTAACCTTTACAATGATACACCCCATGCATGATTCTGACTTACCATGCAAACGAACAATCTGTTTCGGTCAGACGATCTCCCGTCCAAAGGACCGAGATGCACTTCATAGCCACATTTGATCAAAAGTCAACTACCATACACGATAGCGATCCAAGGAATCTTGAAGGTCTCTAAAGTTACTTTCTAACGGTATGATCCGTGCATGATTCGGATCAACGGTTTATGTTCTACGACCATTTTTTCAGAAAAGTATGCACGAGACTGCCAATAGGCAGCTCCAGATCCCTGCCTATCAGGAGTGTGTATATGCTCACCTATCGATACACAGGACTTAGGTAATGCCGATTCGCACCACCCCTGACCCTATAAATAGACGGACTAACCTAACTCCCAATGACGACCATAGATCCATCAACATTAGTGATCTCAGCAACATTCTCTCAAAATCAACGAAGTTCCTCCATATGAAGATCTGTAAGGACACAAATTTCCAATTGAGTCCCTTGTTATTTTGGCTCAATTACGAACAAAAACGTTTGAGTCATTGGACAACGTTCTTGACCATCCTTCAAGCCTATGAGATACTAAAGTTGAAGATATAAAGGCCATGTTTAAAGCTTCATCACAATGCCGAGTTTATTGTGCCTCGTTTCTACGTCAAGAATAATTCCTTAAACACTTTTACACCCATATTGTTTATTCCAAGTTTTAATATATATATATATATATATATATATATATATATATATATATGTATATATATATATATATATGTATATATATATATATATGTATATATATATATATATATATGTATATATATATATATGTATATATATATATATATATGTATGTATATATATATATATAATTGCTTGGAGTGTTTGGCACCTGTTTTTTCTCTACCGAGTTGAAGAGAAGTTTGTGTTTGCTTCTAAATCCCACAAACAAGATGTTCGTTTGCGTTAACTTACCCACTTGGAGAAAGGCTCCTTGTTCGGGTGGTGGTGACCAAAAAAGTCCGATCGGTGGATTCCGAGACCGCGGTGGAGCTCTGTGGTTATTCGCTAGGCGGAGGTGTGTAGAAGAAGAAGAGTCGGGGCTTAGACAGAGTCAAGTCGAGTGTTGTAAGTCTTTCGTGTCTTGTACTTATAAAACCATACTAAATGAATTTGTGGCTAGGGTCGTCCGAGTTTTTTTTTCTGTTGTGGGTTTTTCCTCGTACATCGCGGTGTGGTGATTTATTTGTTTATTTTATCTTTCTCATAATTCGCCTAGAACGCATGCTTAGGTAAAAAGATAAAATTGGTTTAAATCACTACTTGTTTAATTAGGTGCAAATTGAATTTGGGTAAATGATAATGTAATTCAAGTCATCACTTAATTTGTTAAAATTGGTTTGGACTAAGTTGGTTATATTGAAAATATGTTTTAGGCAAATTTCTAGGACTTGAGTTGTGTTACTATGTTAAAGTGAAAAATTCATTTGTTAATTAATTTAATTTCACTTTGAACTCTGTTTAATTTTAATTTGTAAAAGAAATTAAAATTTTGTATTTGTGTGTGTTTAATTGAACCATCTCGCTTCCGCATCTTTAAAAAGGAAATTACTTCTTGTAGTAAGATTTTAAAATTGGGGGCCTCGTGTTCCATCAAGATCCATTCTATCTTATATTCCCATCCTTTTCATACCCAGGCAAAATCTCCTTCTCTCTCTTCCAACCTTCATCTCACACACAAGGGAGTTCATCCAAGATCAAAGATCAAGCTTCAAAGAATGTCCAATTCCTTCCCTCTCTCTTTAAATTTCTTATTTTTGCATAAATTACATTAGATTCATAATCTAATTCTTACTTTAGTTCATACAGATTTATATCTACACTTTCATTAGTATATAACACAAGCTTTATTTTCTATAAAAACAAACAAAAGGAGGGTTATACCCATAAATTCCGAATGGGATTATCCATCACACTTTTTCAAAACTAAAAACACATTTTTTACACACACATATAATAAAATCATGTTCGGATATATGGGATAACCCCCAATCCCATGCAGCATTCGAACTACATGGACTTTGATGCCTTTATAGGATACGTAGGCGTTTCGGATTAAAACTCGAGACTCGAGTCCAATTTTCCAATTTTCTCAATTTCCTAACGTATATATTTCTATAAATCCCTAAATTCTCCTAAATCCTCCATTTTCATATTTATCATATTGTTACATTAATATACACATTATGTTTGTTAGCATTTCATCCCACACATATTGTCGTTTCATAATAACGATCAATATCGTGATAAACGCATAAATCATATTTTATATATATATATATATATATATATATATATATATATATATATTATTATTTTGGGAACATTCCTATGGATGACTTCACTCTATCTTTCTCATGGTATGAGTTGAATGATTCCTATCTCCATTATATATACACGCACACACACACTTAATGGAGAAATAAAGTAAAAAAATAACACAAGACTATGAGAGATCAAAAGGGCGGGATGGGTGCCTAATATCTTCCCATTCCGTAACTTAGCCCCCGAACCTTCGAACTATTGGTTTTATATGCATCAGTTTGTCTTTGATGCCGCTCTCTAGAGGCAGCGACATGTTCTTTTTCTTATTTTGTGCAAAATAGGTTGGCGACTCCATCTCTTTATATTTACCCCACACCGACGACGACTGGAGCGTTCCTGTGCAAAAGGGGCATGAGACCTTTCGACATCCCCCCCGAACTCTCGAGGGCGTGAGATTCTGTCGATTGGGATGGCCATAGTGGCGACTCCACTGGGGACTTTTTTCATAAGAGGGATAGACTATGTTTGCATAGGTGTTTTGTTTTCTTATGTGCGTATGCACTTACCTTTATGTTCCATTTTCCTCCTCTATTATTTCTTGCACATATATACCTCATGCTTATATCACTACTCACTCACACACTTGTAGAAATTCTGCATGTACACTTCACACCACGTGCACCTAGGATCACTTATATCCACATTTTGTACACACCACTTAGAAATCCATGCTTAAGTGTCACTAAAACACACCTTCACTTATCACACTTGTATATATCCATGGTCACTCACACTTATCACACACCACTTAGTTGATCCATGCTTTGGTTCACTACCACACACTCACTTATAGATAATTACACATCACTCAGTCTCACGTATCCATGTTTAGTATAGATGTACTTTTAATACTTGTACCTTATTCCCTGCTTAGCATGATTAATAAAGATACTCACTCCATACGATACTAATCAAGAATCATGCATTTTTACACACAACATCACCAAAGTAAATATGAGGTTTTCGAGGAATTTCTTATTTTTAAACCAGGAGTTGAAACTCAATAAAATTCGAAAATTAAAGTCATACGATCCGATAGGGGTGGTGAATATGACCCAAGTTTATACAATTTTGTAATACTCATGGAATATTCCATCAAGTTACAATGCCTTATACGCCACAACAAAATGGAACGAAAAATAGGACTTTAGCTAAAATGGTATATGCAATGTTAATAAGTTACGGTTTAACTTTTGTCTATATGGGGAAAAGCGGTTCTATCCACATGTTATATTTTAAATAGAGTTCCATAGAAAAATACGGATATAACACCATACGAATTATGGTTTAATCGTAAGCCAAATCTTAGACATCTTAAAAGTTCAGGGATGTCTTGCTTATGTAAGAAAACTCGAACCTAAAAGACCTAAACTAGGAAATAGGACTTACAAATATGTTTTTATTGGATACTCTAGTAACAGTACGACTTATAGATTTTTAAATCTTAAAACTCAAGAAATCATTGAGTCGGTAGATGCGAAATTCTTTGAACATCTAACAAAGTTTAGTACTTTGAATCAAGGTTTAGAAAATAATAATCCGACTGTTGACTCCACACCTTCAGAAGAAATTTCACAACTAATATCTTCTTCAGAAATAACGAATGGCGTTGAACCACGAAGGAGTAAAAGACAAAGAACTAAAAAAAACATATGGGACCGACTTTTTTATCTATTTGGTTGAAGGGAATTTAAATGAAACTAAGAATAAAACAAATTTGTTATTAATATAGAAGATGAACTAACAGCATTTCATGAATCGGTAATGTCTATGGATGTTGTTTTTTTTGGAAAGAAGCAATCAATGATGAAATGAACTCAATTCTGTCAAATCAAACTTGGGTTCTTTCCGATCTTCTCATCGGAGCTAAACTTATTGGGTGCAAATGGATATTTAAAAGAAAATTAAATCCGAATGGTTCTATAAATAAATTTAAGGAAAGATTAGTTACTAAAGGCTATAAGCAAAAACATGGAATTGATTACTTTGATACATATGCTCATGTTGCTCGAATCACTTCCATTAGGATATTAATATTTCTTGTTTCTATTCATAATTTGGTAATTCATCAAATGGATGTCAAAAATTCTTTTATAAATAGTTATTTAGAAGAAAAGATTTATATGGAACAACCCGAAGGGTTTTTTCTCATGGCCAAGGAAAGAAACTTTGGAAACTGGTTAAATGTCTTTATGGCTTTAAACAAGCTCCTACGCAATGGGATGAGAAGTTTGATAATATTGTAATATCCCATAGATATAAAGTTAATGATGCTTACAAATGTATATATAGTAAATTTGAAAATGATTTTAGTGTTATTATTTGCTTATATGTGGATGACATCTTAATATTTGGGCCTAGTGTCAAATATGTTTAAGAAACCAAAAGGTTTCTATCATCAAAATTTAATATGAAAGATATTGGAGAAGCTGATGTGATTTTAGGAATCAATATTGTGAGAAATGTTAATTCTTTACACTTATCTCAATCTCATTATATCAAAAAAGTTCTTAAAAGATATAATCAGTTTGAACTTAAGTCAGTTGCTACACCAGTGGATCCTAGTATCAAATTAATGAAAAATACTAGGCGTGCTATGGACCAACTTAAATATGCTAGTATTATTGGAAGTCTAATATATGCCATGCATTGCACTAGACCAGACATTGCTTATGTAGTAAATGTCTTGTGTAGATTTACAAGTAATCCAGGACAAGAGCATTGAAATGCAATTTCTAGGGGTCTTAGATACCTGAAGAGGACTTTGGATATGGCTTACATTATGTAGGATATCCATCTATTTTAGAAGGATATAGTGATTCAAGATGGAACAATCTTGAATCAAAATCCAAGTCAACAACTGGTTGGATTTTTACGCTAGGAGGAGTGACTATCTCTTGGGGATCGAAGAAACAAACATGTCTGTCAGATTCAACAATGCAATGTGAATTTATAGCCCTAGAAGATTCATATAAAGAATCATAATGGCTTAAAAATGTTTTATATGATATTCCTTCATGGAAAAAACCATCTCCTTCTATTATGATAAGTTGTGATAACCAATCAAAAATTTATAAATTTTCAAACAAAACTTACAATGGAAAATCAAGACCCATTAGTCTAAGGCATCAAATTATAAGAAAATTACTCAAGGAAGGAGTAATTACAGTCGACTATGTTAAAACGAATAAGAATTTAACAGATCCTTTGACTAAAGGTCTTGTTAGGGATATGATATATATCACCTCAAAAGGAATGGGACTAAGGTTTATTAAATAACACAACAATATTTAATGGGAACCCAACTCATATCTTGAAAATATAATTAGAGTTCAATGTGATAAAACAAGTTAAATTATAGTTATGGAACACTAGGAATTTTATACAAAAGTTTCATTCCTATGTGCGTAGTGTTGGTTTTTCTGCATGTTAGAGAATGAAGGTTACTTCTTAATAAATCATATAAGCGTGACTCGCATAATCACTAAAGTTGATTTACCTATATGAGTGTCGAAAGTGTGGCCACTTTCTATGGAATCAAGACCGATCCTAAAGCACTCATGAAATTAGGATCAGCACAAGGACATAAATGTGCATACTAGAAGAACACTTATAAACTCATAAATCGGTATGTGTGATAGTTTCGGCTCATCTCAAAAGGTCCTTGGTTCAAGATACGTTCAATATAGCACCTTGATGACGCTTTGAATTGTTTACACTATATGGAAGTTCAAGTCCGGAAAACACTTCTCATTTATGTACTAGATTTCAGCGATAGTGCCAAAAGTTCTCTATTATTCTCATTTTGTTTTGTGTAATCGATCCTTTGTATCCTCTCTTGTGTATATTGAAATTGGTGGGGGAATGTTGGATAAATTGCAACATTTATTATAATATAATATTTAATTGTTAATTTTATTATGTTAATTGGTGTTTTAATTTTAAACTTAGTTTGGATGTTATTTTAGAAGGAAGAAACATGAGCAAATGGGTGTGAAAAGATATGGGAGTGCTCAAGTCCCATATTAGAAGTTTACCAAAAAAATGGTGGTATATCAACTAAATGACAACTAAGCTTCTTAGTTGACAAGTAAAATGAGGGGCAATGATCCCACGCATTGCGGTGGTGCTTAAGCACCAAAGGGCGATTGGGCGACTTAGGGCGCATTGCACACTTTGACGCGCACTTGGAACGTGCGCATCGTCACTTGGAGCATGGGAGTCTAAAGTTTTGACGAAGTAAAACAGATCAACGGATGTGATTAAATGATCTGGTCAAGAGGTTTAAAATCCGAAATGAGTTGATCTGAGACGTTAGATGAACTCGTAGCGTTTTGTGTAGGAGTGTCCATTCACTTATGATGGGACATATAATCTAAACCGTTAGATCAAAGATATTCCAAACGAGCACGATCCAACGGTTGCTGAGTCGCTACATGAAGAGTTATGACTATTGAAGAATAGTCACAGAAATGGTCATAAAAGGAGTTCCAGGCCTTTGTTTTGGACATCAAAAATTGCTAATTTCTCCTCTCTCCGTCCTCTAAATTTTGGCATTATCAGATTACTATTTTAGAGTGTTCCCAGTTTGATAAAATAGTACAGAGTTTGAATAAAACAACTGTTCATACACTACATTGTATTCTAAAGGCAGATTCAATAAACCCATTGTGTACTCACGGTTCACTCTCAACCGGATTGGGAGGAATTTTGCCTAAAAGACAGCGTTCCCAGAACGTGACTTGAAGAAATTAATTAATTTTTTTTGTTCTTTCCATAGTAGAGTTCCAATAGAAACGGTTTGCGTAGTATTGGCGAATGACCTGATTCTTCATTTGAAATTGATCGACTAAAAGGTTTTGCATCTGACTAGTGAGCGACTTGATTCGAAGATCTTTTAAAAGACACGAGTTGAGATAAAACTGTTCCAGTTTGAAAAAAAGATTATTTGACATACCTTGTGTCATGATAGAATGCAAGGTATAGTCCCTTAGTCAATGCGACCCTTGAAAATACTATATTTGACTTTTCCTATGGTCTTTACCATTTTGTAAGGTTTTGATGTTTATCATATAAATACACAAACACATGTAAATATGTTCATGTATTGTATATATATGTGAATATGTATAATTATATATATATATATATATATATATATATATACACATGGGTAAAATATTAATATAAGCTGGGAGAAATGGTTTGGACTTGAAGCCATTGAATCTTGTACATAAAATTTACCAAAATAAATTTTTAATACGGTTTAAAATGGTCCCATAAAATCCCAAGGTCAACGACTTTAGGAATATTGAAGAGGCCGTGATTTGAGTGCACCAGTATTTTCAAAATAGTTTTATGAGTTTTCTATGAAATGTTATGGAAAGAAATGTGTATTTTCATATATGTACAACCAAACACAACTTAGAGGAGTTATTTGCTGGGGGGGGGGGGGGGAGGGGTTGAATGATAGTTAGTGGGGACAACTAAGAATATCTCCAATGGAATAATTAAAAATCTTATTCTGATCAATTTTAATAATATTAGTTAAAAAGGGTTCTACAATGGAATAATCAAACTTTTAACTTTTTTAGTTAATAATCAAATGGGCCCTTCTAATGATCAAAAGTAACAACATTTTTTCTGATAATCAAAATATTGGGTCCCATACTCCACTAATCTATTGCCTCTCGAGAAACTCCCTTGAAATGTTATTTCGTTTACTACTTGTTGTTTCTTCCTCTCTTTATCTCCTATGTTTACTTCTATCCTTGATTCACAATGATACCATATGCCAAATATTCTATAAATTTTATAGTAAAATTTCTCATTTCTTTACGAGGTTAACAAGTTCCATATAAAAATATTTTAGATCTATCCAAATCAAAATTAAGGTTGCCCAACGGAACCAGCCCCTATCAGAATCTGCATTTACCCCCATTAAAATCTGCAGTTAGTTTGATTTTTATTAGGGGTAATAGATAACAAGTCACATTGACTTGGTCAATGATGCAAGAGGTCCTTTGACTGAGTCAATGGTGTCAAAGACCATATTTTTCCAACTCAGCACATTAAAATGACTAAAGTACCCCCAAAATGTCTTTGACAACTACCTATCTCATTTTTTGCAAAAAAAATCCATCAAATCTTTAAAGGTCCATAACTTCAAATCTACAAGTCCAAAATTCACAAAATTTATATATTTCGAATCTATTCGTCAATATCTATCAAACAACACCCATATTCAATATTTTTTGACAAAAAATTGAAACAAATAAGTGTACCTCTTCTATAAAATCTCAATTTTTCCTGTCAAAAACTCTATTTTTTCCAAGAAAAAACCTTTTTCTTCAACTCCAACGATGATGCCGCTAGCGCGGACCAGAAAAAATAAAGAAGTAGTCGGAGAGAGAGAGAGAGAAACACTCCAGCAAAAATTCTAGCGATTTCTGATGAGATTTTCTGGCGGGCTAATTTCGATGAGTCTGGGGTGGGATGAGGTGTGGGTGGTGGTGGGGTGGCGCTAGAGAGAGTGGGGTTATGTGTTTATTTTTATAAAATGAGACTAAGTGGATTTAAAATGGGTATAGGCGAGGGGTACATTTGTATAAATATATGTGGTCTAGCATGAAAATGACTTGGTTGCTTTTTATTATTGGAGGAGTAAACCATTGTGAAGGTTGACCCATTAAAAGACTAATAAAAAGTTGATGTGCCACTTTTTGATTATGTAGATTAATTATTCTACGGGAGATACTCTATTGGGAAAGTGACACATCACAAACTTCGTCAAAGTGTCCTTGTTCTTTTGGGGATTCACATTAAGAAGAAAAAAGGGGTTCAAGTAGGAGGGTCCAAGCATGGTCTTTATGGGTTTTACAAGAAAATAAGAAGGGATAATTGGGATTTAGTCCAGTTTGGAAAGAATTTTTTGCCTCCGCTCATATCTTTATTTGTTTTAGTGCAAGGTCCTATTTTGAATGGATCAACTATTTAATCATTATAATATAATAAATTTAGACAAAAATGATCGCAATCCCTTTCCAGCCAATAATTCCTATCATTTAAACAATGGACACTAATAGGAATCACAATGTCGTTTTAATTAAATTACACTGTCATTTTAACACAATTAGAGTTCCAATTTTCCACAATACCACGTAGTTATTTTAATACATTTTGACAGATAGTTTGAAACATTTTTAAAGCCAACTTAAACATTTGACTGTCATTTTAAGAAATTTATGGAGTTTTCTAAGCAAATTTTGGATTCAATTTTTCACCTTCCAATGTCATTTAAAAAATATGGATTCATTTTAAGATCTTATAAAGTCATTTTAACACCAAATCATTATCATTCTTTCATTTTTAACTCCCAACAGAAAAAATCTAAAAAACAAAACTAAATTGAAGACAATGTATTAAAAATTACAGTAACGAGTTAGAAAAAATGAACGGTGAGATAAAAAATTATAAGGAACCAATAAAAAAAGTGCTCTGAAGTGTAACACTAACCGAAATTAACAGTGGGAAATTAACTATGGGATGAGATTTTGGTGGGAGGATTATTATATCTTGTTTCGTGGTGGATGAGACAAAAAAGGTAGAAGAAAGAGATAGGGAAAAAACATTGTGCAACCGTTTTTTGAAGGAATATGCATCTCTCATTAATAATAAACAATAAATACAAAGTTCATGATTCAACTAGCCATAAATAAATAAAACATAAAATCCCTAAATATTGAGGTATATAAAGATGAAACTAGATGGCACAAAAAATGTAAACTTGTTAACACCATAAGACGTCACAACGGCCAAACATTCGGTAAAACGGACTATACGGCCCATAAAATGAGGTATGGAAAAAATACACCATACATTTGGGAGAAAATGACCAATCGATGTCAAAAACTTTTGAAAAGAGGGGGTCAACATAGATACGTTATGCTGAAGCTCATCCTGAAGATGAAAGAAACACCAACTGAGAAAGATAAGCCAAATGCACTTAAATTTAAAAAATAGCCATTGATCGGTGAGTGGATCTTGACCCAAACTGAATAGAGGAAACACCAATAATGAAAACATTGGAAGAAAATTGGTCGAAAAGGAAAAAAAATGACATAAATCCTCCAAGAAGAACAAAAAACACACCAAGTGAGAAAATCTCCCACGCACAATCCTACCAAAATGAGGGGGAAAACACTCATAAAAGACAGACAAAGACACCTCATAAAGAACAAACCGTTTTACATTAACCAATTCTAAATTATTTCCAGGAAAATAGATAAAGGGAGAATCGGAGGAAGAGGGGGAGGGGTTGGCGACTAGGGTTTTTTAGAGAGGGGATATAGAAAAAAGTAGATGTTAACTTAATTTTTTTAATGGGGGTAATTTTCTTAGAACAAAATGCATGAGTAGAAATTATTAACAAACCAATGTATCAATGTGATAGTAAGTATTCAACCCATACGATGTGTGGGCGAGTTATAAAATTTTAATCATACATAAATTAAATAAAATGTCATGAGAAAGCATGTGTGATATCGATTTAAATAAACTCGCAAATTCCAACCACAAACTTATTTAATTAGAGTTAATTTTTAAATCAAACCAATTCAGCCCCTAAACATACAACTATGTGTGTGTGCGTGTGTCAAACCAATACAAATAAAATTTCTAACTCATATATTTCTGGAAAACAACCCTTTTGGGTAAAACTTTTTATTTCACTATAATACTTGCAATTACAATGAAATCCGCAATGATCACTCCACAGAACAATCGCATAGACAACAGCCTAGAATCAATAATGGAATAACCTCAGCAGTTCACACGAACATGCAGTTCGAATCAGCCCAGGAACACCCACGGGTACTCCCTGTCGACACACAGTCGTAGTCAGCCCAGCACCTTAATCAATCGGCACCTAGATCAGCATTAGAGATCCTCTCCACAAGAGAAACTTGACAAAAGATGTGTTCTTGGGTTCCAAAGCAATTCACATAGACTATTGGGATCTTGTGAATTGAAAAATAAAAGGGAATAAAGCCCTAAAGGAGAAGATAAACGTTTCTGCAGTAGCAATTTTCGTAAAACAGTAATCTCAAGTCTTCTGAACAAAAACGAAACTGGAAAAATGGATTTATAGGAAAACTAAGGCGGCATCTCGCTCGAACCAGAAAGTAGTGTCGCTTGAATGAGACACGTGTCGTATGAACGACTACATGCTACAGCTTCGTGCGACATAGGTCTGTCGCTAAAATATGCAGGTCTGTCGCTCAAATGAAATATTAAAAAATATATGTTTTTTTAGTCAGAAAATAGTCCGCCTCAAAACTTCAAAAATAATTTTTGACGAAAAACTTCGCTTCAACACTTAGAAATTTTTTCATAAAACTTGTCTCAATACTCTAAGTGAAATGCTAAGGAATTAAAACACAACCTTTACCAAATTTATCTCGCAGAAGCTTGAGTGTTGAAGAACTTTGATATTCAGATCTGTCTTGTTGCATGTGAGATCTTGAACATTCTTCTACGGTTGTAGTGGTATACGACATACTCAATTGTTAAAGGACAATGTCCTTAGAAATCTCCCCCTATGTCTATGCCGGTACAAAATAAAAACATCTGAATTATCAAATCATAAAATGCCAATACAAATCTAATACCCTCATGAACCCAAAAGTGAAAAGGTACTAAACATGTACGACTAAAACATTTCTCCAAAAATCTTCAAATCATTAACATTCTCTCATCAGGGTGTGCAATCCAATAATCATCAACTTTGTACCTACACACATTAGACAAAGCAAATACCTTCGTGATGCATCGAGTTTGAAATGAGATAAACATAAATCAAAGAAAGTATAAAATCTCAAATCTCCCCCATAATCAAAAACTCCTCCATAATTCGTTCTCCCCCTTTTTATTTGACCAAAATAGACATGGAAACGAATAAACAATGCAAACATGGAGTTGTCACGACAAGTAAATAAAACAACTATTATCATCAGGATATACTCAAACGCATTCCAACAAATTATTTTTCATTTTTCAATTTTTTGAAACAAAAATGTAAAAATAATTTTACAAAAATCACACACCATGAATTTACACTAAGATAACCAAATCATGGAAAAGGAATGAATGGGTGTGAATAAATTCAATAGGAATATCAATGAAATCTCATAACATATGCGCACGATGAATCTAGATACTCTTAACGAATGAAATCAAAATCGTCCTTAGGTGTCAAAAGTGTTGTATTTATATGACATCGACTCAATCCATCAACACATCAAAGTCAAGAATGATTCCCTCACCAATAACGTCTAAAACTATGTAATGCTTTTTCAAGATGCTGTCAGAACATGAAAAGCCATTTATTTATCTTCCAACCAATCTCGCTCATAAATAATAAATCTTTATTTTTTCTTGAGGTGATCAAAACTAAATGGCCCCTTTTGGCATATTTATCCTTTTATTGCCTTTCATTTTTTTTCGGGCTGTTTTCAAACGGTGGCTATCACGGCGAGTCAATTTTACACTCTCGCAACCCTTTCCCGTGTTTCACTCTCCATTTTTTCAATTTAAACAAATTCCTTATGGGCAACGGTTATTACATGCACTACTTCCATTGTCAAGTTTTATTGCATATGGTTCATTTTAAAGATAAAATTGAGATGACAACACTCCGACCAATATGTGACAAACAAGTACGATAGTCAAATAAATCCATGCAAGTGTTCATTAAAGGCAAATATGAGTCAAACATGTAGGTAGTAATCAAAAATCACATCTTAATGATTCCACACATTATAAAGCACAAAAATGAAATGATGACGCATATCAAAACACTATCAAATAGTCACATGGATATGGAATGATGTTGTGACTCAGTCATCCTAAATGTAAATTCATATATGGTGCAAACAAAATACAAAAATCTTTTGGCTTTTTCAAATTTTTCAAAAAAAAGAAATTTTTTTTTTTATTTTTCTAAAAAATTAAAAAAAAAATCTTTTTGGTTTTTCGATAAATATATTAAAATGGAAAATATAAATACAAAAATGATAAACACTAGCAATGGGCATAAAATATCATCACGAAAATTAACCTATGCTAGCAAACACGTCTCGACCTCAAACAGTAGGTGCGGTGGAGTTTTCCCAAGGTGGTGACATCCTACGGGAAATCTCCATCAAGTCATGTGAAGTCTTGAACAAAAACAATACATGCTCCCTAAGATGTGTAAACTCTCTTGTGTAGTCATCTGGAGCATCATGTATGGGTGTGGGTGTGTGAACACGTGAAGTAGCAAACCGTGATACATAACCCAACTTAAAATAAAACTCTCTCAGGTTTCCTCTCTTCTTGTAGTGTGTGCAAACATAAACAAGCTTGGGTACACCTCTCTCAAAATGTCTACTACGCGCTCTCCTAATAGGTAAAGGATGTCTAGCTGGGTCGGGTCGATATCCATGTGAATCTAACACTAAAGAAGTAACCGACTCGGGTGCAACTTGTGAAGTAGATGCATTGTCATGACTTATTCTTAAACTCTCACCACTACCCAAAACATGATTGAGAACCATATCTCTAACCTTCTTAGATGAGTTCTCCAAAGGGAATTTGATCTTTCGGGAACATTCGAGATCACTATCGAGTTGGTATACACGTGTTGTTAGATTAGACACCGTATTGGTCAAGTCACTCTTTTCCCGATCTAAAGCAATCAACTGCTCACTCAAAAACACCTTTAATTTCCCGAGTTAACTTTCTTTTGCCTCAAATACCCTCAAACTCTCAATCTCTCTCTCTCTCTCTCTCCAAATCAATCACCCTAACACCTAATTCCTTATTCAATATCTTCATTTTTAAGGTCTCGACATACAAATCTCTAAAAGCGACCTGGAGCTCATTATCACCATCACTAGCGCACTCACTCTCTCCATCGCTAGAAACACTCAAAACCTCCTCGGGGATCTCACGTGCACAAGTGTCCTCCTCATCGTGGGACAAGCAGGGTGTGCTCACGTGACTAGAAGAAAAATCAACAAACTTCCCCTGTGAAGACTCATCCCCATAATCTCTCACATCATCCTCGCTATCGCTAAGAGTGGCTAGCATGGCAATCTTTTTTCCCTTTCTCTTTAGCCTAGTGGGACACTAAAAAGCCCTATGGAGTCTACCCTCAAACTAAAAACACTTGCATTCTTCCTCTTTCTCATTCTCACCCTCTTTCTAACTGCTCTCATTGGCCTCGTCTTTCTTTTTATTTTTGACAAAAAACTTTTTATTGGAAGAATTTTATTTTGAAAACTTAAGAAACTTTTTGAAATACTTTGCAAGCATGGCCATATCAAAATCAGACTCGTCCTCAGATTTGGAACCACAAAATCTCACTTTCCTTTTCTTCTCACTCGTGGACACTTCCTTTCCCTTCCTAGACTGGGCTTTAGGTTCTATCCCTCTATACTTAGGTTTGATAGTGTTGGGGAACATGTCAATCTCATACATCTGGAGGTCTCCTACCAACTCTTCTAATTTGAGATGACTCAAATTTTCTAAGGTTTTCAAAATAGTCACTTTTGGGATAAAACAATTTGGCAGCTATCTTAAAATCTTTTTAACCACTCGTGCATCAGATATAGGCTCACCAAGATTGAAACCAGTGTTGACAATGTCAGACACACGTGCATAAAAGTCATCAAAACCCTCAGTCTCAAGCATGATTATCGTTTCAAATTGAGTAGATTAATTTTGAATTTTAGACTCTTTGACCACGATAGTGCCTTCGTGGGTGAATTGTAAAACATCCCACGCTTCTTTAGACGTAGTGCACGTCATGATACGTCGAAACTCCTTAGGAGTGACGGCACTAGGAATTGCACTTGGCCCTCATAAATTAAACGTGCTCCACCTAAACTCATCCTCCAACCAATCTGACATAGGTTTTAAATTAGTGACATTTTCTACGGTGACGGTGGCAGGAGTCCATCCTCTTTCACACATTAACCAAACTCTCTCATCGATTATTTTAAAATGTGATTTTATGCGGGCTTTACAGTAAGCATAATTAGACCTGTCAAAAATTGGCGACCGATGATATAAATTTTCGTTTGGAAACATTGTAGCAATTTTTAAAATTAGATTTTTCAAAAAAATTAATATCACACACAAAAAAAATAGCAGAAAATAGGAATTCACAATAAATTAGTGAAACTTTCTCCGATACCAATTTGAGAAAGCGTGTATGATATCGAATTAAATAAACTCGCAAATTCCAACCACAAACTTATTTAACTAGAGTCAATTTTTAAATCAAATCAATTCATCCCCTAAACGTGCAACTACGTGTGTGTGTGTGTGTCAAACCATCACAAATAAAATTTCTAACTCGTAGATTTTAGGAAAATACCCATTTCGGGTAAAACCTTTTATTTCACTATAATACTTATATTTACAATGACATTCGCGATGATCACTCCGCAGAAAAATCACATAGATCGCAGCCTAGAGCCAATAATGGAACAACCTCATCAGTCCACATGAACATGCAGTTCGAATCAGCCCAGGAACACCCACGAGTACTCCTTGTCGACACGCAGTCGTAGTCAGCCCAGCACCTCAATCAATAGGCACCTAGATCAGTAGTAGAGATCCTCTCTACAAGATAAACTTGACACAAGATGTGTTCTTGGGTTCCAAAACAATTCACATAAACTATTGGGATCTTGTGAATTGAAAAACAAAAGGGATTAAAGCCCTAAAAGATAAGACAAACATTTCTGCAGTAGCAGTTTGCATAAAACAGTAATCTCGGGTCTTTCGATAAAAAACGAAACTGGAAAAACGGATTTATAGAAAAACTAAGGCGGCATCTCGCTCGAACGAGAAAGCCGTGTCGCTCGAACAAGACAGATGTTGTTTGAACGACTATGCGTGACAGCTTCACGCGACATAGGACTGTCGCTCGAACAAAATATTAAAAAATATATATATTTTTGTTTTGTCAGTCCGCCTCAAAACTTCGAAAATATTTTTTGATTAAAAACTCCGCTTTAACACTTAGAAATTTTTTCATAAAACTTGTCCCAAAATACTTTAACTGAAATGCTAAGGAATTAAAACACAACCTTTACCAAATTTATCTCTCAGAGGCTTGAATGTTAAAGAACTTTGATATTTTGATCCGTCTTGTTGCATGTGTGATCTTGAACATTCTTCGGCGGTTGTAGCGGTATAGGACATACTCAATTGTTAACGGACAATGTCCTTACATGTCACAATAGTTTGATAATTACAACATTACATTTTAATAATGAGTATATAAAAACATGTAATAAAATTTTATTGTACGAAATATGCAAACAATAACGTTTGGAAAAAAAATTACTCCACAAAAATTAATTTCAACCATTTACGCGGAGTAATTTGATTAACCAAATTACGAATTGCATCCACCTACAACCTCTCCCTTAGCTAATTAAAATATTTTTTATAAATTTTACACGCGTCTATAATTTTTTGCGTATATATACACATAAATATTCAATTATCTACAAACTCATAGGAAAATTCTTCTGTTAATAGTTCAAGTTTTAATTGACTTAATATCTATTAATTGATGATATAATAAAATATTGTTGTATAACTTAATCCTATTTTTAGGGGTCGATTAATATACAGTTCCCAACATCTTATTTTTAAAAGTTCGTGCTAGTGACTACCCTACCCTCTCCGAAGCTTTAGCAGGGGTGAAAAGTGGGGGAAGGGTGGGGTGGATGGAGGGAGGTGGGTAAATTGGTTTGTATGTGTTCTTTTTTTGAGTATTTTTATCTGGTGAGGGACTTTTTTGAAACAAAATAAAAAAGGTTGGAATTAACATTTTATTAAAAATGTTCGAGGGACAATTCGTCGATTGGCCCTTTTTTTAATCAATTCTTATTGGTCTATATGTGTGCATTTTGAATAATTTAAGGAATCTCAAATTTAGTTCTATTTTTTAAGATTTATTTGTACCCACTCCCATTTTTTATTTTTTTAGATGATGTTCATATTGGAACCACTTTAGGATCAGTATCATTTTCTGTGAAACGGAAGAGGGGCGGTTACAGATTTTCTATGGGAAGTTTTGGATGCTTATGTGACTTACAA
Source organism: Sambucus nigra (assembly GCA_949130495.1). Taxonomy (NCBI): domain Eukaryota; kingdom Viridiplantae; phylum Streptophyta; class Magnoliopsida; order Dipsacales; family Adoxaceae; genus Sambucus; species Sambucus nigra. The sequence continues at coordinate 483,451,190 of OX422216.1, forward strand.
CAATTTTAAAAACATATGGTATGGGAGTCTAAAAAATCTTAGGCAATGCGACTAAAGCCAAAAAACAAAACTTTTATATGCATTAATCAGATTTCGCTGTTGATTCCATTCAACGTCACTTAAACTTGAGTGAAAAAGGTTAGTCATGTTTATTTAGTCAACCCTCATTTATTTCGTATTGACTTTTATTTAACTAAACAAATCCTATTAATAAGATAATGTAACACATTTGTTCTAATATTGTTTGGGGGTTTATGTTAGATATTTTTAGAAATTTTATTGATAGATGAATTATAGGTGGTGATTTTAATATTATTTGTAACCAAAAGGAATGTTAGGGGGAAACGATATAGATCACAGAGGGGTGGACGAGTTTAATCATTCATTGTGGCAAAATGGCTTACTTGAAATCCCGTATAATGGATGTCGGTTCACGTGGTGTAATAATTGTGATGGCATTGCTCGTACTTTAGTCAGACGTGATAGAGTTTTGGAAAATAATGAATGGTTTCAACTTAACTTAAGCACTTCCATTGAGCACCTTCCAGCAACAAATTCAAACCACTGTCCGTTAGTTGTTTCTATTTCATCTCCATCAGAAAAAAGTGCCCAGACCTTTTAGATTTGTCAATGCTTGGTTTAATCACCACTCCTTTATTTCTATCCTTATTAATTTTTAGTCAGTTCCTCAGCATGGTGATCCCATGAATAGATTTTCTTTGTAGATTAAACAAACGAAATAAATTATAAAGGAGTGGAATTTGAGCACTTTTAAAAATATTGTTCAATAAGTTAATGAAGCCGACGACTGGCTATTAGCTATGATGGTGAATTATTATGCTGATCCGGTAGAGACTAACGGGACTGCCTAGTGTAAAGTCAAAGCCGAATACAATCTTATGCTGGAAAATGAGGAATCATATTGGCGACAAAAATCGTGATTTAAATGGGTTGACTTGGGGGACTGCAATTTTGATTTTTTTCATGTTATGGTTAATCATAAAAGCAAAAAATTAACGAATCACAAAGTTAAAAAAAGGGGATGGAGACTGTACTAATTCGGCAGAGGAAGTGCAAAAATAAGTGTGTGGTCATTTTAAAGTATTTTGGGAGAAGGATCTACTTTGTCGTTGGAGGATAATTTTTTCCAAGCTATTCCTTCTTTCATTAATGATTATATAAATGAGAAGATTGAGGAAATATCTGATGTAATTTATTCCCTCCAATGTGCTCTGAGGTTGATGAATATTGTCTCCCAAGATAGAACGGATTTTCCAATTAATTATGTAGCACGATAATAATTAATTTCGATGAATACAATTTCTGTGTTTTTACTCAACCAAAACAGTAATATGCTGTGTAGAAATGAGGGAAAATATTTTCTGGAAGAAGAAAATAGTTTGGATGCATTTTCGGAATTATTGGAGGGAAATTTTTCAGTAGTTTAAAACTGTAGGGGAAAGGTTTTATTTATGGAAAATATTTTGACTGTTGGGAACAGTCAAAACTGAATTTAACTATCAAAACAATTAATTTCGTTAATTGTTGACCCTTGGCAATTAACTCACAAACAGTTAATTAATAATTAATTAATTTCGTAACTAATTAACAATTAAAGCCCCAAAAGTTTAATTCAATTCAGACTAAAAATTTAGGAGATTTATTTAATCTCAAGCCCAAGCCCGAATCGAGCCGAGCCAAGCCGATCGGTCGGCCTGACAGCACACGCGTGTGTGGGCTTTTGGCCCAAGCCCAACACATGCATAGTGTAGGTCATCTCCCCTTGAAAGAGTTGGAATACCCCAAGGCATCCAAGCCTTAATCCATCATTTGGATTTTATTAACTCATCATTTTTCCACTACTCTTCCAATGTGGGACAAGAGTTAAAGCATACCCAATATATTAACTTTCATTACTTTGTGAGTCACTTTGGGGACATATTTATTCGTCATAAATTATTAAAATTAGACATGTTATCCACCCTGTCTTGGTCCAGTGGTAAGGAGGCTTTCACTCTAGACCATAGGCAGTGAGTTCGATCCCTTCCCATGGATACCTGCCCTGAGGGTAAGGGAGGGCTCTGAGCCATGTGGGTATGCCATAAGGTGTCTGGGTTCGATTCCTCCTTGGGTGACATATTTAAATCGGGGTGTGTGTTAAGGTGGCTCTCTCACTTGCACCCCCCTGTTTAGCAAACACGAGAGAGTCCAAAGGGATCGTTGGTGTGGAGGTTCAGGGCTTCAAAAAAAAGAAAAAAGAAATTGGACATGTGAATATACTTCGTTAATCTCATTGGTAAAGAGAACACATTCGTATATGGTCCCACTATATCTGGAGAACTTTATGTTCCAGATTTTCCAACAATCCCCCACATGAATGATATATCGCTATAAATAAAAACACAGCGGATGCAGATGCAGGTTGAGTAAAACAGAAGATTTATAACATTGGGAAAAGTATCCTAGTGGCCTTGAACTTTCCTTAGTGATATACTATTGGATTTACTTAGTTAATCAATAGACTTCACGTCTTTGAACCGTCAATCATTTTTGTAAACCTAGACAACAGTATTCACAGAACAATTCTTCAATACAGTTGGTTCTCACGTTTGTGTTCATTTTGGCCATGAACACCACTTGGTTCCATGAGCATTTTAGAGAATTTTCCTTTCATTATTCTCATAGAAGTGGCCCCCTTCTTACCCACGTAGGTGACTTCCATAAAGAGTATCCTAAAATACCCCAGTTAGACATACTAAGATATGGATGTCATTAAAAGCATAACTTATCCTAATTTCACGATAGATGTGCACTGTCTCATTTTTGGAATGGATAGGATTAAATATCCTCCATTGCTTATTGAATACAATGTAGGTCGATTTGCCCATTGAACCTAGATCTTGGGTTCTCCAGTCAGCTAAGTTGGGTTGCAACTATATTGATTCTTATTTATTTATAGGCTTTAGACCCATTCCCATCGATGATCTTTCAACTTTCTCTAGATTTAAACCTTTCGTTAGTGGATCCGATATATTATATTTTGACTTTACATAGTCAATTAAGATAATTCCATTTGAGAGAAGTTGTCTAACGGTATTATGTCTACGATGAATATGTCGTGACTTTTCGTTATACATGTGATTATGTGCCCTTCCAATTGTCGATTGACTAGCACAATGTATACATATTGCGGGCACATGTTTTGACCAATTTGGAACATCCTCTTAGAAGTTTTGAATCCATTCAGCTTCTTCTCCAGCTTTGTCTAGTGCAATGAATTCAGTGTCCATTGTCAATCTATCAATGCACGTTTGATTTGAGGATTTTCTAGATACGGCTGCACCTCCAAGAGTAAACACATACCCACTCGTAGACTTAGAGTCTTTTGTATCAGATATCGAATTTGCATCGCAATGTCCTTAAAGAACACCTGGATATTTTGAGTAGTGCAGTCTGATATGCCCAAGTGTAACCTCGGCCCAGAGACACCTATGCCCAAGTGTAACCTCGGCGCAGAGACACCAACCTCGGCCGAGATGATATGGCCGAGATGTTGATCAACCCTAGATAAGCCATGGGTCCACGATATCACCCCTCGGCCTTAGTAAGGTCGGCCCAGGCCGACCCTTCCACCTACATATTTAATGAACGCTATGCGCATCGCAGGCATCAACAGCATCCACTTATACCTGGGTATGGCAACCACGGCCGATAGTAGGCCGAGGTGACAAGGAGCCTTGGTAACCTTCATGAAACCAGTCCAACCCCGGCTTGGGACGAGGTGATAAGAAGCTTCAGTAATCGTCAGCATGCTATATGTACAACCTCAGCTGGGGCCGACCCCAGCATAATCTCTCGGCTTAGGTCAGGCCGAGACTTCCTATGACACATCTCAGATTGAACGGACATCAAGCCTTTACAGGTCAGCCTCTCCCAGGACGAGGTCATCCACCAATATGGCGGCCGAGCATCTGTTGACATTTGGATAAGGACACATGGGCACAAATCAGTTGTAGCAAGATTATTTTCCACACATGGGAAGAATATTTCATCATCATTACTTACATGTGACAGTGACAGATGGCACTACCACATTGGTGAGGCTCCCACACACATGCTCATTACATGCATGGGGGGCACATTACACCTCCTAGGCACTATATATAGGGATCATCCCCTACCTTGCAAAGGGATCCCAGTTATTCAACCCTAGCTAAAACTCTGTCCAAATATACAGTAGAGAGAGAAATCTTGAGAGAATTGTATCCATGGACATTAGTGCCTTTATTCAGTGATATTACTCACACACTCACAGTGGACGTAGGCCAGATTGGCTGAACCACTTATATTCCGGTGTCGATTACTCTTATCCTCATCTCATTCTCTTATCTCTCTATATAATTGTGTTGCCATTGTTATTTCTATATTGAGCTTGAAAACACCTTACCTGGTGGTGCTGATCCTTAGCATCATCACAGTCCATAGTTTTGAGTGTATTTTAAATAACCCAAAAGTCTTGATATTGTCGTCCAATGATCTCTCCCTGGATTACTCGTAAATTGACTTAGCTTACTTATCGAGTATGCTATGTCCGGTCATGTGCAATTCATGATATACATTAAACTGTCGATAATACTAGAGTATTCTAGTTGAGATATGCTTTCACCATTATTTCTTTCTAGATGTAATTTTACATCTATAGGTGTCTTGGTAGGACTAATATCACACTTCTTGAATTTTTCAAGTACTTTCTCTATGTAATGAGATTCAGATAATATAAGTCCATCCGATGTTTTAGAAATTTTAATTCCTAATATAAGATCAGCAATACCCAAGTCTTTCATGTCAAATCTACTACTCAACATTTATTTTGTTGTTTTGACAATTTCCAGGTTACTACCCATGATAAGCATATCATCAACATAGAGTCACACAATGACATATCCTCTAGACAGGTATGAAGACCTAGAAGCTGAAGAGGCCCCGGAAGACTGCTGGGAGCCGTATGAGGTGTTAGATAACACTGTACGACCTCTTAGGCAGAGTCAAGGATGTGTCGGCCGAAGAAGAGAAGAGGCCCAATGAAGAGGGTCGGCAAAAAAAAAAAAAAAAAAAAAAAAAGAAAAAAAAAAAAAAGCTGGGCCCGGTGAATGATCTAAGACAGAGGCTATCAAGGTCGAGGTGCGCAGCAGGCTCTTAGAGAGGAGGTAGGCAAGGTCGGCCAGACGAAGGCCGACCCTGTGGAGGAAGATCCAGGGAACAGGAAGAGGTCAACAGTCAATGTGTTGTGGCTGGGGAACCCTCTGTCCATCGCAGGGAGGTGGCAGGGGATAACCTTGGCCAAGTTGATGACAGAAGACCCTGGAATGATTCTATCCAATGCCTTGAGGAGAAGATAGGAGACCTCATTAAAAGCAGGGACCCGTTGCAGAGGGGTTACTCAGAGGGTTCCCCATTTGTGGCTAGGATAGTGGGGTTCCCAACCCCAGCCAAGTTCAAGCCTCCTACAGTGACTCCTAAGTATGATGGCAGCACTAACCTTGTGCATCATATTGAGATGTACCAGTCGGCAGCAGACATCTACTTGATCCCTGATGAGATGAAGTGTAGGGCCTTCTCAGGGACCTTGACAGGGGCAGCTCATAGTTGGTTCACCTCCCTTCCGAAGAACTCAATTGAGAACTTCAAAGGCTTGGCTGAGCAGTTCATCCACAACTTCTGCTTTGGGGTAAGACCCCAAAAGAAGACTACCCACCTGCTATATGTCAAACAGGCTAAGGGTGAAAGCCTAAGAGACTACATAGCAAGATTCAACAAAGAGAAGTTGTAGGTGGAAGACTATGAAGAGAGCATAGCCATGACCGCCCTTATAGGAGGCCTCCAGAAGGGAAAGCTACTGTGTAAATTGGCGGAAGACCCCCCCCCCCAGGTCTATGGCGGAGCTGCTGGCCACCGCAGGGAAAGTGATGAATGCGGAAGAGGCGATGGCATCCAAGTATGAGGAGGAGAACCACGGTAGCACGGGAAAGTTCCAAAGTAAGAAAGAGGGAAAGAAGAGATCAGGAGATGATAAGTTCTCTCATTACACTCCTCTGAATGTGAGCTGTGAACACATCCTTAATGAGATTAAGACTGACCGGACTCTGAGGTGGCCGGAGAAACTCAAGGCCCCACCACATAAGAGGAACAAAAACCTATGGTGTGAGTTCCATCAAGATCACGGCCATGTCACAGACAGATGCTTCGCTCTGAAGGATGAGATTGAGAAGATGATGAAATCTGGGAAGCTAAGGAAATATATGGATGGCAAGGCTCCAAAGGGTGGAAGAGAAGACCCTAAGAAGAGAAGGAATGACAGATGTCGTGGCGATGTCCCGGCTAGAAGAGACAATGATTTAGAGGGAGATGATGAAGACGACCCGGATCTTTCGCCAAAGGATAACAACACCCCGGTGAAGAGGGTCGGCATGATCTCCTTTGGTGTTAGCACCATATGTGGGGGATTTGCAGGAGGTGGCTCGGAGGTAGCCGATAGAAAAGCCCATGTAGCAGAGGCCAGATCAGTGGCCAAGATCGAGGTTGTGAATCTAACATCTTCCGATGCCGTGCAGAAGAGGAAGAAGGTAGATATGGACACCCTCGTAGTGGGGTTCTCCAGACTCGACTTCAAGGGTATCTTAGCCCCCCATGATGACCCTTTGGTCATAACAAAAAGGGTACGTGGGTGCGAGGTAGGGAGGATTCTCATAGACGGGGGAAGCTCAGCAGACGTGATGTTCTGGCCTTGTTTCAAGAGCCTGGGTCTTAGCAGGGCAAGGCTGGTGCCCTACCATCAGCCATTGATAGGCTTCAGTCGTGAAAAGGTGCATCCCTTAGGCATGTATGAAATGGATGTACGGATGGGGGATGAGTGGCCTAAGAGGTTGACCAAGAAGATAAACTTTTTCGTCATGGATGAAAATGTTTTCTCGGCCTACAACCTCATCGTAGGAAGGGTGGCCCTCAAAGAGTTTGAAGCCGTGCCGTCTACGGTCCATCAGATGCTAAAATTCCCGACTCCTTATGGAGTAGGGGAAGTGCAAGGGGATCAGACCACGGCGTGGGAGTGTTACTTCAACTCGGCCGAAGAGAGAGAGGCCCATAAGAGAGCAACCGCCACTTACATAATTGACACTCTTGACCCGAGAGACGAAACAAAATTGAAGAAGGGCGAGGCCACATAAGAGGTAGAATCCATCGTCCTCAATGAGGACGAGCCGGAAAAAACCGTCCAGGTCGGTAAGGCCCTAGAGCCAGGGATCAAGGAAGAGATGGTAAAATTCCTCAAAAGGAGACAGAGTGTCTTCGCATGGAGTCATGCAGACATGCCTGGTATCGACCCTGAGGTCATGAGCCACAAGCTCAACGTAGACAGAGATGCCAGACCGATAAAGCAGAGGCGAAGAGTGTACTCCAGGGAGAAGTATGATGTCATTCGGGAAGAGGTGAAAAAGTTGGAAGAGGCGGAGTTCATAAGAGAGGTTACCTACCCGGACAGTCATCGTGCCTAAGGCCAATGGGAAGTGGTGAATGTGTGTAGATTTCACTGACCTGAACAAGTCTTGCCCGAAAGACATCTATCCCTTACCTAGGATAGACCAGATGGTGGACGCAATGATAGGGCACGAGCTTATGAGCTTTATGGACGCTTATTCAGGCTACAACCAAATCTTCATGGATGCTGAAGACTCTGAGAAGACAGCCTTCATTACTGACAAAGGGACGTACTTCTACAAGGTGATGCCCTTCGGTCTGAAAAATACGGGGGCAACATATCAACGTCTTGTCAATAAGATGTTCGAGGAGCAAATAGGTAAGACCATGGAGGTGTATGTGGATGATGTGCTAACGAAGAGCCTGAAAGCCTCCACTTACATAGCGGACCTTGAGAAGACCTTTGACGTCATGGACTCGTACAAAATGAAGCTCAACCCAGCGAAGTGTGTCTTCGGGGTAGGAGCCGGGAAGTTTCTGGGGTTTATCGTTAATAAGAGGGGGATTGAAGCAAACCCTGAGAAAATCAAGGCCTTGCTCGACATGAAGACTCCTAGGAGTATCAAGGATGTCCAGAGACTCACGGGAAGAGTGGCAGCCCTTAACAGGTTTGTTTCTAGGGCAACGGACAAGTGTCTTCCATTCTTTAAAGTCCTAATAAAGGCCTTCCAGTGGGACGAAGAGTGTGAAAAATCCTTCAACCAACTCAAGTCCTACTTAGGGTCTCCCTTATTGCTGTCTCGGCCCATCACGGGGGAAAGGTTGTTTGTGTATCTGGCAGTCTCTGAATCAGCCATCAGCGCGGCCATCATACGGGAAGAGGATGGAATCCAGAGGCCTGTGTACTTCAACAGTAAGGATCTTCAAGGGTCTGAACAGAACTATCCCCGAATGGAGAAGTTGTCTTATGCCCTGATACACGCCTCAAGGAAGATGAAGCCTTACTTCCAAGCCCATTCCATGGTAGTCCTCACTGACTCCCCACTAAGGCAGGTTCTGCACAAGCCTGAGAAGTCCGGAAGATTAATGACATGGGCCATCGAGCTAGGAGAATATGATCTTACCTACCAGCCTAGGACAACCATCAAGGGGCAGGACCTCGCAGACTTTGTCGCAGAGTTCACCTGGTAAGAGGTCGATAGAGGTTTGGAAGAGGCCGAGACAGAGAAAGGCTTAGATGACGGCGAAGAGACGAGCCGTAGTGTCTTTAGAGATTTGGAAGAGACTGCACCAAACGTCTTCTGAGGCTGAGAAGAGGTCGTCCCAGGCAAAACCCGGAGCAAAGTGGAAGAGAACGAAGAGGATCGATACCTCTTCAAGAAGGGGGTTATGAGAAAAGGGGTCTTCTCATCAGATGCAGACGTATGGAGCCTCTTCATTGATGGCTCTTCTTGTGACAGTGGAAGTGGCTCGGGGCTAGTACTCTCGGCTCCAGATGGCGCCAACATTGAATACGACTTGAGATTCAACTTCCAGGCCTCCAACAACGAGTCTGAGTATGAGGCCATGATAGCAGGTCTCTTATTGGCAATAACTCTTCAAGTAAAGCGACTCCTACTCCATAGCGACTCAAGGTTAGTTGTCAATCAAGTGTTGGGGGCCAAAGATGAAAGGATGGCCAAGTACTTGAAGAAGGTAAGAAGGTTTTTGGAGTATTTTGAAGAAGGAAAGCTGAAGAGAGTGGCTCGGCTGAGCAACAACCACGCTGATGCATTGGCAAGGCTGGCCTCGACAATGAAGACCAATTTGGGAAGGACCATTCCAATTGAGGTCTTAGGAAAAGCAAGCATCGAGGAGGACGAGGTATGTAGCCCTTGTCACAATGTGAACCTTGGAGACTCATGGATCGACCCGCTCATCAGATACCTAAGAGACGGAGAGCTTCCGGAGTCCAAGATGGAAAGGAGATAGATGAGGTACAGGGCTGCCAAGTTTTCAATAGTAGGAGACATCCTGTATAAAAAGGGGTTTCTATTGCCTCTCCTCAGATGTGTTCATCCCATGGAAGTACCCCAGGTCTTACAGGAGGTCTATGAGGGTTATTGCTCTAGCCACATAGGGGGAAGGCCCTTAGCCAAGAGGATCATCACTCAGGGATACTGGTGGCCTACCTTGTCTAAGGACGCTGCAGACTATGTGAAGAGGTGCGACAAATGTCAAAGGTTCGCCACCATCCCTCATTAACCCCATCAGTCTATGACGTCAATCTCTTCTCCATGGCCATTCGCGGTGTGGGGGATTGACTTAGTAAGACCTTTGCCAAGAACTGTCAACAACTATAGATTCTTGATAGTTGCCATTGACTACTTTTCAAAGTGGGTGGAGGCAGAACCGATGATAACAATTACAGAGCAGAAGACCTTCCAGTTCATTTGGAAGAACATCATATGCAGATATGGCCTCCCGAACACTCTCATCTCAGACAATGGGACCCAATTCAAGAACTCCTCCTTAGAAAAATATTGCCTAAGAGTAGGGATTAAACAGTTCTTCTCATCTCCTGGACGACCTCAGGAAAATGGCCAAACCTAGGTCACAAACAGAACCATATTGAACGGAATCAAGAAGAGGTTAGAAGATGCGAAGGGGAGATGGACAGAAGAGGTCTACGCTGTGTTATGGGCCTACAGAACCACGGCAAGGACACCCACATGAGAAACCCCATTCATGCTAGCACGTGACTCAGAGGCTGTCATACCAACGGAAGTAGGACTACCAACTCATCGGATTCAGACCTACGACCCTGACAGCAATGGGGAGAAGAGGAGGCTAGACCTGGAACTTATCGAAGAAAGAAGGGAAGACGCAGAGATCAGAAAAGCAGCCTACCAGCAGAGGGAAGTGAGATTCTACAACTAGAGGGTGAAGTCAAGACCCATTGCAGTGGGAGACCTAGTGCTAAAGAAGACCCTACAGAAGGCAAACAAGCTACACCCAAACTGGCATGGCCCTTACAAAGTAACGGAAGAGGTTGTGCCTAACACTTACAGGCTAGAAAACCTAGAAGGAGAACCTTTTACTAGCCCATGGAATGCGGACCATCTCAATAGATATTACCTATGATGTTGCATGAAATTTTATGTAAATGTACTATCTTACTGAAAAGAGGTTATTAATAAAGATCAGCTTCCATATCAGTTCTTGCTTCATTCTTAGATCAGAAATTTAAGTAAGTGTACCATCTTATGGGGATAACCTCTTAGGTGATGACCTCAGACCCTCATAACATCACTCGGTGGTGACGAGGTCTGAGCTCAGACACCTTAGCAGAGGACCTCAGACTCTTAACATCATTAATTTGGTGATATTATTATTATGGGGATAACCTCTTAGGTGATGACCTCAGACCCTCATAACATCACTCGGTGGTGACGAGGTCTGAGCTCAGACACCTTAGCAGACAACCTCAGACTCTTAACATCATTAATTTTGTGAATTATGGGGCTAACGTCTTAGGTGACGACCTCAGACCCTCATAACATCACTCGGTGGTGACGAGGTCTGAGCTCAGACACCTTAGCAGATGACCTCAAACCCTTAACATCATTAATTTGGTGAATTATGAGGCTAACGTCTTAGGTGACGACCTCAGACCCTCATAACATCACTCGGTGGTGACGAGATATGAGCTCAGACACCTTAGCAGACGACCTCAGACCCTTAACATCATTAATTTGGTGATATTATTATTATGGGGATAACCTCTTAGGTGATGACCTCAGACCCTCATAACATCACTCGGTGGTGACGAGTTCTGAGCTCAGACACCTTAGCAGACAACCTCAGACTCTTAACATCATTAATTTGGTGAATTATGGGGCTAACGTCTTAGGTGACGACCTCAGACCCTCATAACATCACTCGGTGGTGACGAGGTCTGAGCTCAGACACCTTAGCAGACGACCTCAGATGCTTAACATCATTAATTTGGTGAATTATGAGGCTAACGTCTTAGGTGACGACCTCAGACCCTCATAACATCACTCGGTGGTGACGAGGTATGAGCTCAGACACTTTAGCAGACGACCTCAGAACCTTAACATCATTAATTTGGTGAATTATGAGGCTAACGTCTTAGGTGACGACCTCAGACCTTCATAACATCACTCGGTGGTGACAAGGTCTGAGCTCAGACACCATAGCAGACGACCTCAGACTCTTAACATCATTAATTTGGTGAATTATGGGGCTAACGTCTTAGGTGACGACCTCAGACCCTCATAACATCACTCGGTGGTGACGAGGTCTGAGCTCAGACACCTTAGCAGACAACCTCAGACTCTTAACATCATTAATTTGGTGAATTGTGGGGCTAACGTCTTGGGTGATGACCTCAGACCCTCATAACATCACTCGGTGGTGACGAGGTCTGAGCTCAGACACCTTAGCAGATGACCTCAGACCCTTAACATCATTAATTTGGTGATATTATTATTATGGGGATAACCTCTTAGGTGATGACCTCAGACCCTCATAACATCACTCCGTGGTGATGAGGTCTGAGCTCAGACACCTGAGCAGAGGACCTCAGACTCTTAACATCATTAATTTGGTGAAAACTATTATGAGGAAAGCATATTATGAAATGACTTCAGAGCCTAATAGCAATTCAGTAGCGAGGTCAGAATTATTGACAATATAAACAAGAACACGACAACAAAATAAGAGAAGAGATTGCCATTCAGAAAAAAGAAGAGATCATATAGCATTCAGAGGTGTTACAAATTACAAGTTCAGTTACAAGCTACAAGTTAAAAATTACAAGTTACAAAATACAAATTTGTTACAAGTTAAAGGTCTGAGGGGGGAGCATTGACAGTCTCGGTTGGGTTGACTTGATCAGCGTTAGTCACCTCGGCCACATCATCAGTAGGGTCAGTCCCTCCGCGCTCAGTCCCTCCCAGAGTTATAGTCTCGGCTGGAGCAGCAGCCTCGTCTTCTACCTCCTGAAGGTCCTGTGCGAACTGAGGGTCGGCAAAGATGAGACCCACAAAGTCAGATGCCTTCAGAGTGCCGACCTCCTTCTCTCCGACCCCATCCCATTTGGTAGTGGCTTTGATACCTCTTTTAAGATATTCAAAGCCATAACCCATGAACTCGTCTGAGCCTTTGTACTCAGAAATTATTTTGGGGGTGGCATCTTCAAGGGCAGCTTTGACTGCCGCGCTGACCTTCTGTTGTAGAGCGTCATCTTTGGCCTTCAGGGCTTTAGCGTGAAGAGAGACATCTTTCTCCAATCCCTTGACCTTATTCTCAGAGGTCTGTAGCTCTGACTTCAGACGGTCTACCTCGGCATTCCAGGCACTCTCAACCTTCTCGCCATCTTGCCCCTTCTGGATAAGGGGCAACTTCCTCATGGCCCAGTTCGATAGCTGATACATGGCAGTCACTCCCTACACATTTAATAAAGAGGTTAAGTAGGAGAAAAGTCAGACGTTGCACTTATAAAAATTTGACAAAGTAACAAATCATACCTGGACGGCTCTGTGAAGGCCGAACTCAACCAACAGGGAAGTGCCCATGGCTCTGTAGAAACGCTTGTCGGCCTCGGTCATTACAGAGGCGAGTGCATCCATGGCCTGCCTGCTATTGTCGACCACACTATCGGTCAACTTCAGCTGATCCAGACGAGCCGTCAGGATGTCGGCTGAAGAAATTGGAAGTGCAGCATCTGAGGCTTTCTTTTGCCTCACTGTCGGCCTCTGATCCTCAGAGGGATGGGCTTCAGGGGCCCTCTTATTGGATTTGGATGTTGAGGGAGCTGGAGGAGGAGCGTTCAAACCAGCTTTTTTGCAAGCCTCGCCAAGCTCGGAGCTGCCATCTCCCATAGTTCGTTTGGGACACCTGGTGGTTGCTCTGCAAAAGTTAAAAGATAAGGGTTAGAGATCATATATGAATGAGGTCAGAGGTTAGACTTGAAAAGAAAAATCCTTACCAAAGTCAACAAAGGGACTTCCACCCAGGCTCGTCCCCGAGAGAAACTGAGGGGTCAGCAAATGCTCGAACTTAACAAACAGACCATGTACCCCTTGGTCTTGCAGGGCCTTCACCTTTTGGATATTTTGAAGACTTAGACCAGGATCGGCCCTTGCAGACATGGTGACCTTACCCCATCTAAGGGGTATCCTCGCCCGAGAGTGGAAGAGGGAACAGATGAGCCGAATTCCCATGGCCTTGAGGCGAAAAAATATCGGGGTTTCTAATTGTGATTTGAGGTCTGAGTCACCTAGATCATCTTCTTCTCAGGCCTCCGAGCCACGAAATGATAGTAGCTCGGATGGTTTTTGGCCGAGGTTGGAACATAACAACCAGCAAAGACCTGAACTGGGAGGTCAGAGTGGTGGACTGCCCTCCACAAGATAATGGCCCCTATAATGACTCTCCAGGCATTGGGAGAGAGCTGCGAGGGGGCCAAGTTGATAAAAGAGAGAATGGATCTGATGATGGGGTGAATGGGTAGGCGAAACCCTAACTTGAACATCTACTCGTACAAGCAGATTTCTCCATCTCGGCCGTGATAGGCCCTCTATTCCCTCAGAGGTCTCCTTAATTTGATGGAAGGACTGATGGAGTACATGTATCTGAAGCACAGAAGATCAACCTCAGTGACTGTGCTCTCGAACTCGGCCGCCTCAGAGATATCAACATCGCTTTCGGCATGTTCATCATCATCATCAAGCTCAACGTCGGCCGGAGCAGATGTAGATGGGTTACTAGGGAATCTCTGAGCGGACTCTTCCCCTGTGACGACCGATAGGGGGATGGCATCAAGAATGGGTGGCACAGCCACACTCGGCTCAAGCACTTCAACCTCTGAAGAAGAGGCTGAGGGCTGGACCCATTATGGGATGAAGCTCGCCTGGATACCTCTGCCTGATCAGGCCGACGTGTGAAATCCATAGCTTCTTGGAAAGAGTCCACTAACATGGGGTCTGAGGTAGAAGCTTCAGACTCAGACATAGGTGTTGGATCAGCAGGCACCCCTGTATAATAGAAGTTCTCCGGAGGGTCAGGATATATAACCCTCAGAGGTGGTGGAAACAAGGGTCTAAGGGGGAACTCTTGTGACCTACGAGCTTCCTCTTGATCTCTCTCTATTTGTCTAATTTTTTCTAGGGTCTTCTCTCTGAGAGAGGGGAAATCCTTAAGAAGCTGGTATAAAGGTCTGAGCATCAGAGGATGACCCTAAACTTGGGAAAAACTCCTAAAACTACAAACACGATTGACTTATAAAGCAAAGGAGTTTAAAGATCAAACTTAGAAGGCAAAAGCAAACCTAGTTCGCCTGAGACAATGGAGCTCACCGGAAAACTTAAAAACTCACCGAAAAACTCAAAAACACGCCGAAAAATGCAAACCAAATATGAGAAACAGAGGAAATGAAAGGGAGAAGATACCTGGAAGTGGAACGATGAGGGAAAGTGAGGAAAACTCGCAAGAAAACTCGCAAGAAAACTCTGCAGAGGAGCGCGGATTGAAGGAGCTTTTGAGATAGAGAAATCGCAAGGAAATTTGGTTCGCAGGAGTGAAATGGAGAAGAAGGAAGAAAAAGAAGGGTTTAAACCCTTAAATACTTGGGCACATTTCCCAAGGCCCATCATTGCCTTGGGAAACCCAAAGGACGGCTGACAGCACACGCCAGCCAGGCACGTACGCTCTAGCATGGACATGTGTCACACAGGTATTAGCTGAGGACGGATGGGCCTCGGAGGTTTAGTGATCCCCTAGCCACTTGCTCTCGCACATGACTAAGGGCTGGGGGGTGATTGATATGCCCAAGTGTAACCTCGGCCCAGAGACACCAACCTCGGCCGAGATGATATGGCCGAGATATTGATCAACCCTAGATAAGCCATGGGTCCATGATATCATCCCTCGACCTTAGTAAGGTCGGCCCAGGCCGACCCTTCCACCTACATATTTAATGGACGCTACGCGCATCGCAGGCATCAACAGCATCCACTTATACCTGGGTATGGCAAGCTCGGCCGATAGTATGCCGAGGTGGCAAGGAGCCTTGGTAACCTTCATGAAACCAGTCCAACCTCGGCTTGGGCCGAGGTGACAAGAAGCTTTAGTAATCGTCAGCATGCTATATGTACAACCTCGGCTAGGGCCGACCCCAGCATAATGTCTCGGCTTAGGTCAGGCCGAGACTTCCTATGACACATCTCAGATTGAACGGACATCAAGCCTTTACAGCTCGGCCTCTCCCAGACCGAGGTCATCCACCAATATGGAGGCCGAGCATCTATTGACATTTGGATAAGGACACATGGGCACAAATCAGTTGTAACAAGATTATTCTCCACACATGGGGAAAATATTTCATCATCATTACTTACATGTGACAGTGACAGATAACACTCTCACATTGGTGAGGCTCCCACACACATGCTCATTACATGCATGGGGGGTACATTACACCCCCTAGTCACTATATATAGGGATCATCCCCTACCTTGCAAAGGGATCCCAGTTATTCAACCCTAGCTAAAACTCTATCCAAATATACAGTAGAGAGAGAAAGCTTGAGAGAACTGTATCCATGGCCATTAGTGCCTTTATTCAGTGATATTACTCACACACTCACAGTGGACGTAGGCCAGATTGGCTGAACCACTTATATTCCGGTGTCGATTCCTCTTATCCTCATCTCATTCTCTTATCTCTCTATATAACTGTGTTGCCATTGTTATTTCTATATTGAGCTTGAAAACACCTTACCTGGTGGTGCTGATCCTTAGCATCATCACAGTCCATAGTTTTGAGTGTATTTTAAATAACCCAAAAGTCTTGATATTATCGTCCAATGATCTCTCCCTGGATTACTCGTAAATTGACTTAGCTTACTTATCGAGTATGCTATGTCCGATCATGTACAGTTCATGATATACATTAAACTGTCGATAATACTAGAGTATTCTAGTTGAGATATGCTTTCACCATTATTTCTTTCTAAATGTAATTTTACATCTATAGGTGTCTTGGTAGGACTAATATCACACTTCTTGAATTTTTCAAGTACTTTCTCTATGTAATGAGATTCAGATAATATAAGTCCATCCGATGTTTTAGAAATTTTAATTCCTAATATAACATCAGCAATACCCAAGTCTTTCATGTCAAATCTACTACTCAACATTTGTTTTGTTGTTTTGACAATTTTCAGGTTACCACCCATGATAAGCATATCATCAACATAGAGTCACACAATGACATATCCATTTTGAATGTATTTAAAGTAAACACATTTATCGCATTCATTAACTTTGAAATCATTTGATAACATTGCATTATCAATTTTTTCATTCCATTACTTAGTTTTTGTTTTAATCCGTAAAGAAATTTAACATGCTTACATACTTTTCCTTTTTGTCTAGGAGCCTTGAATCCTTCAGGCTGCTCCATATAAATTTTCTCGCTAGTTCACCATTTAAGAATGAAGTTATTACATCCGTTTGATGTATTTCAAGTCCATTAATAGCATTTGTTGCTATTAACATTCGAATGGACGTAATTATTATTACCGGTGAATAAGTGTCGAAGTAATCCAACCCTTCCTTTTGCCTATAGCCTTTAGCTATAAGTCTAGCTTTATATTTATCAATTAATCCATCGTCCTTCAACTTATTTTTGAAGATCCATTTATAACCTAATGATTTTGAACCTGGTGGAAGATATACTACTTCCCATATGTGATTTTTTTAATATGGATTCAATTTCACTATTAATTGCTTCTTTCCAATTAGAAGCATCGGGTAAGGATATTGCTTCTTTGTACGATTGAGGTTCATTTTCTAGAAGATATGTTAGAAAATCTGGACATAAAGAAGTCGAGGTTCTTACTCTTTTGCTACGTCTTAGTTCATCCTCTATTGGTTCAATAGGTTGATGAGTACCACTTGTAGTCGCTTGATTTGTCCTTTTAGAAGGAACAGATTCTCAGGTCATGTTATACGGGAATTCATTTTCAAAAACTGAAGCATCCGTTTATTCAATAACCATATTTACATGAATATCCAAAATCTCATATTTACAAAATAAGAAACAATATGCACTGCTATTAATAACATAACCGATGAATACACAGTCAACGGTCTTTGGCCTTATTTTTACCTTTTTAGGTTTAGGAACCATTACCTTGGCTAAGCATCCCCACACTAGTAAATATTTATAGTAAGGTTTTCGACCTTTCCATAACTCATAAGGTGTCTTTTGAGTTTTCTTATGTGGTACTTTGTTAAGAATATAATTAGAAGATAATAAGGCTTCCCCCACAAGTTTTGTGGAGCTCCTGAACTTATTAACATAGAATTCATCATTTCCTTCAATGTACAATTTTTGCGTTCAGCAATGCCATTCGATTGAGGAGAATATGGAGCGGTGGTTTGATGAATAATTCCATTTTTGAAACAAAATTTCTCAAATGGATATTCATATTCACCTCCTCTATCACTTCTAATAGCCTTTATCTTTTTTCTTAATTGATCCTCAACTTCATTCTTATATTGTTTAAATGCATTAATAGCCTCATCTATACAATGTAATAAATATACATAACAATATTTTGTGCAATTGTCAATAAAATAATAAAATACTTTTTTACACCTTTGGTTTGTACAAATTTTAAATCACAAATATTCATGTGTGTAAGAGGGTACTTTAGATTATAGATGGAGGCGTAACCCCTGTTTGAGTATGGTAATGATAAGCTAATTAGCCGAAGCTTTGGATTAATGATAGGACATACAAACACAGACCCTAGTGAAGGTAAGACTCAGTTTAAACTCACAAATCTCTCGTGTATAACTCAGAAGATCGTAATGAACTTAGAAGTAACTTAGCTAGAGGGACAGAGAAGTAAGCACCCTAGATACACCTCGGTAGGCAGGTATAAACACACCAAAGACCATCAAGAATCTCTGTCAGGTATTAAAAGATTCATCATAAATAACAATGGTGAGTGAGTAAACCCCTCTGGTTTTGCAATAACTCTCTCCGATGTGTATTCTCTATAGCAATAACTCCTCCACTCTCAAAAAGATCATCCTCTCCTCAAATGTGGTTGGGGTCCTTAAATAGCCCCCCACACCACCCCCGAGGCAACTCAGTCATTTAAGACTATGAAAGACATCCCTCATACTTTATGTCATAACATTAAATGCCTGATGCACTAGTTGTATCCACATAATAAACATTAAATGCCAAGACATGCCTTTTGCCTAACCATTGTGTGTCAGGGGGCTGTTGTCGCAGAGGTAGCTCACCAACTGCCTGACAGCCCCAAATACCACGGTGGTTTAATCAAGTGCAGGTCTGTAATTATTTATCCAGCTAGTGAATTCACCTACAATAGATGTGACATTAAGTAGAGGGTTATCTGGTTCACAACTCAATGCCCGATGGAACTCGAGGCTGCTCCACCCGAGGTTCCACGATTAGGGTCCCTCGGTGTTTTACCAGGTGTATCTAAGATGGTCAGGACAAGCCCCCCAACGGTGCCTCACTTATCAATCCTCTAAACCAGGTTCCTCTAAAGTTCCCACGTCGAGGTCATTCGATAGAGCATGAAAGCTCTCCCAGGCCCTACCAAACCTGGTCTCTCGAAAGTACCGTTTGACCTCACACGAACTCGTTATTAATCTCGTTACAACATTACAACCGTTATAGCTTATATTCAACATAAACAGAAATATAATATGACTAATAGAACAAGCCAAAGTATGAGTTGCCACGCTAAGCTGCCTTGCTGAGTTGCCACGCTAAGCTGCCTTGCTTAGTCTCAAACACTTTTGCCAATTAAGGAATTATCCCTAATCTTAGGATTACCTTCAATACCCCTCTACAGTGTGAATTAAATCTAATGTTTTTGTGATCCTTTCAATAGGATGAAAAGCTAATTTAGCTAATTTTGATTCCACACAAATATCACATTTATGATTTTTATCAATATTAAATTTTGGCAAAAATTCAAAGTTAATTAATCCACGCAAGGTATCAAAATTAACATGTCCTAATCTAGCATGCAAAATATTAGATGACTCAATTATATAAGTAGAACTGGAAATTTCATTAATAGGGGAAGCCTTAGGCATCAATGTCATTGCATCCAATTCTAAGAGCCCTTCAGACAGGTAGCCCTTTCCCACATACACATCATTCTTAGTTAACACACATCATTCTTAGTTAACACGGGCTTATCAAAGACAAACAAAAGCTTAAACCCATTCTTGCTCAGAAGCGACCCGAAAATTAAATTTTTACGGATGTCAGGCACGTGCAACACATTATTGAGAGCAAGTTCCTTTCCCAAAGTCATTTTCAGAATGACCTTTCCTTGTCCCACGACTTTAGAACTCAAAGAATTCTCCGTAAAGAGGGTCTCCTCATTTTCCAAAGCCTTATAATTAGTGAACATCCATTTGTTTGCACAAATGTGGCTAGTAAACCCAGTATCCACCCACCATTCCTTGGTATTTACTACCAAGTTGCATTCAGGGACAACAACAGAAAGATTTAAGTATGCGATACCATCAGAAATGTTCTCACCCTCCGTGACATTTGCTTGAGCATTATTATTTTTAGCGTTCTTTGGTTTGCGACACTTGTTTGAGCGGTGTCCTGGCTTGTCGCAATTGTAGTATTTTCCTTTGAAATTCTTCTTTTACTTAGAAGTTCCTTCCCCATCACACTTACGTTTGAATTTAGGACCTTCATCCACATGAGCCTTGGACTCCATGATGTTCTTACCACTTTTCTTTTGAGATTCACGGTTGTCTTCTTCAATCTACAGACGTACTACCAATTCTTCAACATTCGTCCCCTTACGTTTATGCTTAAGATAATTTTTGAACAAGTTCCAAGATAGAGGCAACTTTTCAATTATAGCCGCCACTTAAAAAAAGTCACTGATTGACATTCCATCAGCATGAATGTCGTGAAGAATAAACTGAAGTTCCTGAACTTGTGCTATAACCTACTTGGAGTCAATCATTTTGAAGTCTAAAAAATGGCCCACGATGAATTTCTTCATGCCTGCATCTTCAGTTTTGTACTTCTTCTCCAGAGAAATCCATAATTCCTTTGCGGTTTTCATTGTATTATGCACGTGGTACAATGTCTTGTCCAAAGTACGTCAGGATGTATTAACAACACAGAAAATCAGAATGTTTCCATGCGTCAACGACAACAACTTTCTTAGTCTCATCTCTTTCTTTCAAATGTGGACAATCCTCATACACGAACCTTGCTAATTGGAAAGTTGTGAGGTAAAAGTACATCTGTCCTTGCCAATGTTTGAAATCAGTCTCGGTAAATTTTTTCGATTTCTCTCCATGTGGCATGGTTACAGGGCAGCAACACGTGCATGTGTCACATTCACGGTAGGTGGAATGATCATAGTAGGTGGTGGAACGTGTTTGTATTTTCTTATTCCATTTCTATTACAAAAGAATTTTTATCAATGATAGTATACATTTGTAATGAAATTACCAAAACAGAATACAAAATTATGTACACCAATTTCCTCCAAATACAAAATTCTATACACCAATTTCCTCCAAATATAATTAATACTAAATGAATTCTAATAAGAATTCTAAATATTCTGATAAAATTCTACCTAATATTCCGTATTAAAAAAAATTCTACACAATATTATGAATTCTTTATCACAGAATTAAACTAAACATTAAACACTAGTTTTCACTAGGTTAGATTAAAAAAAAATATGTGCCAAACTGTTTTTAATATTATTAAAAAAAATCCGTACAAAACATAATATAATTTTTTTAATAAAAAAAACTTATAAAAACAGATTTTAAAAAAAATCTAGGAGTTTACAAAATCTGTACAAAACAGATTTATAAAAATTTATAAATGTAAACTGACACAGGTTTAACATTTATGTAACAATAAAATAAACTACACTGTTTTATTAAATTCTGTAATAAAATAATACTTTAATTCTAATTTTCTGTAAAACAGATTTATTTTACACTATTAGATTTCTGTAATTAAAGAAAATTATGTTCACAATATAAACAGTAGAAAAAATATAAAATGTTAAGATTATTATGTCTACTATTTAATAAATACAAAAGTACAGAATTACGAATTATTATAATAATTACAAAAATAAAACGAAATTATAAAAAATAAAAACTTACTTGAATTTGCAGAAATAGAAAAGAATCCGAGCCCTATGAATTTCACAGTGTCCTTAAGACAATTTATTCCCTCCAATGTGCTATGAGGTTGATGAATATTGTCTCCCAAGATAGAACGGATTTTCCAATTAATTATGTAGCACGACAATAATTAATTTCGACAAACACAATTTTTGTGTTTGTACTCAACCAGAACAGTAATATCGAGTGCAAAAATGAGGAAAAATATTTTCTAGAAGAAGAAAATAGTTTGGATGCATTTTCAAAATTATTGGAGGGAAATTTTTCCGTAGTTTTGACCCTTGGCAATTAACTGACAAACAGTTAATTAATAATTAAAGCCCAGAAAGTTTAATTCAATTCGGACAAAAAAAATAGGAGATTTATTTAAGCCCAATCCCAAACCGATCCAGACGGAACGTGTGTGGGCTTTGGGCCCAAGCCCAACACATGCATATTGTAGGTCATCTCCCCTTCAAAGAGTTGGGATACCCCAAGGCATCCAAGCCTTAGTCCATCATTTGGGTTTTATTAACTCATCATTTTTTCACTACTCTTCCAATGTGCGACAAGAGTTAAAACATACACAATACATTAACTTTCATTACTTTGTGAGTCACTTTGGGGACATATTTATCATTCATAACTTATTGAAATTGAACATGTGAATATACTACGTTAATCTCCTTGCTAAAGAGAACACGTTCGTATATGGTCCCACTATTATCGTGGTGTGGATCCCACCAAAATTTGAGTTTAAAGTTGCTCCAAATTCTGTCCAAAAAATATGGACATCTTCATGTTACAATTTTTCCAATAGATGACACAAGAAGTACTAGGTAGCTGCTAAAGTTTTTAAGAGACTAGGAGGATATTTTCGATGAAATAATTAACCAAGCCAAGAGCTTTTTTTTTATCACAGATGATAATTTCAATAAATCGATAATTCGGACGCTACAGCAGTTCACGGGTTTCTGCTATAAAAAGCACCTTTCAAATATCTTGGAGTGATGTTATACACTAGAAGAAAAAATAGGGTGTTATTTCATGGATAAGTATATGGTATAAACAAAAGTCTAGCTTCTTGGACCAATAAACACCTTAGCATGGTTGGACGCATGATTCTTATTAAACATGTTTCTCACTCAATGACTTTCAACACTATCTTTGCCATTGAGCCCACAAGAGCAACTTAAAAACACCTAACCAGTTCTCTTGCTAAATTTGCATGGGGTTCCAACGATGGTAAGATCACTAAGAAATTGGTTAAATGGGATAGGGTTTGTCTTCCGATAAAGGGAGGAGGACTGTAAATTAGAGTTATTGAGACGTTTGCAGGGTGTATTCTTGCAAGTGGTGGCACTCATTGTTTAATAAAGATGGGTTATGGTCTAAATTTATGCAAGCAAAGTATCGTAAACTTCAACAACATAGTTTCAAAGGTGTGCCTAATTTTTTTTTAGCTCCATTTGGAAGCACATGCAAAAGGATATTGACATTTATATTAAGATTGATTCATCACCAATTTTTTTCTTAAAAAGAATGTGACACCCCGCCTAATTAACCTCGGGTGATCAGTCCTAAATCAAATTAGAACAGGTTTCTCAGTTGGTTTATTCTTAGCATCACTGTCGCTCTTTTTAATTACTCACCACCTAAGTGAGAAAATTAGACTGGTGCCAATTTTTTTTTCTTTCGTTAACTAAAATTAAATACTCATGCGAAATCAGAATAATATAAACAATCACAACTAACTGAATTCAACCATTCACAAATAATTATCTGATCGAATAAACAATTGGTTTCAAATCCAGCAAAAGTAAAGACAAGTAATAAATCTCAACAGGTCTGACATAGGCACTGAAATAAAACTATGAGCGACGTGCTCGAATAATTGATAGGAAGTCTCTACACTAAGAATGAAAAGAACGAGGCGCCAATCAAACTCACGCAACATTCGCACATTCTGCAGCAACGGATCCCTGGAATGAGTCAAGCCCGACATCCCTGTGGCTGGACACCTAAAAGGTTTTTACAAGTTTTTATAGCAAGGGTTAGTACCCAAAACATTTGAAAAACATTTAGCAAATGATTAACTTGCAGTAATAAGTAAATATGGATGCTCTCCATATTTTAGTTAGTGTCGCACTCCCTTCAGGACATCCTCACACCTCCTCTAAACGGCACTACTAACGCCTTGATTAAATTACCTAGTTATTTATCTCATGACTAGATAACTGATATAATTCCCTTGTTACCACCCTACTCTAACCGAGCATGCCATAATTATGATTTCTAAGTTGTTATCAACATTAACTTAAATAATCATTTCTCTTTTTAAATTTCATATAACTTTCACACCCATTAATTTAATACAATTCACGGCCTATATTAATTTACCCGTATATAATTATTTACCTCATTATATACTTATAATGATATCACAACATTCACAAACATGCTGAAATAATAATTAATACTAAACATCCTCCCGAGTAATAACTCACCGGATGCAAATCCTCTAAAGTGCTATCCCAGTAGGCATATTCACATAACCTAGTTACCCCAAGTCAGAATCGCATACTAAATTGGATAATACATAAAAATTGGAGGCGGCCATATTCCTTCGCTGAAAGTGAGATGTCCCTCACCCATATAATGGATGGTATGACCTGGGAATATACTCGCCCTACTCCTCAAGCTAGGGGATTCATCCACTACGCGCAACCTCCCTCCTATAGCACTAGAGTCAATATAATAACAATATCTAGCCACTGATATTGATGAGCACACCATATATATATATATATATATATATATATATATATATATATATATAATTAAAATAAACTATCCCGGCTATCCCGTGTACTAAATCCGTAACACAAGCCTCTTCAATTATGAGTTTATGGTCCAACTCTAATTATTAATTAATTCACACATTAATTAATTAAATTACTTTTAGTGTCGCCCCCAACCAGTATATTCGGACTTACTCTCGTGGCCCGAAATAAACAATAACCGAGTCTAAATTCCCGACTCCAAATTATTTAGCCTTTACTCTAAATAAAATTAACATCTTAGTATCACTCAACCAATAACCCCGGACTTGCCCACTCAATCCGTATTTAATGATTATGAAATATTATTCCCAAAATTTAACCATAGTGTGTCACACATAAATTTCCTCCAAATCCCAACTAATTTTAATCATGGTGTGACACACGTAATTTCCTTCAAATCCTAATTAATTTTACTCATAATTAATTAGCTTGAAAGTCCTATGTTTATTTCTCATTAAATAAGTCATGGAAAAGAATTTAACTTAATTTCCCCTTATATACATAAACTGGCCGAACTGCCAAAAATTTTGAACCATCGATCGATCGATCCCCAACCCTCAATCGATCGATCATACAGGTCAGCGTCTTCTTCCCCCTTATGTTTCAGCCATGGACGAAAATCTTCAAACCCTAATTTCTTCTATAGTGAAACCCAAGCCTTCCCATCAACAACTTATATCAAAAATCTCATAAGGGACTCCCGTAAAGTCTACAAACACCATTTAATTTACGTTCTCTACTGTTTTCATAAATTAGGGGGGAAATCTGATTTAACCTTTAACCCATTTAAACATCAAATCTTTGCCTTAAATTCGTTCTAGTTCATCCGGATTACATCTAACCAGATATATATATACTTCTCTCAAATTACACATGAATTTCTACATAATTTAGCAATCAGAATATTGGTTTACAAAAATCCCATGTTTATACCCTTTAAATCCCAAAATGAATTTTAATTACTCACATCACATAAATATGATTCGAAAGGCAAATTAAATGCTACAGCAAGTAACCACTTGCCTTATGATTCGTAGGGTCTGAATTGGAGTTGTGAATTCCCAAGGTTAGAGATGAGATTCCCTCTTTTTGGCTCTTTCCTTTGTCCCCCAGTTTGCCTTTAACTGCCTCTTAGGTTTTCCTCTCCCAGTGTTTCCTAAACTTCGATAAGCCGTTTCCCTTTTCTCCTAATTAGGTAATTAGGAAAAATCCCATTTTTGGCCTGATGGGCCAAGCCTAAGTGACCCAAATACCCCCGTGTGGGCCCGACTATGCCTAAAAACGTCCTGTGACCCGTTTACTACCCCGGAGTACACTTTTTTGACTATCTCGACCCATTCGGACTCAATCGTACACTCAGAATTGGCATCCGAATTAATTTATAAAAATCCTTATCTCATACCCAAATTAGTCTATACCGACTCCCGACTAAGATAAGTACTTACCCCGTCATTAATACCCGAAATGACATAAATAAATTATCACTATTCACTTAGTAATTTAATTTCCCTAAATATTAACCATTCCCTCCCCGGTTAATATTTAATTATATATTGTCATAATTAATTTAATTAAAATTATGACACATAAGTAATTTTGAATTCACGAATTAATTAAATACTAAATGCATAAAAATACGGGGTGTTACATATTCCCCCCATTACAAAGGAATTTTGTCCCCGAAATTAGGTCGTACCTGTGGTGAATAGCTCTGGATATTGTTCCCTAATATCCTCCTCCTTCTCCCAGGTAGACTCGTCAACGTTGTGATGACCCCACTATACTCTAACTAGTGGAACAACCTTGGATCGTAACTTTTGTTCACTATGGTCCAGAATAGTCACCGATCTTTCCTCATATGAAATGTCTGGCTGTAAATTAATCTCCTCGAGTGGAATGTGCCAGAAGGCTCTCTCGCTTCTTCAATATTTCTTCAGCGATGCCACATGGAACACGTCGTGTATCCGCTGAAAATGCTCCGATAATCCCAGTCTATATGCTATCGGTCCCACACTCTCAATAATAGGGAAAGGTCCCACATACCTCGGTGCTAACTTACCCTTCTTACCGAACCTCATTACCCCTTTCATAGGGGACACCCGGACTAATACCTGGTCCCCAACCTCTAACTCCACATATCTCCATGAAGCATCAGCATAAATCTTCTACCTATCCTGAGCTATCTGAATACGCCCTCGGATCAGCTCTATCTTGGCAGATGTCTCATGGACAATCTACGGCCCCAATAGCTTGTTGTCCCCCACCTTTAACCAATAAACGGGTGAACGATAAGGTATCCTGTATAGTGCCTCGAACGGTGCCATGGCAATCATGAATTGGTAAGAGCTGTTATACGTGAACTCTACCAAAGGAAGATATTTCTCCCAACCTCCCCCAAAGTCTAAAATGCACATTCTGAGCATGTCTTCCATCATTTGATTGACTATCTCATTCTTTCCGTCGGTCTATGGGTGATAGGCTGTACTCAAACGTAACTCCTTTCCCATGGCCTCCTGGAAGCTCTGCCAAAAGTGGGCCACAAAAATTTTGTCTCTGTCGGACACAATATTTATCGGCACCCCGTGCAGCTTAACAATCTCTACTATGAATAGCTGCGCATAACGCATCGTCTCAAAATTCGTGCAGACCGATAAGAAGTGGAACCCTTGGTCAACCGATCCACAATGACCCATATGGAATCGTGACCCCTCTGCAATGCAGGTAAACCTATAATGAAGTCCATGGAGATTCTCTCCCACTTCCACACAGGAATTTTTAGCGGCTATAGTATCCCTGATGGCCTCTGATGGTTAACTTTCACGAGCTGACACGCGGCACATTTTGAGACAAACTCTGCTGTGTCCCGTTTCATTCCTGGCCACCAATACTGCCTCCTCGTATCCTGGTACATTTTATCCCCACCGGGATGTACCACAGACCTCTAACCATGGGACTCTGTCATAACAGCGTGCCTCAACTCCTCATCCTTTGGCACCACTAACCTCCCATTAAGGCGTAAGCCTCCTTCCGAGATGATCGAGTAACCCTCTGCTCCCTCGGCTAACAACTCGCTCACCGTATCTCGATAGATCTGATCCTCTTCCTGAGACCTCACAACCCGCATAATGATCTCAGGTGTGATGGATAATGTTGACATGCAGGCCTTGGCTACATCATCCTCATATCGAAGCTCTCTCCACTTCGCTTTCCAGATTTCTAATATTTCCCCTATCGGTCTCCGGCTCAATGCGTTTCCTACGACATTAGCCTTACCAGGATGATACTGAATTTCAAACTGGTAGTATTTCACGAATTCTAGCCACCGCCTCTATCTTATATTCATATCCTTCTGTGTAAAGAAATACTGAAGTGACTTGTGATCCATGAATAAAGTGAAATGCTCTCTTAGAAGATAATGTCTCCATATCCTCAAAGAAAATACGACCGATGCTAGCTCTAGGTCATGAGTGGGGTACTTCCTCTCGTGGGGTTTTAGCTTTTGGGACGCATAAGCTATAGCTCTTTCCTCCTGCTAAAGCACACCCCCAAGTCCCTATAGGGATGCGTCAGTGTAAAATCGATACTCTAGTCCTCCCTTCGACAAAACAAGTACAGGTGCAGATGTCAACTTATCCTTTAAATTGTTGAAAGCTAATTGACAATGATCACTCCAAGTGAAAGGTACCCCTTTCCGAGTAAAATTCGGTAGAGGTCCTGCAATCGTTGATAATCCTTTAATAAACCGCCTGTAATAGCCTGCTAATCCCAAAAAATTGCGCACCTCGATCGGTGTCGTGGGCTATCCCCACTCCCTCTCTGTCAACACCTTACTCGGATCCACCGTAATACCCCGGTCTGACACCACGTGGCCAAGAAACTGCACCTCCTGTAGCCAAAATCCACACTTCCCGAATTTAGCATAGAGTTGGTGATCCCGTAGTGTCTGTAGAACCTTATGCAGATGCTCTGCGTGCTCCTCCTCGGTGCTTGAGTAGATCAGGATGTCATCATTGAACACGATGACAAACTGGTCGAGGTACTCTCTGAAAACCTTATTCATGAGATCCATGAACACTGCTGGCGCATTTGTGAGCTCGAATGGCATCACCCTGAACTCGTAAGATTCATACCGCGATAAGAAAGTAATCTTAGAAACATCTTCCTCTCAGATACATAGCTGATGATACCTTGACCTCAAATTGATCTTAGAGTAGTAAGATGCCCCTCTCAATTGGTCAAAAAGATCATCGATCCTAGGCAACGGATACATATTCTGTATCGTCACCTTGTTCAACTCCCTGTAGTCCACGCACAATCGAAGTGAACCATCCCTCTCTTTACAAATAACACCGATGCACCCCACGTTGATGTACTCTGCCGAATGAAACCCTGACCCAGGAGATACTGAATTTGCTCTCTCAACTCACGCATCTCTGAAGGGGCCATACGATATGGGGCTCAAGCAATCGACCTCGTCCCCAGAGCTAAGTCGATTACAAATTAGATTTCCCTACTAGGTGGTAACCCCGGTATTTCCTGGAATACATCCTCAAAGTCCCTCACTACTGGGATTGAGTCCAACGAAACCACCACCTCCTGGTAGGTTTCCTCATCGATGTAGTACAAGTGTTTGCGCGACCCTCCCTTAGGTAGCGGCATCGCTATTAGGAACATCTCCTATCCTGGAATGGAGAACACGATTGTCCTCTCGTAACAATCCACAGTCGCCCGATAACCTGCCAACCAATCCATACCCAGGATGACATCGTACCCCTCCATATCTAACACTAAGAGGTCTGCTGCTAAACTAAGCCTCCCAATTAGAATGTCCACCCCCCAATAAATCGAGT
The DNA here is from genome assembly GCA_949130495.1 of Sambucus nigra. Taxonomy (NCBI): domain Eukaryota; kingdom Viridiplantae; phylum Streptophyta; class Magnoliopsida; order Dipsacales; family Adoxaceae; genus Sambucus; species Sambucus nigra. Next base: position 483,480,587 of record OX422216.1, read on the forward strand.
GAATCAAAGCCCCGCTGCCTACTGGTGACTCTACACACATACGAAGACTACCCGTGGTCTATAGTAACCCGGCCCGTTTAGCAAAATTAGATTTAATGAATGAATGCGATGCTCCCATATCAAAAAGTATACTACCGTCATGACCATGAATGATAAACATACCCTCAAATTCTGGTGGCTCCTGCTGTGCTGGAGGATTGGGAACATCCTGGACATTATACACATGCCCGTAGTGTATATGCCCCGGTTGCTGTGGGGCGGGTGGAACTGGTGCTGCTAGCGGCATCTGCCCATGTTGGGCACCCTGTTGATGACCTCTGCCCCTCTGTGGGCACTCTCTCTTGAAGTGTCCTGGCTGGACACAGACAAATCAACGTTTCTGACCATCCCCCTGTCGTTGACCCTGACGTGGCTGGCATGTTGGCCACCCCCATTGTTCCCTTGGCCCTGACGGCCCTGAGGAACCTGTTACTGCTGGTTTGGGCCTGGCTACCCCTACTTGAACCCCTGTCCTCCCGGTCAAAACCCATCAGGCCTAAATTTATTAGCCTGATTCCCCTGATGACTGTTAGTTTGCTGCTGAGTACCACTCGTGTCACCACTAGTAACTACCTTGCCCTGCTGGCTCGTCTCCCTACTCTCTTTCTCCCCTTCACATGGAAGCGATGATCCTCGCAATGTACGAGGGAAGCATTAACGACATCTGTATAAGTCACTAATGCCATATTCTCAATCAAATGATGCCTGATCCTCCAGGCCAAGCCATCCATGAACATCGACTTCTTTCGCTCCTCATCGCTCACCTCATTTGGCACAAAGTTTGCCAAACATGTGAACTTTTCCTCATAATCTACCACTGACCGGTCACCCTGCACTAACTCACTGAACTTCTTCCTCATCTCAGCCTCTACCGCTAATGGAAAGTATTTTCGGTCAAATCGCACCCAGAACTCAGATATCGTCATAAAATCCCTTTCCTCAGCAGTGGTAACTTACTCCCACCACTGTAAGGTTGCCCCCGACAGACGCAAGCATCTATTTTCGCACATCAGTACACTCCATCATGCGCAGAGGGGGCAGAATATTCTTCTTACAGTCACAAGCCTCTACCACATTGGTGCTACCCCGAAACTCGGGTGAGTGACCCTTCTGAAAGGTCTCCCTAACTCGTTGCCAAGATGGTGGCCCCACTGGAGCCTGAACTGCTAGCTCCACGGGAGGTAGTGCCTGGGGCTGAGGAAAATGGGCTGCCATAGCCCTTATTGTTGTCTCAACTTCCTGGGCCAATATCATGGCCACCTGGTAGTGGAGATCAACTCAGGTGGAGGTGGGGGTGGCGATACCTGTGGCTCCTGACGAGCCTCCCTTAACTCATCTCTAGCCTTAGCCCTCTCCGCTCTCTTCATCTTCGGTGGCATCTGAAATAGATTGAATCGTATAAGTATACAGTTTATAAAAAAATATCTAATAGCATAAATACGATAACTCAAATGCGGAAAATGAATCAACAGTCCTAATAATAGGGATCTATATCAATCGAACGCTACGCTGAAACGTAGTAAGCCACACAGATCCTAAGGACACTAGAACCTGATGATTTGATACCATCTGTGACACCCGCCTAATTAACCCCGGGTGATCAGTCCTAAATCAAATTAGAACAGGTTTCTAAGGTGATTCATTCTTAGCATCACTGTCGCTCTTTTTAATTACTAAACACCTAAGTGAGAAAATTAGTCTGGTGCCAAGTTTTTTTTCTTTCGTTAACTAAAATTAAATACTCATGCAAAAACAGAATAATATAAACAATCAGAATTAACTGAATCCAACCATTCACAAATAATTATCTGATCGAATAAACCATTGGTTTCAAATCCAACAAAAGTAAAGACAAGTAATAAATCTCAACTGGTCTAACATTAGCACTGAAATAAAACTGTGAGCGACATGCTCGAATAACTGATAGGAAGTCTCTACACTAAGAATGAAAAGAACGAGGCGCCTATTAAACTCCCTCAACATCCACACATGCTGCAGCAATGGATCCCTGGAATGGGTCAAGCCTGGCATCCCTGTGGCTGAACACCTAAAAGGGTTTTAAAAGTTTTTATAGCAAGGGTTAGTACCCAAAACATTTGAAAAACATTTAGCAAATGATTAACTTGCAGTAATAAGTAAATATGCAAGCTCTACATATTTTAGTTAGTGTCGTACTCCCTTGAGGACATCCTCACCCCTCCTCTATTGTGCACTATTAACGCCTTGATTAAATTACCTAGTCATTTATCTCATGACTAGATAACTTATATAATTCCCTTGCCACCACCCTACTCTAACCGAGCATGCCATAATTATGATTTCTAAGTTGTTATCAACATTAACTTAAATAATCATTTCCCTTTTTAAATGTCATATAACTCTCACACCCATTATATATATTTAATACAATTCACGGCGTGTATTAATTTACCCATATATAATTATTTACCTCATTATATACTTATAGTTATATCACAACATTCACAAACATGCTGAAATAATAATTAATACTAAACATCCTCCCGAGTAATAAATCACCGGATGCAAATCCTCTAAAGTGTTATCCCACTAGGCATATTCACATAACCTAGTTACCTCAAGTTAGAATCGCTCACTAACTTGGATAATACATAAAAATTGGAGGCGGTCATATTCCTTCCTTGAAAGTGAGATGTCCCTCACCCATATAATGGACGCTATGACCTGGGAATATACTTGCCCTACTCCTCAAGCTAGGGGATTCATCCACTACACGCAACCTCCCTCCTATAGCACTAGAGTCGATATAATAATAATATCTAGCCACTGATATTGATGCACACACCATATATATATATATACTATCGCACACCGTATATATATAATTAAAATAAACTATCCTGGCTATCCCCTATACTAAGTCCGTAACACAAGCCTCTTCAAATTATTATGAGTTTATGGTGCAACTCTAATTATTAATTAATTCACACATTAATTAATTAAATTACTTTTAGTGTCGCCCCCAACCAATATATTCAGAGTTACTCTCGTGGGCCGAAATAAATAATACCTGAGTCTAAATTCCCGACTCCAAATTATTTAGCCTTTACTCTAAATAAAATTAACGTCTTGGTATCTCTCAACCAATAACCCCGAACTAGCCCACTCCATCCGTATTTAATGATTTTGAAATATTATTCCCAAAATTTAACCATAGCATGTCACACATAAATTTCCTCCAGATTCCAATTAATTTTAATCATTGTGTGACACATGTAATTTCTTTCAAATCCTAATTAATTTTACTCATAATTAATTAGCTTGAAAGTCCTAAGTTTATTTCTCATTAAATAAGGCATGGAAAAGAATTTAACTTAATTTCCCCTTATATACATAAACTGGCCGAACTGCCAGAAATTTCGAACCATCGATCGATCGATCCCCAACCCTCGATCGATCAATCATACAGGTCAGCATCTTCTTCCCCCATTTGTTTCAGCCATGGATGAAAAGCTTCAAACCCTTATTTCTTCTATAGTGAAACCCAAGCCTTCCCATCAACAACTTATATCAAAAACCTCCTAAGGGACTCCCGTAAAGTCTACAAACACCATTTAATTTACGTTCTCTACTGTTTTCATAAATTAGGGGGAAAATCCGATTTAATCTTTAACCCATTTAAACATCAAATATTTGCCTCAAATTAGTTTCTAGTTCATCCGAATTACATCCAACCAGATATATATATACTTCTCTCAAATTACACATGAATTTCTACATAATTTAGAAAGTCGAATATTGGTTTACAAAAACCCCATGTTTATAACCTTTGAATGCCAAACGAATTTTAATTACTCACATCACATAAATATGAATCGAAAGGTAAATTAAATGCTATAGCAAGTAACCACTTGCCTTATGATTCGTAGGATCTGATTTGAAGTTATGAATTCCCAAGGTTGGAGATGAGATTCCCTCTTTTTAGCTCTTTCCTTTATCCCCCAATTTGCATTTAATTCCCTCTTAAGTTTTCCTCTCCCACTAAGTGTTTCTTAAACTTCAATCAGCCATTTCCCTTTTCTCTTAATTAGGTAATTAGGCTAAATCACGGTTTTGGCCTAATGGGCCAAGCCCAAGTGACCCAAATACCCCTGTGTGGGCCCGGCTATGCCTAAAAACATCACGTGACCCGTTTACTACCCCGGGTACACTTTTCTGACTATCTAGGCCCATCCGAACTCAACCGTACACTCAAAATTGGCATCCAAATCAATTTATTAAAATCCTTATCTCACACCCAAATTAGTCTATACCGACTCCCGACTGAGATAAGTACTTACCCCATCATTAATACCCGAAATGACGTAAATAAATAATCACTATTAACTTAGTAATTTAATTTCCCTAAATATAAACCATTCACTCCCCGGTTAATATTTAATTATATATTGCCATAATTAATTCAATTAAAATTACGACACACAAGTAATTTTGAATTCCCGAATTAATTAAATATTTAATGCACAAAAATACGGGGTGTTACAAAGAATTGGGATCTTGTCCGCAATTTTTATTCTCTTCGATTTGGGACATCCAAATTCCTCCTAAAGTTTTAAATTTTAAGTGGAGACTTCTTTATGATGAATTACCCCAGGACGAGAACATTAAAAATCTTAAAATACTAATTTTCTCAAAATGTAGGTGTTGTGTGATAGCCAAGGAAGAAAATATAGACTATCCTTTTGCAACTACTAAAATTTCTTTGGAAGTTTGGAATTTTTTCCAAAATAATATGGGGCTGAAATTCAACTCCTTGTCAATTAAATTTAAACATATGAATTGGTGGCTATGTACTCGGGGTAATTTCATTAAAGCAACTCTTTGCAAAATGATTCCTTCATTTGTATGTTGGAGGATTTGGTGGGCGAGGAACCAAATGGAGTTTGACAACATTCCCATGAGAGAGAAAATTATCATTGAGTTAGTTCATGAAGACATTGTCAGTGCTTTCAAAGTCAAGCCATTTCATACATCCCATGCTATTTTTATGTTAGTTTTTTTCATGATTTTCGTGTGTCTTGTGCTACATGGTTTTTGTCTCATGTACAAGTACTTTTATGCCCCCCGCCTTTTTTCATTTTCTTTATCATGTAATGCCTCTGTGAGAGAGTTGTTCTCTCAATGATAAATAAAAAACATGTTTATTAAAAAAACATTAATGGGCTAATAAAACTAATTCAAAAGTTTATGTTGTTAAGGTTTTTCCAAGCGTCAATGGAACTTATTTCAAAATTTCACTTTATCTTGCTAGGAAATAGGACTCATTGAAAAGTTGACTAGTCAACATGATTAATATTGTAAAAAGTCTTATAAATGGGACTAATATATAAGAACCCCTAAAAAACCCTTGTTATGATTCAGAATTAACTTTTCCAAGAAAATATCATGCCAACTTTCCGTTCCATATCATTCATTGGAATAAATTGAGTATCTTAATTTTTGTAAAGAATGTGGAAGTTGAAATCTACCCTAAAATCTAGATTTTACATGAATATAAAACAATAATTACAGTACAAACGATAGTATCTCATTAAAAAAACTATATCAATAATTGTATTTTTGAAGGTGTGATTAATTGGTTAATTTATTTGTTATATTTCAAATGTAGATTAGATTCTTCTCAAAAAACAAAAAAGAAAAATATATAATTCATTCATTTTAATGTTAAAAAGTAATAGTTTATTCAATTCATGGGGCATCATATAACATATTTTTTTTTAAACCTCCACATGAACGAGCTATTTGGACTTCCCCATGCGAGCTAAAGAGGGGGAATTGTGCCAGGGCCACCCTAACATACGACCCACATACTATAAGGTATCCATTAAGGAGTTTTGAAACCTTAGATCAACGGTTATTATCTGAGTTTATCAAGTCCTCTCCTTACCACTGGGACAACCAGGTTGGATCATTATACAACATAATTGAAATACAAATGACATAAAAGTTACTCATAACATTGCAATGCATCCAAAGCCTTTTTTTTTTTTTTTTTTTATAAATGGTGTTACCAATATAGAGCATAAAGGATAAATATAACCATATGTGGAGGGTTACATGTGTCCATGCTCCACATGAATAAACACACGATACATATGCATATTTAAAATTCTTATGTATACGGGGATACACATGGGGCACATATCGCATACATTTTGCGTCTTTATTCCTGTGGAGCACGGACACGTGGTGCCATCCACACATGTTACTATTTCTCCACACAGAGAATTCATGTTATCTTTTCAAAACTTAAATTACAATTAAACAAGCACGTTATGGAATTATAAAAATAAATCCACTAAATCATAACATTGTAATATAAATGACAAAATAAGAGAATAATAATCAATTAAAATGAACATATGGAGTAGATTGTTACTCGAACAATTATGGCATAAATTTCTTATATGATCTTATTGGCTTTATCTTTATGAGATATTTTTACTGAAAACTTTACATATCTATAAAAAGACTTGTGACATCCTTAACTCACTGGTGAAACTACTATCAACATGCTCCTCTAGGACCTATTTATCCTATTCTTTAATTCTCTTTGAGCCTCACCTTCATTGCTGCTCACGAATGACTCCTTCACCTTCTCTCAATTTTTATCTCCCGAATAATTTAACGAGGATGATTCAGTTCAGATGTAGGACACTTATCCAAAAGTTTTCGCAACTCAATCAGAGATGATGGAAGCAACGAGAAAATGTCTCCGAACGATGTAAATATATAACTATCTCTATATATATGGAGAAAGAAGAGAGTAAGAAAAAAACTAAAATAATAATGCATTGGCGAAGTCGAGGATTAATGGGAATAAAAGACACAATTGCCGACCAAATGCCACAAACTTTCATAGAACATGTTATTAACTCAACTGACTTAAAATATAAACTAGCATGTAACCCGCACAATGCGCGAGCGTTTTATAATTTATTTGTATTTTCTTATGAATAATTTACTTAAAGTGTTCTTAAAATAAATCTAAAAATGACATGGATACTTACAACAATTTGTCGTACTATAGATCATGTGTTCAAACAAGATTTCCTTTTGTTAACAAACAAGATTTCTTTCCTTCAATCTACAATGAATTCGAATTATACGATTAATCTTAATCATGGTGATCAATGGGAATTCTTCGATCCTGATATTGCAATGCTTCGCAATCAGAAATTCCATATGTTGATCATCAAAAAAATACACATGTCATGACAAACAAGAACATAGATATGGAACCTAAAAAATTATTTCCTAGTACACCAAGCACATATGCTAACATCCTAAGGAAAAATATACACTAAGAATCCAAATCAAAGATTTGGCCTACACCTCAGTTATGTGGAAGCCTTATGTCAGTAGAAATTTCAGAAGATGAATACCAAGAATCTATTAAAGAAAGTGAATCTTTCTTAATTGGAAGATACATGGTTAACAAGGGTGAAAAACCTTTAAATTTGGGATTACTCAAATAGAAACTCAAAGACTCTTGGAATTTTTTGGAGATTTCAAAATAATTCCAATGGGAAAATCATATTTTACTCTACAATTCACTACTGTAGAGATTAAAAATTCGATTTGGGTAAGAGGTAAAACCTCAATTAACCCTGGTATTCTTAAACTTTTTCAATGGTCCCCTAAATTCAATCTAGCAGAACAAAGAATCACAATTGTACTTGTTTGGGATAGATTCGTGGGACTCAGTATTGAATATTGAAGGCCTAGATTTCTTCTTAAAATATCTCGTTGTCTAGGTGATCCAATAAAGATTGATCAACCTACCCTAGACAAATCCTATGGTCATTTTGCTAGGGTATTAATTGACATGGAGGTCAATGATACTATGCCTAACCAAGTTTTAATAAAACATACAGATATCAACATTGAACAAGATGTTTAGTATGATAGACTTCCACCAATATGCTCACATTACATAATTCTTGGACACTTAGTCACTGATTGCAGTGGTTAGAAGAATAAAACTTAATAGTTTTGACATGAGTGAACACAAATCTTCGAATATCAAAGAAAGATCAAAAGAAAGCTCCAAAACAAATACCACAAACAAACAGATATACAAACCCATAGGCATAACCAAAGAGCCTCCCATCAGTCATGACAAGAAAGCATACTCTAATGGTATAACCCAAGAAATTCCTATCAGTCAGGATAAAAATGCAGGTTCTACTGATAATACACAAGAGGAAATAATTAATGGCATCATATAGGACTCTGATGATGACATAATGACAAATCTTGAACCTATTAATGAATATCAACTAGAATTTGATTCTGAGATGGTCTTGATAGAAAGCGCAAAGGCAGATAATTTAATTTCAAATGATGATGATCCGCTGAATAATTGCCTTGCCATTATTACTGTTCCTTCCATTCAAGAACAATCTAGGAAAACTAATCAATCTTGGTTGAACACGATGGAAGAAAAGGAAGAAGAAGACATATCAAACTCCCCTATAGAAGATTGCTACAAGATAATAAACTATTATTTAGACAAGGAAATTGAATATGTTACAAATTCTAGCATCTCAAATTTTCAAAAAAAAAAAACAAAAGGTTCTTTGGGAACATATCAAAAGAGTTTTACTCTAATAATCTCCAACTCTCAAAAAAAGAAAATCAAAAGTAAACTCAGGAAATACTCAACTTCACAAGCTTATAGCTTAAGGAGTGGCTCAAAACCCCATATTTAATGAAGATTTTATATTGGAATTTTAGGGGTTTAGGGAATTATTATTCTAAAACAATGCTATCTTCTTGGTTTATGCAACATAAACCATATCTTCTTTGCATTACAGAACCTATGATGGATTTTAACTCATCTTTTCAACAGTTCTTTCAAACTTTTGGAATGATTTTTTCTCCTCTACTAATAGGAATGGTCTTCAACCAAATCTATGGTTGTTTCATTCAAATTCTTTTCACACTCCAACAATTATTTCAAGTACAATTCAGCAAATAAATTTATCTCTTTGATTGAAGGTATCCAAGCAACTTATACCATTGTCTATGCATTAACTAACTATATTACTAGAAGACAACTTTGGGCGAACTTTTATCATCTCAACGACAACATCAAAGGACGTTGGATGACAATGGGGGACTTTAACAATGTGCTCGGAGCCCATGAATGCAGAGGCGCTAACATACCATATGTTGCAGCCTGCACTGACTTCAAAGGTATGATTGATAACTGCAATTTCCTTCAAATTGATCTTAAAGGCATCTTTTATACTTGGAAAAAAATCATCACTTCTAATATTAAGAGGAAATTAGATAGTGCCATTTTTAATCAAACATTGCTTAATTCTTGGTCTGGCATTAACTACATTGCTTTAGCTAAATCAGGGTTTGATCATCACCCAATCCTTTTTTATGCTAAATGAAATTTATAAATAGTTCCTAAACCATTCAAATTCATGTCCTCTTGGACTGATAACCCAAAATTCATCACTGTGGTTGAGGATGTTTGGAAAAACTCTAAATTCTATGGTTGCCCAATGTATGTTTTTAAAGATAAACTTAAAACCTTAAAGTCTACATTAAAAAAATGGAATTTTGACGTTTTTGGTAATGTACATGCCAATCTTCATTCAGCAAAAGAAAATTTAAGGTCAATCCAATCTGAAATAGACTTTAAAGGTCACAATCAGGCTAGGGATCAACTTGAGACGGATTACCAAAAGAAACTCATTGAAGTTTTGAAATTTGAAGAAAAAATTTGGAAAGTTTAATCTAGGATTAAGTGGATGGCAGAGGGTGACAGATGCACTGCTTATTATCATAATCATATACAGCAAAGAAGAGCTTATAACTCAATATATTATCTCAAACAAAGGGATGTTTTCATTACTAATCAAGAAGATATCAAAGAACATATTATCAAACATTTTTCATCTTTATATACTAAAGATCCAACAATTGATTCTAATAACTATGTCACTAATATGGTTCCTAATCTAGTCATTGGCACTGATAATAATTATCTTGTATCTATTCCTAATATAGAAAAATTAAATCAACTGTCTTTTCTATGGACCCTTTATCAACCCCAGGCCCTACTGGTTTCAGTGGCATCTGTTATAGACTTTGTTGGAACATTATACAAAAAGATGTTTGTACAATTATTAAAAATTTCTTTACAAATGGTTGGATTCTGCCTGGATTTAATACTAATCACATAGTTCTCATCACTAAAGTTTTATAAGTTGCTTCTATATCTAACTATAGACTTATTGCAATGGCAAATTCTCTTTTTAAATTTATTACTAAGATTTTTACCAATAGATTAAAATCTATTATAGGTTCTATAATCTCTGATAATCAATTTGATTTCAACGATGGTAGATCAATTTCTCATCCAATTTCAATTGCTTCTAAAAGCTTTAATCTTCTAAACTACAATGCATTTGGTGGGAATATTGGCATCAAAATAGACATTCCTAAAGCATTTGATACTATGGATTGGAACTTCATTCTTCAAACTTTAAGCTGATTTGGTTTCGGTGATAAGTTTATTACTCTTATTAAAGAAATTCTTAACTCAGCTAAAATATCCATTCTTATAAATAGATCTCCATCTGGTTATTTTAGTTGTTCTAGAGGTGGGAGACAAGGTGACCCACTTTCTCCTCTTCTCTTTTGCATTGCTACGGATTATTTAAGAAGACTCATTCTTCGAAAAGTCCAAGAGGGTTATATAACACATATATTCTCTCCAAGAGGTTTCAAAGTTCCTACTCATTAATTATATGCTGATGACATTGTGATATTATGTAGAGGAGGTGATTTATCTTTAAATAATATCATGCAAATTCTTGAAACCAATGCCTCAATATCTGGACTGAATATTAACAAATCTAAATGTCAAGTTTTCATTGGTAAAGGAGCTTTTAATAGGAAAATTCAATTTACTAATATTCTTGGTTTCAAAGAAGGTCCTACCTTTTTTATTTAACTTGGAGTCCCCATATTCAGAGGTAAGCCTAGAAGATATGATCTTCAAGTCATAGCTGACATAGCAAAGTCTAAACTTGAAGGTTAGAAAGGTAAACTCCTTTCAATTGTTGGTAGACTAGAATTAATTAGGACTGACATCCAATCCATCTTTATCTAGAGTTTCAGAATATATAGATGGCCTACTACATTTCTCAAAAAAATCCAACAATGGATCAAAAAAAAATTATGGATTGGGTTAACAACAACTCATAAAAGGATTGTTGTTCACTGGAAAAAAACTTGTCTGCCTTATGAAGAAGGGGGCATCAATTTGAGAAATCTTAATCATCTCAATAATACTTGCATTCTGAAACAATCTTGGGATCTTTGTACATCTAAATCTCTATGGTCTCAATTCCTTGAAGCCATATTTAATCCCATGAGTGATGAGAATGAGGGTTACAAAATTAGTTCTATTTGGCATGGATACAAGGATGCTTTCAAAATAATCAATTTCAATGCAATGAGGATTATTAGCAATGATAATAAAGTTAGGTTTTGGACTGATAAATGGCTTGGATATGTTCTTAGCCCTGAAGTTTGAAATAATATTAGAGTTGCTAAATTCATTCAAAATGGTAATTGGAACCTTAGTCATAGACTTATCAGCTCATTGGACACTTCAACAATTAGCAAAATAAAAGATATTCTTCTTCCAAAAGAAGACACTGATGACTGCCTCATTTGGCCACTTTCAAAGTCTGCCAATTTATCTTTTAAAGATGCATATGACTGTTTTAGAAATAAGTCTCATTAATATTCAGGTTATAAACTTCTATGGACTCAGTACATTCCTCCTAGAGTTTGAATGACTATATGGAAATTCTTCCATAATAAGCTTGATGTTCTTGATTTACTGACAGAAAAAGGTTGTCATTTAGCATCTAGATGTATCCTATGTAAATCTCACAATGAATCTCTGAATCATTTATTTATTGATTGCACCTATGTAAAATATATTTGGGATTGGATTTTTGTTATTTTCAATCATCAGGTATGGTTCAATTGCCCAATGCTTATACGGAATCAAGCTGTAAATGTGGATTTCAGTCCACAAATAAAAATGCTTTGGTTGGCATCTATGTAAGGACATTATTTTCATTGGCCGTTATCAATTTAGTATGTCATATACCGCTACACAAGAACAATCAAGCATCAAAGACGGATTCGAATATCAAGATCTTCAACATTCAAGCCTCCGCGAGATAAGTTTGGAAAGGTTGTGTTTTAATTCCTTAGCATTTCACTTAAAGTGTTGGGATATTTTTATCAAATATTTTCTAAAGATTTTGTTCTTGGACACCTTTCCATAGAAAAATCATAACTAATTCAAAAAAAATTACAAAAAAACGAAACTGGCGGCCACGCGTTCGTAGATTCATTCCTCCCGCCTCCACCGTTGGATCCATAACCGACCAAATTAGCCATTGATCTTTCTTTTAGACTTCTTTAGCTTAATATATTTTCATCTTCAACACAATCTCATCTTTAAATCTGAAGCACTTGGAATAAACACAAAAATAAACCATAAAGCACCAAAATGATATATATAGAAACACAATAAACTATACAGAAGGTTTAGATAAATTAACTTACTTGAAGTCAACAGTACTTGAAGTGTTATTTTTCTCATAAATGTTACTATTACCTGAGAGAACCTTGATATGGGATTACCAGAAGGCTTAAAGTGCCTATATCTAGAAGTCTCCCTTAATATAGAAGCTAAGGAAATTAAGCCACAAAAATTAGATATCCAAAACCCCAACACCCATTTTCCCAGATCTTCCATGTAAACCAACACTGTCTCTGCAATCAAGGATCCGATTTTTAAGGCAACGTAAATATAGCTAATGTATTCTTGGATAGTCTTTTTTTTAGATCTTCTTCATCGAATTGATCTGCACCAAAGGTAGAAAATGAAGCTCTGTGGCGCCACTTCCTAGTGCGAGCAAGTAAATTGAAATGTAAAAAACTGCCTCTTTAGCCTGAGAATGGGCGTTGCAAAGCTCTTATATTCTTCCACAACCTTCCGATTCAAACATAAACACATGGGTTGTCAAAGACAAAGCAACCAAAGCCTGAAAAAATATGAAAACCAGATTTTTTGAAATTTAAAGAATTCCAGATTTGTATTTATATGGGAAGAAGAATAGAAGAAAAAAAGCATGTTGTGACTATTTATTATTAGCTCCGTGTCAAATTAAGATGGGTACTTTTCTTTTTGGTGACATTTGAAATCAAGAGTCATGTTGAGATGGATAGAGAGAAAAGAGGGGATTCCAGTTAAGATATGGGTGAGGGAGAGATTGCAAAAGGAAGTTTTGGAAGAGCATGGGGCATTTTGGCAACCCAAAGGATTGAATATGGCGAGTTATAGGAGTGTCAATAATTTTTAGAGAGAACAATCTTATGTGGACATTGTATCTCGTGATCTTATGCATTAAATTCTATTTATACCTCTAATACTATCGTATTAGAGATATAATACAGATGGTTTCATTATTTATATAGGTTCTTATAGTACAAAAGTGTTAATTATGGGCAGTGTATTTATAAGATATATAAAGAAAAGGTAATAAATATTACGTCTCTTTGTTTGACACATAGAGGATCCTCCATGTGAGGATCACTTTTTTATATTATAACTATGTATAAATCTGCGTGATGTCCGTGCTTGTCGATAAATCATAATCCCAAACAAACAAAAAGAATAGAATAATGTGCATTAAACATAATTGTTATATATGTTTGTGTATGGACCGTAACATTTGAAAAGTTTGATCCCAAATTCGGGCATATTGTAGCAATATATGAGTTGAACATAAGTATATAACAACATTATTGAAAAACCAATACCCAAAGCTGTAAAATTTGAGGTTCTTCATTTAAGTATGTAATTGATGTTTGTATTTTCAAATATACAAAAACTTAAGAATCCACTGTCATTATTATTTTGATCCTTTACTTTTTTGGATCTTGGGCGGCTAGATTCCAAATAAAAACCATTGTCAAGTTTATTTGGAGGAGTTGACAATCCTTCAATTATACTCTCTGCATCCATTTTATCATCTCCATCCTCATGTGATCACAATAGAAAATAGGTAGAGACATTAGATTATATCATGTACCAATCATAACTATAATTGCAAACGAAGAGAAAGTACAACTTAAATAGCACAAAATCACAAATAAAATAACATATAAATGGGAGAAATATATAACTGAATAGGAGCCTGCATGTTCTTCGCCCTCAATTGCCTCATTACCTTTCTCCTTCAAAACTGTTCTGTGCTACATAAATCTCACCACACTCACTTGTCATCAAACTCATGCAAACCACTACACCACCCCATCATCGCCCTTATTTACCTTCCAAACATGCCATAATCCCTCACCTTATCCATCTCTTTCATGCAACCCTCTCATATCAAACACGAATCTCTTACCATTTTGCATCACGCTTTCACCTCATGCTTAAATGTATGAAACCCATCACAGATTATAGAGAGTATGGCCCAATTAGATCCCCATCCGTTCTGGATGAAGAAAAAGGATCGATTAATGGTTGAATCCATTCTTTATCTGAAAATACCTTCAACTCGAAAGCCTAAGCCAATAAGAGAGACTCCTTCCGTGTGAAAGAAGAGCCTCCTCTCTTGTGAACAAATCCCCTGCTTAGCTCTTTTCAGGAATAGAATTGGACATGGAATGCACTCTTACTTCATACACCACGACATTCACAACACCTTCATCATTTACCTAATCCACTTCCTCCTTGAGTACATTCCATAACCCATTTATCAAAACCATGTTAATATATATATATATATATATATATATATATATATATATATATAGGGAGAGGATCTCCAAAGGACCAAAAAGAAGGACCTAAAAAACGGATCAATTATTTTAAAATGGTAAAAAAAATTATTTTGAGCTGATTTTTTTTTTTGTCGTAATTAAACATTTCAGGTAAGTCCCAAAAAAAAATCAGCTCAAAAAAAGTTTTTTTGCTATTTTAAAAAAATCGGTCAAATACATGTCAGTTTTTAGCACCTTAAAAACTGACATATATTGACCGATTTTTTTAAAATAGTAAAAAAACTTTTTTTGAGCTGATTTTTTTTTGGGACTTCCCTAAGATGTTTAATTATCACACAAAAAAAATCAACTCAAAATAATTTTTTTTACAATTTTAAAAAAATTGGTCCGTTTTTTATCCTGTCTATATATATATAGTCCTACTCTTGTGTGGACTATCCCGTAATTGGACTTGACATGTGTCACCTGGCGGTGAACCTAGAAATTATTGGCTAAATTATAGGCGCGCTCGCTCCCTTTTTTGGGCTCACCGTCAGGTGACACATGTGCAGTCCGCACTATTAAAATGCGGAATGATCCATACAACAGCAGTAATATATATATATAGAGAGAGAGAAGATGTAAATGATCCTTGGATTTCATATACCGGTTTTTATGTATTTTTTCTCTCTTTATAGTATTGTGAGTACTTAAGGTATATATACATGTCAACAGAACAGTAGATTTTTATAGGACACCAATGAGGATGGGGTGTGTTACTAGAAAAATAATGGAGAGATAAGACTCTGTTGTTATGTATTTTTCCTTGGAAAGGACGTTATATCCCTTGCATTTTCCATTTCGTAGAAACTTTCAATCACCCTTTTTAATGTTCTAGCAGGCTTTCAGATGACCCCCTCCCCCCCCCCCCCCCACCCCCCCCTCTCCATGGAGTTGCTTGGATTTTGGTTTCACATTCAATTACTTTTGAATTAGTTTTGGGTTCTGACATTAATTTGTATTTTATTAGATTTGCTTTGGATAAAGATAAAAATGGTTGTTAAGAAGAGCTGGGTGTTGGCTTAAAAAATATAAATCCTCTATGTATTTTGAGGCCTCAAATGGTTTGATGGCTTGTTTGGGAGTTTTGAAGAGAAAATAAAGGAAATAAAAATTTTATTACGAGAGAAAAGAAAAGAAGGAAAAGTTAATAGGAGAGAAAATAAAGGAGTTTGATAGAGAAAAGAAAATAACTTTCTCTCTTGTGTTTGAGAGTTTGGGAAGGAAATAATTTTTTAAGGGAAAAAAGGTACAATTGATTAAAAAAACTTTCTGTTCTTTCCATTTCTTTCCGATTTTGAAAGAAAGTTTTGTAGAGAAAGGAAGGGAATTGTTTTTTAAATTTTCTTTTCCTTTCTTTACTTTTAAACTCCTAAACAAGAGAAAGACACTTTCTTTCTTAATTAAACTCCCAAATGAAGGAAAGGAAATACACTTTCTCTCCATTTCCTTTCTTTTTTCTCAAAAATAGAACTCGCAAACAAGACCTTAGGTGGCTCATTTGTTCCCTAATCAGATTAAAATCTACAGGTCTTATGTTTTGATGTATGTTCATGCCATAGACGTGGAAATCGGGTGGGAACAAAGAAATCGCCAACAAAAAATATCACCGGGATATAGCAATCGAAGTGTTTTCTACCTTCAAAATGTGATGTCTTAGTGAGGAATGATATGAAATATTAATCTACGTTAAACTTTGGAGGGGCCCTTTAGTTCATTTAGGTGATGTCCAAATTATAACTATTATCATATCTGGATGTGATAAAAGCTAATAGATAAAGAAAGAACTTATAGAGCAATCATTATTAATGGAAATGGAAAGAAGGACATGTAATTGTAACCTTTCAACACTAGAGTGATCCAATTCCATATAATATTCTTTCAATCTATGCCTTTCTCTTCAATATGATATATGATAATCTATATATATACTCTAAAATGGAGTACACACTAAACAAAATGTTGTGTTCTAAATACATTTATAAAATTTTCTTTTATGTCTTCCAATTTGATTTTTTTTTCATGTGTTTTTGCCAAAAAAAAAGTGGTGATTAAAATTTCGTCCTCTGACCAGTGGAATGACCGTCGCAACGCTGCGAAGATTGCAGTCAATGTGTTGGGTAATTTACTTGACAAATCTTGATTTATCCTAAATTTTAACTATCTTAATATCAATTGTGATACTTAATTTATATGTATTTGTCGGGGTGGAATTTGCAGCTTTACATTGATCAGAGGAAGACTTGAACAAAATATAGGAGAAAGAGTACATGACCAAATTCAAACTAATAAATGGGTAATAAATTGGTGATGGGGATTGTGTTATTTTTGAATTGTTTTATTTTGTACAATAAATTCCATATTATTAAATGGACATGACACGGTGGCTTAGAATGAATGCAAACTTAATTGCATATTTTAATTTATTATTTTCATATAAAAATCTTTCTATATATCTATTTTATATTATTTGTAAGAGTTTTTTCAAAGTATTCACATTTAACAAAAATCTATATTTGGTGAATTCTCATTTTTTATATTTACTAATATACATTTTATAAGTTCAATTAACTAAATTTATGTTGTTCAACTACTTAGTATAATAATTTCGAACCACACGTTAAATGTGATTAAGGACAAAAAATTCAAAGGTAAATGGTGAGGAGAGTTTCTAAATCCCAATAGAAATGGTTTTGAGGGGAAATAGTAGGGAGGTTTCTTACCATCACAAACACTTCCAAATCCCAATAGAAATATTGTATGCTCATGAACCATCCACATTTATATTTTTTACAATTGGAAATCATAGAAAATAGTTGATAAAGTAACACAGTATGATAACTCGTTTAAACACAAATTACATCCTTTTTTATAAGCAAATGATTCATTAAAACAAACCCGCCTAAGGGGGTTGAATCCCATATACAGGAAGTATACAAAGCATAAAGCAAAGGGTCGTAGCCCATAATAGACTAGACAACCACCTGAAACTCATCCAAAAACTCAAAAAGGAGAGATAACGATGAATCATGCATTTTCCTATACCAAGAATATAGAAGGCTCAGAACAATGTACCGAATTTGAGAAGGGTCATGTTGGTCCCCCTCGAAGCATCTCATATTCATAACCTGCTAGATGGTCCAAAAAATACAATGAGGGGCCATCATCCTAACCACCCGCGGGCAGTCCAATCCCTAGGCCTCCTCTAAACATACATCACCTTGCACACCGTACGAGGCATAACCCAAAAAATTTGGCATAAAGAGAAGATTAAATTCCAAAGACCCCTAGTCACCTGACAATGAAGAAGAAGGTGATTGGATATCTCCTCCTACTTCTTACATAACCAACATCTGCTAACCATCCTCTTCTCTCTTCTCTGAAGCCCCTCAATAGTCAAAATGGCATGTCTGCCAACGGTCCACACCAATAAACAAACCTTGGGAGGCTAATGACTTTTCCAAACTGTCTTCCCCGGAAAAGAAGCACCCCCACGATCCATCAACACATTATAATATTTTTAACTGAAAAAATGCCATCCTGAGATCTCGACCACCTCCGCCCATCAGCCCAAAAGGACGGAGCCGACACCAAACTCAACCACTTAAAGAACTCCTCTACCTCATCCAGCTCCCAATCCCGAATACCCCTCCTAAACTTTGGGTCCCACACCGCACAGATTCCTACTCTCCGTTTATGATCCTCAAGTGACCCTTCTTTGTCTCCCCCAATCCGAAACATCCCTGGGAATAGATCCTCCAAAGAGCCCCACAGACCCCATTTATCCCTCCAGAACCTGATACGACTCCCACTCCCATGCTGGAAGGAATTGAGAAAAGAGAATTCCCCCCACCCAAGCGCAATATACCTCCATCACCCCACCCCATGATCAGAGCCCCCACAATAGGACCCCACCCATATGTATCAAGCCCATTACTAGATACCATCACTTTCCTCCACAGTATGTCTCCTTACCTATTAAAGAGCCACAACCACTTACCTAGTAATGCCTTATTGAAATGGGGCATGCTCCTCACCTTAGCCCCACCCTCTTTCAACGGCTTGCATACCTCATCCCAGCTCACCAAACAGTACTTTAATTGATCATCATTACCTCGTAACAAAAAATCCCTCATCAAGTTGTCGAGCATCTTGCCAACGAAACCAGTAAAGGGAGAACATACATATATTAACTCGGAAGACTCGATAACGCACTTTTGTTCAACGTCAACCGAACCCCGTTGGAAAGGTAACTGATAAGCACCTAAAAGTGACTATTTTATACCCCGAATAGATGCATTTTAGTCACTCATTTTTTAATAAAAATGGGTTGATGTTCGTATTTATTTATTCCTCGGGTCAATACGCAGTTGCGGTACAAATAATGTTAAATCTGTACAATTGCGACACAAAAGCGGTTAAAGCAGTGCAATGAAGGAATCAAAAGAGATCGCGAAGTCAGAGTCCCATTGAGCTTGCCTAGAAGAGTTTTGATGTCCCGAACCAGTCTCAAAACCTTAACCTAGCCCAGTCCATTCCCCGAGCCCCGTGTGTGTTGAGTTTGTACCTTTGTTATTTTTTAGATTTTTTATTTTCAATCGTTTTATTTTTATGATTTACTCTCGAATTTTTTTAGATTTATCTAGGATTTAGTTTCTATTTTTATATTTACATATTTTAATATTGATTTTTATTAGTTTTTAATTTTTAATCTTTATTTTGTTTTATTTTCTAGTTTTATTAGATTTTAATTTTTTATTTTAGTTTTATTTATTAGGATTATATTTTTTTAGTTCTAATATTGTTTTATTTTATTTTATTTTCATTTCTTTTTATTTTCATTTTTTATTTAGTGTCTTTTAATTTTTATTTTGAGATGTTAGCTTTTTTTAGTTTTATTAGATTTTAATTTTTTAATTTTTTTTAGGTAGTGTTAATTTTTAGGGGTACAAATTAAACACACACACCACACTAACATACACTCAACCACACACAAACTCATCACTCACTCACACCCAACTAGCCTACATCTAACATACACCCACACATACCCTCACCCTCATACTAAACTCCATACACCCACCCACACACAAAACACCCCACCTTACTATTCATCCTCTTCCAAAAACAAACACCCACTATTCTCTCTCCCAAACTCCATTAACCGAACTCCAAATAAACTAAAAACCACCATCTCACACACACACCACATTAAACAATAAACCCGAATAATCCCACCACTAAGTCAAACCCATATTAAAAAAAAACGTCGCCCCCTGCCTCGGGCTAGCCTCCACCTGCCACGCTGGCGGCGACTCTGCTCCGCCGTCAGCCAAACCCGGCGACCCAACCCCGATCCTCACCCGTGACCCTTGCCAACCAAACCCAAAGCCGATGCAACCCATTTTACAATACCCACCTTCCATCTCCATCTTAAATCCCATATTTGTGCAGAACTATCCCATACCAAAAATTGAAACCCATTTCAGCTCTATCCCAAATCCCTTTAAAATCGGAATCAATCTTTAGCCAAAAATGAGATCCCACAAAATCTTCCAAAGTGAACAAAATCAGGGGTTATAAAACAAGAGAAGGGACGTTCTAAACGAAAGACTCTCATCAGCATAAAAAAAAAGGGCAGAATACACAGATAGAGGACGTGAGAGACAGAAAAAGAAAAAAAAAGAGAGTAGAAAAATAGTTAGAAAAAAAATATAGTTTTAGGTTTAGAAAAATTTGTAGGTTCACTTTTTATTTTCAATTTTGTAATCCAGCAAGATTTTTTGACGAGTTTGGGACGCGTGTTGACAGAAGAAATTATTGTGTATCGTATTTCTTTCTCTTTCTCTTTAGTTTCTTGTTAGTTGATTGTGCCTGTGCTAAAATTTTAATCATGTCTGGCGAAACATCCCATTCAAGGGGTGGGATGAAACGCGTATATTGAGTTGTTTTATTTGAATAATTGTTTGTTGATGCGTTCTAGGCTGATTAAATGGGAAAAAATCACACATTAATTTATGTAACGAGAGTTAATAAATTAATGGTAAAAATTAATATTTAATTTTTGAATTTAACTTAGAAATAAGTATTATTCTTAAATTTAAATATTAATTCTGTGTATACAATTCAAAGATTCATACAAATTTTAATAAATTAATCTTAGAGGATATTTTGTTGAAATGAGTGTGAATCTTAATTTTTTTATGTTGTGATTATTCCAGATTTATTTGTTGAAAAAGATAAAATTGAATTTAAGATTGTGATGAGAGTTAAATTTTAAATTCAATATTATTTCGAACTATTCAATTGAATAATTAGGACATTAAATTTATTTGACTATGCGGTATAATCCCACCTCTTGTTTCTTCTCATAAATTCTAAATTAGACTACCTTCTAAATTTTCATAGTCATTTTAGTTGCATAAATTTTCGTTTCCTCCCATGAATTTTTTTTTAAAATATAAAGAAAAAACATTAACAAAATTTAAAAAACACAACAATATTTTTAATAAAAATTGGAATTGCAAGTCTTCACGATTACAATTTCAATGCTAGAAATTGGATTGATACCCGAATTTGCCACGATGCTAAATTTTTAACAAGTTTTGTAGGTAATTGCAGGAATTTTGATACTCGAAATTTGACCGCAACGACATTCCAAATCCATCTCCGAAGGAATACAAATAAAGAGTTATCAAATGGCGTCGTTGCCGATTTCTTGAAGATTGAAGCCCATGAAGATTTGTAATTTTCATTTTTATTTTTAATTTATTTATTTATTTTTCTTTTTAGTAGTTATTCCTTCCTCTCCCTCCTTAGATTGGTTGTTTAGGATTATTGAGGCCTTGTAATTAATTTGGGTGCATTTTGACACCGATTTATTTTTGTAATATTTATTCCAAAAACACAAAAAAGCGAAAAGGGAAACCGAAAAAGGTAGAGAGAGGGCGTCCAAAGGCGAGAATTTAGAAGCCTCTCCACTTTGGGTTGGTAGGACTCCCGGGGACGACTGAAGTAGGCGTACTTCCCCCCGATCGACTCAACTTTGTCTTCACCCCACGCGTGTAAAAATCGTGGGAGGTAAACTCTTTATAACTCTCGAATCTCCTGCAAGCGAGTTAATTTTTGTGTGCTACTTGCTCCTATATGATTTTTATTTCTGTATCGCACTTAAATTTGATGGTTTGATGAATAAATTTACCTAAGACCTGTACCCGGTCATTGCAACGAGTTGGGATTTCATCACCCACTCAATCACATCTCCCCTTGCTTGTTATCCGTGCTCTCACTTAAATTAAAATCAATCCACTAGCAAGCCAAGTAGGAACGGTGTTCATTAGGACCCTTTCGGAACGAGACCCTCCTAGGATACTCTAGTGAGTCCTTTCCACCCCTACAAATCTTTATTCAACTATCTTAAGACTTTTGTCTAGGGAAACTGGATTTTAAGTGAGGTCGCCCAGTAAAACGGGTTTGTGCTTTCCCCAGCGTGGTAACGGATAATTGTGTGTTGTTGTAGCTAGTGTGGTGATCTAAGCCTCTTGTCTCTCGGGAAGCAAGTAGGAGCACACTTTTACCGGCGAGGCCTAAGATTCCATGATTTTCTCGCCTGCGGATTACTTAAAATTGACTACCCACTCACTTAACTTGAAGATAATAATTTGCCTATGTGCTCGTTCGGACTTGTTCCCTTTGTGTACATGTCTAAATTGTTCCTTTAGGTAGTCCAATTTTTGCTCCAACTGTCAGTTTTTCCACTGTTGTCCATCGCCCCTTTTTCCTGTTTTTTCTGCATTTTTTAACAAACACTAAAACAACAAAAATATTTTCCTTTTTTCCACCTCATTTTTAATCACAAAAAATTCCAAATTTTTTTTTCATTTTTCCTTCCTTATTTTCCAAAAAATCCAAAAAAAAAAAAATTCTTTTTCAAACATCCAAAAATCCCACAAATATTTCTTCCTTGCTTTTATGCCAAATTGGCAACGCGTTGATCATCGATTAACAAGTTCCCCTAGTGCTCTATCTCTAAATTCCCTCTTAGGTGATCGTGTCCCTATCGTTGCCTTTCCTCCTCATTTCCCTGATCTGTATTCTTCTTCATCGTAGATGCCTAGTTCTCTCACTTCCCCTGGTTCTGTTACCCCACCCATCATGGCCGACAAACGCGCTTTAAGGGACTACTTTGGCCCGATTACGGCCACTCCGCCTTCATGTATCGTCCTTCCGCCCCTGTCTGGCCGTGAAATTTGAAATTCGCCTCGCGACTATTTCTATGTTGCCCAGTTTTCATGGCCTTGAACGTGAGTTTCCTTATACTCACTTGCAGAAATTTCTCACTGTGTGCGCTACTTTTAAAAATAAAAACTTAGACGAAGAGAATGTTCATCTTCAGTTGTTTCCCTTTTTGCTTCACGATAATGCATCCATGTGGCTCCATTCCTTACCCCCGAATTCTATCCTAACTTGCGAACAACTTGTTAAGAAGTTCATGTCTAAATTTTATCCCATGAGCAAAATAAATGAAATGCGCCAAGCAATTCAGGATTTTAGACAAAAGCCTACCGAACAGTTTTGTGAAGCATGGGGTTGTTTTTAAGACTATATTAATAGTTGAACACATCACGGTCTCAAGAAAAGTCGCTTAGTCCATAGTTTTCATAATGGTTTTATCCCTTTCTTCTCGCACCATGATTGAATCCATGCATAAAGGGAAGTTCATGCATTTGACTCCCACTGTCGCCTATAATTTTCTCTTTGAATTAGGCGATGACTCCCAAGATTGGGAAGGTACTAATGCGTTTTCGAGATCCGATCCTCCACGTGTAGGGAACACTTCTGAGGTAAAAAATGATCCTGATTTTAAAACTTTGCTACACAGCTTACACTCATTGACTAAAACCGTTGACGCTCTCAGTTGTAAAATGCAACAAAATGTTGCACTTTCTAAACAAGCAATGGCTGTGAATGATTCTAGTCCTTTATCTTGTGGTGTCTTCTTAAGTTAAGATCATTCAGCTCATTTATGACCCCTCCTGCAAGATGATCCCGAACCCACCATGGCCCAAGCATGTGCCTTTGATAACACTAGGAAACCCGTTCCCCCGTCATTTACTTACAATCCTAACAATAGGAATCACCCCTATTTCTCTTATAAGTACGACCACAACTCCTCTCATTCCCAACCACAACAACATGTTGGTGATCCCCCTGGGTTTCCACACAACCCACAAAGGAAACCCCGCCCTCCTGTCCCGCATCAGTTAGCTTCTTACCATCAATCGCACTGTCCATCTCCCTTTATCCCCCACGACGGATATTCAAACAACAATAATCATCTTGTTCCTGTTCCCCCTCCTTCCTTTGAGTATTCATAACCGCTTAATTCTCAGCGCGAGTTGGTTCCCCAACCGTCGTATGCCCCTCCGCCCAATTCCTCCACCTCTTCTCTCGTGGATCTCCTCACTTAGTTTATGACCACTCGGACTCAAGCCCTCCAAAATATTGAGCAACGTTTCAACCAATTTGAGTCTGAGCGAGAGAAAGGTCATTTTCCCAGTCAACACGTTACTAACCTTAAGGGGAATGACAAAGACTCGGCCTACGAGGTTGGTACCACTTCCAATCCACCTAATTACCAAGCGGATATGAAAGCGGTGTCTACTCGTCACTCAAGAAAATAGGTTGATAATGGTGTACATGCTCCCACTGATGTCCCACATCCGAACCTCCCACCTTTAGCGCCTATCTCTAAGGTTACCCCACCATCTAAATGTAATACCCCGTATTTTCGTGATATTTATTTTTTGGGATTAATTGAATTAAATGTGTATTAATTGGAAATTAATCCGGATAAAAATATTAACGAGATGTGAGTTAGTATTTGATTATAATGTGTATATTTGGCAATATATGAATATTGGAAATATTGAAATTATCGCGAGATTGAAATACGACAATTTGGGAAACTTTGTTGGGACGCGCGTGACAGTCGCGTCAGGAATATAATTATTTGAATTAAAAAGTGAATTTTATTTTTATCACCTGTATGGTCATTTTGAGTGCGCCAACGCGTCCAGAAGGGTCGAAATAGTCAGGAAACACTAGCCGGGGGTTAAGTTTGGGTCCCGGGGCATTATTGGGCCATACCGGTAACTTATAGGGGCATTTTGGTAATTTCGAAAATCTGGGAATTAAAACCCACGAAAATTAGAAACAAAAATCTGACTTATTCTTTATCCACTAAACCCACTAACTACACTAAGGACTTAATGGGCTACGGGAGAAGTTAAGATATAGTCCCAACTTGCCAAAAACCAACCACACCTCCATTGTCATCATCCTTAGAGAAACTTGTAGAGAGAGAGAGAGAGAAGAGAATTCTGCAGAAAGAGAGAGGGAGAACAACTCAGCCTTCAAGATTCAACATCAAATTCAGAGAAATATTAAGGCAAGTGGTTTAATTACAATTTATTCAATGCCATGCTTTTCCATGTTTAGGAGTTATCGAATTTATCTTGGAAGATGATATAGACCCATGAATTGGAAGTTTAAAACTATGAACTATGTTAGGGACTGCATGTAAAAACATTCTGGACGAATTATGAACTCAGAATTATGACCCTGGATGATTTAAAAACGGATTTTTGAAGAAGTTTATTAATGTTCTTGAAAGAAATAGAAATCTGGAATTCTTGATGAAGATTTGACCCATACAAAGCCTTTGAATGATGAATTATTGGTTTTAGAACGTTAACACTGTTGTAGGATGGTTGTATAATGATATTATAACCTTATCTTAGAGTTTCATGCTTGTTAATGGTGTTTTGGGTTGATTTGAAAACTGCAAAACGAAGCAGTCCGTAACCATACCTGGTGCGTTCGATCGATCGACATTCATCAGTCGATCGATCGACCACAATCGATCGATCGAAGGAAAAGGTCGATCGATGGACCTTCCCAGAATGAGTAAAGTTTTTCCCTATTTAAATTTTAATGATGTTAACCCTTGAATAATATTGTTGGAGACCATATGAATACCCTTAACCTTAAGGAAGACCAGTAGGCATGGTTATGAAATTTTGACCTTAATTAGAATTCAATTTGAGGAATTATTCTAAACTAATGAAATTCGATAAGTGAGTTAATATTTGGGTTAATAGTGTAAATTTGAATAATTTGATGAAATGAGGTTTGGGGCAGAAGTAAGGACCTTAGGAATAAAGATGTTATACGTGGGAATAATAGGAACTTAATAATCTATTTTAGATAGGTTTTAAGTATAAGAAACTACGACGTGAGACATGTCGACAGTTTAACTTTTATATTATCGGGAGACGTAAAATATACAAATTTGGAATAATGGTATAAGGATGTAGAGTATACCTTTATTAATATTGAATTATCTAAGATGTGTGAATGCTTAGTATATGATTTTTATATGTATGACATACCTACCATACTTGCTATCACGGGAGGTTACGTTCGCTTAGGGCCTTCTTATCCTTGTGTTGCCCGGATTTAGATTGGTACCTCGAGGACATAGTTCAAGAGAACGACTTATTTGTGAGTTAATAAGCCAGCTGACTATGGATCGTAGGTATGTACGTGACCATGGATATGTTGAATTATGTTCGCCTCCATTTTTGTGTGTGGTGCTTATTCCAACAATTCCTGAGAGATTCGGAATTTGTGATCCTTATGTACGTGATGTACCGGGATGGATAGTAGAGTATGTGTGCACCGCAGCTTAGCCTTTTGGTGCTTGTATTGTATATTTATGATGTGAATAATATACGGTTAAATGAAAAGGAAATTGCTATGTTAAATTGTGGGTATAGTAAGTGTAATATTATGAAAAGATAAAAGGGGACAAATATCAATAAATGGTTTTGTTAATAATTGGGAATCCGAGAATTAAAGTAGAACTCTCTATTTAATTATTAATGTTGGAAATTAAACGTGAACAGAGTAGAAGTGTTAGAAACTCTTTGGAATTAGATAGTTATGAGAAAACACATGAATGGGTACAGGAACGTTAGGAGTGCACAGTTAGACGAGAGGTGAGTATTTCATGTGAGAGCACGTCCTAACATGTATCTTGCATTCATTGTTTTAATTATTATTAAAGCACTTGCTGTTTTTAAAATACTCTCCACATTCGGGCTCTGAACCGTTTGCTTTCAAATCTATCTTTTTGTAAAAACCATTTTAGGTGCCCAGCCACAAGGACACCATGCTTAGGATCCTCATTCAGGTGACGAGCTGTAGCGGTTTGTGGAAGTTACAGGACATTGATTATAGACGCTTCATCTATCTTGACTCTATACTCAGTATTTATCAGTTGTAGGGCATGTCGCCCATTTCTTTTAGAGGCATTTCATTTATTTCAGTTATTCAGACTTCGGGCATGTACTTAATTCAGAATTCAGATTTGTCTTATTATTTTCGGTTGTGGGATTGTTGTGAGGAGTTTTCCTCCGGACTTATTACTATTGTTGGTTATTTCATTACTTCGTTATGGTGAATGGATTTATGTTGTTTTTCCATTATCCTTTTATTGCATGTTAATCAGACTTAACTTAAAATTTGGCAACTTACTTTTTAAATACTAGGTGGTTAGTAATCATTTAAATGTTTTCGACAGTGATGCTATTAACTGGACCAACTTGGCATTTTGTATTAATTTAATAAAGGAGTAGCTACCCGGTATTTAATTAGTCGGGGTGTCACAGGTGGTATCAGAGCATCAGGTTCTAGTGTCCTTTAGGATCTGAACGGCTTATTATGTTTCCGCTGAGCTTTCTTTGATGTAGAGCCCTATATTTTAGGACTGTTGTATTCTTTTGTATATGCTACGTTCTTCAGCTATTTTAAGTTTATAACTGCGAACTTATAGGCTTTATTCTTATTTCAGAATGCCTCCACGACGTGCACCACGGGTTCCCAGGAATGCAACGCCAGAACCACTGCCCGCACCAGTTTAGGGCACGATGAACGCCGCTGAGGTTGCAGCCATAGTAGCCCAAGCAGTAAATGTTGCATTAGCCGTAGTTCAGCAGGCACCACCTCAGGCGCCAGTTGCCGCGCCAGTTCATCCATATGCATTCCCGTCTGCCTGGGAACGTGTACGTGATGCTTTTCAGAAAGCACATCCACCGGAGTTTGCTGGCAGCTCCGATGTTGTTGTTTCGAGTCAGTGGAGAAAGGATATACAGAGGCACTTGAGGATGTATGAGTGCACTGACGTTCAGAGGCAGGTACTGGCTATTTTTAAGCTAGTGGGATCTGCACTACAGTGGTGGGAGTCTATTACCACCGCAGAGGAGAGAGATACTCTCACGATTCAGGAGTTCTGGATGCGGTTCGACCGCAAGTACTTTTCGTCTGCTATTCACACGGAAATGAGGAGGAAGTTGATGAACCTTCGATAGGAGGGTAAGACTG
Source organism: Sambucus nigra (assembly GCA_949130495.1). Classification (NCBI taxonomy): domain Eukaryota; kingdom Viridiplantae; phylum Streptophyta; class Magnoliopsida; order Dipsacales; family Adoxaceae; genus Sambucus; species Sambucus nigra. The sequence continues at coordinate 483,508,994 of OX422216.1, forward strand.
TGGCCGAGTATGAGGCCGAATTCACCAATTTGCTGAATATTGTCCCAGATGAGATACCGACGGAAGAGAAGAAGATTCAGAAATTTACAGATGGATTGACTTGGAGGATCCGTCAGCATTTATTGGGGAACCTCTTGTTGGCCACTTATTCTGACGTGGTTAACGCTGCATTGCTCCATTGCCAGGGCCACCGCTTTCACTTTACAGAGGGGAAGCGATCAGGAGAGTCCAGCCATCAGGGCAGGATAGGGGGAAATGGTGCCAGCGGGGCACAGTCAGCTCAGGGTCAGTATAGGCAGAGTGATCAGGGTTCCCAACAGGGGGATCATAAGAGGTTCCGATCAGGAGGTTTCAGGAACGGTCAGGGAGGATTCCGGAATGGCCAGCAGGGTCATAACGGTCATCAGGGCCAAAATGGTCAACATCAGCAGTTTCACCAGGGCCAGCAAGGCCAGGGCAGAAATGGTAACGGCCACCAGGGCCGAGGGCAGCAGGGACAGCGAGGGGGAAACTTCCCGGGGAAGTGTTTCATTTGTGGTAAGATTGGCCACAAACGTCAGGATTGCCCTGATAAGGGCAGGGCCCCGCAGCAGCAGCAGGGTGCTCGACATGAGCCACAGAGGCCACTTTTTCCACCTGCTCTTCCAGCTCCAGCCCAGGTGCCAGCACTACCAGCCATTCCAGCAGTTCCTGTGCAGCAGGGGCATTTACAGTATGGACGTGTCTATAACGTTCACCAGGTAGCAGCTCCACAGGCACCACCCGCGATTGAGGGTATATTTCCTATCCATGGTACTATGGGTCGGGTTTTGTTTGATACGGGGGCAACGCATTATTTTATAGCTACACATTTTGCGAAAGCCTTAGGGTTATTAGCTACGGCAGAGAGCACAGTAACGTGTGTAGACTCACCATTGGGGAGTGGGTCACTTATTTTCTTTATATGCCGGGGAGTGGGGGTAGAGATTGGTAGTCTGGTATTACCTGCAGATATGTTGGTATTAGATATGCATGTTCACGATGTGATTATCGGTATGGATTGGCTCGCTGATTATAGAGCCATGATTGATTGTTTCGGTGGGAGCATTATTTTTTCCATTCCGGGGCAAGAGATGTTTGTAGTGGCGATGCCTCGCCCAGAGGGAGGTTCGACTGATCATTTGTACTACTTAGAGGAGGATACCTCTAAGGAGGTTGTGATTCCTTTAGATTCGATCCCAGTTGTCAGGGAGTATTCCGATGTGTTTCAGGAGATACCAGGCCTACCCCCCAGTCGAGAGATAGACTTTGTTATAGACTTATTACCAGATACGAGACCTATAGCACGCGCACCGTACCGTATGGCTCCAGCTGAGATGAGGGAGTTACGGGATCAGATTGAGCAGTTGTTGGGTCAGGGGTTTATTCGGAGGATTACTTCACCGTGGGGTGCCCCTGTGTTGTTCGTGAAGAAGAGAGATGGTTCACTGAGATTGTGTGTGGACTACCGGGAGTTAAACAAGGTCACGATACGGAATAAGTATCCGTTGCCTCGAATCGATGACCTATTCGACCAGTTGAGAGGAGCTTCTTGCTTCTCAAAGATTGATTTGCGATCTGGATACCATCAGTTGCATATCAGGGAGGAGGACGTCTCGAAGACTACGTTCTTATCGAGATATGGTTCTTACGAGTTTCGGGTTATGCCATTTGGTTTGACCAACGCTCCAGCAGCGTTTATGGACTTGATGAATAGGGTGTTCAGGGATTTCCTAAATCAGTTTGTCATTGTCTTCATCGATGATATTCTGGTTTACTCCCAGACAGAGGAGGAGCACGCCGAGCATTTAAGACAAGTTTTGCAGACGCTACGCAAGAACGAGTTGTATGCAAAGTATGAGAAATGCGGGTTTTGGCTGAAGGAGGTCCAATTTTTGGGACATATTATTTCCGACAGGGGAATATCTGTTGATCCGGGGAAGGTATCCGCGGTGAGGGAGTGGGGACAGCCCAAGACACCGACAGAGATTCGTAGTTTCTTGGGCCTAACAGGATACTACAGGAGGTTCATTCAGGGATTCTCGAAGATAGCAGGTCCTTTGACACATCTGACTCATAAGGGTGTGCCATTCATCTGGAGTGATGCCTGTCAGTTGGCATTCGATGAGTTGAAGGACAAGTTAACCTCAGCACCTGTGTTAGCATTGCTGAGACCGGGAGTTGAGTATCTTGTTTACACCGATGCGTCCTTACAAGGACTTGGAGGTGTACTGCAGCAGGAGAGTCAGGCCATAGCTTATGCTTCTCGTAAGCTTAAGCCTCACGAGAAGAATTACCCTACCCATGACTTGGAGTTAGCGGCAGTGGTATTTGCCCTTCGTATTTGGAGACATTACCTTTTGGGGGAGAAGTTTCGATTATTCACGGATCACAAGTCCCTACAGTACCTATTCACGCAGAAGGAGTTGAATATGCGGTAACGGAGGTGGCTTGAATTCGTGAAAGATTATCAGTTCGATATCCAGTATCACCTGGGGAAGGCTAACGTGGTGGCAGACGCGTTGAGCCGTAGGCCAGTAGATGAGGTGGCAGGGGTGTGGAAGGCCAAGTGGAAGGAGTTGGGACACCAGGATGCAGTGACCCGATCATTCATGTCTGTGATGACCGTTACATCGCAAATTGTCACGAAGGTGGTAAAGGCACAGGCAAAAGATTCGTTCTGTCAGGAGCAGATAGTTCGATTACTAGCTGAGGGAGCCGAGTCCTTTACCGTTAGCTCAGACGGGGGATTACGCTTCAATGGGAGATTGGTAGTTCCAGAAGGGGAAGAATTGTGGCACGAGGTGATGGCAGAGTCGCACGGCTCACGGTTCGCGGTACATCCCGGAGGGGACAAAATGTACCAAGACATGAGGCGACAGTATTGGTGGAGCGGGATGAAGAGAGATATTGCCGTGTTTATTTCAAAATGCGCCACTTGTCAGCTAGTTAAAGTGGATCATCAGAGACCGGAAGGACTTCTACAGCCATTGGAGGTCCCGATGTGGATGTGGGAGAGCATCTCCATGGACTTTATCACGGGGTTGCCTACGTCACAGAGAGGTCATGACTCCATTTGGGTAATTGTGGACAGGTTGACCAAAGTCGCTCATTTTCTACCCGTAAGGACAGACTACACTGCGGGACAGTATGCTCAGCTCTTCATTTCAGAGATAGTGAGACTTCACGGTGTGCCCCTAAATATCGTTTCTGACCGAGACAAGATATTTGTTTCACGGTTTTGGGAGAGTTTTCAGGAGGCCATGGGCACAGAACTACGGTTGAGTACGGCGTACCACCCGTAGACCGATGGGCAAACTGAGCGTACAAACCAGATGTTGGAGGACATGCTAAGTATGAGTATCATTGACTTTGGGGGTGGATGGGAGAAGTATCTTCCACTGGTGGAGTTTGCTTACTACAACTCCTACCAGTTCCCCATTGGCATGGCTCCATTTGAGGCGTTGTACGGTAGACCTTGTCGTTCCCCAGCATGTTGGTTGGAAGTGGGGGACAACAAAATACTTGGGCCGGAAGTGATTCAGGATACTTCGGCGAGGATAGAATTGATACGGAATCGCATTCGAGTAGCTCAGGATCGGCAGAAGAGCTATGCTGATGCGAAGAGATTCTTCAGGGAGTTCCAAGTGGGGAACCAAGTTTTGCTCAGAGTATCTCCTATGAAGGGGATCATGCGTTTCGGGAAGAAAGGGAAGTTGGCACCGAGATATGTGGGACCATTTCCTATTATTGAGCGGATTGGACCGGTTACGTATAGGCTTGGATTATTGGAGCATTTACATCGGATTCACGATGTATTTTATATTTCCTCACTTAGGAAATATCTTAGAGACGATTTGGCTCATTCTCACATTGCTTTGGAGGACATCGATCTCCAGCCGGATAGCTCCTACGAGGAGGGGCCGATTGCTATTTTGGACCGAAGTGAGCGGAAACTGCGGTCAAACATAGTTCTGTTAGTGCGTGTTCAGTGGAGACATCATAATGTCGAGGAGTCCACATGGGAGCGCGAGGATGAGATGCGCGAACGGTATCCGGAGTTGTTCTTACCAGGTACTTTCTAGTTCTGAATTTCGGGACGAAATTCAGTTATTAGGGGGGGAAGTATGTAATACCCCGTATTTTCGTGATATTTATTTTTGGGGATTAATTGAATTAAATGTGTATTAATTGGAAATTAATCCGGATAAAAATATTAACGAGATGTGAGTTAGTATTTGATTATATTGTGTATATTTGGAAATATATGAATATTGGAAATATTAAAATTGTCGCGAGATTGAAATACGGCAATTTGGGAAACTTTGTTGGGACGCACGTGACAGTCGCGTCAGTTTTATAATTATTTGAATTAAAAAGTGAATTTTATTTTTATCACCCGTATGGTCATTTTGAGTGCGCCAACGCGTCCGAAAGGGTCGAAATAGTCAGAAAACACTAGCCGGGGGTTAAGTTTGGGTCCCGGGGCATTATTGGGCCATACCGGTAACTTATAGGGGCATTTTGGTAATTTCGGAAATCTGGGAATTAAAACCCACGAAAATTAGAAACAAAAATCTGACTTAATCTTTATCCACTAAACCCACTAACTACACTAAGGGACTTAATGGGCTACGGGAGAAGTTAAGATATAGTCTCAACTTGCCAAAAACCAACCACACCTCCATTGTCATCATCCTTCGAGAAACTTGTAGAGAGAGAGAGAGAGAGAGAGAGAGAGAAGAGAATTCTGCAGAAAGAGAGAGGGAGAACAACTCAGCCTTCAAGATTTAACATCAAATTCAGAGAAAGATTAAGGCAAGTGGTTTAATTACAATTGATTCAATGCCATGTTTTTCCATGTTTAGGAATTATCGAATTTATCTTGGAAGATGATATAGACCCATGAATTGGAAGTTTAAAACTATGAACTATGTTAGGGACTGCATGTAGAAACATTCTGGACGAATTATGAACTCAGAATTATGACCCTAGATGATTTAAAAACGGATTTTTGAAGAAGTTTATTAATGTTCTTGAAAGAAATAGAAATCTGGAATTCTTGATGAAGATTTGACCCATACAAAGCCTTTGAATGATGAATTATTGGTTTTAGAACGTTAACACTATTGTAGGATGGTTGTATGATGATATTATAACGTTATCTTAGAGTTTCATGCTTGTTAATGGTGTTTTGGGTTGATTTGAAAACTGCAAAACGAAGCAGTCCGTAACCATACCTGGTGCGTTCGATCGATCGACATTCATCAGCCGATCGATCGACCAAAATCGATCGATCGAAGGAAAAGGTCGATCGATGGACCTTCCCAGAATGAGTAAAGTTTTTTCCTATTTAAATTTTAATGATGTTAACCCTTGAATAATATTGTTGGAGACCATATGAATACCCTTAACCTTCAGGAAGACCAGTAGGCATGGTTATGAAATTTGGACCTTAATTAGAATTCAATTTGAGGAATTATTCTAAACTAATGAAATTCGATAAGTGAGTTAATATTTGGGTTAATAGTGTAAATTTGAATAATTTGATGAAATGAGGTTTGGGGCAGAAGTAAGGACCTTAGGAATAAAGATGTTATGCGTGGGAATAATAGGAACTTAATAATCTATTTTAGATAGGTTTTAAGTATAAGAAACTACGACGTGAGACGTGTCGACAGTTTAACTTTTATATTATCGGGAGACGTAAAATATACAAATTTGGAATAATGGTATAAGGATGTAGAGTATACCTTTATTAATATTGAATTATCTAAGATGTGTGAATGCTTAGTATATGATTTTTATATGTATGACATACCTACCATACTTGCTATCACGGGAGGTTACGTTCGCTTAGGGCCTTCTTATCCTTGTGTTGCCCGGATTTAGATTGGTACCTCGAGGACATAGTTCAAGAGAACGACTTATTTGTGAGTTAATAAGCCAGCTGACTATGGAGCGTAGGTATGTACGTGACCATGGATATGTTGAATTATGTTCGCCTCCATTTTTGTTTGTGGTGCTTATTCCAACAATTCCTGAGAGATTCGGAATTGTGATCCTTATGTACGTGATGTACCGGGATGGATAGCAGAGTATGTGTGCACCGCAGCTTAGTCTTTGGGTGCTTGTATTGTATATTTATGATGTGAATAATATACGGTTAAATGAAAAGGAAATTGCTATGTTAAATTGTGGGTATAGTAAGTGTAATATTATGAAAAGATAAAAGGGGACAGATATCAATAAATGGTTTTGTTAATAATTGGGAATCCGAGAATTAAAGTAGAACTCTCTATTTAATTATTAAGGTTGGAAATTAAACGTGAACCGAGTAGAAGTGTTAGAAACTCTTTGGAATTAGATAGTTATGAGAAAACACATGAATGGGTACAGGAACGTTAGGAGTGCACAGTTAGACGAGAGGTGAGTATTTCATGTGAGAGCACGCCCTAACAAGTATCTTACATTCATTGTTTTAATTATTATTAAAGAACTTGCTATTTTTCAAATACTCTCCACATTCGGGCTCTGACCCGTTTGCTTTCAAATCTATCTTTTTGTAAAAATCATTTTAGGTGCCCAGCCACAAGGACACCATGCTTAGGATCCTCATTCAGGTGACGAGCTGTAGCGGTTTGTGGAAGTTACAGGACATTGATTATAGACGCTTCATCTATATTGACTCTATACTCAGTATTTATCAGTTGTAGGGCATGTCGCCCATTTCTTTTAGAGGCATTTCATTTATTTCAGTTATTCAGACTTCGGGCATGTACTTAATTCAGAATTCAGATTTGTCTTATTATTTTCGGTTGTGGGATTGTTGTGAGGAGTTTTCCTCCGGACTTATTACTATTGTTGGTTATTTCATTACTTCATTATGGTGAATGGATTTATGTTGTTCTTCCATTATCCTTTTATTGCATGTTAATCAGACTTAACTTAAAATTTGGCAACTTACTTTTTAAATACTAGGTGGTTAGTAATCATTTAAATGTTTTCGACAGTGATGCTATTAACTGGACCAACTTGGCATTTTGTATTAATTTAATAAAGGAGTAGCTACCCGGTATTTAATTAGTCGGGGTGTCACACTAAATCCCCAGCTCACACTCAGTCCAATCCTCCTGAGCCCACCTCTGTTTATGTTCCCAAAGCACCCTTCCCTCATCGGTTGGCTCCCACTAAGAAAGCCCAGCAATTTGATGAGATCAAGAAAATCTTTCAGAATGTTCACATTAACATTCCCTTCCTCACCGCGATTCAACAAGTTCCCTCGTATGCCAAATTTCTGAAGGATTTGTGCACTGTTAAGCGTAGGACCAATGTTCTGCGAGATGCTTTCCTCACTGAGCAATCTACGTCCCTTATCCATAATAACGGTGTTGTGAAGTATAAAGACCCTGGTCGTCTAACTATCTCTTGTATCGTAGGGAACAAGTTCACTACTAGTGCTTTACTTGATCTTGGGACTAGTGTTAATTTGTTACCTTACTCCCTCTACCTTGAGTTAGGTTTACAAAATATGAAACCTACACGAGTAATTCTTTAACTTGCTGATCGTTTCGTGAAAGTACCTAAAGGTATCGTTAAAGAGGTTTTCGTGAAAGTTTTAGACTTTTACTATCTTGTGGATTTCATCATCTTAAGCACTCCTGCGCCCGACCCAACCAATACACCTATCATATTGGGTCACCCCTTTCTGGTCACTGCCAATGCCATCATTAATTGTCGTGACAGGTCCATGAATCTCTCTTTTGGCAACATGACTGTAGAAGTCAATATATTCCACCTTATGCAAAAATCGGTTGATGTCAATTCTATTGATAAGGTATGTGTGATTGACTCCTTGGTTAATGAAATGTTGGACCAAACTTACCCTGCCGATCCTCTCCAATAATGTTTGGATCATTTTGATCTGACTTTAACATTGATTCCTCTATCTCAAAACTCAATGCCCTCCTAGATTCTATTCCACTGATGGACACTTCCTCTTGGGATCCTCCCTTCGAGCCCCTCTATGATGATACTATTCACTCTATGGCTCACCTTGTTCCGCCTTCTGAACTCCTCGACACATCAGCTTCCTCAACTTTATGCACTGAGAATTCTCTGGACTCTGTTTCTGCGTTTGAGTCCGATGTCACTCCTGCGCCAACTACTAGTTTGGAGCTTAATCCCTTACCTCTCTAGTTGAAATATACTTTCTTAGGCCCCAACAACCATCACCCTGTCAACATTGCTTCTGATTTGACCCCTATACAAGAAGAGCAATTAGTCCACACCCTTACTTAGCAGAGCACTACTATAGGATGGTCCATTTCAGACATTCATGGTGTGAACCCTAATATTTGTAGTCATCGTATTCATTTAGAGGAGCACACCAAGACTTATCATGAACCCCAATGTCGACTCAACCCTACTATGTAAGAAGTCATGCACGTTGAGACTTTAAAATTTCTCAATGCTGGTAATATCTACCCTATCTCAGACAGTTAGTGGGTCAGTCCCATTAATGTGGTACCGAAAAAGTCTGGTGTCACCGTCATTAAAAATAGTGACAATGAGCTTGTTCCCACCCGTATGCAAACGGGATGGCGTATTTGCATTGACTATCGAAAGCTAAATGATGTCACTCGTAAGGACCATTTTCCTCTTCCCTATATCGATCGGATGCTCGAACGTTTAGCTGGTCATGCGTATTACTGCTTCATTGATGGCTATTCAGGATATAACCGAATTCTAATTTCCCCTGAAGACCAAGAGAAAACTACCTTCACCTGTTCCTTTGGCACTTTTGCCTACTCTTGCATGCCCTTTGGCCTTTGCAATGCACTTGCGAATTTTCAACAGTGTATGATTAGCATTTTTAGCGATATGGTAGAACGTTTTCTCGAAATCTTTATGGATGATTTTTCTTTGTTTGGTTCTTCCTTCGAGCAATGCCTTTCTCACCTCACTATGGTCCTCAAATGTTGTCAAGACAAGAAATTGGTCCTCAATTGGGAAAAATGTCATTTCATGGTCCAAAAGGGGATTATTTTAGGTCACGTAATCTCTCGCGGCGGTATTAAAGTAGATAAAGCTAAAGTTGACATAATCTCCTCGCTTCCCATTCGTAAGTCTGTTAAGTACATTCGCTCCTTCTTAGGACATGCGGGCTTCTACCGTCGTTTCATCAAAGACTTTTCGAAAATCGCTCGACCTTTAACAACCCTTTTATACAAAGATGTTCCCTTTGTCGTTGATGACGCATGTGTTGCTTCTTTTGAGTGCCTTAAAGCCGAGCACACTTCTGCTCCTATCATTCAACCTCCTAATTGGTCTTTACCCTTTGAGATTATGTGTGACGCATCTGATGTTTCTCTAGGTGTTGTACTTGGTCAGCGGGTTGACAAGCGATAGCACGTCATTTATTATGCTAGCCGAACCCTCCATGACGCTCAACTTCATTACACGACCACCGAAAAGAAGTTGCTAGCTGTCGTAGCACTCGATAAGTTTAGATCTTATTTCATCGGTTCACCTATCATCGTTTACACCGACCACGCTACCCTGAGGCATCTTCTTCAGAAGAAGGATTCTAAGCCATATTTGATACGGTGGATTCTCTTGCTTCAAGAGTTTGACCTCAAAATTCACGATAAGAAAGGGTTCAAAAATTTGGTTGCAGACCATCTCTCCCGCCTCATTGTTACGTCTACATCTTATCATGTCCCTATTTCTGAAACATTTCTCGATGAGCAACTTTTTCTATTTTTACTTCTCCTTGGTATACTGATATTATTAATTTCCTTGTTACCGACCAACTGCCCAATCATTGGTCGAAAAAAGAGCGTTCTAAGTTCATGGCCCAGGTGAAATTTTACTATTGGAATGATCCCTTCCTTTTTAAGTATTGCTCTAATCAAGTCATTCGTCGCTGTGTTCCTGACCTTGAACAGTCAAGTATACTCTCCTTTTGTCACGATGGTGCATGTGGTGCCCATTTTAGCTCCAAGAAAACCGCCACCAAAATTTTGCAAAGTGGTTTCTACTGGCCCATTCTTTTTCGCGATGCCCACCACTACTGCCAGGCTTATGCAAAATGCCAATAATCTGGGCGTATCTCTCGTCGTCACAGGATGCCCCTCACACCCATTCTCATCGTCGAAATCTTCGACGTATGGGGCATTGGTTTCATGGGTCATTTTCCCTCATCTCATGGATTGCAATATATATTAGTTGCAATTTATTATGTTTCTAAATGTATTGAAGCCATAGCTTGCCGCACCAATGACCATCGCATTGTGGTCACGTTTCTTAAGGAGTATGTCTTCACACATTTTGGAACTCCCAAAGCTATCATTAGTGATGGAGGTAAACATTTCTGTAGTCGAATCTTTGAATATCTCATCAAAAAGTATGGTGTTACTCACAAAGTTGGTCTCTATTACCACCCTCAGACTAGTGGTCAAGTTGAAGTTTCCAATCGCCAAATCAAGCAAATCTTAGAAAAAAATAGTTAATCCTAAAGACTGGTCCTTGCGCTTGAATGATGCTTTGTGGGCATACCGTACTACTTTTAAGACTCCGATTGGCATGTCTCCTTATCGCTTGGTCTTTGGTAAACCATGCCACTTACCTGTCGATCTTGAACATCATGCTTATTGGGCTGTTAAAGCCCTTAATTTTGATATTGACGAGACTAGCATTCATTGAAAGCTCCAACTTAACGAATTAGAGGAGATACGGAATGATGCCTATGATTTGTCCAAGAAGTACAAGGACAAAATGAAGTGGATCCATGACCAAAGCATCCTCCGCAAAGAATTCCACCCTGGTCAGAACGTGTTGTTATATAACTCCCATGAAGTTAAAAACCCGTTGGTCTGGACCCTTTGTTGTTGAATTTATTACTCCCTATGGTGCCATCAAAGTTCAAAATCCTAAAGATGGTAGCCTATTTCAGGTCAACGGTCAACGATTGAAGCCTTTCTTAGAGCTAGGCCCCTCTCACATTGAAGAAATTGACCTTGTTGACCCCATTTATGAAGACTGACTGTTCAGTCTTGTTTGGGGGTGAGTTTCTGATGTGAGGGAAACCAAGTGTTCGTGTAGGGACACTATCGTTGATTTCGGCTCTCGCTCTACATGCAAAAAATTAAACTACAACTACACTTGACAAGCAAGCACAGCGGTAAGTCGGGTATCGTAAGAAATCCACAGGGAGTGACTGAATTTTAGATTTTAATTGTTTTAAAACTTCAGGAATAAAATTGTAAAATAAATAGAAGAAAAGGTGATGGGTGGTTATGGTGGAAAAAGAAAAAGAGAAGTTACGCTACACAAAAGTAAAGCAAGGATCGAGATTGCATTCTACCACACGGATCGAAACAACTACTAATCAGAGTTAAGGCTGGAAAGGAATTTAATCAAGCATTTTCAATTAAGCATAAACAACACACAATAAGTAATTTAACCCAAAGTTGCGAGATTAAACATTTAACGAAAAATGGTCACACGCGGATTAAATTCGGATTGTCGTAATAAACACTCAAGTTGCGTGACAACTAAAGTTAAACGCATAATAATCCGACTTTAATATGTGAGGTTTCAATTAAATGCAATTTTACATGAAACCCTAAATTTCGAGGTCCAACCCCGTTAATGGCAACACAACCCGACCCTATTTATCTAAGGGCAAGACATGGAAATAAACTAAATTAAACTATAACTAAACCAATTACAACAAGAAATAAATTAATCTAAGCAAGAAAGTAGATAAATCAAGTAAATTAAAGAATGGAAATTAAGGAAGACAACTAAATTAATGAAATTAAAGTTAAGGTACAACTTACAAAACAAAGAGTACAAGAGAGGAGTAGGTCAAATCTCCCATCTACAAACCCTAAAATTTAAGACAAAATGGAGATATTTCTCTCAAATGAGAGAAAATGAGTATATACAAAATATCCCATGCCAAAGTTGTAAATAAAGAGAAGAAAAACAAATATCTGTAGGGCTGAATCGATTCGGAATTGGGCCGAATCGATTCGGATGGGAAATATCTCGAGGCTGCCAGAGGGGCGAATTGATTCGCATAGTCCGATTCGATTCGCAAAACGGCGAATCAATTTGGCTGAAATCCGAATCGATTCAAAATGCAGGAACTGGCACAGTGTCTCAACCCAAATCGATTCGCAAGGGGCGAATCGATTTGGACCTACAGGTCTTGAATCCTTCCCCTGTTTTTGGTTGGTTTAAAATTCCGTTCCGCTCAAAAGCCCGTAACTTCTTTGATATAGCTCCGATTCACGCACCATTTATGACCACACGAAGCTTGTTCAGAGGGCTTCAACTTCTGTGAAGACATTGGGCCAGTTGCCCATGTTGTGAAATGACTAAAATGCCCTTGCACGTGCGGTTGTGTACGAAACTTCGCCGGAATACATCCAAACTTCATACTAAGCATCCAAATACCTACAAAAGCTCAATTAACCCCTGCAAAACATGTTAACATAGAAATTCGAGGTTGTCTGGTTAACGAGCATAAACATAGGGGTTAAGATACCCGAGGGGGCTAATAACGCGTAGGTTAACGGGTGAAATACGCAATATTTGCGTCGTATAACACCCCCTAACTTACACATTGCTAGTCCCTAGAAATGAAATAGGAAAAAATAAGAAATAAAAGTAAACCAAAAAATGGATACAAGTGCAAAATGGGGTGAAAAAGTAATAAAAAGATAAGGCCACTTTTGCGGGCGAACGATTGCATTTAGCATATGCAATAAGCCGTTAAACCCCTAGGTTACCATAGTGGACGAGTGTTGTCTCATGAGGGTTTTCAGGGATGACACCCACAAACATCATATGGTTTCCTCAAAATATTCCCAACCCAACATGCGATAAACTCAACAACAACGAAAAAAATTGCAAATGTGTTATTAGCATATTGAACTAATTTAAGCTAAAGTCCGTCATTATTAACAGGTTGAATGCACCTCATAGAATTGAAACTCTAAAAGTGGGAAGGGAGAGAGAACATGCATAATATGATTTGGTAAAAACTTAATAAATGGGATAAACATAAAAGTATGCATATATTCGATCATCACGGGCATTACACTCAACAAATGAAATCACTCGAAACGGGAGGTAATACACGGGACATGCGGGCATACAGAGTAAATGTAAATGGAAACTAGGTCGCGCACATGTCACTAATGAAGAACGCTATATACGAAATTAAAAATTGTAATCTCAATTAAAGATACCACTCATTAAAAGAGACAAAATGCATTTTCACAGATTATCAAAACTATTATGATTTTTAAATTAAATTCGCCCTAAGATCGCATAGGACTTTATAGGGTTGTAATGTAGGCTAGGCTAGGGTATGAAACGAAGGATATATGTACGGATTCAATGTGTTCGGAGATAAAAGCCTGGAATAATGGGAAGAATGCGGGCAATATCAAAAATGGAAAGTAACTTCCAAACAAGCATTAGATATAACATTTGGAGAGTAACAAGGATTATTGAACTATATACACATATACAACTTACTCTTTCCTTTTTCTTTTCTTTTCTTTTGTCATTTTTCTTTTGTTTTCTTTTGCTTTTTGCTTTCTTTTTTTCTTTACTTTTTCACTACTTTCTTTTCTTTACTTATCAAACTCTCATATGCCTAAATTGCAACTGACATCATAACAAACATCATTCAATCCCAAGTAACATTCCAAACAAACGTATGGAAAGGGTATGTATGGTTTATAACTCCAATTTGGAGTTGGTTATGGAATTTTGGGTAGTGAAATGAAAGGCTAATATTTAGGCTCAAAGGGGTTGACTAAGGAAAACATAAGGTGAGGTCAAGGCTAATATGGGAGATATAACAAAGATTGCCTATAATCATTTCCTAAAGTTTACGCAATTTTCAAGTCAAAACAATATATGAAAATCATGTTCAAGTAACGCATTTCAAGATATATACTCAATTAATAAACGATCAATGAAAGAATAGAGAGATTACCGACGAATTCAATGTTTTCAAAGAAGAAAGAATAGTGTATACACTCACAAATGACGAAAGGTACAAAGCTTACTCGGTGTAAGTATATACAATGCAATAAAAGATTATCGAGTTATAAAAATCTTAAACCAAATCAATATAACAAGAAAAGCGCATGTTCTCAAGGGATAAAGTTTAATTCATGAAGTTATTCATAATATCAATTATTTAAGGACTAAAGTCTAATAACTTCTAAAATCGAGAACATGCATCGTTGAGTTGTCTATTGGATCGAGCAATTATTAAATTTTATCATTGGAAACAAGGCAAAATGCCCAACAAAGGAGAAAAAAGAAAGAAAATATTTTTGAAAATTTTCAATTTTTTCATAAAAAGGCATACTAAGTAACTAACAAGTAAGCAAATCAATGGACTACACATGAAATGGATAGAATATCCTACACCCCCTAACTTAAGTGTTTCATTGTCCTCAACGCGCATTAAGAACGCAACCCAAAGAGGGGAAAAGAACGATATTACCCAAAATTGGAGCGATCTCCATAAGCGCGAGTCCAAAGGAATCTACAAAACAAGTTAGTACCAAGCAAAGAAAAAACAAAGAACAAAAAGTTAACTAATTACACTAGACTAAATAAAAAGGAAAGAAAAATAGGAAAGAAAGAAAATTAAAAAGCTAACTATTTACAACCTACTATTTAGGCTTCACACTAACTATACACTAGAAGTCTAAATAGTTGAGGGTCCACACAATAAGGGATTTGAGTTTGAAATATCAACGGTGAACCCTCCAAAGCGAACATGCCTCCCAGAAAAAAAAATCCGTTTGAACAATGGAAGGCATGTAGGTGGTGAAAAAAGTGAACCATCGCCAATTTGAAATTTTTGGGGAACGATGGGGGATTTGGATAACAAGGGGGATAATACCACATCGATCTCAGGAAAATCAAAATCACATCCCCAAGTTTTTTCAATTGGAAGGGGAGGTGGGGCAAGTGTAACTGAAAATCCCATGAGATGAAGCATATCAAAATAACATACTTGTTCAAGAATCGGGTCAAAGTCCTCAAGACTTTCAATCAATTCTTGTGATAAATTTAATTGTTCGGAAATAGTAGGGAGTAAAGGAAAGGAAGGACCAACAACCTCAATACAATTGGAAGAATTAATAAGAGGTTGAAAATCGAAAGTGCTAAAGCTTGGGTCACTCTCAATTATTTCTTCAACAAAAAGGGGTGGAGATGAAACGCAAGTTTCAACCTCGACCCGATTTTGTAAAGAAATAATCTCGTCGAGCATGGCATCATTTTTGAGAAACCAAGCTTGAGAACTTTCGGATTGGTCATTCATTTCCCTTATCATTAACTCATAATCAAATGAACAAGAATACATTTCATCTTCTTGTGTGGGTTGCTCATAGCTAATGGATTCCCCTCATTCCAAATTATCCTCACAAGGCGATGAGGGATTACTTACGTACTCTTGAATTTCACGCTCAATGCGCTCATCTTCAAGAATTTGTAGGCATTCTCTCATTGTTTTGGGAGTATCACTTGGAAAATAATTCTCATAACAATTAAGGTTATCTAAAGCGTAATACCGAGACATTTCAAAATAAGCTATTCAACAAAAGCAATAAGTGCCAAAATTTCAATTTCTCGAAACAATCTAGCACAAGTCAAAAAGAAAGGGGAAAATAAAGAATACAAATATGAATGAAAGAAACACTACAAAATAATAAAATAATTAAAATCTAAAACACACTCTCCGGTAACGGCGCCATTTTTTTGCGAGGGAAACCGAGTGTTCGTGTAGGGACACTGTCGTTGATTTCGGCTCTCGCTCTACATGCAAAAACCTAAACTACAACTACACTTGACAAGCAAGCACAGCGGTAAGTCGGGTATCGTAAGAAATCCACATGGAGTGATTGAATTTTAGAATTTAATGGTTTTGAAACTTCAGGAATAAAGTGTAAAATAAATAGAAGAAAATGTGATGGGTGGTTATGATTGAAAAAAAAAGTTACGCTACACAAAAGTAAAGCGAGGATCGGGATCGCATTCTACCACATAGATCGAAACAACTACTAATCAGAGTTAAGGCTAGAAAGGAATTTAATCGAGCATTTTCAATTAAGCATAAACATCACACAATAAGGAATTTAACCCAAAGTTGCGAGATTAAACATTTAACAAAAAATGGTCACATGCAGATTAAATTCGGATTGTCGCAATAAACACTTAAGTTGCGTGACAAATAAAGTTAAATGAATAATAATCCGACTTTAATACGTGAGGTTTCAATTAAATGAAATTTTACACAAAACCCTAAATTTCGAGGTCCAAACCCGTTAATGGCGGAACACAACCTCGACCCTATTTATCTAAGGGCAAGACATGGAACTAAACTAAATTAAACTACGACTAAACTAATTACAACAAGAAATAAATTAATCTAGGCAAGAAGTAGAGAAAGCAAGTAAATTAAAGCATGGAAATTAAGGAAGACAACTAAATTAATGAAATTAAAGTTACGGTACAACTTACAAAACAAAGAGTACAAGAGAGGAGTGTAACAACCCTCACTTTTGAGAGTCTATTTTATATTTATTTACTATGTGTAGTAATTAATTATAAAATGATGGATGTAGAGTAAATATTAATTTAATGTGGAAAAGGTTAATATTTACTGAAATGTTGTATAATTACCTTGTGAGTAGGTAAAAATATCCATGTAGTGATTTATGGTGCCATAAGATATAAAATGACATTTTGGTTTAATATAAAACCGGAACTTAAAATGAGTTATAAATTCCCAAATGATAATTTCGAGGGTGTAGTTAGTCCCGGTAGGTGCGAGACAGTCAAAATAAGTGTCATATTGCATTTTGGTATTTCGGGCACTTTTGACTGGTTATAGCTTAAATGTGTAGTTGCATATCATTTTATCGCGTATTAGTCATTTAAGTGGACTATTGTAGACTTAAGCCACGTTTTATTTCTCCCAATCCTATTCCTATTCTTCCATTTCACATTTGAGCCCTGGAGAGAGTAGAGAGAGGAAGAGAACTTTGGAGAAAAAGAGAGAGATTTGAAGATTCAAGCTTGGATTGTTGCCTCCACCAAATCAAATCTAAATTTGCAAGATCAAGGCAAGTTATCTACTTGCTACTATATGATTTAAGTTGATTAATTATCATTGATAGTTGTGGATTAGTTGTGATTTAATTTAGTTAGGACGTTTTGTGGATTTATGGGTATTAAACCCTTGGGAAGTGATTTGGATGACTAATGTTGTAAATGATGGTAGTTAGATGTATTTGTGGTGTATTAGTTCCATTAAATAACCATGGTTTGGTTGGTTTGGGTTTTAAGGAGAATTTTGAGTTCAAGACTCCAAAGCCAAACTTGGCTTTTTCACAGGGGCGAATCGATTCGGCCCCTAGGGCGAATCGATTCGCATAGAAGCAGTTTTCCAGGTCTGTGTACTCGAATTGATTCGGGTTAAGGACAAATCGATTCGGCATTTGCAGAATGTTTGTTTTGTTTTCCGAACCGATTCTCTTTCAGAGCGCCCCTAGGGAGAATCGATTCAGTTCCTGCAGTTTTGAGTTATTTTCTTATTTGATTTTTACGTTTTTTCTAGGAATAGGACCTAGGAACCTTCTTGAATGAAGTAAACTTAGAGTCCTAGAGTATTAGTTGAGTTTGGTCGTCACCCTAGACTAGAATTGGATCATCTGGGGTTTATTCTAGGGAGGTTTAGAGTAATGTTAATGCATTACTTCTTTTATTTAAACTTTTAGAAGTTAGGAGTTTGAATGCCCATGCTTGGAGACTTTAGGGGCTTATCGGAGTTATATGAACTTTGGGAATTGTAGAATCAAAATGATTATTTGGAGACTAAGTCGGTACTTGTAATTTGAGGAATATTAATGATAATATTCGATGAGGATAGGTTCGAATAAAAGGAACCAAATGATTTAATGGTGATAGGTTCGAATAAAATGAACCGAACACATGGATAATGGAAATGGAATTGGAAATGAAAATTGAATATGAAAATGAGATTTAAAATGGTAAATGTTAATTTACTTGAACACACCTCTCTAAATACTATCATAATGGAAGTTCGTGCGCGAGGTGATGCCCCCTGACAAATTAACGCAGGGTGGATATAGTCCTAGGCCATATGAGTGTTGTTATGTATATATATTTTTCTGCGATGGGTTGGAGATTCCGGGTGTGGTCTTGACTATCTCGCAGGCGTATGTCCGCTTTCCGACGTTGCGTTATGAGCCCAGGTTGTCTTATATGATAGGCCCTGGAAGATGATAGTTATTTAGGGGGCGCCTAGTGGAGAAACTCGGAGGGGCGGTCTTAGAATCGTTATATGTATGAGAATATAACTTTTCTGCATCAAGTGGGACTTGATTGATATTAATGCCACAAAGAGCATGGATACGTGCCATAAAGAGCATGTGATTGAGATATGTGCCATAAAGAGCACCTGATAGAAATTATATTCATGTTAAGGAATGGAAAGATAAAATGGAAATGATGATTAATGATGGAAGTTTTAATTAATGAAGTGAAATTATATCTTCTTGATTAAACACAATGAAAGATTGTATTCCTGTTAAGGAATGTAAGGAGGAAATGGTACTATGATTATTGAGAAAAGGTTTCCAATTAAAGATGTTTACTTATAATTATCTTGTGTAAATGATTTACATTTCATAATTAGTTAAAATGTCTTAAATTGTAGTGTAAGTTTAACATGCTAGATTTTCATCCTTATCATTCATGCATAACTGTTCATTCATATCATGCTTTTTATTCTGCTGGTGATCATATAAAACCCGGCCCTGACCGGTTCATTTTCCTTGTTGTGTATATGATTGTATCCGCTCAGGTGCTCCACCGCAAGGACGCCCGTTGTGATTTTTCTCATTCCTGCATTTTTGTCGGGTAGTAAGATTTTTGCGGATATTACAGGACGTTGTATTAGACGCTTTCATCTTTGTATTCTAGATATGATCAGGTCTTCACTCGGGCGTGTGGACCAAACTTTTGTATTTTATTAATGAATCTATTACGTAATATATTTACATTATTATAATACGTTGTATGTAGTTGGGGACTAACAGCCTATTCAGTCCTCTTGTGTACACTCGTTTCAGATGTAATATATATATACTCTTTTGGAATTCCACTTACTTATCAGATTGGGTTGATTAATTTACTTTCTTAACTTGTTCTAAAATTTAATTCTAAACTTTTGGGCAACCCGTTTTCTGATTTATTGAGTGGTTTTCCCGTATACTCAGTTTATTGTTGTGATGCTAAGAATGATTTCCATCCATGATTCCTGTTACATTTGAGTATCGGTGTGACAACCCGCATATGATTATGATAAATTATATTTAAATCATAATTATCCTATGTGATACGAATAATGTGTTATTAGTATATCTAATGTTAAGTGATTATGTTTAGTATAATTCTACTTTCATAAATCATGAATTGTCGAATTATTTACAAACACAAGATTTGGTTATTTTGGATAGAAATGTTCCTGTTTAAGACTCGTTTTGACCCTTGTAACATTACAATTGACTTGAGGTGTAGATATGTGAGTTAGGGTTGTAACACAACAAACGGTGCATCAAACGGATGTTCGAGTAAGAAGTTAGGTTGAAATTACGAGAAGGGGCGAATCTGTCAATTCCCTTAAGTGGTAAATTGTCTTTTATTAAACCAAATGTTTTAATTTGATTGGATGGATTGGGAGGCAGCCTTGTACGACTTAAAACTCTCCCTTAACCTTATTTCTTCAGCAAATAAGTCCCTAGGTTCAGTTTGAGGTGTTATTAGCTTGAGGAAAGAGAGGTAGAAGTTAAGGAAGAAAGGGTTACAAGGAAAATATAGGAAAACAATTCTAAGAAAATCCTTAAGGTGTTTCTAAGGTAATATTACGTGTTAATATTGTTTTAATCTTCTATTATACTTATTTCAAAGTATATAAATCGTGAAGTATTGATCCAAATTCCATCCTCCTTTGTGATAATATGTATTGGTTCATATGTGAGATAAGTGGTGTTATAGGTCATATTGCTTTGTATTGAAACCCTTTGTATTCAAACTTGCATATCTCTTTGTGTGCTTACTGGAATTTAGAAATTCCAATTGGATATGAAAATAGACTTATATATTCATATCATATCCAAAAATCATAATTTAACTCCTTATGGTTAAGTATGGAGGACAATGATTTGACGCCATATTGGATACCCCATGAAAGTATGTTTGTATCTACTCCTTCCCAAGGGTATTTTGAGTACATGTTTCATGTGTATATATATTCAGAAGTATACTTTTATGTTTACTTGAGTTTAGTTATAAATTCCTTACGAGGTAGTTTCTAGGGTTGAATGTCCATGACCTTATCAACATATATACCCTCGTTTCGTCTTTACATATGTTTCATGGAATATGACTTGAGTAGAATCATATTGTGGTTGTGTACTTATTTAAAGTTACATAATTATATTAAGATAATACTTATGATTGAGTTTCAATACTGATTTATTTGGGTTAACAGGTGTAAGGTCAAATCAACCAAGTTCAGCTCCACCCGAGGGAAACGTGAATACATAGTTGACAACAGAAGGTGAGTGTACTTACTGAGTTGATTTTGGATATGACATATATGTATCATATGTTGAGATTATATGGCTTATTTAAAATTCATGAGATTTTGATATGTTATGGCTTATTTAAAAGCCAAGATATGTTGAGATTTTATGGCTTATTTAAAAGCCAAGAGATGTTGAGATGTTATGGCTTAATAAAAGTCAGGATATGTTGAGTTGCT
The DNA here is from genome assembly GCA_949130495.1 of Sambucus nigra. Taxonomy (NCBI): domain Eukaryota; kingdom Viridiplantae; phylum Streptophyta; class Magnoliopsida; order Dipsacales; family Adoxaceae; genus Sambucus; species Sambucus nigra. Next base: position 483,529,911 of record OX422216.1, read on the forward strand.
ATGCAATTCAGGAGATGTTAGGTTTTTAAAACCTATGGATATGATTATTGCCTACGGGCAGGAGATGTGGGGTTTATTAACTCCGGATATGTATATGGCCTAATTTGGCACAGAGATGTATATATTAATATGTTGAGATGTTAATATAGTGCTTTTACTATATAGAGATGTAGTACATTCACTGAGTTTTTAAACTCATGGTTTTATATGTTTACATTATCAGGTTTTCCAGCTGCCACTGCCAGGTCTAGGAGGTTGAGTACATAGAAGTAGGGTCTTGTTAGTTTGTTTTATAAACTGCACTAGTTGTAATTAAGTTAAATGACATGTGAGTTCTATTGAAATTGTCTCCTTAAAACGATTGGATTTTTTTTTATATTCTGCATTTTAACCTTGAAGTTGTTTCAATATGTATTGCCTAAATAATAAATAAATTATAATTGTGGTTTGTAAACTATTTAGTTAATTATATCCTAATGGGGTTAGGGTGTGACAATCGGGCTGGCCACCCCTTATCTCGGATCGCGGGTTGTCACAGATGGTATCAGAGCATCGGGTTCTAGAGTACTAGGATCTGTGCGGACTTGTCACGTTATACCATAGCGTTCTTTGATGTGGAACCTAATGTTAGGACTTCTTTGTTGCTTATATTTACGATCTTCTCCAAGATAGATTGTTTTAAATAGTATTCTAATTCTATTGTTTCTTCATCTCAGATGTCGGCCAAGAGAGGTCGTCCAGCGAGACGTAATAGGGTTGTAGAAGAGGATGTAAGTCCTCCACCGCCGCCACAATGGACCATTAACGCTGCGAATGTAGTCAACATAGTGGGCCAAGCGGTTAACTCCGCCATGACCGCAGTGGTCCAACAATTGTCGCAGGCTCAACAATGGGCTCACAATGTTCAAGCTCCTACGGGACCTACTCCGTGGGAAAGGGTTAGGGAGTCCTTTCTAAAGGTAAATCCCCCAGAATTTGAGGGAGGCACGGATGTTATTAAATCCAATCAATGGAAGAAAGACATACAACGCCACCTTAGAATGATAGAATGTAGCGAGGAGAAGAAACAAGTCCTTTCCACTTTTAAGCTTGTCGGATCTGCGTTACACTGGTGGGAGACAATGACCACACCAGAACAGAGAGACACAATGACTATCACTGAGTTCTGGGCTTTGTTTAATCGTAAGTATTTTCCTCCCGCAGTTCAGAGGGAGATGAAGAGGAAGTTACATGATATTGCGCGAGGAAAGAGATCTGTGGCGGAGTATGAAGAGGAGTTCACCTAGTTGGCGATTTTTATACCGGATGAGGTGACTCCGGAAGATAGGAAGATCTCAAAGTTCATGGGAGGTCTAAACTGGAGAATCCGGCAACACCTGCTGGGTAACCCATCTTTATAAACTTTTGGTGGGGTTACGAATGCAGCCTTACTCCATTGCCAGGAGCATCGGTTATATATGCAGAGTAGAAAGAAAGCTACCATAGTGGAACAAGCAGGAAAGCCTGGAGGGCATGGGATTGGAGGAGGAACATTTCCCTCATCCCAATCTTCTAATAGTAAGCAGAAAGAGAGGGACCCTCAGCAAGGGGATTCGTTTAAGAGACAATGCTTTGGAGGGTTTATTGCGAGTGGCAATAACAATAGGCACGGACAGGGTTCTTCACAACTTGCAGGTTGGGTGGTCATGGAGGTAGAGGTCATTCGGGCCAAGGCATTACCCAATTTAGAAATAAAAGGGGTCAAGGTCAGGAGGATATGAAGGGACGGTGCTTCCAATGTGGGGAGGTGGGTCATTATAAGATGAAGTGTCCTCAGAGGATTGGGGGTCAGTTTCCTAGGGCTCCGCAACAGCCATATGTTCAGATTCCACCTCAGGTGCCTAATCCAGTTGTTCCTTCGCAGAAGGGACAAATACAGTATAGGCGTGTTTATAATATTCGGGAGGCTATGCTTCCTCCAGTTCTACCAGCACCGCTCGCTATTGAGGGTAAGTTTTTAATTCGGAGATACCTGAGTTGTGTGTTATTTGATGCGGGTGTTACACACTCATTTATTTTACGAGCTTTGCTGAGACTACAGATTTGATAAAATCTGTTGAGAGTATTCTTTCTAGCGCTGAGTTTTCTATGGGTGATGGTTCGCTCATTTTTCCTTGTTTATAAACTTATAGGAATTACTCTTGGTAATTGATGCTTTGAGGCCGATTTACTTGTCCTTGACATGGTCGGGTATGATGTGATATTGGGTATGGATTGGTTAGTAAAGTATTATGCTATTGTATATTGCTTTGGTAAGAGCATTGTGTTTGTCGCTTCTGGGCAAGATATGTTTCTAGTGGTTATGCCTCGCTTAGAAAGGGGTACTAACACGTACTTATATTGTATTGCGGAGGAGTTTTCTCGGGATGTAGTTGTTCCCTTGTATTATATTCCGGTTGTTAGAGATTTCGATGATGTATTTCAAAAAATACCAGGTTATGCCTTGATAAGAAGGCTATTTAAAAAGATGCATATATGTTATGGGGTAAATAATTGTAAGATATAGAAGTAGAATATTATTAGTAGGGTTGAGAGTTAGAACCTTTTCGGTCCCGAACATGTGTCTTAGACCTTTATATCTTGATGACCGATAACACGAGGTAGTAGTGTAACAGGAGGGTTCCTTATCTGGATTTCGCTTCGGCGAGACGTCCCACGCATGAAATCGAGCAAAGATCGGAAGTTGAGAAAGGTCTTGGGCACTAGGGATATACATAGTATTAGGTGTATACGACTTAGATAGGATATAGGTAGGTAGACCTTAAGATTATTTGTACATAAGGCCTTTAGGGTATGTGACGTTAGTTTAGGAAGGCTGTCGGGAGTTGACCACTCATAGCTTGTGGGTTAACTCCAAAAGGGATTGGTTCCCTAGTAACTAGAAGTGGTGGATTTCAAGAAGTCTGGAAGGTAAGGCCGAAGGAGATGAGGCCTCTCGTAGTTAGAGGCAACGAAAGGGTGAATTAACTCTCACTCCTTAGCCCATGTAGCTAAGCTCGAGGGTGGATTCAATTAACAAGTCTCTGTCGGAATGGGGAGTAATAATACTGGAGCATAGACCTATTGTTTACACGCCTCATAAGTTTAAACTTGTGGGAAGTATTATCCCATGTTTGAATTAAAATTCATCATGGGGGTGATCGTCGGGTAGGATAGGAGGTGCTACTTCCTGGGCATAAATTTAGTCTTTCATGCGAGCAACAAGTCGTTGCATGATGTTGTAGGAGGGTCAAGGGGTTGTTAAGACCACATATACAAGTTGTTGACCGAGGGAACAGAATCCTACTCTATTGGCTCTGAGGGTGGGGTGCGTTTACACGGGAGACTTATTATCCCGGATAAGAAGGGAAGTAATGGTGTAATCTCGTGGTTCTAAGTTTTCGGTGCATCTGGATAATGACAAAATGTGTCAAGATACGCGCCGCCAGTATTGGCGGCCGGGCATGAAGAGGTTGTTGGACTGCATGGGGTGCCTTTGATTATAGTTTTCGACCGAGACAAGATTTTTGTTTCCCACTTTTGGCAAAGTTTCCAAGAGGCCATGGGAACCTAAATGAGGTTAAGCACTTCTTATCATCCTCAAACAGATGGCCAGACCGAAAGGGTAAACCAAATGTTGGAGGATATGCTCCTTATGTGTGTGCTTGACTTCAAGGGTAGTTGGTAACAATGTCTCCCATTAGTTGAATATGCTTATAATGATTCGTATCAATTCACTGTGGGGATGACGCCTTATAAGGTCTTGTATGGTAGGCCTTGTGGTTCTCCCGCTTGTTGGTTAGAGGTGGGAGATAATAATTTCCTTGGACCTGAAATGATCCGGGATACTTCTTCAAATCGAGATCTTTTGAAAATTGCATTCGTATAGCCCAAGATTGACAAAAGAGCTATGATGATGCGGGAAGAAGGCATGTGGAGATGGAGGTCGGAGACCAAGTGTTGGTGCGAGTGTCGCCTATGAAGGGCATTAAGCATTTTGGGCAGAAGGGAAACTTGCACCACGTTACGTTGGACCTTTTCCTATCAGTGCTAAGGTGGGTCCAGTAGCCTTTTAACTTGCCTTACCGAAACATTTGTAGCCAGTTCATGACATGTTCCATATCTCCTCTATAAAGAAGTACAAGAGATGTGATGGTGCCCTTTTGGCACATCCCTTTTGAAGATATTGAGTTGCAACCCGATGTTTCTTATGAGGAGCAGCCGGTTGCTATTTTAGAGCGTGGAGAGTGGCGATTGAGATCGCGGGTAGTACCTTTGGTTAGACTGCAATGTAGTTATCACAGTGTCGAGGAATCGACATGGGAGTGCGAGGATGACATGCGGGAAAAGTATCTGCATTTCTTCTTGCAAGGTACGCTTGAATTTTGGGGGCAAAATTCCCTCATAAGGGGGGGAGTATGTAACAACCCTCACTTTTAAGAGTCTATTTTATATTTATTTACTATGTGTAGTAATTAATTATAAAATGATGGATGTAGAGTAAATATTAATTTAATGTGGAAAAGGTTAATATTTACTGAAATGTTGTATAATTACCTTGTGAGTAGGTAAAAATATCCATGTAGTGATTTATGGTGCCATAAGATATAAAATGACATTTTGGTTTAATATGAAACCGGAACTTAAAATGAGTTATAAAATTCCCAAATGATAATTTGGAGGGTGTAGTTAGTCTCGGTAGGTGCGACACAATCAAAATAAGTTCCATATTGCATTTTGGTATTTCGGGCACTTTTGACTGGTTATAGCTTAAATGTGTAGTTGCGTATCGTTTTATCGCGTATTAGTCATTTAAGTGGACTATTATAGACTTAAGCCACGTTTTATTTCCCCCAACCCTATTCCTATTCTTACATTTCACATTTGAGCACTAGAGAGAGTAGAGAGAGGAAGAGAACTTGGGAGAAAAAGAGAGAGATTTGGAGATTCAAACTTGGATTGTTGCCTCCACCAAATCAAATATGAATTTGTAAGATCAAGGAAAGTTATCTACTTGCTACTATATGATTTAAGTTGATTAATTAGCATTGATAGTTGTGGATCAGTTGTGATTTAATTTAGTTAGGGCTTTTTGTGGATTTATGGGTATTAAACCCTTAGGAAGTGATTTAGATGATTAATATTGTAAATGATGGTAGTTAGATATATTTGTAGTGTATTAGTTCCATTAAATAATCTTGGTTTGGTTGGTTTGGGGTTTAAGGAGAATTTGGAGTACAAGATTGCATAGCCAAACTTGGCTTTTTCGCAGGGGTGAATCGATTCGGCCCCTAGGGCGAATCGATTCGCATAGAAGCAGTTTTCCAGTTCTGTGTACCCGAATCGATTCGGGTTAAGGCCGAATCAATTTGGCATTTGCAGAATGTTGGTTTTGTTTTCCGAACCGATTCTCTTTCAGAGCGGATCTATTCGCCAGGGAGAATCGATTCGGCCCCTAGGGCGAATCTATTCGGTTCCTGCAGTTTTGAGTTATTTTCTTATTTGATTTTTACTTTTTTTCAAGGAATAGGACCTAGGAACCTTCTTGAATGAAGTAAACTTAGAGTCCTAGAGTATTAGTTGAGTTTGGTCGTCACCCTAGACTATAATTGGATCATCTGGGGTTTATTCCGGGGAGGTTTAGAGTAATGTTAAGGCATTACTTCTTTTATTTAAACTTTTAGAAGTTAGGAGTTTGAATGCCCATGCTTGGAGACTTTAGGGGATTATCGGAGTTATATGAACTTTGGGAATTGTAGAATCAAAATGATTATTTGGAGACTAAGACGGGACTTGTAATTTGAGGAATATTAATGATAATATTCGATGAGGATAGGTTCGAATAAAAGGAACCAAACGATTTAATGGTGATAGGTTCGAATAAAATGAACCGAACACATGGATAATGGAAATGGAATTGGAAATGAAAATTGAATATGAAAATGAGATTTAAAATGGTAAATGTTAATTTACTTGAACACACCTCTCTAAATACTATCATAAGGGAAGTTCGCGCGCGAGGTGATGCCCCCTGACAAATTAGCGCAGGGTGGATGTAGTCCTATGCCATATGAGCGCTGTTATGTATATATATTTTTCTGCGATGGGTAGGAGATTCCGAGTGTGGTCTTGACTATCCCGCAGGCATGAGCCCAAGTTGTCTTATATGATAGGCCCTGGAAGATGATAGTTATTTAGGGGGCGCCCAGTGGGGAAACTCGGAGGGGCGGTCTTAGAATCGTTATATGTATGAGAATATAACTTTTATGTATCAAGTGGGACTTGATGGATATTAATGCCACAAAGAGCATGGATACGTGCCACAAAGAGGATGTGATTGAGATATGTGCCATAAAGAGCACCTGATAGAAATTATATTCATGTTAAGGAATGGAAAGATAAAATGGAAATGATGATTAATGATGGAAGTTTTAATTAATGAAGTGAAATTATATCTTCTTGATTAAACAGAATGAAAGATTGTATTGCTGTTAAGGAATGTAAGGAGGAAATGGTACTATGATTATTAAGAAAAGGTTTCCAATTAAAGATGTTTACTTATAATTCTCTTGTGTAAATGATTTACATTTCATAATTAGTTAAAATGTCTTAAATTGTAGTGTAAGTTTAACATGCTAGATTTTCATCCTTATCATTCATGCATAACTGTTCATTCATATCATGCTTTTTATTCTGCTGGTGATCATATAAAACACGACGCTGACCGGTTCATTTTCCTTGTTGTGTATATGATTGTCTCCGCTCAGGTGCTCCACCGCAAGGACGCCCATTGTGATTTTTCCCATTCCTCCATTTTTGTCAGGCAGTAAAATTTTTGCAGATATTACAGGACGTTGTATTAGACGCTTTCATCTTTGTATTCTAGATATGATCGAGTCTTCACTCGGGCGTGTGGCCCAAACTTTTTTATTTGATTAATGAATGTATTACGTAAGATGTTTACATTATTGTAATACGTTGTATGTAGCTGTGGACCGACAGCCTATTCAGTCCTCTTGTGTACACTCATTTCAGATGTAATATATATACTCTTTTGGAATTCGACTTACTTATCAGATTGGGTTGTTTAATTTACTTTCTTAACTTGTTCTAAAATTTAATTCTAAACTTTTTGGCAACCCGTTTTCTAATTTATTGGGTGGTTTTCCCGTATACTCAGTTTATTGTTGTGATGCTGAGAATACTTTCAATCCATGATTCCTGTTACATTTGAGTATCCGGTTGGCCATCCCTTATCTCGGATCGCGGGTTATCACAAGGAGTTGGGAAAATCTCCCAACTACAAACCCTAAAATCCAAGACAACTGGAGATATTTCTCTCAAATGAGAGAAAATGAGTTATATACAAAATATCCCATGGCAAACATGTAAATAAAGAGAAGAAAAAAAATATCTGCAGGGGAGAATCGATTCGGAATTGGGCCGAATCGATTTGGAAGGGAAATATCTCGAGGCTGCCAGAGGGGTGAATCGATTCGTATAGTCTGAATCGATTCGCAAAGGGTGGCGAATTGATTTGGCTGAAATCCAAATTGATTCAGAATGGAGGAATTGACACACTGTCTCAACCCGAATCGATTCGCAAGGGGCGAATCGATTCGGACCTACAGGTCTTGAATCCTTCCCCTATTTTTGGTTGGTTTGAAATTCCCTTTCGCTCAAAAGCCCATAACTTCTTCGATACAACTCCGATTCGTGCACCATTTGCTGCCACGCGAAGCTTGTTCAGAGGGCTTCAACTTCCGTGAAGACATTGGGACATTTTCCCAAGTTGTGAAATGACTAAAATGCCCTTGCGCGTGCGATTGTGTACGGAACTTCGCCGGAATGCATCCAAACTTCATACTAAGCATCCAAATACCTAAAAAAGCTCAATTAACCCCTGCAAAACATGTTAACATGGAAATCCGAGGTTTTCTGGTTAACGAGCATAAATATAGGGATTAAGATACCCGAGGGGGATAATAACGCGTGGGTTAACGGGTGAAATAAGCAATATTTGTGTCGTATCAGTTTCATCACCCGATTTTTCTGGCACCTTGTGCTTTCATAGATCTTATCTTTAGGGTGAGATTGGTTTGGTCTGGCTGAAGACGTTAAACTTAGCGCTACCGAGAGGCAGCCCATTGTTCATTATTTCTGAGTTTGAGTCTTATCCTGTTTGGTGGTGGTGTTTCACACCACCCAATGAATTTCATTTGATTTCTAGACTTGTACATGTTTCGTGTCGCATATATTCTTCAAGTTTCATCTATGCTCCATAATGCGGTACAATTTCATCAGCTGTTCATTATGGTAATATCTTTCCTCCCTTGTGCCTTTTATTTTATGTATATAGTTTTAAACATCGAGGACAATGTTCTCTTTTGTTTGGGTGTGGAAAATTTATCAAAATTGTACCTTTTTTGAAAATTTTCAGAAACAAGTGATTTTAAACTTTTTGTGCAGTTAAAAATAAATTTTTATGACATGATTTGTCTATCATCCCTCTTTTAGAAATCTCAGAATACCCGTGTTCGAACCTAAAATCACGTTTTTAACCTTAAATTGATTAATACCTCTAAAAAGTGTACTTCCACTATGAATTCTTAAACTCAACAATTTGCACTATCACGTCTATAATCAAAAGTTAAAGAGTAATTATATTCTCAAGAGAGCCTTAAAAGATCACTAGTGGCGACTTAAAACCCGTGAGATTTGAGCTTTTCATCTTTTTGAGGGTTTTTACGTATCTCCGAGTCACAAGTTGACTCAACTTTCTTTGGATACTGTACTTAGTCATTGCATGGTCTCATTATTTTTTCAAATTTGTCTTAATAAATGAGAATGACATTACTTTCGAGTTATAAGAAACATGTGTCTTGTAGTTTGTCCTAGGCACTAAACCTATTTTCCCACACACTTACCACATTATCATTTACCCATTGTCCATATTTCCCTTACCCATATATGTCCCAGATACCATCCACATATTATTTCCCATCACTACCATAATTTTTTTAGAGAAAGAGTCTTTGAGATTAACAATATAAATTGTCTTCATTTTTGTTATGAAAAGAAAAAAATGCATCGCAATAAAAAAAAAGCAAAAAAAAACAAAAAAAAACAAAGCATGCATAAACTCAAAAGACGAAGACAGTAGTTATTCAAAGTGTGTCACACTCTTCTCAAAACACCCCATCATTCATCTTCTTCATTTTCCCCTCATACCTTTCATAAACCCCATTTTCACCCTTGTTAAAGTGTTTGAGCAAATGAAAAGATTATATAGTGAATAACTCGACATTCTCGACATAGTGGTTAGCATTCCTTCATAAGATCAGATTTTTTTCACGTATCCGTCCTTTTTTATAAAGTATGTGAGACGTTTGAACTTGTTTTCATTTACTCACCTCCTCACACACTAGAGATACGCTTACCAAATTCTCAGAGAGTTCAATTCAGAGAGATATATCCAGTGAGAATTGAAGTCAAAACGTTGATTCTATAAAGGCGATCTTAGAATGACTCTAATGATACTTAAGATTACTTTACATTAACACGTGTTGAGTTTGAGGAAGGATTACGCTTTTGGTATTAAGTAATTTTTATACCTCATTCTGATTGTTGAATACGGTGTTCCCTGATGTCCTTTTAAAGTTGGGTTATATAGCATTTCATCATCAAATCAAAAATTGCATTTAAATAAGTTTTGAATTTTGTGGGTACATTCACTGAAAACCCTCACGAGACACCACTCGTCCTGTAGGGCAACCTATAGGTTTAACGGCTTGTTGCACATGCTAAGTGCAATCGCCAGTGCCTGCGAAAGTGGCACACTTTTGGTTGCTTCTCTCTGTTTTCTCTCTAATTTTGCTTGAGGACTAGCAATGTTCTGTTTGGGGGTGGTGTGATAAGCACCTAAAAGTGTCTATTTTATACCCCGAATAGATGCATTTTAGTCACTCGTTTTTAATAAAAAAGGGTTGATGTTCGTATTTATTTATTTCTCAGGTCAATACGCAGTTGCGGTACAAATAATGCTAAAACAGTACAATTGCGACACATAAGCGGTTAAAGCAGTGCAACAAAGAAATCAAAAGAGACCACGAAGTCAGAGTCCCATTGAGCTTGCCTAGAAGAGTTTATATGTCCTGAACCAGTCCCAAAACCTTAATCTAGCCCAGACCGAGCCCAACCCATTCCCCGAGCCCCGTGTGTGTTGAGTTTATACCTTTATTATTTTTTAGATTTTTTATTTTGAGTCGTTTTATTTTTATGATTTACTTTAGAATTTTTTTAGATTTATCTAGGATTTAGTTTCTATTTTTATATTTATATATTTTAATATTTATTTTTATTAGTTTTTAATTTTTAATTTTTAATCTTTATTTTGTTTTATTTTCTAGTTTTATTAGATTTTATTTTTTTATTTTAGTTTTATTTATTAGGATTATATTTTTTTTAGTTCTAATAGAGTTTTATTTTATTTTATTTTCATTTTTTATTTAGTGTCTTTTAATTTTTATTTTGAGATGTCAGTTTTTTTTTTAGTTTTATTAGATTTTAATTTTATTTAGTTTTTTTAGGTAGTGTTAATTTTTAGGGGTACAAATTAAACACACACACCACACTAACATACACTCAACCACACATAAACTCATCACTTACTCACACCCAACTAGCCTACATCTAACACACCCACACACCCCCTCACCCGCATACTAAACTCCATACACCCACCCACACACAAAACACCCCACCTTACTATTCATCGTCTTCCAAAAACAAACACCCACGATTCTCTCTCCCAAACTCCATTAACCCAACTCCACATAAACTAAAAACTGTCATCTCACACACACACCACATTAAACAATAAACCCAAAAAATCCCACCGTTAAATCAAACCCATATTAAACCAAAAAAAGAAGAAGAAAAAACTGTCGCCCCTGCCTCGGCCTAGCCTCCACCTGCCACGCCGATGGCGACTCTGCTCCGGCGTTAGCCAACCCGGCGACCCTTTCCAACCAAACCCAAATCCGACGAAACCCGTTTTCCAATACCCACCTTCCATCTCCATCTTAAATCCCATATCTGAGCAGAACTATCCCATACCAAAAATTGAAAACCATTTAATCTCTTTCCCAAATCCCTTTAAAATCGGAATCAATCTTTAGCCAAAAATCAGATCAGACAAAATCTTCCAAAGTGAACAAAATCAGGGGTTATGAAATAAGAGAAGGGACGTTCTAAAAGGACTCTCAGCAACACAAAAAAAGGGGAGAATACACAGATAGAGGACGTGAGAGACAAAAAAAGAAAAAAAGAGGGTAGAAAAATAGCTAGAAAAAAAGAAAAAAATATAGTTTTAGGTTTAGAAAAATTTGTAGGTTCACTTTTTATTTTCAGTTTTGTAATCCAATCAGATTTTGTGACAAGTTTGGGACGCATGTTCATGCACTCATTTGACAGAGAAATTATTGCGTATCGTATTTCTTTCTCTTTCTCTTTCGTTTCTTGTTTGTTGATTGTGCGTGTGCTAAAATTTTAATCATGTCTGGATAAACACCACATTCAAGAGATGGGATGAAACGCGTATATTGAATTGTTTTATTTTAATAATTGTTCGTTGATGCGGTCTAGGCTAATTAAATTGGAAAAAATTACACATTAATTTATGTAACGAGAGTTAATAAATTAATGGTAAAAAATAATATTTGATTTTTTGGTTTCACTTAGAGATAAGTATTATTCTTAAATTTAAATATTAATTCTGTGTATGCAATTCAAAGATTCGTACAAATTTTAATAAATTAATCTTAGCGGATATTTTGTTGAAATGAGTGAGAATCTTAATTTTTTTATGTTATGATTATTCCAGATTTAATTGCTGAAAAGGATAAAATTGAATTTAGGATTGTGATGAGAGTTAAATTTTAAATTCAATATTATTTCAAACTATTAAATTTAATAATTAGGACATTAAATTTATTTGACTACGCGGTGTAATCCCACCTCTTGTTTCTTCTCATAAATTCTAAATTTGATTACCTTCTAAATTTTCATAGTCATTTTAGTTGCATAAATTTTCGTTTGATCCCTTGAAAATTGTTTTTAAAAATATAGAAAAAACATTAAAAAAAATTAAAAACACAAAAAGATTTTTAATAAAAATTGGAATTGCAAGTTTTCACGATTATAGTTTCAACGCTAGAAATTGGATTGATACCCGAATTTGCCACGATATTGAATTTTTAACAAGTTTTGTAGGTCATTTCAGGAATTTTGATACTCGAAGTTTGACCGCAGCGACATTTCAAATCCATCTTCGAAGGAATACAAATAAAGAGTTATCAGTAACTATGCTTCCATCCTGCTAACCTCCTTTGGACCCTCTCAAGGATCTAATCCCACATCGAAGAAGACTTAAACTTGGCCCCTAAAGTGACGCCAAGATAAGTATATGGGAGTTATACGACCCTACATCCAAGAACACAAGTCAAATAGCCTATGTTACCCACTTCTCCCACGAAAATCATCCCATTCTTCTTGAAATTGATACATAAACCCGATACATCCTCAAAACACACCACCAGCATCCTCCATGTCCTCAACTCATCCACAGTCACCCCACATAGAATAATAGTATCATTCGCAAATAGAAGGTGAGATATCTGTACTGGATGGGGCTCAGCGCTCCCGATAAAAAAACGACCATACCTCCCTCCACCGTATGATTCATCATCCGAGAGAATGCTTTCGTAACGAAGATAAAAAAGAAAGGTGACAACGAGTTGCCCTGCCTAAGACCACGAGAGATCGAGAAGAAACCTTTCGGAACCCCATTCACAAGGACAAGGAATTTGACATAGGAGATACACCTCTTCATCCACCTACACCACCGATCCCTAAACCCCATCCTCCTTAGCATATATAGAAGGAACTCCCAGCTCACATGATTGTAGGCCTTTTCAATATCCAGTTTGCAGGTAATACCTAGGACCCCACCTATTAATCGGGATTCAATGCACTTATTCGCCACCAAAGCATCATCTAGGATTTGACGCCGACCTAAAAAGGCACTCTAAGCATCCGAAATAAAAAGGTCAATCGCCTTTCTAAGTTCAATCGACAATACATTAGAAATGATATTATACACACTAATGACCAGACTAATGGGCCTAAATCTCTCACATCAGTAGCTCTCTCTTTCTTGGGTACCAAAATACTGAACGTGGCATTCAAAGTCTTCATAAAAGACCCCCTATCATAGAACTCACTGAAAACAACCATCACATCCACCCTGATAACTGACCAATACTAATGGTAAAAGTCCATAGTGAACATGTCTGGAACTGGCATCTCATCACCACACATCGACCTCAAAACCTGGACCACCTCCTCTTCCATGAACACCCTTTCCAACTGACTAACCTCGACCCCAAAATGCTTGCTATTGGAAGCCCATCCATCTTAGGTCCCCAGGACTCTTCCTCTGTCTATAATTGCTCGTAAAACTGACTGATCTCCCTACGAACCTCGCTCTCCTCGGTAAACTCCACCTACCCTATTACCACCGTCCATATATGGTTAAAATGGTGAAGGGAGTTAGTCTCTTTATGGAAGAATTTAGTATTGTTTCCCCCTTCCCTAAGCCAAAGAGTCCTAGACTTTTATCTCCATCTAATCTCCTCCCGAATCAATCTCGTACCCACCTCCCACTTTTTCCTCTTCCCTAGTCAACCTCTCTACCTCCGTTAGACCACCCGACCCTCTTTTTTCGTCGACCATACGAATATCCTCCATAACCTACTCAATCACACCCCCACATTCCCAAATGCTTCTATGTTCCACCGAATTAGTTCCCCTTTGAGTCGAAACAATTTAGCCGCCAGTCTAAAGCTCGCATTCCCTACCACCTCATACCGCTGCCACCACTCCTGAACCCCCCAACAAAATTCTCATCCTTTAACCACATATTCTCAAATCTAAATGGCTCCATCCGCCCCTCCCCCCACCCCCACCCCCCCCCCCCCCCCACACACACACACTCTACAAGAATAGGGGAGTGATCTGAAGTTACTCGAGGCAAGCACGATTGAGCCGCCTCTAAAAAATATTCCTCTAACTCATTAGAAAGTAAAAATGGTCAATCCGAGAAAATGAAGTATCATCCCTATGACTGGACCATGCGAATACCCCACCATCCAAAGGGAGGTCCATCAGCTCCAACTCATCAATAAAGTCCGAGAAATCCCGTATAAAAGAATTATAAATCCCCCCACCGCTCCTCTCCGAGGGGAAGCGAACGATGTTGTAGTCTCTCCTTATGCACCACAGAACGCCCCAGACACTCCTCGCCCTTGCCAAGTGAGGAATTATTGGAAAACATCAAATGATAAAAATAAGAGATAAATATTCTTTAGTCACTTGCAATAAGTTTTTAGACCTTAAAATCAGGATAATTCTTTTTTAAACACATAGGTCCATCAAACATCTATTTACCCAATTATCTCTTAGTTTTAAAGTTTCGCGCTAGTGTCAACCCCACCCTAGTGTAGGAGCTCCGACAAGGTATTTACGGGGAAGGGGGAGCTTGTTCGGACCATTAGAAAAAATGTAGTAATGGGTAAATGGGTGTTTGTGGGACCTAGGTGTTTAACAAAAGAAATTATCCTGGTTGTAGAGTCAAAAAGTTACTTCCCAAATACTAAAGTATAAATGCCCCTATAAAGAATAGAAATTAAGCAGAATAAACCTCATTGTCTATTCTCTCACCTTCCTTGTATCTAAGCTTTTCCATTATTCCACGTATGGCACTGAGTGACTCTTAAGGGATCCACTATGAACAAAAATGGTTTTCTAGGTTTGTCAGTTTCATGTGGAATATCAATAAAAAGATATCATGAAACTTTATTGATCTTTTTATGAGAAACCATGCTCACCTAGCTCCGATAATTGAAAGTTTTTTTGCCAATTGGAGAAATATACTGTAAATATAGTGCTTATTTATATTTGTGCCAACTAGAGTCCAGAACAAACACTATAAATGATGAGAAATAACTAAATATCTACTAACCAATGCACTTCTCCTTTTTTCTTCTATATACATAAAATGTTCTTTTATATAACATATGATACACCTCCATTTTAGAACAACATATTGAGAATACTAAGATTTATTTTTCATTTCGTCCTATTGACTTTTGGATGTTTCATTTAGACATTGGATTGGTTGAAGTGTATAACAATATAAGGTATAGATTTATGATTGGAAAAAGTCCAAAGATATAATGTAGAGATTTAATGACGATTAAACCTGCCCCAAAACTGATAAAACCATATAAACCATCTAAGGAGGAGTACAGAGGAAAATTTTCAAGTATTTATGTCTCAATGTACTCATAATCACGTCGTGTCTAAAAAAGTCAATTCATGTTGTATTAATACACCTAGATAATTGTCCTTAAGTCATATTAAGGCCATAATTAAGATATATAAAATATTTGCGAGTTGGCATACTTTTTTTAGTCCAACGTATCTTGGTCTTACGGTATACTGATTACAATCTCGCTACCCAAACAAAGAATTGGGATTTTAAATTTTACCAATCATATATGTGATATTTACATATGCACATACACTTAGTTCCTCCAACACAGTTATTCTCACCTTTGTCACTATTTCTTCCTATAAATGGATACTTAATTTATCTCCAAAAGAGATTAAAAGATGAAATAAAAAAAAGATCAAGTTTCAATCTCATTCATTACCAAAGCCATTTTCAGCCAAAAATTCAATTTTTAAAAGAAATAGTCAACAAACGTAAATCAGTAAAAATGATAGAGAGACCATGGTGGTGATCGAGTAGGCTGTTCGACTTAGGTCCTATAAAAATATACACAAATACACATGAAATATAAAAATATTACATACCTCAAAGAAAATAGAATTAATTTCTATTAACTAGAGCATCATTCACTAATGCAAACTGAAACCAACATATGCACATTTGCATATGAAACAAAATGTAAAACAACTGAAGTGGAACAAAATTAGAAACAAAAATAAAAATAAAATAATAAAAGATGAAGAAAGATTAAAGAGGACTTAAACTTTGTGGTCGTTCGATGTCCTTTAAGTCTCAGGTCGCTTGCTCCATCTTCCATTACTCATACTCTGGTCAACTAAGAGGTTAATACTCAAGTTTGCTATATCAACCGTTGATATTTCAAAAGAATCTATGTGACTATACATAAATATCAAGAGTGTAGAGTCTTGTAGGAGATTTAAACAAGAGTCTCTATAGAAAATGGAGAGTTAAGAATAAATGAAGTGAAAAGATCGGAAGAAATGAGGAGATTGTGAGGAAATAGGGTTATTGATAGCTACAACATTAACAAAGTAGTCTGCATGGATAGGCTAATGTGAGGTCTGAATTTATTACGATGTATTCCATTTTATAATATTTATATATATTTGGACTGGAAACTAGCTTAAAAAACATAGAGGATCAGAGTCAAAAGATAATGTGAAAATATAAGGTAAAAACTAAAGGGAAACTGAAAAATAAGTCATATTTACATAAGACATTACTTAACTGGTCTCACTAAAACATTTTTTCCCAATAGGCATCTATTGCACAAGTAGTGAATATTATTACATTCCAAATTTATTATTTGCTTGCACGTATAATAAATATTTACAATTTTTTTTTTGCACATCATGGTCTAGAGAATCATTTCAATAAAGTTGAATAATAATAAACATAGGCCTAAACCCCAAAGATGGATTAGATTTCACCATAACCATCGAATGGCTCATCCTAACAATTGAAGAATAAAAAGTAGGGTTTAAATGAAAGAAAGGGAGGGGGAAGAGGAGGATCGATCAACAAATGGACTAAATCCAAAGTATGATTGATAAAAAAATGTGTATGAACTTCCTTTAATGAATCTAGACTCCTCAATCATCCCATCTTTGCCTCCCGATCAACAGAGGTTATGGCCTCTTTTAGAACAACACCGCCACCAGGCTGAAAACTCTCACTTTATTACTCTAAAATAATAAGTTTAATTTATAGGGTTTTTAAAAAATGATTGATAACTTTGGGAAGTGTGGATAAGGGTTCAATTTATAGGGAGGGATTGGTAACCTAGGGTTTCCTAGAATATCACAAGTTTCCCAAATGTTCTCGGTGTCTACCTCCTAGAAGGACCAATACTTTATCCCCGAGGTATAATCTGATTGGTCGAGGACATTGATCCATGAAGTGTGTTTATTTAATGCACTTTGTGTTTCCATGATGAAAGGCCTCCTAAGCCAAGTCACGGCCTACTAATAAGTCCACGACCTCCTAAAATCTATTAAATAGCTAAAAGGTTCCTATTTAGGTTCTAAGTCTAACTCCCTATGTACCTTGATGTTCAGAGACCTCGACATATGTACTAATGTACACATACTTGTGACACCCCGCCTAATAAAATACCGGGTGATCAGTCCTATACCAAATTAAAACAGAAATCCCAGTTGGTTCATCCTTACATCACTGTCAAAAACTTTTTAAAACATACTAACCACCTAGTATTCCAAAAGCTGGTACCAAATTTTAACTTTTTAATTAAACAAACCAGTACATGCGGAATTAAAAATAAACCATTCACACAACTAAATTAAATCAACTTAACAGCAATAAAATGACATGCCGAATAAACCATCGGCCACCAAAGTAAATAGTCCAATACAAACATCCAACACCTGAATAAAACAAATCTGAAAACTGTACTAAAAGTCTGGGCAACTTGTCCTAAGTAAACTGGAACTGATGAGAGATTCCTACTCTAGGAACGAATGAATAATGCGTCTAAACCAAACTCCTGCTAGCATCCACATATGCCGCAGCTCCATGTCCCTGGAATTGAATATCAATCTTGGCGTCCCCGTGGATGGACACCTAAAAGGTTTTGAAAATAGTTTTATAACAAGGGTTAGAACCCAAAAAATTTTGAAAATATTTAGCAAGTGAATTAACTGCAGTAATTTAAATGCATGAATGCGCTTCATATTTAAGTTAGTATCGCACTCCCCTGTGGACATTCTCACCCCTCCACTAATGTGCACACCTAACGGTTACCTTGACCCCCACCTAGTTGTACTACCCCGTCCAACTAGTCCTGGTATAACCTCCCCTTGCCATACTACTCTAACCCGAGTATAATGATTCATTAATTATAAGTTATCTCACCAATTAACTTAATTAATTCCTTCTTAAATAATAGCATATAACTGTGTCACAAGTTATATAAAGTAAATACATCACACATTGTATTATTACCCGTATATAATATTTAATACCATTATATACGTACCTTTACTAAAACATCCACATATATATCATATGTATATCCATCCCTCCGAGTATACCCTCGCCGGATGATTCCCTCTAAAGTGCTATCCCACTAGGTGTGCTCACATAACCTAGTTACCTAAGTTGGATTCGCTCACCAACCTGGCTTAAAACATAAACGAAGTGGAGGCGGTCATATTTCTTCCCTGAAAGTGAGATAATCTCCTCACCCATATACCGGACGCTATGACCTGGGGATATACTCACCCTACTCCTCAAGCTAGGGGATTCACCCACATCGCGCAACCTCCCTTGATAGCACTAGAGTATATAAATTAAGTAAATAACTAATCACTGATATTTAATAGCACACACAATATATACACACATCTATATATATACTATCACTACACCGTATAAATATAATATAAACCCCCGCTTTACCGTGTACACAAAAACCCATAACACTAGCCTGTAATTTCCCGAGTCTCTAGCTCGACTCAACATAATTAATTTTCTCACTTAATAATTTCTATCTTCCCGAGTCTGTGGTCCGACTCTAAATAATAATACTCTACACAATAATTTATATGAAATTTGCCCGAGTCTATGATTCGACTCTTATTTAATTAATTTACACATTAATTAATTAACACAACTTCGAGTCTGTGGTCCGACCCTCATTTAATTAATTTACACATTAATTAATTAACACATATCCGAGTCTGTAGTCCGACCCTCATTTAATTAATTTACACATTAATTAATAAATACAAATTCGAGTCTATGGTCCGACTCTAATATAATTAATTCACACCTCAATTCATATATTATTTTCCCCGAGTCTATGGTCCGACTCTAATTAAATTAATTAACGCACCTATTAATTTAATACCTTCCCGAGTCTATCGTCCGACTCTAATTAAATTAATTAACACACCTATTAATTTAATACCGATTTAAGTCTGTGGTCCGACTATCATTTAATTAATTTACACATTAATTAATTTATACCAATCCGAGTCTGTGTTCCGACTCACATTTAATTAATTTACACATTAATTAATCGATACCCTTCCCGAGTCTACAATCCGACTCTAAGTTAATTAATTACAACATAAATTAATTTAATACTTTTCTGAGTCTACCTTCCGACTCTACTTTCATTAATTAACACATCCATTAATTTAATAACTTGGTATCACCCAACCATTATCCCCGGACTCGCTCACTTGGTCCATACCTTAATATTTCCTGAGTGTATGTTCCGACTCCAAATTAATTTAATCTCTCAATAAATAATTTAATACTTTGGTGTCACTTAACCAACATACCTGGACTCGCTCACTTGGTCCATTTTGACATCTCAGAATTTCATTCCCACATATTCGCCCACAATGTGTCACATATTCATCTCCATAAAATCTCCCAATTATATTTACCTATAATTATCAACATCCCGAACTCGCCCACTTGGTCCATAATTAAATATTTCACCTCAATTCTTTTAATAATGTAGCGTCAACCAACTACAATACCCGAATATTATTCCTCAGCCCAATATCACTACTTATGAATTATTTTCCCAAATTCGTTCATCTTATGACATACCTTTCACGCCCTCCTAAACCCAATTATATCACCCTATAATTATTAAGGAAATATGTGCCCTATATGAATTTATCCCTAAATAAAAGTAAGGTATTAAATCTTAAATAAAATCCTATTCATATACAAAACTGGCCGAACTGTCAAAATTCTGGGACCGTCGATCGATCGATCCCCCTGGGTCGATCGATCGATCGAGCAGGGATCGTCTTCACCGGCTTGCTATTTCATCCATTAACGAACCCTCAAGCTTTTGGTTTCTTCCCAAGACTTTACCCAAATCACAACCAACATGTTCTCCACACAAGAAAAGGTTCTAAACACCCTAGAGACCTTAATCCATTAACAATTTGTCCAAAACTGTAAGTATATCCGATTTGGGTTTTTCACCCAGGTCTGTTCTACCAAATCCGACCCTACCATATTCAGTCCATGTAATCACTATACATATTGTAATCCACTCTATAATTTAATCTTAATAGAACCAAACCATAACTTAACATCCATTGAGTATTTTAAATATGCCCATTACTCTAAATTCATAAAAATCCAATTTTAATTTTGGTTACACACCCAAAATGAATTTTCATATACACACACTATGATATGAATTGATTATCATCACTTTAGGAATCACAACAGTTAACCACTTGCCTGGAATTGTTCGTAGAGTCTGATCCGTTGGTGTAGTCCCATAATTTGGCTCCAAAATCCCTAAATTCGCTCTTGATTTGCTTTCCCCCAATTTCCTCTCAAACCCTAGGTTTAGAGTTGTGTTGACTGTCGTTTCCTACTCTCTCATTTTGGTTAAAAAACCCTTAATCCCGTTTTTGGCCATCTGGGCCTAATTAAAATGGCCCAACTAACCCTGCGTGGGCCCGGTTATGCCCAAAAATACCCCGAGACCCAATTACTACCTCCGGGTACTCTTTTCTGACTATCTCGACCCATTCAGACGCAACCGCGCACTCAGAATTGCCATCCGAAATACTTTTCCACGTTTCTAAATTTCGACCTCAAAATGCGACACACGAGATTTTGAACCATTAAACTTAAAAGTCGCCAATTATAAATAATTCGGCTCACTCAAATAAATTCTCCAACTCATGAATTTAAGTTTCTCCAATTTAAATATTTTTATAACTCTCAAAAATAATTAAATATTAAATCCTCAAAATTACGGGGTGTTACAATACTATGATCAATTCCTAGCTTAGCGTAACAAATAAGGTCATGTCCTAAATATTTCGAATTTAACTATCATTTCAGTCTCTAATGAGATATATCCCAAAATCCTATAATCTTTCTGACACATCAAAACTCACCAAGTCTAATCCCAAGTCATCTTGTTTCAAGAGGCTTCGGCCTAAGACCATAATATATGAGGCCTATAATGGAAATGATTCCCTGGTTTAATGACAACTCTTAGTACACATCCAACACTACCAAAAAAGTGGACTATAAATGAACCTTGTTACTTCTATCACCTAAAATATCATTATCTCCAAAATAATGGTTACCTAGCCTCGGCCAACTCACTATGGTTCCCGAATTCAAAAGGACCTTGACATTTCAAAATTTTAGGTTTATTATTATCTAAGTAGCATCTCGAAATAAATGGCTTCAACCACTAACAAGGCCTCGAATTTTTTATTACATTTATACAATAAGACTTGTGTATTAAGAATTTAGCTCCTCATCCTATATTTCCAATGGTCTTTAAAGTCGTCATCCTAAATGACCATGGCCTAAAATCACATTACCTGACACCATTAAAGGGCCTATATATCCTCGGCTTAATTCACCGATGGACTAAATCATTATTGGCACTACACCAAAATGGGCAAATGGTCACCTTTCAGCCGGCCAGCCTTGTCAAGGTCATTGACCGTGACAAAAAAAACACGCGTTTTATGTCACGGTCATTGACCTTGACACGACCGTGACAACTACTTGTCACGGTCAATGACCGTGACAAGTCCGTGATAAATTTAATTGTCACGGTCTTGTCACGGTCAATGACCTTGACACGACCGTGACAACTTTTCCAGCAAAAACCCTTTCCCCCTTCTTTTTTCCCTCCCACCGTTCCCTCCCTCTCTCTCTCTCTCTCTCTCGACTCGACGCTGCTCTCTCTCTCTCTCTCTCTCTTCCATTTATATATATATTTGTCTGTATATTTATGTGTGTATGTGTATATATATATGTGTGTATGTGTGTGCGTGTGTGGGGGGTGGGGCGGGATGGGGCAGGGTGGGGGAAGGGGTGGTGGAGGGGGCAGGGGGTGGGGTGGGGTGCGGTGTGTGTGTGTGTGTGGTGGTGTGTTTTGGGGGAGGGGGGGAGGGGGTGGTGGAGGGGGGCAGGGGTGGGGTGGGGTGTGTGTGTGTGTGTGGTGGTGGTGTGTGGTGGGGGAGGGGGTGGTGGAGGGGGGGAGGGGGTGGGGTGGGGTGCAGTGGCGGACCCAGGATTTTTAGTAAGGGGTGCGAAATTTTTCGAGCAATGTAGGGGTTCAGGGGGGTAGCCCCAAAGGCAATTTTTTTAGGATTAACATTGAAATTATAAGAAAATTATACTTCAATATTGAAAATTAACTGAAAAAATAACACTGAAATTTGAAAATTCTCCTAAATATTTCTAACATTGCCCCTAAATACGATACCCCTAAATATTGAACATAAAAATACAATACCCCTAATTTCTAACATACCACTAAATATTTCTAACATTTAAAGATATGAGAAAAAAATACTCCTAACATTGAATAGTGTTAGTTTCCTAAATATTTACAAATGAACACAAAAATACTCCTAACATTGAATGATTTAAACCTTTGAAGGAATACAAAAATACTTTTTAACATTTAATTTAAAAAAATTAAACATTTGAATAAAAAAGTTTTATATACTTAACAAATAACTTACCTGAAAAACATTCTCTTCCTGGTACTTCTACTCTTCTGTTTAGGGTTTTGGTAAAATGTTTCTTCCGTGTTTTTCTATTTAAGTATAATAAATTACATACTCTGCCCCTTAGCTTTAAAACACTAACAAACAGATACACCTTTTGATCCTAGAGTTTACACATAGGCCCCAATATTATTTTTTTTGCGCATACCTGTACAGAAATTTTCGAAAACAAGGGGTGGGCGGCCGCCCACTCTCGGGACCACCTAGGTCCGCCCTTGGTGGGGTGGGGTGTGTGTGTGTGTGAATAGGTATAATTTTTTTCACTCCCTCTCTAACCCTCCACAATTGATTCTTATGCTAAAATCCTCGCTTACACAATATATATAGGTATAATTCACGGGCTTTAGCTAAACTAGGGTTTTATAGAGTTTTGCTCCTACTACTTGGGCAATGACTATACTAGGGACCAAAGATAAATAAATAAACTGTATTCAAAGTAAATACTAGGAAATCCCAATTTATAACCGTCTAATTTATATCCTTTATTTATTTAATCACGATTCATTCCACTAAATAATCATGATTGCACTCAAATTTAATTATTTATAAATCACTCGAAAGAATGTGTTCTTATTATTAAAGTTGATTACGGTATATTATGATTCCCCACGTTATGTTTTCGATACCCTCTTGGTTAAATAAATTTTCTACTAACCGATTTTAATGAATATCTGATCAATTCCTTGATTCTAAAACTTAATTCTATAGGATTATAAATAGTTCATCGGTCGGGTAAACAAAATATATAAGTCTATCAAGGGGTATCACAATCCAAATTATTTCTTGGACGTGAATTCCTCCAAATTATGATCTCATTTCTTGGGGTGGGGTGTGTGTGTGTGTGTGATGTTCAATTTAGTTGGTGCACAAACTAACGGTCAAAGTAATAGTATATAATTCCAACATTTCAAACTACTTGAACATCACAAATGGATACAAACTTAAAATATAAATTGAGATAACCTTAGAATCTAATTAGGGTAAAAATATAATGGCATCAACTAACATATATGTAGGGGTGGAGGTGGTGTGTGTGTGTGTGTGTGTGTGTGTGTGTGTGCGTAGGTGCGTAGGTGTGCGTGTGTGTGTGGCGGTGGGTGGGGGTGGGGGTGGGGCACCCATTTAATAACTCTTTAAATATTTGGAAAAAACTTAATATTACAAAATTGAAACGAAATGGTATTGACGGAACTTACACATATGTTATAATATAGATGGAACATTTTTTTATCTGTACTATTAATTCAATTAATTCAAATAGGTAAAATGAAATGTTTACTATTAACATTTTTTTTTATCTGTACTAATAACATTTTTTTTACAGCAAAAATGTCTCCTTCAGATGTTAAGGCGAAGATGATGATGCTGTTTATGATGATGTCGTCTGGGTTCGGTGGTAGCGGAGGCGACGAGGGCTCCTCCACCGCTAGGCTCCCCAAATATGGAAAATTTGGGATTACCGTCGAAAACAAGTCGGAGCTTTTAGCGAGATCCCTCGAGCTGCTAAAGACGATCATCGGCCCGGGGTTTATGAGTTGGAAGGAGGTGCCGTATGAGCTCAAGTTAGCTGTTTGGGCGGCACTACAGGTAATATTTATATGAATATTTCAATTTATATTTATATTTATATTTATTCGCAACTAACATTGTATTTGTTGGACAGGAACAATTCAACTTGGATCCAAAGCTACGCGATTCCGTCTTGGAGCAGTTGAGGGAGCAACACAAGACGTGGAAGAAAAATATGCGGACACGGTACTTTGGAAAAACACGAGAGTCCATTTTACAATGGCGCGGATCCGTCCCGCCCAAGGAGCCGATCTCATTGGCACAATGGCAAAATTTCATTTACAATGAGATCGAGGATCGACAATTGGCATCTCGCCAATCGGGGAGGGAAAATCGGGCTAAAAAGACGGACGTGCACTACTCCGGCCGGACCTCTTACGCTGAGGTGGAGCATAGGATGCAGGTAAGATTTAATTTATCTATAACTACAGAAATATATTATTGGATATTATTTTACTTTACGGGGCCGATACTAATTTTACTTTACTCTATTTTATTTCAGGGGGTAGGGAGTGCGCCAGGGGGTAAGCCACATAGGCTCGATACTTATGTGGCTCTTCGGACGAAGAAGGGGAAGAACAAGGAGGTGTCCCTGAGCGTCGCTACCACGATTGTAAGTAATCCGACAGTTTAATTATTGTTAATTACGTTATAATTTTTTAGTTTACTTATTTTACTAATCATGTGCTTTTTGTCGTTTCAGGCAAAGCTTAAGGAAGTGCATGAGTCGCAGTCTGATGCCGACAAGGCATCTTTGTCCACATACGCACTCAGCCAAGTGCTTGGCTCTGATCGCAAAGGGAGGACAAGGGGAGTGAGCTCGCGGGTGGCCAAATCTAGGATCATCGGATTGGAGACGAGCGACACCGGGTTGTCTCGAACGGTGGATTCACACGACGCGAAGCTGTCCCGTTTGGAGGCGACGGTCCAAGATATGTACGCATTCATGAAGCGTACGTTGGGTGGAGACCGTAAAGGAAAAGGGAAGGAGAAGGCGGTGGAGGAGGAGGTGCAGGAGGACGAGGCGCAGGATGACGAGGATGTGGACCTTGCTGCTTCATCACCGACACGTTCGTACTTTGACGATCCACTTCCCTATTTGACGCCCTCCAACAGACCATTGTCGACAATTGGTTTCCCGAGCGTGTTCATATTGGACGTATTTGATGGCCAGCGGATAGGGCGGGGGTTGAGGGACCCGAATATCGTCGAGGGTGGAATAGTCCATGGACGTGTGCTTCAAGAGATGGAGTCCAGGGTGCTCTTCACACATGTCATACCCGGGAAGGAGAACTCCCTATTGTGGTTGCGCGAACAATGCGGCACGACGTATATTAGTGGGTGCGTCAATTCGTATGTCGTGTGGCCTACTCACCTCCTCAGTGAAATCCAAGACATGTAGTAACATTATTTTTAAGTTTGTCCATTTTAATTAAATTTGGATTATATCGTCATGTATATTGTTTTTACTTTGAATATTTGGATTATATCGTCATGAATATATATTTGCATTATCTTTAGTTTGTGTTGGATATATGATGTTTGGAACAGGTACAACGTTGCTATAACAGGTACAAATATACTGCTGGGCAGTGGCGGTGGCCATACTGCCCAACAGATTGTTTTTAAATTCTGTCCAGAATTGTCACGGTCATTGACCGTAAAAAGTCCGCGACAAAGTTGTCACGGACGTGTCACGGTCATTGACCGTGAAAATTGGGGTCACGGTTATGTCACGGTTTAGAACCGTGACAAACGTGTCACGGTCATTGACATTGACACGACCGTGACACAAAACGCGAGTTTTTTGCCAAGGTCAATGACCGTGATACGACCGTGACAAAAAACGTTGTCTCGCCTCGAAATGTCACGGTCATTGACCTTGACAAGGTGAATTTGTCAAGGTCAATGACCTTGACAAATGGGAAGATTTGGTGTAGTGTGGCCTTATTATCCTTGTCATATTCATAGCTTCGACCTTGGCTTATTATGACCTCGACCTTAAACTCCTTATGGCCTCAACCATTTTACAACTTTAGCCTCTTTATGACATCAGCCCTTAAAGTACAATGTTGACATTTCTGAGTGAACTATTTAATCATGGTGATAATTCCATCAATAATTAAAACCTTGGTATATAGTTACATTTTGCCTAAACTAGCCTCCTCACAACCCATAAACATAATGGCCAACATGATTGATGATCTAAGAATCAACATTTGTCCAGCGTGGTTTCAGCCTATAGCCTTTAGCATTTGGCAATCCTCCTTCATCATCCAGCATGTGGACATTGGCCTTAGGACCTCATCCTTCCGCAATTTCCCCTCCACTTATTTTTAGAAGATAACACTAAATAAATAAATAAAATCACAGGAAAGTGCCGAAAAGACATTTATCGCCTTCATCGGCATAAATAATGATGACATGAGTACATGGGGGAATAATCATGCTTTTATACAAACCTTATAAAAAGATACGTGGAATCTCTTCAGAGGATCTCAACAAAAAAGCATGTAATGTATGACTTTGGTTGCGCATTACCCTCCAAGCCATATATAAATACTTTTTCCCATTCACTTGTAAACCAAGTTACAACAATTCATCCCAAAGATAGTAAATCCTAGAGAAACTCTGCTCAAGTTTACATAGAGGGAGAAATAAAAGGCTTGTCTAAACATTTAACCTTGGTGGTTTTACACCGGTATCTAATGAAAATATTCCTTACCAATGGATACAAGCCTGTGGTTGAACCACTTTACATCTTATGTTAATCTTTTCCTCTCTTCTTACTTTACATTTATTATTCATGTTAATATATTATTTATACCTATATTATATCGCGTTCCTACTATTCCACCGATTTCTTATTCATCTTCGTCTTAACCTAGTTTATCATAATTTCGTGCATTATCAGATTGGCACCATCTCTAGGAACCGAATGAACTCAATCACTCTCACTTAATGAACTCATTCATAACCTGGTTATAGATAGGTCATGGTTACATGTTATTCCAATGGCTCCTTGACTTGTAATCACATTATGGTGGGTCAGACTTAAACTCGATAAAAAGTGAATAACATAAAATTTTGTGTTCAGTTTACAAGTAGGCAAAAAGATTACTGGGAATTACATAAGATGTAAATGATAATATGTTTTCGACCTATTGAAGATTGGATACTTCAATAACTATAACATAAGGGTTATTCAATGGAATGTCTCTAAAAGAAATGTCTCTAAAAGAAATGGGTGACATGCCCTACAACTGAAAACTGAAGAATATCGAGTCAAGATAGATGAAGCGTCTACAAGCAAAGTCCTATAACTTCCACAAACAGCTACAGCTCGTCACCTGAATGAGAATCCTAGGCATGGTGTCCTTGTGGCTGGGCACCTAAAATGGTTTTTACAAAAATAGATTTGAAAGCAAATGGGTCAGAGCCCGAAAGTGGAAATCATTTTAAAAACAGCAAGTGTTTTAATAACATTAAAACATTAAATGCAAAATACATGTTAGGACGTGCACTCACATGGGATTCTCACCTATCGACTACATGTGCACTCCTAACGTACCGTACCCATCTATAAGACATCCATATCTAACCAACTGTAATAAGTTCTACCCCTTACTACTCGATTCCCATATTACATTCTAACGTTATCAATTAAATAGAGGGTTTTACTTACTCACAGATTCTCAGTTAGAAATACCAATCACTATCAGTTAACCCGTTTTGTTTTCTCAAATCATTTCCATAATATTATTCACAATATTAACATGAAAGTTCCCATTAATTAAGTGTATATTATTCACATCATAAATATACAATACAAGCACCCCGAGACTAAGCTGCGGTGCACACATACTCTGCTATCCATCCCGGTACATCACGTACATAAGGATCACGCATTCCGAATCTCTCAGGAATCGTTCAGATAACAACATCACAAATAATGGAGGCGAACACAGTCACATCACATGGGTCACGCACATACCTGCGCTCCCACGGTCAGCAGACTTATTAACATCCCAATAAGTCCTTCTCTGACCTATGTTCATCGAGGTAACCAATCTAAATCCGGGCAACACGAGGATTAGAAGGCCCTAAGCGAACGCAAACCTCCCGTGATAGCAAGTATGGTAGGTATGTCATACACATAAAATCAATACATATACTAAGTATTCACACAGCTTAGTAATCACCACTATATATTAGTGATACACTTCTCATTTTCGTTTCGACATATAATATAATACATTAGGCCGTCAATAGTTCTCGCAACGTAATAGACACTCACGTCCTACTTCAGATTTTTCCCTTAGGTTCAAACTACACTTCTAGGTTTGACTCCTCATTATATCCCAAACATCCTAAATGTCATAATTAATCATCAAGGGAAGGTTATCTCTACGTATACACAAGATTACGGGACACTCGGGATCAAAATAGGCTAAAAAGCCTAAACTGTCAACTCGTTCGAAGTCTCGTTCGAACGAGGCTGTTCGAACGAGAGTTCGTTCGAACGAACTGGGCCTTCTAACGAGATCTCGTTCGAACGAAAGTCTTCGAACGAACATCCCTCTCCTTAGAACCCAAACTGTCAACTCGTTAGAAGCTCGTTCGAACGAGCTCGTTCGAACGAGCTCGTTCGAACGAGCTCGTTCGAACGACCTGGGTAGGTCTTCTAACGAGTGGCCAGATTCAAGCCCAGAAATTTCTTTACTCGTTTTTCAAATTTCTCTACACCTCTAATCTCCTCTAAACTTCGTTCCAACATCAATTTAAGGTTCCTAATTCGTACTAAACATACATAGGTCACCTACTAACGTTTTTGAGGGAAATAATCACTATAAACATCATCCAAATATCAAATCCATACATTTATCCCCAATTTCAAGAACATGAACCCTAAAATTTATAAATCATCAAAGAGTCTAAATAAATCCGTTTTTGTTTCATCCAAAACGTATTAACATCAGATTATTCACCTACATATAGTTCTACATGCAAATCCTCATCACAATACAAATTTCTAATTCCAAATAAATGGGTTTTTATCAAACTCCCAAAAACAATAAGATTTTTATAAATTCCTACACATGGAAGAAGCATTCTCTGAAATTAATTGGAATTAAACCACTTGCCTTATTGGAATCTCTGATTTGATGACGAATTTCTGAAGGTTGAATTGCCTTCTCTCTCTCTCTGCAGAATCCTTCTCTTTCTCTCCCTCTCTACAAGTTCTTCTCAAGGTGTTAATGGAGATGGGGTTGGTTTTGCCAAGTTATAACTTCTCCCGTAGCCCACTTCCTAAATTGGGGTTGGAAATGGCTTAGTGGGTTAATACTAAGTCAGATTTTTAACTCTAATTTTCGTGGGTTTTAATTACCCAATTTCCGAAATTACCAAAATGCCCTTATAAGTTACCGGTATGGCCCAATAAAGCCCCGGGACCCAAACTTAATCCCCGGCTAGTGTTTTCTGACTATTTCGACCCTTCCGGACGCGTTGGCGCACTCAAAACGACCATATGGTTAATAGAACTAAAATTTACTTTTTAATTAAAATAAATATTTTCCTGACGCGACTGTCACACGCGTCTCAATAAAATTTTCCAACTTGCCGTATTTCAATCTCACGACAAATTTCATACTTCAATATTCATGTATAATCATATATGCACATTATATTCAAATACCAACTCGCATCTCGCTAGTATTTTAATCCGGATTAATTTCCAATTAATACGCATTTGATTTAATTAATCCCATAAATAAATATCACAAAAATACGGGGTATTACATACTTCCCCCCTAATAACTGAATTTCGTCCCGAAATTCAGAACTAGAAAGTACCTGGTAAGAACAACTCCGGATACCGTTCGCGCATCTCATCCTCGCGCTCCCATGTGGACTCCTCAACATTATGATGTTGCCACTGAACACGCACTAACGGGACTATCTTTGACCGCAGTTTCTGCTGACTTCGGTCCAAAATAGCAATCGGCCCCTCCTCGTAGGAGCTATCAGGCTGGAGATCGATGTCCTCCAAAGCAATGTGAGAATGAGCCAAATCGTCTCTAAGATATTTCCTTAGCGAGGAAATATGAAACACATCGTGAATCCGATGCAAATGCTCCGGTAACCCAAGCCTATACGCAACCGGTCCAATCCGCTCAATAATAGGAAATGGTCCCACATATCTCGGTGCCAACTTCCCTTTCTTCCTGAAACGCATAATCCCCTTCATAAGAGATACTCTGAGCAAAACCTGGTCCCCCACTTGGAACTCCCTGAAGAACCTCTTCGCATCAGAATAGCTCTTTTGCCGATCCTGTGCTACCCGAATGCGACTCTGAATCAATTCTATCCTTGCCGAAGTATCCTGAATCACCTCCGGTCCAAGTAATTTGTTGTCCCCTACCTCCAACCAACATGCTGCGGAACGACGAGGTCTACCGTACAATGCCTCAAATGGAGCCATGCCAATGGTGAACTGGTAGGAGTTGTTGTAAGAAAACTCTACCAGTGGAAGATACTGGTCCCATCCACCCCCGAAATCAATGATGCACATACGTAGCATGTCCTCCAACATCTGGTTCGTACGCTCGGTTTGCCCGTCGGTCTGCGGGTGGTACGCCATGCTCAACCGCAATTCCGTGCCCATGGCCTCCTGAAAACTCTCCCAAAACTGTAAAACAAATATCTTGTCTCGGTCAGACACGATATTTAAGGGCACACCGTGAAGTCTCACTATCTCTGCAATAAATAGCTGGGCATACTGTCCCGCAGTGTAGTCTGTCCTTACGGGTAGAAAATGAGCGACTTTGGTCAAGCTGTCCACAATTACCCAAATGGAGTCGTGACCTCTCTGTGACGTAGGCAATCCGGTGATAAAGTCCATGGATATGCTCTCCCACATCCACATCGGGACCTCCAACGGCTGTAGCAGTCCTGCAGGTCTCTGATGATCCACTTTTACTAACTGACAAGTGGTGCATTTAGAAACAAACTCGGCAATATCTCTCTTCATTCCGCTCCACCAATACTGACGTCTCATGTCTTGGTACATTTTGTCCCCACCGGGATGTACCGCGAACCTTAATCCGTGCGACTCGTCCATCACCTCGTGCCGCAATTCCTCCCCTTCTGGAACTACTAATCTCCCATTGAAGCGTAATCCCCCGTCTGAGCTAACGGTATAGGATTCAGCTCCCTCTGCTAGTAATCGAACTATTAGCTCATGACAGAACGAGTCATCTGCTTGTGCCTTTACCACTCTCGTGACAATATGCGGTGTAACAGTCATTACCGACATGAATGATCGGGCCACTGCATCCTGGTGTCCCAATTCCTTCCATTTGGCCTTCCACACCCCTGCCACTTCATCTGCTGGCCTACGGCTCAACGCGTCTGCTACCACGTTAGCCTTCCCCGGGTGATACTGGATATCGAACTGATAATCCTTCACGAACTCAAGCCACCTCCGTTGCCGCATATTCAACTCCTTCTGCGTGAATAGGTACTGTAGGGACTTGTGGTCTGTGAATAATTGAAACTTTTCCCTCAAAAGGTAATGTCTCCAAATACGAAGGGCAAATACAACTGCCGCCAACTCCAAGTCATGAGTGGGGTAGTTCTTCTCGTGAGGCTTTAGCTTACGGGATGCATAAGCAATGGCCTGACTCTCCTGCTGTAATACACCTCCAAGTCCTTGCAAGGACGCATCAGTGTAAACTAAATACTCAACTCCCAGTCTCGGCAATGCTAACACAGGTGCTGAGGTCGACTTATCCTTCAATTCATCGAATGCCAACTGACAGGCATCACTCCAGATGAATGGCACACCCTTACGAGTCAAATGTGTCAAAGGACCTGCTATCTTTGAGAATCCCCGAATGAACCTCCTGTAGTATCCTGCTAGGCCCAAGAAACTACGAATCTCTGTCGGTGTCGTGGGCTGTCCCCACTCCCTCACCGCGGATACCTTCCCCGGATCAAAAGATATTCCCCGGTCGGAAATAATATGTCCCAAAAACTGGACCTCCTTCAGCCAAAACCCGCATTTCTCATATTTTGCATACAACTCGTTCTGACGTAGTGTCTGCAAAACTTGCCTCAAATGCTCGGCGTTCTCCTCCTTTGTCTGGGAGTAAACCAGAATATCATCGATGAAGACAGTGACAAACTGATCTAGAAAATCCCTGAACACTCTATTCATCAAGTCCATAAACACTGCTGGAGCATTGGTCAAACCAAAAGGCATAACCCGAAACTCGTAAGATCCATATCTCGATAAGAACACAGTCTTCGAGACATCCTCTTCCCTGATACGCAACTGATTGTATCCCGATCTCAAATCAATCTTTGAGAAAAAAGAAGCTCCTCTCAACTGGTCGAATAAGTCATCGATTCGAGGCAACGGATATTTATTCTGTATCGTGACCTTATTCAACTCTCGGTAGTCCACATACAATCTCAGTGAACCATCTCTCTTCTTCACGAACAACACAGGGGCACCCCACAACGAAGTACTCCTCCGTATAAACCCTTGACCCAACAACTGCTCAATCTGATCCCGTAACTCCCTCATCTCAGCTGGAGCCATACGGTACGGTGCGCGTGCTATAGGTCTCGTATCTGGAAATAAGTCTATGACAAAGTCTATCTCTCGACTGGGGGGTAATCCAGGTATATCCTGAAATACATCGGCAAACTCTCTAACAACCGAAATCGAATCAAGTGGTATCACCACCTCCTTAGAAGTCTCCTCCTCTAAATAATACGAATGAGCGGTCGAACCTCCCTCTGGGCGAGGCATCGCCACTACAAACATCTCTTGCCCCGGAATGGCAAAAATAATGCTCCCACCGAAGCAATCAATCATGGCTCTATAATCAGCGAGCCAATCCATACCAATAATCACATCGTGAACATGCATATCTAATACAAACATATCTGCAGGTAATACCACACTACCAATCTCTACCCCTACTCCCCGGCATATAAAGAAAATAAGTGACCCACTCCCCAATGGTGAGTCTACACACGTCACTGTGCTCTCTGCTGTGGCTAACAACCCTAAGGCTTTCGCAAAATGTGTAGCTATAAAGCAATGTGTTTCCCCCGTATCAAACAAAACCCGACCCATAGTACCATGGATAGGAAACATACCCTCAATCGCGAGTGGTGCCTGCAGAGCTGCTGCCTGGTGGACGTTATAGACACGTCCATACTGTATCTGTCCCTGCTGCAAAGGAACTGCTGGAATGGCTGGAAGAGCTGGCACCTGGGCTGGATCTGGGAGGGCTGCTGGAAAAAGTGGCCTCTGTGGCTCATGTCGAGCACCCTGCTGCTACTGCGGGGCCCTGCCCCTATCAGGACAGTCCTGGCGTTTATGGCCAGTCTTTCCACAAACGAAACACTTCCCCGAGAATTTCCCCCCTCTCTGTCCCTACTGCCCCCGGCCCTGGTGGCCGTTACCATTCCTCCACTGGCCCTGTTGGCCCTGCTGAAACTGCTGTTGACCATTCTGACCCTGCTGGTGCTGATGGCCGTTCGGACCCTGATGGCCCTGCCGGAAACCTCCCTGTCCGTGCCTGAAATTTCCTGACCTGAACCTCTTGTGATCCCCCTGCTGGGTACCCTGATCACCCTGCCTCTGCCCCTGAACAGATTTTGCCCCACTGGCACCATTTCCTCCAGTCCTGCCCTGATGGCTAGACTCTTCCGATCGCTTTCCCTCAGCCATTTGAAAGCGGTGATCCTGGCAATAGAGCAATGCAGCGTTAACCACATCAGAATAAGTGGCTAACGAGAGGTTCCCTAACAAGTGCTGACGAATCCTCCATGTCAACCCGTCTGTAAATTTCTGTATCTTTTTTTCCTCCGTAGGTATCTCATCTGGAACAATGTTCAGAAGATCGGTGAATTCGGCCTCATACTCGGCCACAGTCTTACCCTCATGCTTGAGGCTCATCAACTTCCTCCTCATCTCTGTGTGAACATCCGACGGAAAGTACTTGCGGTCAAACCGCAACCAAAACTCCTGAATAGTGAGAGTATCCCTCTCCTCTACGGTGGTAATAGACTCCCACCACTGCAGTGCAGATCCCACTAGCTTAAAGGTAGCTAGTATTTGCTTTTGGACATCTGTGCACTCATACATCCTCAGGTGTCGCTGTATGTCCTTCCTCCACTGACTCGAAACTACAACATCGGAGCTACCAGCGAACTCCGGAGGGTGTGCTTTCTGAAAAGCATCAAGTACACGTTCCCAAGCAGACGGGAATGCATGAGCCTGAACTGGCGCGGCTATCGGCGCCTGAGGTGGTGCCTGCTGAACTACTGCTAGTGCGGCATTTATCGCCTGGGCCACAATGGCTGCAACCTCGACGGCATTCATCGTGCCCTGAACTGGTGCGGGCTGTGGTTCTGGCGTTGCATCCCTGGGAATCCTTTGTGCACGTCGTGGAGGCATCTGAAATAAGAATGAAGTTTATAAGTTCACAGTTATAAACTTAAAATAGCTGAATAACGTAGCATATACAAAAGAATACAATAGTCCTAAAATATAGGGCTCTACATCAAAGAAAGCTCAGCGGAAATATAATAAGTCGTACAGATCCTAATGGACACTAGAACCTGATGCTCTGATACCACCTGTGACACCCCGACTAATTAAATACCGGGTAACTACTCCTTTATTAAATTAATTCAAAATGCCAAGTTGGTTCAGTTAATAGCATCACTGTCGAAAACATTTTAATAATTACTAACCACCTAGTATTTAAAAAGTAAGTGCCAAATTTTAAGTTAAGTCTGATTAACATGCAGTAAAAGAATAATGAAAGAATAACAACCATTCACTATAATGAAGTAATGAATAACCAACAACATAAATATAAATCCGAAGGAAAACTCCTCACAACAATCCCACAACTGAAAGTAAAATGACAAGTCTGAATCCTGAATAATTACATGCCAGAAGTCTGAATAACTGAAATAAATGAAATGTCTCTAAAAGAAATGGGCGACATGTCCTACAACTGAAAACTGAAGAATATCGAGTCAAGATAGATGAAGCGTCTACAAGCAAAGTCCTGTAACTTCCACAAACAGCTATAGCTCGCCACCTGAATGAGAATACTAGGCATGGTGTCCTTGTGGCTGGGTACCTAAAATGGTTTTTACAAAAATAGATTTGAAAGCAAATGGGTCATAGCCCGAAAGTGGAAATCATTTTAAAAACAGCAAGTGTTTTAATAACATTAAAATATTAAATGCAAAATACATGTTAGGACGTGCACTCACATGGAATTCTCACCTATCGACTACATGTGCACTCCTAACGTACCGTACCCATATATAAGACATCCATATCTAACCAACTGTAATAAGTTCTACCCCTTACTACTCGATTCCCATATTACATTCTAACGTTATCAATTAAATAGAGGGTTTTACTTACTCACGAATTCTCAGTTAGAAATACCAATCACTATCAGTTAACCCGTTTTGTTTTCTCAAATCATTTCCATAATATTATTCACAATATTAACATGAAAGTTCCCATTAATTAAGTGTATATTATTCACATCATAAATATACAATACAAGCACCCCGAGACTAAGCTGCGGTGCACACATACTCTGCTATCCATCCCGGTACATCACGTACATAAGGATCACGCATTCCGAATCTCTCAGGAATCGTTCAGATAACAACATCACAAATAATGGAGGCGAACACAGTCACATCACATGGGTCACGCACATACCTGCGCTCCCACGATCAGCAGACTTATTAACATCCCAATAAGTCCTTCTCTGACCTATGTTCATCGGGGTAACCAATCTAAATCCGGGCAACACGTGGATTAGAAGGCCCTAAGCGAACACAAACCTCCCGTGATAGCAAGTATGGTAGGTATGTCATACACATAAAATCAATACATATACTAAGTATTCACACAGCTTAGTAATCACCACTATATATTAGTGATACACTTCTCATTTTTGTTCCGACATATAATATAATACATTAGGCCGTCAATAGTTCTCGCAACGTAATAGACACTCACGTCCTACTTCATATTTTTCCCTTAGGTTCCAACTACACTTCTAGGTTTGACTCCTCATTATATCCCAAACATCCTAAATGTCATAATTAATCATCAAGGGAAGGTTATCTCTACGTATACACAAGGTTACGGGACACTCGGGATCAAAATAGGCTAAAAAGCCTAAACTGTCAACTCGTTCGAAGTCTCGTTCGAACGAGGCTGTTCGAACGAGAGTTCGTTCGAACGAACTGGGCCTTCTAACGAGATCTCGTTCGAACGAAAGTCTTCGAACGAACATCCCTCTCCTTAGAACCCAAACTGTCAACTCGTTAGAAGCTCGTTCGATCGAGCTCGTTCGAACGAGCTCGTTCGAACGACCTGGGTAGGTCTTCTAACGAGTGGCCAGATTCAAGCCCAGAAATTTCTTTACTCGTTTTTCAAATTTCTCTACACCTCTAATCTCCTCTAAACTTCGTTCCAACATCAATTTAAGGTTCCTAATTTGTACTAAACATACATAGGTCACCTACTAACGTTTTCGTGGGAAATAATCACTATAAACATCATCCAAATATCAAATCCATACATTTATCCCCAATTTCAAGAACATGAACCCTAAAATTTATAAATCATCAAAGAGTCTAAATAAATCCATTTTTGTTTCATCCAAAACGTATTAACATCAGATTATTCACCTACATATAGTTCTACATGCAAATCCTCATCACAATACAAATTTCTAATTCCAAATAAATGGGTTTTTATCAAACTCCCAAGAACAATCAGATTTTTATAAATTCCTACACATGGAAGAAGCATTCTCTGAAATTAATTGGAATTAAACCACTTGCCTTATTAGAATCTCTGATTTGATGACGAATTTCTGAAGGTTGAATTGCCTTCTCTCTCTCTCTGCAGAATCCTTCTCTTTCTCTCCCTCTCTACAAGTTCTTCTCAAGGTGTTAATGGAGATGGGGTTGGTTTTGCCAAGTTATAACTTCTCCCGTAGCCCGCTTCCTAAATTGGGGTTGGAAATGGCTTAGTGGGTTAATACTAAGTCAGATTTTTAACTCTAATTTTCGTGGGTTTTAATTACCCAATTTCTGAAATTACCAAAATACCCTTATAAGTTACCGGTATGGCCCAATAATGCCCCGGGACCCAAACTTAACCCCCGGCTAGTGTTTTCTGACTATTTTGACCCTTCCGAACGCGTTGGCGCACTCAAAACGACCATACGGTTAATAGAACACTATCACACTCATCTCAATAAAATTTTCCAACTTGCCGTATTTCAATCTCACGACAAATTTCATACTTCAATATTCATGTATAATCATATATGCACATTATATTAAAATACCAACTCGCATCTCGCTAGTATTTTAATCCGGATTAATTTCCAATTAATACGCATTTGATTTAATTAATCCCATAAATAAATATCACAAAAATACGGGGTATTACAGGTAAGTCATAAAGCTCGCTTGGTGTAAGTGTATACATTGCATCATATGACACCGAGTTATAATAGCCTTAAACCTAATCATAAATAAGTATCTACACATGTGCTCATGAGTTTCAAAGTTAATTTATGAAGTTTTTCATAATACCAATAATTTGAGGACTAAAGGCTAATATATAATAAATTCTATACACGTAGGAATCCTATAAAATTGGATAGGGTGATCATCCAAGCAAAAATAAATTTCAATACTTTCAGCTTTTAACTTCTCCAATCATAAATTTCAATACTTTGCACTTTTAGCTTCTCCAATCATCCCTGTCGTAGTCCCAAAAATAAAATAGTATGAAACTACAAAAGTCTTTAATAAGTAAATTAGAGAAGTAAAAGAAAAAAGCTTGAGATAAATTTCAATACTCATTGGAGTGGTACCAAGTTTATACAACCACTTTTATTTAGGGTTTTTCACTTTCTGCTAGGGGTGTTCGCGGTGCGGTTTTGAGGTATTTTTGGGATTGTATCGCATTAATCGGTCCTAGAAAATTATGAACTGAGACCGGACTGTAATAATCAGTGTCGGTCCTATTAGGTTTTAAGGCGGTCCGAGTTCGGGCTCGATCCTATTCAGTTCATAAACAACTAATATAAAAAAAATATTATACCTCTTTACAATCCTAGGTCCGAATCTGAGAGAGGAAAAATGATAAAACAAAGGGGGTGGTCAACTGCTGCAACTAATTTCCAAATGCAACTGATGTTGGTCAACTGCTGCACCGGATTTGTAAATGATTTGGATCAACTATAATTGTACATATTATTCTCAAAACACTAATAGTGCTATGGAAATGAAAAATATACCACTGATCTACAGTTTAAAATATACCATATTTATGTGACATAGTGACATGGAAATGAAAAATCACGAGCCAATGAAAAATATGCCACACTATAAGAAACCAAAGATCATGAACAAACAAACCCTAAAATTTCTTTCAAACTATATTCCCATAGTTGCGTACATATGCAAAGATAAAACAATAAGCCGTTTTACTTAAACACAAAATATAACACCAATAAGCCGTGAAATGGATTTGAATCAAAATGATCGGAAACCAAAAATCTTATAAGTAGAATCACATATAAGAGAGAGGGGTTACCTGAGTTGAAACAGAAAATCAAATTTACTGAAGACAAGGGGGGATGGAATAAGAGATGGAGGGAGGATTATTGTGTTTTGGGTTGTGTATTGTGTATTGTGTATCTCCAAATCAATTCGACCTTCTTCGACTTACCACACTATGCTCCAAATAATAACATGGCATAGATAAATAAATAAATAAATTCACTAAATAATAAAATTATAACTCAACTTTCTAGCATTCTAAAATAGTAGTAGGATACCTCTTATTCACTAAATGCATTGTACTACTCTTCTAAGTATGTGTGTATGTGAGATGGAGAGAGGGTATACTACCATAATGCATTTCTTTAATATTCACCACCATTGGAGAAAAATATGGTTTCATAAACCAAGTTTATATCTTAAATAAAGCAAAATAACATGATCAGATAAAAAAATACAAAAGAAAAATAGAAATCTCGAGTTTTATACCTCAATGCGAATGTGAATCGATCAAGTAGTGACTCACAACCGTGACTATCCCATGCAATACCAAGGAAGAAGAGTGCAACAGTTTGGATTGCCTTATGTCTATATCTATATATAAAAATGTACAACAGTTATAACATTTAGTCAAATGTGAACAAAGCATGTAATGCATGCATATGATGGTTTACGTGGGCTACTACGTGGGTTGCATATTACATGGTAAAAGGGTGCAAACTGCATAGACCTACTATAAGGGCTACGTTGGAGGACTGCAGAACTGCTACATGGGAAAATAAAGCATTATTGTTTAAATTTGATATTTACATGGGCAACACAGTAAAATATAAATTTCAAATTATACCTTTTTCATTAGAAAATTCCCACCAGGTGTTACATGATTTGTAGCACCTGAATCTGGATGTCGTTTCAAATCAATCATCCAATCTAGTGTAGCCATCATAATAGCAAACTTACAATAACAATTAAAAATTATATGGATAAATCAACCACATAGCTGACACTATGGCGTATTGAAATTAAAATTAGGGTTCCTTCCTTAACCTCTGCCTCTAGCATTGTCATGAAATCTGTCATGGTTTCCTTGAAAACCTCCAATAAAACCATTGAAACCTCTGAAATTTTTATTTACATGACTTTGAAATTGCCTCGAGCATTAGAGAATCCTCTGAAGTTAGCTTGATTATAAGCCACATTCGCTACATACTAACATGAATCAAGATTATGATTATGATGTTAAATTCTAGCCTCATGTGCCAAAAAAGTAAAGAAGTAATGTGATTATTGGTATATGGATCAGTTCTTAATGTAATAAAAATAAAAATGGATCAAAATCTAATGGGAGACCATTAAAATAGCTCAAATGTGATGTTTTGCATTTGAATTTTGTACTGAAACACCTTGGCTTGACTCAAAGATTTGAAAAGAACTTCGAAAGCCATGCTTCTTGCAGTTGTTTGGGGTTGCTACCAATCCCTATACCATAATTAAGTGAAGAACTAATAGAGAAGGCTTTAGCATATGCACACACACACACATGAATGTGCACACTACAAAGACACACGCACACATTCAAGTCTTATTTGTGTAATGTCCGGTTAAAATGGACTCGACTCATATTCAACCCATTAGTACTGTTTGCATTCTCTCCAGCACTTATTATACATTCTACCAAGAGGAGATTTGACAATATGATAAGTTAACAATAAACGCCTTGAACTATTGCTCTGGCTATAAATACCACCTAGCATTGCAAATAACCCCTATCATCAAAACAAAACTGCAATTAACTTCTTATTTTTCAGTAAATATTTTACTGACACGTTGGGGGAAAGTGCAAACAAAGGGAATAGTAAAGGAGTTTCTTTTCAATTTACCCTAATATATAATTAGCTCGTAGTACTCCAATTCCATACAGTGTGTAGAAACCTATCAATCACTCTAAACATCAATAAAAAACATATGATAATTGCAAGAAATGTTAACAACACCATCTTTTTTTGCCCTTGCATATGATATTAGCAACCTTACTGACCCGTTTCACAACACATGAGCAGAGAAAGTTACCTAAATTCACGACATTAAGGACAACTCTACTATCCTTCATTTCATTTAGCAAACTCATTGACCTATTTCATAATATTCTATAATAATTGGCATCTACTGAATAAGATATTGAAACATCATATTAAATTAATGAAGATAGGCTGAAATGTCACATTTGAAATCCAGTAAACATTAAGACATGAAAAGCATTCGGTATGGAGGATAATGTACTCTGAATTTCTAACTTTATGTCAAATAGTAACATGATGAAAGTAATGTATTATACATTGCTGACTTTATGTAAATTGGGTCGAATGTCATCCCAACTTGCGAAGGCATGTCGAAAACTAACCGAAACATAGCCCAACTAAATTAACATTTAACTCATGGTAAAGTTCACCAATCTTTCGGCTACTCGAAATCAACCCAGACATTGTTGAATTTGTATGTGACTTCACCATATATGTATCCTGGTATGTGGAAATTAATTCCAACTAATTAGACCTCCTATCGAGTCACTAAAAAATGCCCCATATGAATAAAAAAATAGTGACATAGCTACATCACATTCTGACGTAAAAAATCATTAACATTTTTACACCAACTATAAAAAATACAAACCAATTTTGTAAATCAAAACTTCGAATTAGAACCCGACCTCCTACTCCGATCATCACCCCTACTCTTAGACAACTCAAACTCTCACACCTCTATTTTGAAAACCTAATATTTCTATTATGAAAAATCAAAGGTTATATAAATATGGTGCCTATGTGTTTACATTCACATCTTACTTGGACAATTTGTCAAACAATGGGCCTTCAGATTTCAAAACACAATAAACAAACAAATGAAGCAGCAATATTGTCGTGAAAATTGACATATACAGACTCAATAAATAACCATTTATGAAAGTAAATAA
This sequence comes from Sambucus nigra, assembly GCA_949130495.1. Taxonomy (NCBI): domain Eukaryota; kingdom Viridiplantae; phylum Streptophyta; class Magnoliopsida; order Dipsacales; family Adoxaceae; genus Sambucus; species Sambucus nigra. The sequence goes on from OX422216.1 coordinate 483,572,044, forward strand.
CAATTCATGAGAGTAAAAATCTACTTAATAAAACCTAGTGTTTGAAATACAAATGGGTGGTTTAGCGAATACAAAAAGAAAGTAGTAAAATTTTAACAATAGTCTTTCCCCTTAAGTATTACAAAGAAAAATATTTGGAGTTCCCCCTTAAATACAATAAAAATTATAAAAAAAATGGAGCAAATAAAAATTGATAATATTTCCAACTCAAACTATAAAAATTTGATTCGACACCAAGTAACGTAGGACAGTGAAACGTCAACTGAAACTTTTGAGTCCGATAAACTGAAACAAACTAAAGAAAATGGAGATATATAAATAATAGCAGAGATAAAAGAATTTGAAAACCACACAACACTTTGAAAACCACCAGTCAATCCCCACCCAACAAATACAAACCATCTAAATGACAAGGACCACCCAACCACCAAAACTTTCTCTCCCACATAGATCAGCTATGATTGAATGTTTTTTATTGATACCTGAAAATTAAAAGCCATATATTAAGATCTGAAAACTAAAACTTTCAACTTAGCAAAATTTATTAGATCCATATCAATGAAACATTTTCATTTGAGGTGAATATTTATTACAAGGGAATCTCAAGACCTCCATAATAACACGCAAATATAATATACCAATCAAGAGAAATCAAATGCAAAACCACCAAAGTATACATGAAAACTCCAAAAGATATAGCTGAAAACCCACAAAATGCATTAGAAATTATAAAGCATCAGAGATAGAGTTATACCTGAAAACCCACCGGTGGGAGTCTTGGATGTTTCTTTCGTGTGTCCCCGGCACTATTTGGTTGGATTCATGAGACTACATAAAAAAAAAACATTTGTAGTGGTTCAACCATTTGTGGTTGTTGAAGTGAGTTACCATTTTTGTAAGAGCAAGAGGCCGAGTGAGAGAGGTGATTAGGTCAAGAGAGATAAAGACGAAAAGGTGGATTTGAATCTTCAGGTGGGATGTAACCCGAAATAGGACGAGTGTTGAAAGGCTCACTTTGCTTCCTAATCTTCTGCAAGCCATGCTCAATTGTCCCCTTAGTTTTTCAAAACTGATCTGAACCCTTCATTTCTAGCCTTGTTGGCTTCAATCAAAGCCGTTAAGTATCCTATAAACTTATGGAATAGTGTCAAAACAATACTACTTTATTATATATATATATATATATATATATGTGTGTGTGTGTGTGTGTGTGTGTGTGTGTGTGTGTGTGTGTGTGTGTGTATGTATGTATGTATGTATGTATGTATGTATGTATGTATGTATGTATGTATGTATGTATGTATGTATGTATGTATGTATGTATGTATGTATGTATATATGTGTGTACAATAAAATGAAATGAGCAAATCACACCACTTAACTTGAAATAACCATTGTCCTCAATGTTGTTAAGGACAAAAATGAAAAAAAGATTGAAAAATGTGTCACCCCATATGGAGCGATCCCTGATAAGTGCAACGACAAACCTACAAAACATCTTAATACCAAAGCATGAGTAAACATAACCAAAAATCACACAATAAATATAAAAATGACAATAAGATATGAAAATATGATTTTGCCATTAATATCACAAGGTTAATGTACATAGGGTTTGAAACAAAATGAGTACATAAAAATGATCCTCACAACCGTAGATTGCAATACCACCTTCATAAAACCAACCCAAAAGAACTACAAACACAAGTAAATGAACTGTGGGAAATATCCTAACGACTACTAGAGGGCGCGGGGAGAATTGGGATCGCGTGGCCACCGGGGTCATAAAAATAAGGAAAACTTGTATTTCGGCCCAATGTTGATGGTGATATATGTCCATCAGAAGTAGGTTGATCATGTTGATATCCCGATGATAGTCATATTAGAATGAAGTGAAACTAGCCTCAAAAGTTGTAAAGTCGTCCTAGAGAGCATCCACTTGACATCCTAGGGCTTGCATGTCATAGGGATCCCGTTGATGTTTCATCCACACCTACATGTAACCTCTCCTCATCCTTAAAATCAGACTCCTTGTCCTCCTCCTTTTTCTCATTTTGCTCGAAATGCCTCATCTTTCGTAGCTCCCAGTAACACCCGCCCGGGAATTTCTTAATCGATGTATAATCTAGAATGTTGGGTGCCTCGGGAGTTTTGCCACGAGAGCTTCATCATGGACATTCTCTCAAAAGAGGAGGACATCATTTCCTTTATGAATAATGTGGGCAAGATAATTCGTGACTCTTCCCCTAAAATATTGTAAAGGAAAAAATCATGCTTATAAAGGAGGGAAGATTTGTTCTTCATGGGAAAAGGGGAATTACCACTAATTAGGTGGAGGATTTAGTGGACGTCGCACATGCTTCTTGGATAAAAAGTATCGGACGTCCAAGTAACCCCTGAAGCCAGACGCTCCACTAATGTAATCGTAGAGATTTTTTTAGCACTGCCCGCAAATGAATAGTCGCAGGGGATGTGGTTAGCCACCTCACCCATATGCTCGGTAAGGGTGGTAGAAAAAATTTGGATGAGGTGAACCCGCACTAAAGCCTCATACATACCATCTGGTCTCATGAATAGGGTGGCGTAAAAATGGTGCACCAACTCTTCATTCACTTCCCCTCCCTTGGTTAAGTGGTGTTCCCACCCTAATTTATACAAAAAGGCTTGGACAAAATTGGGGAATTTTTGTAATTTTAATTTTCGTTCCACTGAAAATAGGCGACTCAATTTAAAACTCTCTTTGAAGCAATCACATTTCTCTCTTGAGCGAAAATCTTCAACACCTTGTCTTCTCGTGATATTGGTAAAGATGGGCTTAATTTCTATTTATACCTACAAGACAATAATTTAATACAAAGAACCATTAGTGGGATGCATAGACTAAAGTGGAGATGCGAAACTTGGTGAAAACGTGCGTGGGTTGAAAAAAGTGGAAATTGGTCGGTCAACTAGTGACCGACATGCACCACAACCAACTTCAAGTGAAGATATGAATATGATAGATAATTGTGCAGGAATGTCTCAATTAGTGATTGCACGACCTGTTGGGGCATTTTATCAAACAACTTACGGGAAAAGTGTTCAAATAGAGTGGGGAGACCCATTGATTCAACATGCAATCCTGAAAAATCAACACAATAACAATAAACATTAATAACTTGTTGCATTACCAAGAATAAATGCATTTGATAAGCCTTTGTTTCACAAATAAGGATGTTGAATCAAGAACATAACCAAACATGTATAAACCCTAACAAGAAAACATAAACCCCACAAATTGCTTAATGAAAAAAATAAGAGGTTATAAAAATTCACACCTATAAGTGATTAAAATGGATGCCTGAAATGATTTGGGTGGGAGAAATAAGGTTTTGGTATGAAAGGATTTGATGAAGACTCGAGAGAGTTGGGAGAGTTTAAAAGAAACGGGGTAAAAAATGATGGTCCCAACTTAAAAGCTTTGAATTTTTTAACATGTAGGCTGGGAATTGATTTGGTCCAACTCCGAATCGATTCAATCTATCTCAGTATGACCACTATCATGGTTTAAATCAATTCGGTAAATGCCCGAATTGATTCGGGACTTGTGAGTTTTGGTTTTGCTTCTTGTTTTGGCAACAAATGGAAAAATTCTTGAAATTTAAATTCCACACAACCCCACACTAACTAAAAGAGTTATATAATATAATACTATGTATAAAAATTACCCCAATAAAATTCAGAGGTAACTCGAGACAAAAATGTAAGCTCGAAAGAACTTAAACGACCCTATAAATATGATCTTTCCTCATAATGTTCGGTAGAAAATCCATGGATATAACATGGAAATAGTCATATAAATTGAGAACTACTCTTCATCCTTCACAACTGCATCTCATTAAGATTTCCACCCAATAGAAAATAATCAGGTTCTAAATCTGATGATATGATGCACATGATCGTTGCTAATTTTTGGGATTTGACATGAGATTGGTTTTCTTACACAAACAAAAACTCGAGAGTGGAGGCCATCAATTACGAATTATAAGGTTGGGTACTATCGAGCATAGTTGGCTGTATACCTTGGTAACCTTAGTTCTTTTCGAGAAATTCACCTCGGTGGGGATTGATAACTCTTCTTGGGATATTGTTTAAAATAAATTCGAGTCGTCACTCGGGGTGAAATCACAGCTTCGAAATTCCTCCCTTATTTTAACTTTATCATGGACATCTACCTCTCCAATCATGTTTAAACATTCGTATAACATGCTCCATTAAATATACTCCCTCACACTTTGCTCAATTTCCTCTAGCATTGTCTCAACAAAATTCACTGCTTTGATACACTCATACTCGTCGTTGAGATTTTTATAACATTGAAAATATTGATATCTAATGTCATTTTTCCAAAGGATATATTCATTGACCCATTCCTACAATTAATTCATTCTCATTTGCGAGGAATGGTCACCCTAGGATGACGAGAGGTTGAGTGTTTGATATGGAAGTGGAATTGGTGTCAAGAACAATAAAGTCAACCGAAAAGACAAATGTGTCTATTTGGACTAGGATATCTCCTAACAAACCCCTAGGAATTTTGGTGGTACTGTAAGCCAATTGGATTCTTTTTTTGGTTAGGCTAAGCTCTCCTAGGACCAATTGGATATATATCGAATATGGTAGGAGGTTCATGCCAGCCTTGAGATGATTTATAGAAATATTTCCAATCACACATGAAATTATTAGAAAATTGAGGTCTTTGAATTTTAGAATTGTGATGTGTTGGAAGATGGATCTCACTTGTTAAGTCAACTCTATATTTTTGCAAGAAATGTGCTTTCTCTTAAAAGTACACATGTCTTTTAAAAACTTTCTGTAAAATGGAATTTGGTTTATATCATCAAGGATAGGGAGATTAATCTTCACTTATTTAAAAGTGTCCATGATTTCTTGACCCTTATTAAGATTGCGATGGGAATGAGCCTTTGAGGGTAAGGTACAGGAAAAAAGGACACATGATTAGGATTTTCGATTCTTGAATAGGCAACTTATCACTACTCTTTTTTGCAGCCACTTCACATTCTTGGGGCATTAGTAAGATCTCCTCGAATTCTTACAGGCTTAGTGGGATAGGATTTTGAATCACTTTCCCACTCCTTAGAGTTATGATAGAGCTGGCTTGTTCAGTTTGATGCCGTTGAGAGGAGGCTTCCCCCTTTTCTTGGATATCCAACTAAGCGATCAATTTAACAATTTGAGACTTAATGATCACAAAGTTTTGAGAATTTTGGTTATTTACTTTCATTTGCGCATGTATAAAAGCTTGAAAAGTGTCCTCGATGATCTTATTATGTGGGGGTCCATAAGTTGGAACAACATGAGTGCTTTGAATTTTTAAAGGATAGGTAGGTGCTTGTAAGAAAGGCAGTTGATAATTCGGAGGTGGGGAAATTTGAGCTTTTGGGGGTTGTCCATATTGAAAACAGGTATAGTTTCTCCACTATGGGTTGTACCGTTGGCCAAGAAGAGTGTTTTGGAATCTTTTTACATCCCCCATAGCACTCTTTTGATTGGGGAGGATTAATTTGTAGGAAGGAATTACGAGACACTTCTTAGTCGGGTGACCATTAATGTCGCATATGGAACACAACTCCTCTATGGAATAATGCATTGGAACGACAGGACCTTGACTCTTTAAGTTGTACTCCTCGATCTTATTTGATAATCTATCAAGTCTCATTATCATACCACACTCATTGTTGAGGTGATATATCCATTGGGTAAAGGTTGTTGGGTTAAAAGTTAATGGATTAGCTTTATTTGGGTCTGACATGTCCCGCGTTTAAGTAGCGTCATCATAATACTTGAAATGTGCCTCAATAATGTCTGGATCCAAACCAAAAAAATTCCACACAACATGGTCTCCACCATTTATTTAGAATTGAGGGTAAGCACATTGTGGAAGAAGGAGATGAGTCTCCACTTTTCAAAGGTATGGTGGGGATACTTACCAAATAGATCATGAGATATCTCCCAACATATCTCAAAGGTTTCATTATCACCTTGGGCGAATGCTTGAGTTTTTCCTCTGAGAGTGTTATTTCTATGGGTGGGGTTTTTATGAATTAGGCTTTCATATCGCTCCAACTCCAACAAGGATGTAGGGCTACGGACCAAACTCAAGCTTTCGCCTTGTCCTTAAGAGAAAATGGGAAGACTTTTTAGGCGTGTAACATCAAGAGGAAAATTTTTGTCACTAAAAGTAGCGCAAAGTAGCGCACAACTCATCAAATTCCCGCACATGTAAGTACGATTGTTCACTTTCCATGCCGTGAATTGTTTCTGGAAACTGTGTTGTCACGGCAACCATATGGAATGAAAACATGTATAGAAATGTCTTAAAACTTGAAATTTATTTCCAATCCCCGGCAATGGCACCAAAAACTTGATGATTTATAAACTTTGTTTATTTCAAGTGCAAATAAGTTGCAATAAGTAATAATCTGGATAAGTCTGAGATCGATTTCCACCACAGGGACTGTACACTAAGAAAAGAATGCGTTTGGGATATATAACTTTACTATACATTACAAAAGTAAAGTGTAAAATATTATCATGGTGGGAATGATGAGCTACAACTAATAAGTATCATAGCATGCACTAAAACAAATGTGAAAAAGTTAAACGAACTTATGACTCAAATAGAGAGAAGAGATTATGGATCATACATAATTATGTCAATTCAATTCAATTTTGAAAAAGTTAAAAGAACTTGGACTAGATAAGTAAATGATGGAATTCAATTCAATTCTAATTGAGCATACATAATTATTTCTAAATACCAACCATGTAGAGATTAAACTCAATCATGAAGGATTAAGGTCTAATTACTTACGCTGAAAAATTGGTTGAGTTTGTATTAAAGCTACGAACACTACCATTGTATGACAAGGGAAGTTGAGAGGCGATGATACTTCAATATCAACATATGAGTTTCAATTAAAATGAATTTAAATCAAACCCTAATTTTGAATTTCAGTCATCCATGGTGGGTTTATGATCCTTAACCTATGATAATTACATACTCATGGCAAACATAACATAAATAATGAAAGTTACCTTTAACAAGAAAGAAAACACCATTAAAGAAAGTTACCAACTAAGATTTATTCAATAAATGTAAAGCCAACTTATATAACCAACAAAATAATTACTAACAAGCTTACAAATACAAATACACAACAAATTCTATCTATTTAATAGAAGGAAATTGGGAACAACCAAAGCTTTAATGTAACCTAAGAGAAAGAAAAGTGTAAATGTTTGGTAATATCTCACTGCTGAATAAAATCTAACCTCATATACAGATGAAAGAGGAAAACTACATTTAGTAAGAGGGTAGTGACAAACTTGTGAAAACAGAACCAAAGAGGGGACCGAATCATTTTGGAACATAGCCGAATAGATTCAGATTAGAAAGAATTCGATATTCTATGGTCTAGATCGATTCGAAATGGCCCGAATCAATTAGGTACATGTAGGTTAATCAAATGACCATGTGGCGTTGATTTTTACATTGAGCATCACACGAAAACCTCTGTAACTTATTTATTAAGATTTAGAATCATGCACCATTAGAGGCCAAGCTAAATTAACTCATAGACCTAGAACTTCCATGCAGAGCTTGGGCCTAAAACCTAAGCGATGAAATTATTTAAATGCCACGTAGTTGCTTTTGTTGACGAAATATTCCCGAAATTCATCCAAAGTTCACGACTAGCATTCCCAATACCTATAAAAGCTCAAATAAACCTTGGTTAAGATATATAAATATAAATATAAATAAAGGCTATCCGCCAAATGAACATAAGTATCGGGATTTATGTAAGAGGGAATGCTTAAATGCATAAAGTTAAGGGGTTTTAAATGTACTACCCTTGACTAATCACTTATATCTATCATTCTGCCTCCTTGAGGCTCAAACCCTTACACTCTCCAAAAATAGCAACATCGACCTTAGAATTATTCTCTCTCCACCTGCATCTGAAACCACAAGCACTAACGGTATTTTCGCACTAACGGTATTTTCTCTCTCATGCATAAATGTTTCATATTTCAAAAGGTATTCTCCATGTGGGTGTGTGTAACATTCAACTAGGGATTCAACATTTTAAATCTAAGCAATTTTTCCCAATTTTATGTTAACAATTTTTGTCTCAGATATCATTAAAGTAATGGAATTACAATAAAATTCTTTCATTAACTCTAGTTTTCGACGTTTAAAGGTATGCATTTTCCACTTTCTTCTACATTTATTTTTTTAATGTGAACATTCTAAATTTGTTTAGGGAAAGAGGTATTTCATTCATGTTATTTGAGATTCATCAAAACTCTTACACTAACAAAATGTTTAATATCCCTATTTTTTTATTGTTCATTATACCAATTTCATGCACTGCGAATTATTCTTTTATTTTAATTGTCATTATTATTTCTTACTAGCAGCAACTGTGCAACAAATTTAGAAGTGTTTTTATGCATTATATTTTTTAACACCATATTTATAATTTCAAGTTTTTTTCCTGTTAATAAAGTCGTGATTGTTGATTTGTTGTACATATTCCTCAGTAAAAGCTATTAGTAGCTATCATCACAAGGTTAAAGTTATGAGCAAGAGGCTAGAGTCTACTTTTTTGGTCTACAGGCTACTAGGAATCTACAATTACAGAGGGCCTTAATGTCTGAATAATGCTAATGGAGTAAAAGTAGCAAAAGATAAGGTTCTTGGATTTTTTAACAGACCTTACATTGTAAGTTTATTTTCTTTTTATGGTTTGTAATAACTTCCATTTATCTTTGTTCAATTTTGTATCGCTTTAAATAAAATAAAAAAAATAAAATTTGATTTGGTTTTATTCTACATAAGTTAAAAATTATTTGTATTTATTATGTTCGTTATTTGGAAAGCTATTTTTAATTAGAACTTGTATTTTTTATTACATAAAGCACGAGTCAGCACATTGGAGCATCGAGGATTTTTATTTGCTGAAATATTTATTTAATAATTACACTAATGTTTAAAGACACGACATAGGTTGTACTGCAAGTTAGTTGTATCGTCGATTCGTAACGGATTTTTAACTCACTGACACTCCGATAATGTTATGCCGTTAAGATTTTCGTTACATATCCCAAACCGATATCTAAAACGGTGATCATTATTGTATCTTTTGTTAAGGCGTTCTCGCTAAAGAGTCTTAAATTTGATATTTGATTACGATTATCATTTTTCACACCATCTCACTATCTTATGTATTCTAAGAGTTGGAATATGATTTGCTCATGGATTCAGTCTAAGAGGCACTTCTCCGTGCAATACTTGGGATAGGGAGTTCATTTTGAACTAAAAGTTTCCAACTCCTTTTCCTATTACATTTTTCTTTTGTACATTGTTCACTAATTTGTATTTCTTTTATGTTTCTCTTTTTCTTATTTATTTTTCTCATTCTTGTAACATATTTGATCGACATGAGGATGGAATTGGATGAAATTTTATAATTTTTCTTTTCATCTTTGTCTTTATTTAAATTTTTAAAACTTTGTTTGGTTTTTCTTAAATCTTCATGTCTTTATGATTTTAATATTCTGTTTGGTATTTTTTTTAATTAAAAAAAGTAACAAAAAAATTGGTCTTTGCTCCATTTCGATTTTGAATTCTTTTGGATATAAAATGAACATTTTATTAGTATTTTGTGATTTATTAGTGGTTTTTGGGTGTCCACATTGGAGACTCAGATGACAGTAAATTTAGTTAAATCACAAACCACAAATTTTTTTGTTTTATTTTTTGATAAGTACATAAGTCATATAATAAAATTTGAGTATTGAGTCGCTTACCTTTTAGCCTCCCAATACTAAATACTGAATGCTTAACGCAGAAGACTAAATACTGAATGTTAAACTCTTGATGATGTAAAGTGTGTTTATTTTTACCTGAATGTATGTTATTTGTTTAAAGTTATTTGATTATGAATGGTGAATAGGAGGTAATTTTATAATTCTGCCTTTACTAAGTATCTACTAGTCTCTTTTGTATTAGTGTCCTTTAAAATTAAATATAAGAGTAAAATCGAAATAAAATTTCATTAAAAGAACCCAAAAATCAACAGGGTACTTACCTCTTAATGCTTGGTGTATAATTTTAACTACTTTTTTTTATCTTTAAGAGGTCAAAAGAAATACCAAATATTAATATTGAATGTAACTCAATTCAACATGAAGAGGTAAAAACAAACACCCCATAAAGGTACACGTACCAATTTTTTATTCCAATGCACTAAATGATTGTACCTACTTTAGGATACAATATTCTAATATACTTTGAATACAAAGTTGATAAAAAACAATTGGTACATGTAGACTTATCCATAAATTTTTCATGCATGTGTGAGTACCGTACCAGGAGCACCAAGTAAAAGGAGGTTATCTATAACTTGGGTATACTTAGAACAAAATATTGTATAATTTTCTTATATTTAATTTAATTTTTAAGATAGATCAAGTTAAAATACATGGAACAAATTATTGTATTATTTTGATTTATTAAGATACATCATATTTTCTATCGTAATTCTAAATACGTAAAGCAAGTAGTAGAGTTAAGTGTTTGATGTCCACCGATTTCTCTATTTTCCTTATAGACTAAATGTTTTCAAAGAAAATAAATTGTCTCTTTGCATTTTTTTTAAAAACATTATGGGTAGGGTGACAGGTAATTACTTTATTATTGACTTGATTTTTTAAGTCAACAAAAGTATTTTATCACATTGTTGTAGAATGAAGAAATTTCCTGGACATAAAAAATTTACTATCAACAAAAACATGACAATTACCATAAACAAGAAAATATATTGGTGACACTATATAATTCTGGAATACGCAAGGCACGGTGGTTGCACGACTACCACCCAAATACAATATGTAGTTGCGTAATAAAGGTTAAAGTTTTTAGATTGTTAAAAAGAATTGGGGCTCAAAATAAATTGAAGTGGGATGAGTCTACTTTGTAAAATAAGATGAAAAATCATCAAATGCAAGAGAAAATTTTCAAATTGTGGTGTCACTAATATATCAAGGTGGTCATGAATATAACAAGATTGCAAGAGATATGCTAAGATGAGACAAGAATATGCATGGAAGCAAAATAACAAATTAAAATTTGATTTACATTTTAAATATAGGGGTCGTGCCATCAGCACGGGTATATATATATATATATATATATATATATATATTAGTTGATCATCATCATCCTTGACTTAATTCCATCATATGGGGTCGGCCACATGGATTTTCCTTTTTCCATTCTAATCTATTATATGCGTTATTATCGATCAAGTTTAATTTCTTAAGGTCTCTCCTAATAATTTCCTCACATAATAGCTTAGGGCGACCACTTTTCTTTTACCCTCTATTTCCAACAATCTTCCTCTTGCTATAGGGGCATTTACTGGTCTACGCAACACATGACCGTACTACCTAAGTCTACTTTCTCTTATTTTATCGTTAATGGGAGCTACTCCAAACATTTCTCTCATGCATTGATTTTTAATTTTGTCATTTCTAGTAATTCCTATCATCCAACAAAGCATACCCACCTCATTAATATGGAGACTTTGTTCATGTTTTTTCTTTAGCTCCCAACATTTCGCTCCATATAGGATCACTTGACCGATAACTGTTCTATAAAATTTTCCTTTTAATTTATTAGTTATCCTCGTATCGCATAGCACCTCACTCGCTTCTCTCTATTTCATCCAACCAGTTGATATTCTACTCGTAACATCCTGATCAATATCCCCATTACTTTGTAACATTGAACTTAGATAACGAAATTTATTAGTTTGGTTTATCATTTTTTCTTTAATCTTTAACATTATGTTACTCAACGCCTCATTATTAAATTTACATTCTATAAATTTTGTATATTTCTATTGATCCTTAATAAACCCTTATATTATAAGGCTTTTCTCCAAGTATCTACTCTCATCGTTAAGTTTTCCTTAGAAGTGTCTACTAAAACTATGTCATCTGCAAACAACATACACCATGGAATATCTTCTTATATGTCTTTAGTAATCTCATTTAAGACTACAGTAAATAAATAAGGACTTAAGGCCGATCTTTGATATAAACCCACTTTAATCGTAAAGTAATTAATTTCTCCACATATAATCCTTAATCTAGTCTTTGTTTTATCATACATATCTTCAATAACTTTAATATAACTCATATGGATTATTTTTCTCCTTAAAGCCTACCAAATTATATCCCTAGGTACTCTATCGTAAGCCTTTTTCTATATCTATAAAGACCATATATACATTTTTATTCTTACTTCTACATTTATCCATTAACTGTCTTAATAAGTAAATAGTTTCCGTGGTTGATCTCCCTGGCGTAAATACAAATTGATTGTCCGAAATAGTTGACTCATTTCTTAATCTTTATTATATAACATTTTCCCATAATTTCATAGTGTGACTCATCAATTTTATTCCTTTATAATTACCACAGTTTTGTATATCCCCTTTATTTGTATATAACGGTATTATGGTGTTTTTCCTCCACTCATCTGACATGTTTTCTTCTCTTAAAATTTTATTAAATAAGTGTGTTAACTATTCTACCCCTAGACTTCCAAGGGTTCTCCAAACCTCTATGAGCATTTTATCCGGGCCAACCACTTTATTCTTTCCCATTTTTCTTATTAATATATCCACTTCTTTTTCAGTAATTGTACATACCATTCCTATATTTTGTTCAATGTTCTCGACATCTTTTTTTGAATATTCTTCATTCGATAATCCTTGAAAATATTCTTCCCATCTATCTATAATTTCTTTATCATTAATTAATATATTTTGATTTATGTCTTTAATATACTTAACTGGACCCATATCCCTTGTCAATCTTCTCTATTCTTTGCCAATTTATATATTTTCTTTTCACCATCCTTGGTACCTAATTTATTATAAAGATTATCTGTTGCATTTTGTTGCGTATTTCTAATAATATTTTTTATTTCACTTTTTAACTTCTTTTACTTTTCTAAATCTTCTTGATTTTTACTCTTTTGCCATTCTGTTTTGATTCATTTGGATTGAGGGTATATATTATTTGGAACTTCGGGGCCAAATTATAAATAGTGATTCAAGTCCCAAATTTAGAGGTAATTGAGAACTTCGGGCCCAATTACTGGAAACTTCAAGTCCCGAAAATCAAAACTTCAGGTTTGATTATCATGTCAAAAAAAAAATGAATATGAATTGCGAACTTCAGGCCGCAAAAAAAAAATAAAAATAAAATAAGAGTTGGAAACTTCAGGCCCCAAAAATATAAATAATAGTAATTTCAAATTTGATTAATCAAACTTGTAATTTTGTAAAATTAAAGGAAAACTACATGATATAGTATGTCTGTTACAATAAAGATAGATGATTACAGAAACATAATAGTCATGTGATGTTAATGAAGTAAAATATTAGAAATAAAAAAAAATATTTTATTAGGTCGTCTGAAAAAAAAACTTTTATGATCAAACCTTTTTATCAATTGAATAAATGTGTGGATATTTATTTAAAACTTGAACTTGAAGATATAATAAGTTTAAAATTACAGCAAATAAGGTGATTGGAAATATATGCAAACAAGTGTCATCATTGTAAAACTACATGGATCTATTTAATCATCATGGTAAAGACATATATACACAAATATCAAAAGTGATGGATACTCACAGGGTGCTGATGAAAAAGAGAACGAATAACTTTGCAAAGGACAATCAATAGTATTCTGCCTTACAAATGTTTCTCCTTTTGTTTAATTGTTGGACGAAAGTATAAAACGGAAGAGATGGAGCCAAGAAAAAAAATATGTGCAATCGTGCTGATAACGTGTTGAGAGAAATAGGGAACAGAGAGAATTTTAGAGAGAGAAGGAGTTCTCATTAATTGGTATCTAACAAATGGGGGGGTCACCCTTTATTTATAGTACAAGTTAGTAGAGTCCTAATAGGAGTGGATATCCACTTAAATAGGATAAATACAATATTTATAACAAAAATCAGTTTATATATTTTTTTAAAATCACTTCATATATTTTTATATCTATAAACAGTTTTTATAAACACTTCATATATTTTTTAAATATAAAAATAAGTTTTTATGAACACTTTATATGTTTTTAACTATTTAAATATAAAAATAAGTTTTTTAAATGCATTTTAATAAGTTTATATATAAAAATCAGTTTATATATTTATTAAGTTTATTTTTTAAATGTATAAGCACTTTTAAAATTTTATATATAAAAAATCAGTTTATATATAAAAATATTTATGTATAAAAAAAAGTTATATATATAAAAACAGTTTTTATATATATATATATATATATATATATTAATGTATTCGGGGGTAGGTAAAGTGGTCTTTTGAGTTAAAAAAAATTAGTCAACTAACAGTTAAGTGAGTCATCTGACGGTTTTCGTTAGTTTTGGATCCAACCAACTAATACGGAAACTAACGTACCCTATAAACAAAATACTGTAAACAAACGCACCCCAAATAGAAAATGATCCAAAATTGTTTAGTTTTTTTTAATCTTGGGGTTAACGTCCCTCCCTGCGTCGAATTTGAATTTCCCTAGAGGCATGAAATAATCTTGAAGAGATCGACCTAGTTTGTGACTCAGCGATTATCTGTGATCACATTTCAACATGTCAGATCAACATCACTAGCATGATAGCTTCACTTATTTTTAAACTTTTAATTCCTTAATAATGTTGGAATTATATTTTTTCCCTAAAGAATTATAAGTTTATCCTATTTGGTATCTTTATCTGGTGCATCTAACATAATTATATGTTATTCTCGACCAAGATTAAAACCCCGAATACGGGACAAGGTCAAACTCGGGTAAAAATCCTAATTCTTAGGGTCTGTTTGGTTCGTGGTGAAATATTTTTCACCTTATTAAAAAATAATTTACCTAGGTAAAATTTGTGTTTGGTTGGACATTTAACATGGTGAAATAATATGAATATAGTGAAAAGTGGGGTGAAACTTTCACCTTTTTAAACCATTGGTAAAGTGAATAATTCAAGATGTGAAAATAATAAAAAATTTCTTATTACCAAACTAACCTTTCTTATTTTCACTCCAACTATCAAATCATACGATCATTACACATTACTTACATAAAAACTGCTATAAACACATTTTTTTATTAAAAATAACATTTTCATAACTCTTTAAAAATAATAATTTTATAACTGTTTAAAAAATATTTTTTTATTGAAAATAACTGTTAAAAATTTATTTCTCAAAAAATTATTTTTTTAAAAATAGTTATAAAAATGTTATTTGTTAAAAATTATTTTTTGAACAGCTATTAAAACATTATTTTTTTAAAAAAAGTTATAAAAACATTTTTCCATTAAAAATAATATTTTTATAACTGTTTTAAGAATAATTTTTTTATATTTGTTTTTAAAAATGTTTTTTTTATTGAAAATAACTGTTAAAAAGTTGTTTCTAAAAAAATTATTTTTAAAAACAGTTATAAAAATGGTATTTGTTTAAAAAATATTTTTAAATCAGTTACTAAAATGTTATTTTTATTTTTTTTTAAAACTTATAAGAATGCTTTTGTATTAAAAATAACATTTTTATAACATATTTTTTTATAACTGTTTTTGAAATGTTTTTTCATTGAAAAAAACTGTTGAACAATTATTTCTAAAAATATATTATTTTTTTAAAAACAGTTATAAAAATGTAATTCTTTTTAAAAATTATTCTTAAAATATTTATTAAAACCCGTTATTTTTAAAAAAAAAATAAAAAGTTATAAAAACATTTTTGTATTAAAAATAACTTTTTTATAACTATTTTAAAAATAAATTTTTATAACTGTTTTTTAATTAAAAATAACCTTTGAAAAATTACTTTTAAAAAAACCATATTTTTTAAAAAATAGTTATAAAAGTATTATTGCCTAAAAATTATTTTTAAAATTGTTATTAAAATGTTTTTTTTAATTAAAAAAGGTATAAAAACTTTTTTGTATTAAAAATAATGTTTCTATAACTGTTTTAGTATTATTTTTTATAACCATTTTAAAAATGTTTTTTATTTAGAAAAACTGTTGATAAATTATTTCTAAAAAACAGTTATTTTTTTAGAAAAAGTTCTAAAAATGTTATTTGTTTAAAAATTATTTTAAAACTGATAGAAAACGTTTTTATAACTGTTTTTGAAATAATTTTTAATATTGTTTTGGAAAAACGTTATTTAATTTTTTTAAATAGTCTAAAGAATTTATTTTTAGAACAGTTATAAAACATTATTTTTTATACTTAAACGTTTTTATAACTGTTTAAAAAATAATTTTTAAGACAAATATTTTTAAAATAGTTATAAAAACGTAGAGGAAATAATAGTTAAAATTAATGTGGAAAAGTTAGATATTAGTTTACTCATGTTTCATTATATTTGGACTGTTTTATGTTTGATTAGTGACTAATAAATGTGTTCAATGTGATTTTATCATGTTACAAATTTATAGAAATGTAATGTTCAATCACGATAAATGTGTGCGAGTGTGGGGGTATGTGTCAAATTTGAGTTTATGAGGTAAAAAGATATTAATTTATTTTTTATGATGGTGACTCTTGTGTAATGAAAATCAAATAGTTAAATATAACTATTTTTGTGTGCATTTGAAGTATGAGAGTAATATGATCATTTTATTTTTTCACCATATTACTCTTGACCATCCAAACAATAAATGGTGAAAAAGTTAAAATTTTCACTTAGTGAAAACTCTACAATCCAAACGAAGATGGTAAAAACAAAATCACCAAGTTAATAATTCACCTTTTACTTTTAACACGGTGAAAAATATTTCACCACGAACCAAACGGACCCTAAAAAGCT
Organism: Sambucus nigra; assembly: GCA_949130495.1. Classification (NCBI taxonomy): domain Eukaryota; kingdom Viridiplantae; phylum Streptophyta; class Magnoliopsida; order Dipsacales; family Adoxaceae; genus Sambucus; species Sambucus nigra. Next base: position 483,589,022 of record OX422216.1, read on the forward strand.
TAAACTCCATTCCTACTTTTCTATGTACCCTAACACATAGAAACTATAATTCTTGGAAAACCATACTTTCTTAACATAATCCATTCTTTAAAAGTTCACATAGGTAAACTAAATTTGAAATTAAGCACCTAGCCAGCCTCCCTATTTTCTTGCATATACATACAAACTCTAAGCCACATTCGAATGAACATTTACTCTTATGAGTTTGAGACTAGCAAACATTAGAGAAGCCTAGAGAATTTCAAAGTCCAAATTTGTAAGTTTTGCTGGGATTGCAATTGAAATCGTTATCACTCCCAAACCCATATTTGGTGTGATAGCCCGGATAGTCTGTTAAATTAAACTTCAACTCTTCTTTAAGCCGTAGACCACGAACCAATGCCAGACCTTCTAAATTCCATTCCCGAAAGAACCCATTTGTCTTGTGGGTAATATGTATCTCACCCTTTTCACTGATCATCTTCTTAGCATTTCCCAAAAACAAAATTACTAATTTTCGGTGTAAACTGCAAAAGAAAATGATCATCAACAAAATATTTTTCTCACACAACCATATTCATATAGATGGATAAATTTTCACATACTAACCGAAGTTCAGACTGACGTGATTTGTTGGTAGGGGTGGCAATTCGGGTTAGTCGTGTCATTTTCGGGTCGCTTTGATTTTTATTTGAGTATAAGTTTTGGATACTTTTAAATCTATACAAGCTAATCGTGTCAAGTTCGGGTCATTTCGAGTTATTACCATAAACGGGTTATCGTGTCAAATATTGCCAGCTCTTGTTGGGGAAAAAGCCAGCAAGTGGGAAATTGTAAACAATACGATCGAATTTGATGCCATTTAGCGACAAATGGTTTGCCATTTTGGTGGTGTCTACACCATGCATGACTACGCACCCTCTACTTTTTAAACTCTGGATGTTGGACATTGCTTCTTTATAATTTGTTCTCAAATAACCTGAAATTTATTCCAACATTTTAGGATAATTTCAATAAAGAATTGTTATGGACAAAGCAACGATTTACTTTTAGAATCGCCTGAATGGTAAAATTAAAAAAAAAAAGTTAAGGAATGATTTGTAGTTGTAAAACGCATGTAGATTATCACACAAAATACAAAAAATAATTATATTAGTTACATACTAAAAATGTTGGGGAATTCACGTTTAGATCCTATTAGACTTTCTTTTAGATATTCTACTCCCACCATATTTTTCCCTTATATATAAGTCATATTCCTAATTTTTTGGAACTTTTTTTCTCAAATTTATCCTTTTAAAACCAACCATCCGTAACTTCCTTGAGGAAGTTACATAAGTGGTTGAACTTTTTTTTTAATCTTCAAATGATCATAACTTTTGATTCACAAATCCGTTTTTTGCAAAATTACTATTTTTGAAATCTGCTCAACGAGATCTATCAAACAAGATCCATGAAGGCTATAAAATTCCAAAGAAATTTTTTTACACAAACAATAAACTTTACTGTATGCACTAGAATAAGAAATGGTTTTATATATGTGACATAACAGACAGTAACATTTATTGTGGTAATATTATACAGTATATATATATATATATATATATATATATATATTTACGGTAGATCCAAACCCTCTGTTTTCAAAATTACCTTATATTTAAAGGTTCGCACTAGTCGTATCCAATCCTTACCACCATTGTTGGAGCTTCAACGACTTTCGTCAGCGCTCCGATTTGGGGTGGGTAAGGGAAGCATGTGGTGCCGCTGGCGCGGACCTTGGAAAATAAGATTGGATAAATGGGATCGGGATCCTCTAGAGCGCCGATTTGGGGTGAGTAGGGGCAGCATTAGGTACCGGTGGCATAGAACTTTAAAAATAGGAGCATATTGGATATATATATATATATATATATATATATATATATATATATATATATATATAGAGAGAGAGAGAGAGAGAGAGAGAGAGAGAGAGAGAGAGAGAGAGCGGTTCTCATGCATACCCCAGTTTGCATACCGCTGGCGCGGACCAATTTTGATAAAATAGTAAAAAAAATATTTTTGATGTAATTTTTTTTATAGTTTCCAAACATTTCAATAGGACCATAAAAAAAAATTCAACTCAAAATGAATTTTTTTGCTATTTTAAAAAAATCGGTCAAACTTTGTCAATTTTTAACAACTTAAAAACTGACAAAGTTTGACCGATTTTTTTAAAATAGCAAAAAAAATTCATTTTGAGTTGAATTTTTTTTATGGTCCTATTGAAATGTTTAGAAACTATAAAAAAAAATCAGCCCGAAATTATTTTTTTTACTATTTTAAAAAAATGGTCCGCACGAAGGGTATGCAACCTAGGTATAGATGAGATCCTTTCTATATATATATATATATAATGTGGTAACACAGTAAATGCTATTATTTGTAAAAATGTCATATATAAAATGTTAATAAAATTTAATATATATATATATGACATTTTTACAAATAATAGCATTTACTGTGTTACCACATTATATATATATATATATATATATATATATATATACGGTAGATCCAAACCTCTTTTTTTTTCAAAATTACCATATTTTTAAAGGTTTATGCTAGCGACATTCAATCCCCACCACTACCCACCCCTATTGTCGGAGATTCAATGACTTTCATCAGAGCTATGATTTGTGTGGGTAGTAGTGGCATAGGGTGCCGCTGGCGCGAACCTCTGAAATTAAGAGAATATTAGATAAATGGAATATGGATCCACCAGAGCTCCAATTTGGGGTGAGTAGGAGTGACATTGGGTTATGTTTATATCTATAACATTTTTACAAACGGTAACATTTATTGTGTTATAACACAGTGTGTGTATATATATATATATATATATATATATATATACACTCCTGCTCTTGTGCGGACTAGTCCGCATTTTAAGAATACGGATCAGACACGTGTCACCTGGCGGTGAGCCCAGAAAAGAGAGAGAGTGTGCCTATAATTTAGGCGATAATTTCTAGGCGCACCGTTAGGTGACACATGTTCGGTCCGCATTCTTAAAATGCAGACTAGTCCGCACATGAGCATTATATATATATATATATATATATGGTAACAATTATTATGCAACACAAATAAATACAAGAGAGGCAATTACCAAGGAAGAACAAGGAATGAAAAATGACAATCACATAACAAAATATGTACGTGGTTCAGCAAAGATGTGCCTACGTCCACGGTGGTGCAGTCGATATTATTTCTATATACTCCGTAGAGTGGTTACAGAGAATACAACTTGTCATTTTGCCCCGGACCTAGGGTTTAATATATACATGTACATTTAGGTGAGTGGGGGTGATGGGTTCCCCCATGTCTTCCATCCTTCTTATAACTTCCCTTCAGGGGGACGTGGGAAGAGACCGAATCAAAATAAGAGGTGGGGGGCCTAGACTTTGGGCCGCCAGAACTGGGCTACTCGTCTAGGCCCATGGTATTAATTCTGGGTACCCACAATTGCCCCTAAGTTTGTTGGGCCATGTTCATGGGCTCAATAAATTTAAATGATTAGCCATAATGGCTTTTTTGCAATTCTTCGGAAACTGTGAAGCTGATTTTGGCGGCACCCGCTTCGTATCTTGTGCACTATGATTAACAAAGTTTGAAGGTTTCTTGGGTTAGGAACTTTTCTATCGTCGTTCCAATTTTTCCAGCACTTTCTCATTCCTTGTGAGTTCTAGCACTTCGTACCGTCTTCTCTCAATCTACATTCTCGTTGCTTTTCTTGTCGTTTGGGCTCGTGCTTCTTCATTGTTCGAATTGGTCTTCTATCTTGTAAGTTTCCTGTACTTTTTCTCTGTACTTTCTCTTTGAGTTTGTAGCTTTTCTAGGGTTTTCCAATGGCAAAGATTGGAAATAGGTCAATCTCTGAGTTTAGGAAGTTTTACAACATCCCTGAGTGGGTAGATATTGAGTGTTGTGCCTCCCCTCCTAGAAACGTTAGAGATGTAGATTATGCCCACTGGATCCACGTCTTGTTGCTTTCCCATGGGGGACTCACTTTTCCTCCTAATGATTTATTTTTGCATTTTTTTGGCTATTTTAATATTGTTCCTGTACAATGCTCGCCCAATGTGTGGAAAATAGTAAATGGCGTACATAGGATAAAATAATTGTATGGAACTAGGTTAGGGCTCGCCGAGGTCTGTTTTTGCTACTCCTTTTCTCGAACTAGTTCTGGTATCCTTTACCTCAAAGCTAGGAGCCCTGACATGGTATTGGTAGTAAATCTACCTGATTCCCATAAGGACTACTGGAAAGAAGGTTTCCTTGTTAGAAACTGGCAGTTTTCTCCCCAATTTGAGGGGTTGAGATCTGAGAGGTTCACTGTTCCCTTTTATGGGGAAGAATACATAGGTAGACATTGCTCTTGTTGCTTCAATTTTTGTTGACTTGTGATCCTTCTAATTCTTCTCTTTTATTCTTTTGCAGCGAGGTCAAAGAACTTGGAACCTGCTCTTAGCGAGGTTCGTCTTTCGGAATTGATAAAGGCCTGGAATATCAGGGAGCCTTTGGGTGACGGCGAGCATCCTAGGTCTGCTGTCTTCCTGCTCGAGTACAAGGACGTTGGCTCCAGCTTCATAGCAAGGCCTGTGGATAATATCCCAGAGTTTGATCCTTCCGAAGAGACTGCTGCAGATCTCATCCGGTTGGATGAGGAGGAGAGAAGCTCTGATAGTAGCAGTTCCTCTGATCGCGGGGAGGTCTCTGAGGCTAGAAATTCGTCGAGCACGTCCAGTAGTTCGAGTGAGGAGATGGTTCCTCCAAGGAAGAACTTGATCAGGGATGATGATGACAAGGACCACGTGCTTCTTGCACAGAGGTCAAAGAAGCAAAAATCTGTCTCTGGGGCTGTGGCTACTGGTTCCCGGTCCTCTGCTCAGGAGCAGGAGAGGAAGAGGAAGGAAGAGGAGCAGGTGAGAGAGAGAGAGAAGAAAAAGGAAGAAGAGAGGAAGAAGATGGAAGAGAAGAGGAGGGTAGAGGAGAGGAAGAAGAGAAAGAGTGAGAAGGAGGAGGAGAAAAGGAGGGCAGAGGCGAGGACGAAGGCCGGGCAGGCCTTAGTCCCGGTGTCCGCGCTGCCCGAGGGGGCCTCTGTGGCAATTTCCTCCCAGCTGGCCTCGGCTCTGCTCGAGAGATCTGTCCTCCCGGCTGATCGCCAAAGGGCAGTAGGGTCAGAGCAATTGGCCCTTCAGGCTAGTCAGAGGCTTGCTTTGGTAAGGTTTTTTCCCTTCTCTCCCACGTTTTTCAGAATTCTTTCGTTTCCCTCTTCTAATGCCTTTTTTCTGCATTTTGTTACTGGCTTCGCCGTGCTGTATCGTTCACGTGATGAGCCGGTGAAGAGAAACAGTGAGCTGGAGCAAGAGAACTCTGCCCTGAAGCTGAGGGGTAAAGAGCTCTAGGCCAACTTTAAAGCCGTTGACGCTGCTCGAATTTCGCCCGACTTGGCTCTTGCCACTACCAACAAGGAGAAGGACGTTGCAGTCCAGGAGCTGAGGCAGGCCTATGACTTGGTTTGCTTGAGCAAACTTACAGTTGTTGAGGAGAACAGGGTGCTCTCTGAAGAGCTGAAGAGGAAGGATTTTGAGGCTGTTACTACCAAGGAGGACTCTTACAATTCTGGTTGGGCTGCAGCATACGGATGCTGAAGTTCATATAGGCTATATTAGCCGTCTGAACTTCAAGAAGGGCTGGAACAAGGCCCTCATAGCTGCTGGAGTAGATGTTGCATCTCCCCTTTTTGACGAGCACGACCCAGGGTCGAGGCCAGTCGTAGATGAGGACCCTGCCCCAGTCGTTGAAGGCTCTGATCCTGTTCCTCAGGCGACCCCTGCTGACGTTTCTCTTGTTGAGGCGACAGAGATCACCCCTGCCGAGGGCAGTGCTCCCGTTGATGCCGATAAGGGGAAAGGGCCATCAACCTCTGGGCCAGTTGAGGTCGCTAATTAGTTATCTGATAGGATTGCTTTGTATTTTTGCTTTTTCCAGTTTGTAAACTTTCTTTTTTCAGTTCGATGTAATTTCAACCTTCATTAATGAAAAAGGGCTTCTATTTTTCTGTGCACTGATATGTCTTCTTCTCTCCCTTGTTTTCTCATTGTTTGTAGTCAATTGATGTTGATGATTACATTCTTGCTACTTATCAACTGGGCAGGACCCTTGGTCCTAATGCGAGTCCTGAGGTTCGCCACGCCTTTGTTAGACTTTGAAAATCCCTTCGGTCTAGGAATCAAAAGTATAAGGAGCAATCTGAACTTGTGGCCAAGCTGAAGGACAGGCTCCAGGAGATGGAAGAGGTTGGGGCTTCGGTGCAAGAAGAAGTGAATACGCTGAGAGCAAAGCTTCTTGATGCTTCCGAGATCAACCAGGTTGGTGAGGTGCTTCAGCAAGAGAATGAGATTCTGAGGAGAGAGGTCTCACGACTTAAGGAGCACGCGTCGAGCATAGCTCCACCAGTATTACAAGGCTCCTCATCATCGCGAACTAGAGTTGGTCACAATGTTACTCCTCCTGTGTCGCGAGATCCCACTCGCCCACCCGTTCCGCGAGCTGGTAGGAGCACCAGGAGCAGAAGCAGGGAAGCATAAGAACTTTGAGATAGGGAAATGGAAGAACTCCGCGGTGATGTTCAGCGAGCATATGTAATTGCTGCTGGGCTTCGAAGGGACGTTACTCGGCTGCGGCACTTGTTCAAAAAAGGTCCTCGACATGTATGTGCTGATGGCTACGACCAGGGTTGGTCAGATGCTCCAACAAGGTTGACAGAGTTCGAGGAGCTTTTTTTTATCAGGGGGTGGCTAAGTGCCTTGAAGGAGCTGCAAGTCCCGAGGAACTCGATGCTCTGGTATCGCCATGAAATGTCTCCCTCTACCCTGATGCCTAACCCCTTCCGGAGGGATGATCGATGGATCCCCATCGATGCTATTCCTCGGCAGTTACTGGAGTCGGATGCGAATGAGGTTGTGGAGGAGTTAGCTCCTGCTCCTGATGACGGACGAAGAGCTCGAGTGGCTGATTATCTCGCTCATAGGCTTCCCCCCCAATTGAGATTTTTCCAGTTGTTATTTTTTTGTATTTTTGATAATGTAAATGCTTTGGGCGAGCTCGCCGACTGAACATGTATTACCATTGTTGTAAGTATGATGAATTAATGAAAAGTTTGTGTTTTGGGAAATTTTACCGACTAAGCGTGTGCGTCATACTTTTCATATTCTTGCTGCTTCATAATCTTTTTTGTTTTGTCATGCAAGTGTCCCCCCAGTCCAGTATAATACCAAGATATCATGGTGCTCCACTTTACCTTTTAGGTTGTGTCGTCACACTCCCTTAGGCCTAAGTGGGGCAATTGGCGAGGACACACCTGGTGTTGGATGTTTTCATCCGATCGGGATTTTATTCAACCGAAGTAGGTTTGATGACCAGTATAGAATTTGATCATATTGCCTAAGGATCCCCTATAGGGCTTCATATATTGCCAGGGGGAATGCTGAGAGGTTCTTCGTGTTTCATGACGATGACCTGAGGAGGGGTATTCCCCTGCTATAGCATAGTGATCAATGTGCCTGTTACTTGGAAAAGATATGCGATAAATGCAGTTGTTACTAATCAGAGTGCAACCAATTTAATAATTTTCATTAATAATAAGGGAAATGAACTTGTATAATAAAAGAATACAATAAAAAGATCTAAAAATAGAATCTCTTGAGATTAGCTGCGTTCCATGCTCGTGGTATTTCTCTGCCCCCCATCGTTTCCAAGTGATAGGCGCCCTGTAGGTCGTCTCTGGTTACTTTAAAGGGTCCTTCCCAGTTGGGACATAGCTTACCGTCTGATGGTTTCACTGCGCTGCCCAGGACTTTCCTTAGAACATAGTCCCCAATTCGGATGCCCTCGGGTAACCCTTTTGTTGTAATGCCTCGCGAGCTGTTGCTGGTAGCTCGCTAGTTTCACTAGGGCTAGCTCCCGACGCTTATCGGCTAGGTCGAGCTCAGTGAGTAATGTTACATCATTATGTCCTTGGTCGACAAGGTTAGACCTCATTGTCGGCAAACCTGCTTCGGGTGGGATGACTGTCTCCATGCCATATGTCAGCGAAAATGGGGTTTCTCCTGTTGCTCGCCGAGAAGTGGTCCGATATGCCCATAGGACGTGAGGTAGTACATTTACCCATGCGCCTTTGGCTCGCTCCAATCGCTTCTTCAATCCATCGATAACGGTTTTGTTGGAAGCCTCAGCTTGGTCATTGCTCTGAGGGTAGGCCACCGAACTGAAGTGGTGTCTGATCCCGTGTTCGTTACAGAAGTTCTGAAAGGAGCCACTTTCGAACTGTGTTCCATTGTCGGTGATGATGGTTCTGGGGATTCCAAACCGAGTGATTATATTCCTCCATATGAACCTTATCATATCAGCATCTCGGATGTTTGCCAGGGGTTTTGCCTCGATCTATTTGGTGAAGTAGTCAGTCGCAACCAACAGATATTTGCGATTGCCGGCAGCGGTAGGCAGTGGTCCCACGATGTCCATCCCCCATTGGGCGAAGGGCCATGGGTTGGACAGGGACTTTAGGTCGCTGGTGGGTTGGTGGGCCATAGGAGCGTGGAGCTGGCATTTCAGGCATTTGCGGACGTATACTGCGGAGTCCTTTTGCATATATGGCCACCAATAGCCTTCCTTCATCGCTCGAAAGGCTAGAGATTTTCCTCCCGTGTGGCTTTCACAGATTCTTTCGTGAAGCTCGCGTATCACTTGCTCGACATCCCCTGGGTGGACGCATCGGAGGTAGGGACCGGAGAAGGATTTCTAATACAAGTTGCCTTCTGGGGACAAGTGAAAGCGAGCAGCTTTGACTCTTATCTGGTGGGCGATCTTCTTGTCATCCGGGAGCGTGCTATTTTTTAAAAATTCTCTTAAGGGGTCCATCCAGCTGGGTACTGACCCCACCAGGAGTACCTGCTCCATGCTTGGTGGATTGCTGTCGATGCTCGGACAAGTGAGGAAATCGATGGGGATGATTCTTTTTAGGTCGGAGTCAACTGCCGAACTAAGGGTTGCTAAGGCATCAACATGACTGTTTTGCCCCGTGGAAAACCGTTGGACGTTGATCTCTTCAGAATTTGACATCAGCTTTTTCACTAAAGCGAGGTAGGTTGCCATTCTTTCATTCTTTGCATTGTAATCTCCGCTTATCTGATTGGAGACCAGTTGGGAGTCGCCAAACACCTGTAAATGTTTTACTCCCAAAGTATGCGCCTTTTGGAGGCCGGCTATTAGGGCTTCATACTCTGCTTCGTTGTTGGAGGCTGCAAATCCAAGCCTGATTCCTTGTTCAAGGATTGTGTTCTCTGGACTTATGAGGACAATGCCTACCCCTGCCCCCTTTGAATTGGAGGCTCCATCAACAAACAGTATCCAGGTTTCATTTTTGTTGGGTTCTCCGTTTGCCTTGTTGGTTGGGGTTGGTCGGAGGGTCCTTTGCCCGTGAATTCGACTATGAAATCAGCAAGGATCTGACCCTTGATAGCTTTCCTTGGTTGAAATTCGATGTCAAATCGACCGAGCTCGACTGACCACTTGGACAGTCTGCCTGAAAAATCCGCTTTCCTTAGGACTGCCTTAAGAGGATGCGATGTAAGAACGATGATAGTATGAGCTTCGAAATAATGCTTCAGCTTCCTCGAGGCTATTACAAACACGAAGGCGAGCTTCTCCAATGGCAGGTACCTTTGCTCGGTGTCTAGTAAGGTCTTGCTCGCGTAATAAATGGGGTGCTGGATTCCTGCAACCTCGCATATTAGTGCAGAGCTGACAGTGTGATTGGACACGGAGAGGTACAGGTACAAAGAATCTGTCTGTTGTGGTATGACGACCAGTGGTGGAGAGCTTAAGTAAGACTTGAGCTCGACCAATGCTCGCAAGCAATCTGGGCTCCACTCTATCGTTTTGCTCCCCTTTAGAAGCTGGAAAAAAGGCTTGCACTTCTCGGAGGATTTGGAGATGAAGAGATTTAAGGCAGCGAGCATACTAGTGAGCTTCTGTACGTCCCGGATTGTGCGAGGGGGTTGCACCCTGTTGATTGCATCGATCTGGTCTGGGTTAGCCTCTATGCCTCTCTTACTGACCAAGTACCTAAGAAATTTTCCTGACTGGACACTGAAGGAACACTTGCTCGCGTTACGCTTCATTCGGTACTTCCTGAGGATTTCGAAGGTGTTCGACAGGTCGGAGAGGTGATTTTCCTTCTTCTTACTCTTAACGAGCATGTCGTCGATGTAGACCTCCATGGTGTATCCCATCTGATCCTTGAACATCTTGGTAACCAGCCGCTGGTATGTTGCCCCTGCATTCTTGAGCCCGAAGGGCATGATCTTGTAGCAGTATAACCCAACTGTTGTGATGAACGTCATTTTGTCCTGGTCGGGGGCATATAGGGGGATCTGGTGATACCCTGAGTATGCGTCCAGGAAACTCATTCGCTCGTGAGTTGCGGTGGCGTCTACTAGTTGGTCTATATTCGGGAGGGGGAAACTATCTTTAGGGCATGCTTTGTTGTGGTCAGTGAATTCGATGCAAACTCTCCACTTTCCATTGCTCTTCGGAACTACTACTGGGTTGGATAACCATTTGGGGAATTGTACCTCTCGTATGGATCCTGCATCCAGCAGTTTTTCCACTTCTTTTTCAACCGCTTTAGCCTTCTCGATTGCAGTTCGTCGTGCCTTCTGCGTGATTGGCTTGAATGTGGGGTCGACGTGCAGCTGATGACAGACCATACTAGGATCGATTCCAGGCAGTTCGTATGGTTCCCATGCGAAAACATCTACGTTGCGCCTCAGCAAGGTTGTCAACTCCTTTTGTTCTTGGTCGGTGAGAGATGCTCCAATCAAGAAGACTCTATTACTGTCACCATCTCCAGCCATAACTTCTACCAGGTTCTCGACGACCCACTTAGAGGGGAGGAGCCTGGTCTCCTCTACTCTAGGTCTCCCATACTTTAATTGTTATTTATAAGGTGTCAGAACTTCTTCAATTTTCTCGCTGGGCTTCTTGGACTTCTTCTCTGGCTTCGGACGGATGGATGCTATGAAGCACCTTCTCGCCATTGCCTGATCACCGTGGATTTCCATTACTCTGCGTTCGGTCACGTTCTTGAGTTTCTGATGGTAGGTTGAGGAAAATGCCTTCATCGCATGAAGCCATCCCCTGCCGAGGATGGCCTGTTATGGTGATTTAATGTCAACTACCAAAAACTCGATCATCTTGGAGACGTTTCCAGCACGCACTGGTAGTACAATCTTTCCCAAGGGCATAGTCATTTTTCCAGCGAAGCCAACCAAAGGAATAGTAGCTTCCTTTAGGTCGGCGACGCTTAACTTCAATTTCCTGAATAGGTCGAGGTACATTACTTCGGATGAGCTTCCTTGATCGACGAGCAGCTTCTCGACGTCAAATTTGGCTATCCTTAGTGTAATGATCAGGACATCATGGTGTGGGGTCCTTACTCCCACCAGATCTTCATCCGTGAAAATAATATGCTTGTTATAGTTGACGTCCTCTGCTCGTCGACGCTTTCCTGACTGTGACTTTGCTGGATCGATTTGAAAAGCCTGCATTACTGCTGTAAGCTTCTTCATCTCCATTCGAGCTGAATTTCCTTAGATCTGCTTGGCATCGGATGCCCCATGAATTGCCGCGAACTCATGTTCGGCATCATCTTCGAGCACGTTGTCAGGTCTTGCTTCTCTATTGGCAGCTACCTTCTCTGCCTTTTTCTCTACAAACTGGTTCAAATGCCCGGACTGGGCTAGTTCCTCGAGGTGAGACTTTAGAGCTTTGCAATGCTCAGTCTTGTGTCCTCCCTCTTTGTGAAAAGCGCATCTCAGCGCATTGTTCCTCTTTGAGGGATCTCCTCCCATTTTTCTGGGCCATTTGATGAATGGCTCGTCTTTGATTTTCGCGAAAATTTTGTAAATTGGTTCTTTGAAGACAGTGTTGACCGCCTGGAATGCTTTCGACGCATCATTGTTTCCTCCGTTCTTGGAGCCATTTTTGCCCCCGTTCTTTCCTCCTTTTTTCTGGTTCTCAACTTTGTCACTTCCCTTAGTAGTGAGTTTACTCGACCGTTTTCTCCTGTACTGAGGCGGGTGACGTCTTCCACCTTGGCATACTTCTCGATGCAAGCCATTAGGTCGTCGATGGTTATGGCTTCCTTCTTCGTCAGGAATTGGTAGAGAAGGGAAGAACTGGGTAGCCCAATTTTGAAAGAGGCCACCGCCACTTGCTCCGAGCAGTCCTTGACCTCATTGAACAACTCCCAGTACCTTTTCGCGTAGTCTCGGAGGGTCTTCTGATGCGTCTTCTTCATTGTCAACAAAGCATCCATCCTTTTGGGATGTGAGCTACTAGTAATGAAGCGGGCCGTAAAGAGTTCGGCCAGGGATTTGAAACTGCTGATGGATCGGTGGGGGAGTCTTTCAAACCATTTCTACACCACATCATGCAAGCTCGAGGGGAAAATACGGCACATCAGTGCATCCCGATGATTCCAGAGGGTCATGGCCTATAGGTATTGCCTGACATGATCGATGGGATCAGTCTTACCGTCATAAATCTTGAACCTTGGAATGGCAAATTTCTTGGGGGCTTCTTCCTCTTCAATTTCCCTCGTGAAGGGTGACTTCATCTGGGTTTTGAGAGCTCGCCTTGCGAGTTCTCTGGTTGATCTGGTACCGTGGTGGGAAGGATGTTGTTCCATTTCCCTGCGGACCAGATCTCGTATGTTCTCGTTGCTGCGAGCAGGGCTCTGGTAACATCGAGCTCTTCGCAGCTGCTCGCGGAGGTCGTCGTCTGATTCGTCTCCCTCGACCTTTCGAGATCCTCGCCTAGGGCTCCTTCCTCGGCTGCGAGACTTGCTCGCCTGAGGGCTAGGAGTGCGGTATGGATGTCTCATGTTATCAGGACGAAGCTCCCTCTCCAGCCTTTCCAGTCTTCTTTTCAGGCGAGCATTCTCAGCCTCGTACTTGCGAGAAGACTCCCTTTGTTCGTGAAGCCTTGCCTCATACGCATCAATCAATCTGGATATCTGTGTGGACCTCGTTGGTCCCTGGCTTTCTTCTGAGGCTGGCTTTTCCAAGCGAGCCCTCTGATCTGATCGTCGAACTTCAGACCTAATCCTGCGAGGAGCAGGTGGTTCTTGAATATCCCCTGCCTGAGGGGCATTGCTGCTGTGACCAGACATCTTAAACTCCTTTCTTGGTGTGGGCTCTTCTCAGGGAAAGATGAACGCTTCCCACAGACGGCGCCAATTGTGGTAACAATTATTATGCAATACAAATAAATACAAGAGAAGCAATTACCAAGGAAGAACAAGGAATGAAAAATGACAATCACACAACAAAAGATGTACGTGGTTCAGCAAAGATGTGCCTACGTCCACGGTGGTGCAGTCGATATTATTTCTATATACTCCGGAGAGTGGTTACAGAGAATACAACTTATCCTTTTGCCCCGGACCTAGGGTTTAATATATACATATACATTTAGGTGAGTGGGGGTGATGGGTTCCCCCACGTCTTCCATCCTTCCTATAACTTCCCTTCAGGGGAATGTGGGAAGAGACCGAATCAAAATAAGAGGTGGGAGGCCTAGACTTTGGGCCGCCAGAACTGGGCTACTCGTCTAGGCCCATGGTATTGATTCTGGGTACCCACAATATATACGGTGGATCCAAACTTCTTTTTTCTGATATTGTCTTATTTTTAACGGCCAGCGCTAGCGGTATCTAATCCCGACCACCACCAACCCCAATTGTCGAAGCTCCAACAACCTTCATCAAAGTTCTGATTTGGGGTGACATAGAGTGCTGCTAGCGCGGACCTTAGAAAATAAGAGAATATTGGATAAATGAGGTTTAGATCCACCGGAGCTCCAATTTCATGTGAGTAGGGGTAACATTAGGTTAGGTTTATATCTGTAATATTTTCACAAATAATAAATGTTACTGTTTGTGAAAATGTTACATCGGCATCCCATGCCACCTCAAATCAGAGCTCTGATGAAGGTTGTTGGAGCTCCGACAAAGGGGGTGGGTGGTGGTGGGGATTGGATGCCGCTGGCGCGGACCGTTAAAAACAAGATAATATCAGAAAAAAGAGGTTTGGATATATATATATACACACACACTGTGTTATAACACAATAAATGTTACCGTTTGTAAAAATGTTATAGATATAAACATAACCCAATGTCACTCCTACTCACCCCAAATTGGAGCTCTGGTGGATCCATATTCCATTTATCTAATATTCTCTTAATTTCATAGGTCCGCGCCAGTGGCACCCTATGCCACTACTACCCACCCAAATCATAGCTCTGATGAAAGTCGTTGAAGCTCCGACAATGAGGGTGGGGTGGGGATTGAATGTCGCTAGCGTAAACCTTTAAATATATGGTAATTTTGAAAAAAAAGAGGTTTGGATCTACCGTGTATATATATATATATATATATATTGTGTAATATTAACTCAGTAAATGTTATTGTTTGTGAAAATGCTATATATATATTGTGTAATATTAACTCAGTAAATATCACTGTTTGTGAAAATGTCATATATATATATATATATATATAACTATTTCATAAATATATTAACACAGTAAGTGTTATTGTTTGGGAAAATGTCACAGATATAAAACTATTTCATTTTCTGTTGTATACAATAAAGTTTAATATCTATGACATTTTTACAAACAATAACATTTATTGTGTTATCACATTATATATATATATATATATATATATATATATATATATATATATATATATATATATATATATATATATATATATATATATATAATATGCTCCTATTTTTAAAGCTCTGCCCCACCGGCACCTAATGCCACCCTAACTCACCCCAAACCGGTGCTCAAGAGGATCCAGATCCCATTTATCCAATCTTATTTTCAACGGTCCGCACGAGCGGCACCCCATGACACTCTGATTGATCCAAAACCCATTTATTCAAAAGTCTCTTATTTTCAAAGGTCCGTTCCAGCGGCACCACATGCCACCCTTACCCACCCCAAATCGGAGCTCTGACGAAGGTCGTTGAAGCTCGAACAATGGTTGTAAGGATTGGATGCCGGTAGCGCGAACCGTTAAATATAAGGTAATTTTGAAAAAAGAGGGTTTGTATCCACCGGATATATATATATATATATATATACTGTGTAATATTACCACAGTAAATGTTACTGTCTGTTTGTGAAAATGTCACATATATAAAACTATTTCATATTCTAGTGTATACAGTAAAGTTTATTGTTTGTGTAAATTTTTTTTTTTTGGAATTTTATAGCCTTCATGGATCTTGTTTGATAGATCTCGTCGAGCAGATTTAAAAAATAGTAATTTTGCAAAAAACGAATTTGTGAATCAAAAGTTATGATCATTTAAAGATTAAAAAAAAGTTTAACCACTTAGGTAACTTCCTAAAGAAAGTTACGGATGATTAGTTATAAAAGGGTAAAATTATGAAAAAATTTCCTAAAAAATTGGAATAGGACATATAGGATTGTTAAAAAGTCAATAGGACTTATAAGAATGTTGACTCGACAAATAGGACTTTAATATAATTATCTCAAAAACATTTAAGTAATTAAGTGCAGTTGGTGAAATTTAATTTACCAAAGGGGAACTTAAGTAAATAAATCTAAAAGCACCAGGTAGTACATAATAAAAGCATAAAGGGGTGCAAAGGCATAAACGACCTTAAAAGGTAAATATGTTTAGTATAAGGTATATCTTTTATAAAGAGACTCTTTCATCCATATTACAAATGAAGTCCACCAATATTAAATATTTTTTTTAAATAGTAGAAAATATTTTGACGGATCTTTTTATGATATTTAAACATTTCAGGGATCCCAAAAAAACTAAGGTCAAAATAATTTTTTTTCTACTTTAAAAACGTCGGTCAAAATTTGTTACTTTTTATAATACTTAAAATCTCACAGATTGTAATCGATTTTTTTTAAAATAGCAAAAAAAATCATTTAAATTGATTTTTTTAGAAGTTCTTTGAATTGTTTACATATCATAAAAAAAATCGTTAAAAAATATATTTTTTACTATTTTAAAAAAATGATCCACAACCTTTATGGTATGTATGTTATTATGCATGAAAAACGCCCTCTTAGTTAAAATGGAAAATTAAGGTATATGTCATGTTCCTTCCTATATTTGAATTTTTAGGACAATGATTTTCAAGTTTATAAATCTAGTCCCTGTGATACAATAGCATTTATTTGTGTGGTCCCTTTAGAGTTGGGAGTTCATTTTTTTTTGTCGCGCCAGCGAGACCATTTTTCACGGTGTTTTTAATACAGGGGCTAATTTATAAAATTATGTGGAGTATCCTATTTTTATAAATTTTGAAAATTAGGAGGACATTTTCCCAAAAACCCCTTAAACATGTCCTAACTCTAAAAATTGTTAAGTGCGCCATGGTCCTAGGTTGAATATGTATATCTTTCATTTTCAAAACATGTCCATGTATGAAATTGCATAAAAATAAGGTTTTGTTTCTTGAGTCCTTCGGTTTGTGATACAAAAGTGTGACATAATTGACGTGTCACCTCCTTATTCGTTTGTGTCCGGGCTTCACTAGCCTATTGCCCTGACAGGATCCGGACACGAGTGAATAAGGAGGTGACACGTCAATTGTGTCAGACTTTTGTGTCACAAAATTGTGTCAACCTAATATTATTGTTGTTTCTTATTTGACTAATAAAGAGCTTTTACATAAATAACCGAAGATCTGTGAATGTTTCTTACTTGCAGAATCAAGGGAAGTGGCCACCATGTTAGAAGCCGACCCAAAAGCCACGGCCAAACTATTAGAGAATGAGAAGTCTCCATCACCCACTATTAGAATCTTTTGACGACTACTATAGTGCTTTATCCATCTTTCTTTTACCAGGCTCACTCCCTGGGTAACCTTTTCTACTTCTCTTTTTACATTTTCTTTCCTAGGGTGTTTTGATTGTGGGTTTGAGAGAGATGGAGGGATTTGTGTGATTTTTGGAGCAACATATATGTGTGGATATGAGGGGTAAATGATGCTCACATCAATGGGTGACACAGAACTCGGTGAATAAATAAGTGATCGTGGGTTTGCTTTGTTTGGATTTTTTTGTTCATCTGATTGACCACTTAAACATCTGATGATGTTCGATATAGCTTGACCCATTTCAATCCCCCCTCCTTTCTTCAATTGTTCTCGATCTGATAATAGCTATGTAATGTACCACTGGTGCTCACTCTAATTGATTTTGTCTTTCATTTCTGTTTCTCCAAGGGAAAAATGGATTTTCCACTTCTCAACCATTCTTTGGTTTTTCCTAACATTTTATACAGCCTAAAGTTCTAACCATGTTCCATGAGCGAATGACGTGGAAAGTTAAAAATAAAAGGAACTAAAGGGACAACTTTCCCTCCTCCATGTTGTCTTCCCTCTCCCCTAAATTTCTTAGAAGCTAAGTATAGCTTTTTTTAATTCATTATAAATTTAATATTTACGAATTCAAAATTTAGTTTTTGTCATGACTTCCGTTCAGAGTATTTTTTTTGGCATATACAAAATAATCTCTCGAACATTTTTCAATACACGTTTAGTCCAAATCTTTTTATTTATTCCAAAAACTCTTTCAAATACTCATTTAACCAATATTCTCTTCTTTTTTTAAAGTTCGCACTAGCGATATGTGGGTTTTTTAAAGTCCGCACTATCTTTTTTTCAAGTTCGCACTAGCGATATGTTGGGTTTTTTTAAAGTCCGCACTAGCGATATGCCGAGGGACTTTTTTGAACAAAATAAAAAAATTTGGGATAAAAGTGCATTAAAAAATATTTAAAGGAACTTTTGTTAATTGATCCTATTTTTTTTTAGATATTGTAGAATTAGGGCTTTGTTGAAAATTTTGATTTTTTGTGTGGATGTGCACACATTTGTCATGTCAATTAAGTTTCATGTCTATTTGACAGTGCTATCCCAAGGCGTAGGTTAATGAGGCAACTGCCTTGGTCCCAAATCTCATACATTTTTATGGGCCCAAAATTATTTATAGGTATATATTTTAGTATTAAAAACAAAGCCCAAAAAAATCCTACATTTCTCCCATTGACAGCAACGTTTCGGGAGAATAAAAAAAGAAGTTCCTGTGGCTTTTATCTTTTCAAATTCCTTCTCCATCTCCAACAAGCCATTTATTCCTTCCCATCATTTCATTCGGTTCCTCTTAATAACAGGTTTGTTTGTATTATTTTTTTCTTTTTCTTTTTCTTTTTTTAAGTTAATCAAGATTTGAACCGTATCACATGTACTCTGTATTGTGTGCTTGTAATTTTTTTTACTAATCTAGACTTTAAGGCTTGTTTGGTTTGCAACTATAATTCTGTTTTCTGTGTTTAAATACAATTCTGATAAAAATCTGTGTTTGGCAACCTCTTTTTAAACACAGAATTATAATTTTTCTGTGTTATAATCAAGTTTTTCAGAAAACAAGTTTAGGGTGTTTTATAACTTCTGCTTTTTAATTTTTCAACTCAAAATTATTCATTCTTAATATTTTAATGCGATTATACCTTAATATATAATATACATACATAATACATTAATGTGTGTAATTCTTATAAATAAAAAATATATATGTACATGTACACAAAATTACGTATGGAATAATATAAAGTTAAATAATATTATCAATAGATACATGATACTTATATATAGTTTTATACATGTATTATTAATGTATGGAATAATATAAAATATACATATTGTACATATGTATTAAAAAATATTATCAATTCATGAATGTATATAATTTTATAGTAAATTGTACATGCAATATCATTATATATATATGAGTGGTGCTATGAGTACCAAATAACTCCCCCAAATCTCTCCCAAATAGCATTGATGAGTTCTGCCCTGGCGGGACCCATACCATAAGGTATAACACTTAAAGCTATTTGGGGGATGATTTTGGGGAGTTGTTTGGGACACATAGCATTTTTCTATATATATATATAAAACTTTCATACATACATGATACATGTAGGTATACATACATTCATACATACATCATAAATTATTTACATGTACATTTAAATTCCCCACCATACCTCACTAAATTGGAATTTAAATGTATATGTAAATAATTTATGATGTATGTATGTATGTATGTATACCTACATGTATCATGTATGTATGAAAGTATGTACGTATGTATGTATGAAAGTTTTATGTATGTTTATATATATATATATATATATATATATATATATATATATATATATATATATATATATACACACACACACACACACACACACACATAAATCTATGTACAATATAAATATACATGATTGCCAATTTTTTCAAATTTTTAACAAACTGTATTTAAAAACAAGGTTACCAAACGCATACTAATAATTATAAACATTAAAAACTGAATTTTAAAACTGTTTTTAAAAACATCGTTTAAATCGAGTTTTCTGAGTAGCGAACCAAACAGGCCCTAAGTCTTTAACAGCATTATTTTTATAAATGGGCTTTTTTTTTTTTTTTTAATTTAGGATGAATCTTAGTTTTTTTTATTAATCTATACTTTAACAAAAAATAAAAAATCCTGTTATTTTTTTTAGTTAAGTTGTTCTTGTTCATGTTTTTTGCTCTCCATCTGTATTATGTTCGAGTGCTAATTGTAGGTCTTTTAACTGGAGTGGATTGATTACAAAGAATACATTTTATTCTACTTATCATTGGTATTCTATATATTTAGTTGATGGTCTTGTTTTTTTGAATTTGTTAATTTTTAATCCTATGTCATTTTGTCTTTTGTTCTAAGTCCTAAAATAATAAAATATGTCTTTGCATTTTTAGTAAAATGTCTCTCTAATTAGTAAAATGACTCTGGTAATCTCAAAAAGTAGGACCTCCAACTAATTATAAAATGACACGGGAATGGATCCAAAAAAATTTAAAAATTATTTGTTTGTGTCAGTAATTAATGAAGACGTTTATTATTATCGTATAAAAATATATAATATATCTTTTGCAAAAACAATATTACATAAAATGTCTCATTTTACAAGTTTGCCTTGAACCCGTAATTTCTCGACACCGGCCCAAATGCTTATTACAAAAAGAATATTTGGAATTTTAATCTAGGCGTGTCCCCTTCCCATTCACACGTACATAAAATAGTCTAAAATTATTCAAATGTCTACTGTCTTTGCACGTGTCATATTATTTACAATAGAGAATTAAGGTAAAGATCATGTTCCTTTCTATTTTTGAATTTTTAGGACAATGCTTTTCAAGTTTATAAATCTAGTTCTTGTAGTACAATAGCATTTATAAATCTAGTCCCTGTGGTACAATACCTTTATTTTTTTGCTCCGCGCCAGCGGCACTATTTTTCACCATTTTTCATGGTATTTTTAGTACAGAAACTAAATTTATAAAATTATATGAAGTGTCCTATTTTTATACACTTTGAACACTATAAGGACCTTTTTTCAAAATCCCCTATTTACAAATATGAGATTCTGTAAAAAAATAAAAGAAACAAAAAAAGAAATCAACAAACAAAACAAAACTGAAACACGCAATATTTCTTAAAATATGTTGAAGTCACCATCATCCATAACTCTTTGTCCCCGCAAAATTGGGTGGTTCATAAGTCATTGTATTTCTTTACGGATCAGGTTTGGTACGAATATAATTATTAATTAAAGGATGAGTGATACACACACATAATTTATGTTATGATTTTAATACTTGCAAAGAAGGTATTTTAACTACATCTCATCTAAATCATGATGGTTTTCACTAGCAAAAATTGTCCAATTAATGACAAGACGGAGACAAATCCTCTAAGAATTTTTTTTATAGATTATGTAATTTTAGGACTTAAAATAATATTGATTATGGATATAGGACAAAAAACATTTCGTTTTCATTTTTAGTCCCTATTTTCAAATTAAAGGGACACGTGGCATGCTGTGATTGGTTAACGTTTTATGAATATGGGTCTGCGCCAGCGGCTTTATTCAAAAATAGGGACTAAAACCATAAATAAAATGTTTGTTGTCCTATTTTCAAAATACATATTATAATAGATCCTAAATTTACAAAACCCCTTTTTTTTATTAGTGCAAAAAGTTTAAAGTCTGACCAAGTTTTCAAATATATGTAACATAATATATATTCAATTCAAATCCATTGCTTTTCTTTTCTTTTCTATTATATCTCTTAATGCCGAGTTGTCTATCCTATATAATTTACGATATGTGTGGGGATAGAGTGTTGATTGACTACATTTTACACGACACTTAGATTTTACCTTAAAATCCTTATGACTTTACTTGAAATGGAGATAAATTGTGATATTGTATCAAGAGAGTGACTAAAAATACTAAAACAATGAATTTATTCAATTGTAAAAGTTTCGATCTAAAACACGATGAAAAGATCTAGAAAAATGGTTCGGTGATACATAATGTGTTCCCAATGCGGTCCTTATACCGTACTCTACACGTGATTTATTTTCCTAATGTATATATAAATTTTTATAATGTATACGTGAATTTTTATAATTTATACATACTAGTTTTAATTCTATACAAGCCTATAACACAGAGTGCAAAAGTTTATGTTATGTACTATAGACGAAAAAAAAACTGATTAAGTAACGATTGAATTTTTTTTTATAAGTAAATGGTTCAATAAAATGTACGCGCCTAAGGGGGGGAATCCCGTATACATGTAGTATACAAAAAAAAGGAATCAAAGGGCCGAAACCCAAACAAAGACAAGTCTAACACTCGAACTCCTCAATCAATTAAAAGAA
Source organism: Sambucus nigra (assembly GCA_949130495.1). Taxonomy (NCBI): domain Eukaryota; kingdom Viridiplantae; phylum Streptophyta; class Magnoliopsida; order Dipsacales; family Adoxaceae; genus Sambucus; species Sambucus nigra. Next base: position 483,610,967 of record OX422216.1, read on the forward strand.
GAAGAAGAAGAAGAAGAAGAAGAAGAAGAAGAAGATGGTATTATTTTCCCCAAGTGAATTAGAAATGGCTACACCACCATTCTTGAGATTCATCGTGATTGTTTTATCGATCATAGTATTTCACGTTTTAAAATATTGTTCTCCGTTCATTCATGCAAGAATAATTCTTTCAAATATTATTTGGATGAAATGCATAAATCCCCTTATACTAGAGTTTATTGGGCCTTTTTTAACTTATCCGTAGTACTAATGCATAATTTGACCTGACCCATAATGTGTTAAATCCTTATACTTGACCCTCATTTTTGTATAACATTCATCTTCCAATATGAATGCATTAAAATTTAGTGGACTCCGATTATTTTTGAAAAATCTTGAAATGAGAATATTGGTTCTAATGGAATCAAATTAACTCATATAGAATCAAAATATTTCCTATATAAATGGGATTCTTGTATCACTACCCCGGTTCCTTCATCATATTTTATAGAGATGAAATTCGTATTTATAATTTTAAAAAAAATGACTTAACCACTGTAGTAAACAAATACTTCTGTTGAAAACTTTGTTTGGGCCTTCAATGATATGACATATTTCTAGAGACAAAGAGTGGGACAAGATAGCTACGTAAAATAATTCTTAATAACACCCTAATATTAATCACGAACACATTAATATGATTAAAATTTAGCATACAATTGTTCTTAATAAAAGGACATTGGATCTTCATATTTTCACATAATATGCCTAAAGGATAGAAAAAAAAGACTTACTTTAATCCATTGCAGTTGATTGGAATAAAGTGACTTGATTGCTCCTATTAAAAGCTCCTTTGAATCCCTTGAATAACAACCCATAAATTGTCTTCTAGTGTTCCCAAAATTTTATGAGAAAATACGAACAAAGGGAATTTCGAATTTTCTCTCCCACCTCAGAACTAGTGTGTTATGAGATAAACCCAGATGGTGTAGAGTTCCTCTATTTATAAGGGGAAGAGGGCCGAAATCCTAGTCAAGATGGAACTCTATTTCAAGTCTCCCACTAATGCCACTAACCATCATGTGACTAACGGATAAGATTAACCTAATCCTTTATTATTTGTATTTATCACGTTCCTAATTAATTATCTGATATTTATCAAGACCACATAAATGGGAAATTCATAAATTCGGAATTTAATATAATCGAAATTAAAAAATTAATTTTTGACTACATTATTAATTTCCAACAGTCTCCCACTTGGTCTTAATAATCCTCATAATTAAATTAGGTACCATAAGGTGCACAATAACTGATAAATATAGTTTACTTAAATCAAACAATTCACGAATGCGAGTCTTGACGGTTTCATGTTATTCAAGAGTATGGTTCCTTCCATGTACCACAACACTAATGTTTCATTCAACTAATCCTTTAATATTGGGTATCATAATGGCCTCATAATGTCCTTTTGAATAAGGACTATTTCTGTCAATAATAATTCATAATCATATGCATGCATTCACAAAAGACAAAAATAATTGAAATCATAAACACTTTTATTGAATTCAAGTACTAGTGTCAAACAACTAAGCCAAATAACAATCATAATTTTACTAATCGAGACACATTTCTTTGACACGTTCCATAAGGTCTTTGTAGATAGTCCATTCGTAAGAGGATCTACTATATTATCACTCGTACTAATGTAATCAATTGACACTCTTTGTTTCTGAATTTCTTCTTTCACTGATAGGTATTTCATTCAATGTGCTTAGTTACTTTAGGAATACATAACATTTCTTCATAAAGAAGATTGCAGCGACAATATTATAATATTTCAGCGGCTTGATAATAGTGTCGACAGCTCCAAGTCCCGAAATGAAGTCACGCTGCCAAAATACATAAGTTGTAGCATCAAGCTGTGACACCCCGACTAATTAAATACCGGGTAGCTACTCCTTTATTAAATTAATTCAAAATGCCAAGTTGGTTCAGTTAAAAGCATCACTGTCGAAAACATTTTAATAATTACTAACCACCTAGTATTTAAAAAGTAAGTGCCAAATTTTAAGTTAAGTCTGGTTAACATGCAATAAAAGAATAATGGAAGAACAACATAATCCATTCACCATAATGAAGTAATGAATAACCAACAATTAAATAATAAGTCCGGAGGAAAAACTCCTCACAACAGTCCCACAACTAAAAATACTACAAGTCTGAATAATTACATGCCAAAGGTCCGAATAACTGACATAAATGAAATATCTCTAAAAGAAATGGGCGACATGACCTACAACTGATAACTGGTGAATATTGAGTCAAGATAGATGAAGCGTCTACAAGAAAAGTCCTGTAACTTCCACAAACAGCTACAGCTCGTCACCTGAATGAGAATCCTAAGCATGGTGTCCTTGTGGCTGGGCACCTAAAATGGTTTTTACAAAAATAGATTGAAAGCAAATGGGTCAGAACCCGAAAGTGTAAAACATTTTGAAAACAACAAGTGTTTTAATAACATTAAAACATTAAATGCAAAGTACATGTTAGGACGTGCACTCACATTAAATTCTCACCTCTCGACTACATGTGCACTCCTAACGTACATTACCCATCTAAATGACACATATATCTAACCAAAATGTAATAAGTTCTACCCCTTACTACTCGATTCCCGTATTACATTCTAACTTTATCAAATAAATAGAGAGCTTTACTTAAACTCAGAGTCTCAATATGTAATACATTTCACTATCGGTTAAACCGTTATGTTTTCTCAAAACAATACCATAATTTTATTCACAATGTTAACATGAAAGTTCCCATTAATTAAGTGTATATTATTCACATCATAAATATACAATACAAGCACCCCGAGACTAAGCTGCGGTGCACACATACTCTGCTATCCATCCCGGTACATCACGTACATAAGGATCACATATTCCGAATCTCTCAGGAATAGTTCACAGATAACAACATCACAAATAATGGAGGTGAACACAGTCACATCACATGGGTCACGCACATACCTGCGCTCCCACGATCAGTAGACTTATTAACATCCCAATAAGTCCTTCTCTGACCTATGTTCATCGAGGTAACCAGTCTAAATCCGAGCAACACAAGGATTAGAGGGCCCTAAGCGAACGCGAACCTCCCGTGATAGCAAGTATGGTAGGTATGTCATACACATAAAATCAATACATATATACTAAGTATGCACACGTCTTAGTAATCACCATAATATATTGGTACATATCTCTTCTCGTAATGACATATAATACTACACCATTTATATATTCCCGGTTAATATAATAAGCTACGCCGTCAATAGTTCTCGCATCGTAATAGACACTCGCGTCCTACTCATATTTTCCTTTAGGTTCAAACTACACTTCTAGGTTTGACTCCTCATAATATCCCAAACATCCCAAATATATCAATTACTCATCAAGGAAAGGCTATCTCTACCTATACACAAGGTTACGGGGCACTCGGGATCAAAACAGGCTAAAAAGCCTAAACTGTCAACTCGTTCGAAGTCTCGTTCGAACGAGGCTGTTCGAACGAAACTTCGTTCGAACGAAACTTCGTTCGAACAAAACTTCGTTCGAACGAACTGAGTCTTCTAACGAGATCTCGTTCGAACGAAGTGGGCTTTCTAATGAGATCTCGTTCGAACGATCTCATCGAACGAACTTCACCCTCATTAGAAGTCAATGGTCAACTCATTAGAAGCTCGTTCGAACGAGGTCGTTCGAACGACCTGGGCAGGTCTTCTAACGAGCGACCAGATTCGAGCCCAGATTTTTTATTTTCGTTTTTCCAACTTCTCTACTCCCCAAATCTCATCCAAACCTCAATCTATCAATTGTTTAAGGTCTCTAATCGTCCCTAAACATACTTAGTTCACATATTGACATGTTTGGGGGTATTAATTCATCCTAACATCATTCAAATATCAAATCTCTACATATTTTTCCCCAATTTTAAAACTATGAACCCTAGAATTTATGAATCATCAAAGAACTGAATTAAATCCGTTTTTGGTTTCCTACTAATTGTAATATCATTAGAATAATCATTACACACCAATCTACATGTGATTTCCTCATCAAAATGTACTTTCTATTTCCAATTTACATGGGTTTTTCATTAACTCCCAAGAACAACATGATTTTAATAAATTCCTACACATGGAAGAAGCATTCTTTGAAATAAACGAAATTAAACCACTTGCCTTAATGGTAACTCTGGATTTGATGACGAATTTGATGAATTGATCTCTCTCCTCTGCAGATTTCTCCTCTCCTCTCTTTCTACAAGCTTTCTTCTCCAAAGTTAATGGTGGTTAGGGTTTGTGCTTTAGAAATTCTTAGGAATAACTTTCAATAACCTCCGTAGTCTATTTGGGTATTAGTGGGATTAGTGGGTTAATGCCTAATCAGATATTAATTCCCAATTTTCGTAGCTTTTAACTCCTCAAAATTCAAAATTACCAAACTACCCTTATACTTTGCCGGTATGGCCTAAAAATGCCCCGGGACCCAAACCAAACTCCCGGCTAGTGTTTTCTGACTATTTCGACCCTTTCGGACGCGTTGGCGCACTCAAAACGACCATACGGATAATAGAAATAAAATTCACTTTTTAATTATCATAATTATATACCATGACACGACTGTCACACGCGTCTCAACAAAATTTCCAAATTGCCGTATTTCAATCTCCCGACAAATTTCATAATTCAAAATTCATATATAATCATATATGCACATATAATCAAATACCAACTCGCATCTCGCTAGTATTTTTTATCCGGATTAATTTATAATTTAATACGCATTTAATTTAATTAATCCCATAAAATAAATATCACAAAAATACGGGGTATTACACAAGCATGCTACAGACTCAACTTTCACAATAGTTAATGGATGGGTTGTGTTGCACTCCTTCATTATATTGGTTGATAAACCAAAATAAACGTACTTAAGCAAGAGTGAACTTCATACCACCCGTATAATTAGTAAATCTGAGTCATAATAATTGTTCATATTTAAATGAACACATACATCATAAATGTGGGCATATAGTCCTTTAAGTATATCATTACTTCATACACAACTTTTAAACCCATAAAATTATTTTGATTCTTTACTTTCTAAATCCGTGCTTGTATATAGAGAAAATATATAAACTTACTCCCAGTGATCTTAAGGTGTATACAAATATACAATGATTAAAAAAATAATGATATTATTTCTTAAAATACGTCATTTGGGAAACTTATGTTTATAAAATGATCTCCTAAACATATACACATGGTTTATAAGACTCCAAATAGTAATTTTCACATCCACTTCATGTAACTCTGAATCATAATGAGCTACTAATGTCATAAGAATTCTATGTCCTTACATATAATTGAGAAAGTTCATTTATAACCTTTTCTTCATTAGTGGTGAAATATTTCACTACAATTTAGCTTTATCTCGTTTAACTACCGTTAGTGTCACGTTTGGTCTTAATGATCCCCTCATACCCAACTTTAGTGCATCAATTATGTAATTCAACGAGATTATAAACTTAGTTGTATTCCATTAGTTTCACTTCTTATGATTGGTGAAAATAAAACCATGTCATTATTTATCCATATGCCAAATTTATGTTCATCCAGATACACTACATAATCATTTAGGATATTAAATCTTTTATGATCTTCTTAATACTATTCCTTATGGTTTTATCTACATTTGTCTCACGGTGACAATACTATCATTCAGTGGTTGATCATTTATTGGTTTAAAAAGAACAAGCATTTAAGAAAGTTATCGGTAATGGGATAAGTACCCTACCTTCCTTTATAACCATATTTCATGATTTGTTACTCCCACTAATTTCACCATTTATAATGAATTTGACATTCTTTATTTTCTTTAATGCCACAAGTACGTGTCAATGACAATTATATGATCTATGTAGGTCCACTTGAAGGGAAGTTTCCCATAATCTCTCACTTGGGCCACATAGGTCATCTTGATATTAGACATCGTAATACCTTAAAAGCGCAACTCGACTATCAAGATTTACAAGAGATATTATAGAAACCTTGTCCACATAAATTATTAAAGGGACTCTAGATTTAATTTGGTACAAGATTAAAGAGTTTAATCAATAAGGTTATCATTATGATGCAGGATCAAAACAATCTTTAAAAGAAATATGTCCAAAATTTTATTTCATACAAAGCATAAAAAGGAATACCGCAACCTTTGAAAAAATATACATCAAAAGATTCTTTAGAACATATCCCTCACTATCAAGTCTAGACAAACAGTTTCCAAGAAAATTAAAAATTGAGGGGTTATAAAAAACAAATGGCAATTTGATTCCCCAATAACAAAAATAAAATCTTATTAGCATTTCTAGTTTGTTTTAGAAACAATCATTGCATCAAAAGTAAATACTTTCTATAACACGGTAAGTATAACTTGCAAACTCTACTAAGATGAAGAAATCGTTTCAAATCATAAAAGATATATATTATCTCTATCATTATTAGTCTGAGTGTGCAATATGTAAACAAGCTTAATTTGTTTAAACAAATTAAATATGAAATTTTAGAGAAATAAAATGGGATACAATAATATGATAAGATAATGAGATAAATTCATTAATGCTTTGATTTAACAACACACACATCGATAACATGATAATAAATTAAGTGCATAACCGTGAGTTTTCTTCAGTAGTAACCATGAAATATCGATTATATAATGCTTCTAGATTACTTTATTGGGTTTATGTTATTTCATTATATTGTACACGATATTTGTGGACAACTTATTTTCACATACTATAATAATGTATGTGATCTATGATGTTCATTCAATCACTCAAAATCGATTTCCTGTAAGGAATAACCTTGCTTGAAGAAATAAACTCAATATACCCCGTTAATCTCTTTACAATTATAAGCATCATGAGTTACTACTAAAATCATCTTTACATTTAATATTCATTGCCATTCTAGTCGGGTCACTATGGTGACTACCAAACATTTCGTAATATGAATATTACATTTCGTAAAGGCTTACATACACAAGTTAATAATTTTTTCACTTATGTTCATTAAATATCGCATGAGCAATAAACTAAATTATTCATGTTTATGGCTTTCATAAACTTAATTGGTGATATGATAGTGAAAGAAACTATGGCATCTGCATTTGACGACTATTATTACCTTCCCAAAATATATATCACCACTTACATTTTGTTCAATTATTGTAATTGGGCCTGTAGGTTTCCGAATCACAATAAATGAATAAACAATAATATGTATGCAACATCATAAACTATCATCATCCTACATTCAATATCATACATGGACCCGTAGGCAACCAAAATATGCATGATATTAATGCATTAGTCCAATATTTATATATTCTGGAATGGAGCACTTTAATGAACACCAAACCTTATATTATATAAATATTAGAGATACACATACATGCTCAGAATACCCGTAATACATGAATAAATTATATTGTTGTCTATTCCTTAATTTGAAATTCACGAAAAACTAGACATAATGTGAAAATCAAATAGACAAAGAGTTTACATGAGATATTACACAAATAATAGTAAAAGGAAAACATAAATCATTTACTTATGCATTATCATATGTATGTGTAACAAATCAGAAATATTGACCCAAATCATTCATGGTCATATTGATGCACAATACAGTTATAATCACAATTATCATACTAGTGTCATATGTAAATATGACTATATAACATTGATGTCAATTATGTAATATTTACAAAAATTCTAATATTTATTTGATTCAAATTTCAGCATGTGTTGCGCTGCAATTTAACCTTATAACAAATATTTGGATAATCTGAAATGACTAAAAGTATAATATCTTCACATGTAATCTTAGCCTGTATTTTGCATTTGATTAAACTAAATGAATACCTACTTATGAGTTTCAAAATTTGCAAGCCATACATTCAAATATGCATGCATGCAACAAAATCATAAATCTAGTATACGCACATATGAATTGTAGCATGTGTTTGGCATTTAATTCAACTTAATAGGAGTACTAGCATTAGACTAAACAATAATTCTGCTTTTCAACCACATGAATCGTTGGCCTTTGTTTGGCACGAGACTCATTAAAACATGAATATCATAATATTCAACAATATGAATCATTGGCTTGTATTTGGCACGAGACTCATCAAAATATGAATATTAACAATAACACAAGTCTAATATCCTACAATATGAAATATGTTGGCCTGTGTTTGGCACAAATATTTAACAAAAATAGGATCATTAGAACAAGATTTTATCAGAATTCTAGAAAAAATAAACATGAAATATGGGGAAACTTAATTTTTTTCCAAAAAATGAGTTAGCATCATGGAAATGTAGAAAATTACTTCAGAATCACAAAACATTCAAAAATAATTTTTATGGAAGTCATAAACCTTATTTATGTAAAATCAAGGCCCCGAAAAATATTATACTCAAAACTTAATGTATAATTAATGGTCCAAATATAGATGCATACACAATAATCTAATATTTACAATTATAAATTAAAACACTTTCATATCTTCCCCATCGAACATCATATAAATATTATTGTTGAAACATCAATTCACAATTACATTAGGACCTTTGGGCTACCAATTATAGATTGTTCACAATAATCTAATATATCGAAATGTTATTGTCAAACACATAATCATACATCTAATATTCAAAATTTTATATTGAACCCTTTTATTAATACAAAATAATACATAACATGAATATTAGAACAACCATGAACATAAAAAAATAGCCCCAGTGGTGGAAAAAAATACGTAATTTTTGGAAAAATCGTAATTTTTACCAAAAATAGAAAATTTGAGTTAGCACCACAAATAATTTGCGGAATTCAAAAATCAATTTTCTGGAGTGAGATATTGACGTTAACATTATTACCAAAAACGGCAAAAATGCAATTTTAAGGTTCTAAACGACGTCAAAACGCAAAAGTAAGGTGGTGCCCATTGTATATAATGGGTTTTGTTTATTTCGACGTTTCCAATCGACAATGTCCATTTCGTAAAATTTTGAGCAAGTTTTGACATTTCATTCCAACTAGTGAGTATAAATTAAACATCAAGCATAAGCAGATGTACTTTAAGAGAAGATTCAGTGACATAAATTAAAACGTCGTAGAAAATCTCAAGCATAAGCAAATTTAATGACAGAAACAGAAACGTTGCAAAAAGTCTCAGGCACACAAAAATAATTTAATGTAGATTTCATTATAGGAAACATCAATAAGAAATTTATGAGATCTTAAACTTTACCACATGTAAAATAATTCTCAAGAACACCCTAATATTAATCACGGATACATTAATATGATTAAACCTTGGCATACAATTGTTCTTAATAAAAGTATCTTGGATCTGCATATTTTCACATAATATGCCTAAAGGATAGAAAGGAAGACTTACTTTAATCCATTGCAGTTGATTGGAATAAAGTGACTTGAATGCTCTTATTAAAAACTCTTTTGAATCCTTTGAATAACAACCCATAAATTGTCTTCTTGTGTTCCCAGAATTTTATGAGAAAATACGAACAAATGGAATTTCGGATTTTCTCTCCCACCTCAGAAATAGTGTGTTATGAGATAACCCTAGATAGTGTAGGTTTTCTCTATTTATAAGGGGAAGAGGGCCGAAATCCTAGTCAAGATGAGACTTTATTTCATGTCTCCCACTAATGTCCCTAACCATCATGTGACTAACGGATAAGATTAACTCAATCCTTTATTATTTGTATTTATCACGTTCCTAATTAATTATCTGATATTTATCAAGACCGCATAAATGGGAAATTCATAAATTCGGAATTTAATATAATCGAAATTAAAAAATTAATTTCGGACTACATTATTAATTTTCAATAAGCTAATTTTATTTTGTTGAAAAAAAATATATTGTATTTCTATCTTTATTACTCCTTTATTTCTAAGACGAGTTCATTTAAAAACATTTGAAGTAAAAAAATATTTTTGAATTAATCCTTTTTAAAAATGAGAAATATTTTATGAATGCTTTGCATCATTGCTCTCTGATGAGTACCACTCGGATGCCTATTTTAAAAATAAAACTAACAAAAAAAGACTTGTCCATTCAATGGACAAAAACATACTCTCAACTTGAAACTAATGAAGTATAATAACGACTTTATATTTGCTTTCTACCACATATCTACAATGTCAAGTTTTTCAATATTATGTGACTTTTTTTTTTCACTCACATTAGGTACTTCTCGAAGAGCACCGCAAATTTTGTTCAATATCACCAATCTCAATGGATATAAAGAACTAACTAAAAACTAAATCTTATATATACTCTTAAATGCTTTATAACAATTATATCTCCTCTTCATCTAAGTTGCCCACGTGGCGCAATTAAGAGAAACTCATCTAACGTGATACCCATGTTATTACTCTTATTTAGGCTTTCTATTAAAAAAAAACTTTTACGCTTTCTCTTATTTCTTCTCTACCAAATAGATATGTTTTCATTTTAAACCCTTTGTTGGAAATTAATAAATAAAGTCCGAAATTAATTTTAAATTTCAAATATATTAAATTTCTAAATTATGAATTTTCCATTTATGTGGTCTTGATAAATATCAGATAATTAGTTAGGCACGTGATAAATACAAATATTAGAGGATTGGGTTATTCCTATCTGTTAGTCACTTGATGGTTAGTGGGATTAGTGGGAGACTTGAGATATAGTCCCATCTTGACTAGGATTTCGTCTCTCTTCCCCTTATAAATAGAGGAGCCCTGCACCATCTAGGATTATCTCATAACACACTAATTCAGAGGTGGGAGAGAAAATTCAAAATTCCCTTTATTCGTATTTTCTCATTAAAATTCTAAGAACACAAGAAAATAATTATGGCTGTTCTTAAGGGATTCAAAGAAGAAATTATCAGGAGAATTCAAGTCACTTTATTCTAATCAACTGTAATGGACAAAGGTTAGTTTTCTGATCATAGTTATATAGAACAATTAGTTTTGTGAAAACATGAAGATCCAATATTCTTTTATTAAGAATAATTGTATGCTAAAGTTTAATCATATTAATGCATTCATGATTGATATTAGGGTGTTCTTAAGAATGATTTTACATGCGGTATCAGAGCTAAAGTTTAAAATCTCAGGATTTTCCTTATTGACATTTGTCAATAATGAAATCTACATTAAATAACTTTTGTGTGCCTAAGACTTTCTGCGACGTTTTAATTTATGTCATTAAATTTGCTCTTAAAGTATGTCTGAGGCTTTCTGTGACGTTTTTCTTCGTCGTCAATACTCATTGGTTGGAATGAAGGGTCAAAACTTGTTCAGAATTTTACGAAACTCACATGATTGACTAAAAACGTTGAAATAAACAAAACCCATTATAAACAATGGGCACTGCTTTACTTTTGTGTTTGGACGTCGTTTAGACCCTTAAAATTACGTTTGTGCCATTTTTGGTAATAATATTGACATCAATATCTCACTCCAGAAAATTGATTTTTAAATTTCGCCAAAAGTTTTGGTTTTCTAGAGTGTTTTACTTCGATTATGTGGTGAAAACTCATTTTTGGCAAAATTCATGTATTATGCGATTTTCTTTATACGTGAGTAACTCTGTTCTGGGGCATTTAAGCTATTGTTCGTATTTTGATGATTAATTATAGATTACATATTATAGTTGTCATTAATGGATGATTAATTATATTTAATATGAGACTTGTAAGGAATTATTCCTTTGGATTAAGTCAAAGGCCAAACACACGCTGAGACTATGTGTACGAATATTAAACTTACATTCATTAAAGTTTATTCTAATATTTGTTATAAAATTGGATTGAGGAGAAACACATGCTAATGTCTGAATTAAACAATATTAGAACAGTTTTGTGAAAATTGAATGGTTGACATCAAGTCCATTAGTCATGGCATGAAATGTTTTGGCAACAAACACAGATGCCAAAATTATAAGACCATGATAAATGAATTAAAGGGTAGTATATTTTTATAATATGAATATTATGTGATGAATAATACAGATTTCGTGATATTTGGACTATTTAAGAAATCTGCCAAAATCTATTTAGTCAACAATTCAATATTCGACCCTTGCAATTATTGTTGTGTGTAAAATTTAATTTGTGAATATTGTTATTAATTTGCAGTTCCCCTTAACCTGTATTCACATGCTCAGTCCTATTCAAAATTTAATGGAACTAATTTTTTTGAATGGAATGAGAAAATTGAGTTCAACCTAGGGGATCTTGACTTGGGCATGACAATTATGTGTGATAAATCCGATGTTATTACTGATATCAGTAGCGAGGATGAAATTGTTGTCCATGAGGCATGGTCTCGATCCAATAGGCTGGCCCTTATTTTTATGCGAATGTGTGTTGCTGATAACATTAAGACCTCCCTACCTGAAACTATGAAAGCCAAAGAGTATTTGAACAACATTAAGGAACGCTTTCTCACTGTTGATAAGTCCCTTGCTGGGAAATTAATGGTTGACTTGACCACTATGAGGTTCAATGGTACTCGAACCATGAACGAGCTCAGTATAGAGATGACCAATCTGGTTGCTAGACTTAGAGTTTTGGGCATGATAGTGGATGAGTCTTTTCTTGTCCAATTCATCCTAAACTCCCTACCTCCTGAGTATGGGCCTTTACAAATCAATTACAACACTATTAAAGATAAGTGGGATGTAAATGATTTGCAAAGCATGTTAGTACAGGATGAAAGCAGACTCAAGAAACGAAATGTCCATGTGACTAAAGGATAGGTGCAAAATCTCACAGTCAAACGAGATTGTTTTAAGAAGAAGACTAGAAAGGGTATTAAGAAAAGTCCTCGGTCGTCTCATCAAGTTGAACCATCATCTGCTGTGAAAAGGAAAAGAATGACAAGTGTCATTTAGATAAAAAAAAGGGCCATTTCCAGAAGGATTGTCATAAACGAAAGGCCTGGTTCGAGAAAAAAGGTAAGACTTTTATTTATATTTGTTTCGAATTAAACCTTATTAATGTTCCTTCTAACACTTGGTGGATTGATTCTGGTTTTATGTGTCGTGTTTCCAATTCGATGCAGGGCTTCACTTCGATCTGCAAAACAAATCCAAATGATCATTTTCTCTGCATGGGAAATAAAGTTAACGCTAAAATAGAAGCTATTGGAGTCTTTCATCTTATTTTAAGTTCTGGACTTATTTTAGATTTGAAAGAGACTTTTTATGTTCCCTCAGTTTCTAGGAATTTAATTTCTGTTTCCAAACTTGCTTTAGACGGCTTTGCGATTGAATTTAAGGATAATGGTTTTGGTTTAATTAAAAAAATTATCAATGTTGGTTCTTGATTTTTATTGGATGGTTTATATCAATTGAATCTTGAAAAGAATTTTTCTGAAACCCTTGTAACCCTGCATCCTAATGTTGGTATGAAGCGTACACTTAATGATGAAAATCTCCTTATTTGTGGCATAAAAGATTAGGGAACATATCCAGGCCAAGAATTGAAAGGCTTATTAAAGATGGAATACTCCATAACCTGAATTGGGCTAATTATGATGTATGTGTGGACTGTATTAAAGGAAAAAAGACCAAACATACAAAGAAAGGAGCCACAAGAAGCACTGAACTACTTGAAATAATACATATAGATGTATGTGGACCTTTTGATATTCCATTCATTGGTGGAGAAAAATATTTCATCAGTTTTATAGATAATTTTTCACGTTATTATTACATATTGTACTTATTGCATGACAAATCTCAATCAGTGAATGTTATTGAAATGTACATAAATGAGGTTGAGAGGCAACTAGGCAAAAATGTGAAAATTATTAGGTCTGATAGGGGTGGTTAATATTATGGTAGATATAACGAGTCAGGGCAACGCCCTGTCCCATTTCCTAAACTCCTTGAAAAATTAGGTATTTGAGCCCAATACACAATGCCAGGATCACCTTAGCAGAATGGTATAGCTGAAAGGCGTAATCGTACTCTTATAGAAATGGTTAGAAATATGATAAGTAGGACTCAGTTGCCTACATTTTTGTGGACACATGCCTTAATGACCGTTGTACACATCTTAAATCGGGTTCCTAGTAAGTCAGTGTCAAAAACCTCTTTTGAACTTTGGAAATGATGGAAACCCAATTTAAGGTATTTACGTATGTGGGGCTGCCCAACGGAAGCTAGAATTTATAACCCTCGTGAAAATAAATTGGATCCTAGGACAATATCTTATCATTTCATTGGGTATCCAGAAAATTCAAAGGGATATAAATTCTATTGTCCTAATCATACTACTAGAATTATAGAAAATGGAAATGCTAAATTCATTGAAGAAGGTGAAGTCAGTCGGAGTATGAAAGAAATAGAGCCAATCATTCAAGAAATTAGGGTACAAAGTTTTATACCCCGAGTTCATAACATACCCGTTGTTCCTAATGTAGTTATTGAGCTGGTTATTGACCCAATCAATAACAATGAACAACAAGTGAATGATCAACCAACTGAATAACCACATAACGAGACTATAACTGATGAATCTATTGAAGTACTAAAAGAAGTACCATTAAGAAGATCTCGAAGGGAAAGGAGATCAGCAATTCCGAATGATTATGTGGTATATCTTCAAGAGGCCGAATTTAACATAGGAAATATTAATGATCCAGTTTCTTATAAAAAAGTTGTAAATAGTGATGATTTTGATAAATGGATTAATGCCATAAATGAAGAAATAAAATATATGAATGACAATAAAGTTTGGGAGTTGGTCGAATTTCCAGAAGGACAAAAACGAGTTTGGTGCAAGTGGATCTTTAAGACCAAACTTGACTCGAAAGGCAATATCGAACGACATAAAGCTAAAATTGTTGCAAAAGATTTTAATCAACGAGAAGGCATTGATTATAATGCGACATTCTCTCCAATTTCAAAAAAGGACTCATTAAGAATCATATTATCTTTAGTGGCCTATTATGATTTAGCGTTGCACTAAATGGATGTGAAAATAACTTTTCTAAATGGGAGTTTAGAAAAAGAAGTCTACATGGCACAGCCATAAGGCTTCATAAAGGACGGAAAGGAAAGCATGGTCCGTATGTTAAAGAAGTCAATATAAGGTATAAAGAAATCTTCTCGTCAATGGTATATTAAGTTCCACTATACCATTACAACCTTTGGGTTTAAGGAAAATACTGTTGATCGGTGTATATACCTGAAGATCTGTGGGAGTAAGTTTGTGTTTTTGGTACTATATGTTGGCGACTTGCTTATCGCTAGCAGTAATCTTGGTTTATTATGTGAAACTAAGAGTTACCTTTCTAAAAACTTTGAAATGAAAGATTTAGGTGAGGCATCCTTCGTGATCGGGATAGAAATATCTTGGGATAGATCACGAGGAACATTGGGATTGTCTCAAAAAGCTTATATTAATAAAGTTTTAGAAAGATTCAGCATGTAAAGTTGCAATCCCGTTAATGTTCCACTTTAAAAAAGGGGATAAGTTCAATTTAATTCAATGCCCCCGAAGTGATTTAGAAAGGGAGCACATGAAAGGCATGCATTATGCTTCGCTCGTAGGGAGCTTGTTGTATGCACAAGTCTGCACTAGTCCAAACATTAGTTTTGCCGTTGGGATGCTAAGCAGATATCAAAGCAATCCAGGGATTTACCATTGTAAAACTGCAAAGAAAGTGTTGGGGTACCTGCAACGGACCAAGGATTACATACTCACATATAGGAAAACTGATCACCCTGAGGTGGCTGGTTATTCAGAATCAGATTTTGGGGGATTTCTTGACAGTAGGAAGAGCACTTCGGGTTATGTTTTCCTTATGGATGGAGGAGCCGTTTCATGGAAAAGTGCTAAACAGAGCGTCATTGCATCATCTACGATGGAGGCTGAATTCGTAGCTTGATTCGAAGCTACAAATCATGTATTATGGCTGCGAAACTTTATTTCAGGGCTTAGAATTATGGGATCGATATCTAAGCCGTTGAAGATTTATTGTGATAATGTCGAAGCAATCTTCTTCTCGAAGAATGATAGGTATACTAAGGGAGCTAAGTGTATTGAGATAAAATACCTATCAGTGAAAGAAGAGGTTCAAAAATAAAGAGTGTCAATTGATCACATTAGTACGAATGATAACATAGCAGACCCTCTCACGAAAGGACTATCTCCAAAGACCTTTATGGAATATGTCAAAGAAATGGGTCTCGATTAGTTAGATTATGATTGCTATTTGGCTTAGTTGTTTGACACTATTACTTGAATTAAATAAAGTTAATTCTGATTTATATTTTTTCTATCTTTTTTATGAATACGTGAATATGATTATGAATTATTGTTTGACAAAAATAGTCTTTTATTCAAAAGGACATTATGAGGCCATTATGATACCCAATATTAAAGGCTTATTTGAATGAAACATTGGTGTTGTGGTACATGGAAGGAACCATGCGCTTGAATAGTAATGAGCCGCCATGACTCGCATTCATGAATAGTTTGATTTAAGAAAACTATATTTATGAGTTATTGTGCACCTTATGATACCTAATATAATTATAAGGATTATTAGGACCAAGTGGGAGACTGTTGGAAATTAATAAATAAAGTCCAAAATTAATTTTTAATTTCAAATATATTAAATTCCGAATTTATGAATTTTCCATTTATGTGGTCTTGATAAATATCGTATAATTAGTTAGGCATGTGATAAATACAAATATTAGAGGATTGAGTTATTCATATCTATTAGTCACTTGATGGTTAGTGGGATTAGTGGGAGACGTGAGATAGAGTCCCATCTTGACTAGGATTTCGGCCCTTTTCCCATTATAAATAGAGGAACCCTGCACCATCTAGGGTTATCTCATAACACACTATTATTGAGGGAGGAGATAAAATCCGAAATTTCTTCCTTTATTCGTATTTTCTTATAAAAATTATGGAATCACAAGAAGACAATTATGGGTTGTTCTTCAAGGGATTTAAAGAAGAAATTAATAGGAGCCTTCAAGTCACTTTATTCTAATGAACTGGAATGTACAAAGTTTGGTTTTCCGATGATAGGTATATAGAACAATTAATTTTGGGAAAACATGAAGATCCAAAATCCTTTTATTAAAAACAGTTGTATGCTAAAGTTTAATCATATTAATGTATTCGTGATTAATATTTGGGTGTTCTTAGGAATGATTTTACACCGTTGGCTCTCTCTCTACCCACAATTTCTATTGCGATCTCCCCAAAGCACAACCAAAGTGTCACATCCTCCCGTTTCTGCTATAAGTACATTTGTTGAGTGAATTATTTTTTAACTTTCATTTTGATTTTCCTTTTCTCATACAATAAGCATGCATTACTTTTTTTTATTGTAAACATATTCTTATGAATGAAAAATGGGAAATGTAAACAATTGATTATATGTATTGCAGATTCAGATTGTATATACCTCTAATTGAAAAGGTATGTACCTCTCACATGACATATCTCTAACTTTGTTTTGAACATAAAGAATACGTAGTTATTGATTTTGATTTCCATCGTGCATAACTCTATAGTTGTTGATATTACTGAAAATTAAGTAATAAATCTCTCTCTCTCTCTCTCTCTGTGTGTGTGTGTATATATATATATATATTCAAACTAAAATAAAAAAAATACAACTCAAAATAATTTTTTTTTGCTATTTTAAAAAAATGATCAAACTTTTACACTTTTAAAGCACTTCAAAAGTTATGAAAGTTTGACTAATTTTTTAAAAATAGCAAAAAAAGTTATTTTGAGTTGATTTTTTATATGGGTCCCTTGAAATGTTTAAATATCACATAAAAAAACTTAACTCAAAAATATTTTTTAATATTTTAATAAAATAGGTTTTTCCAAGCAAGTATGTATACTTGGATAGGTATGAGAGTCTCTCTCTCTCTCTTTATATATATATATATACACACACACACACACATGTACAATATTTCTCTTGTGCCGACTGTTCCGCATTTTAACAGTGGGAACTGGAAATGTGTCACCTGGCGGTGAGCCTAAAAAGGAAAGAGAGAGTGCCTATAAGTTAGCCGATAATTATAAGCTCACTGGCAAGTGACACATGTCTACTCCATACTGTTAAAATGCGGGACAGTTTGCGCAAGAGCCAGGGATGAAATTAGGATTTAATCCTTGGGAGGGACAAGACTTAAAAAGAATGATTTCAAAAATATAATGTATATTAACATTGATATAAACATATTCAAGCAATAATCAATCAATAAAATTGGTCAATTGAATAAATGTTCAAATGAGTGAAAGTTTAATTGTAGAAAATATAAAATAAATCTATGTGATTTAGTTGTTTACCTGGATAATGAGCACTTTTTGCTTCACTATTCAACTCTAGATATAACCTTTCTTAAAACTTAAAAAATTTGCAATTGAAGATAAATTTACATTAAAAATTTATATTTTCAATTAGAATAAATATATGTGCATATAAATTGTAATGCAGAAAAAAATCTACAATAATAAAAGAATTGAATAATGGCAAAACAAAACCCTTAATTATTTTTAATAGATTTCAAGAAAATAATATCCAACTTCAATACCCAAATATAAGAAAAATATCATATGTATTGTACTTTTCTAAAATATTAGTTGCATCAATTTTCTTAGATGAACAAATAATGCAATCGGGAAAAAGAGAGAATAAAAAGCTTACAAACTATTTTTCTTTTGTCCAGTTTTTATTTTCGTTTTCACCAAAAAACAAAAATAGAAGAGGCTAATGATAAGAGAGAGATAATAGTGTAAAATTAAACTTTCATTAGTTTATTAATGGAGAGTTGGAAGTCATGTAGGAGTAGAGGAAGGAGGGTTGCACTTGGAAATTATGAGTCGTGTAAGTGTAGGAGTTTGGAGCCTAAATATGTGAAAGTTTGTTTAACCATAATAAAAATAAAAATATTAATTGCCAAATCTCAACAAACCCAACCATATGGTAATATCTTGTCAGCTATCATATAGAGTTGGAGCTAGAAAAATAACTCAAAAGATAAAAAAAATACGTTCGCATACATATAAAATTCGGGAAGCTAAAAGAAATTCAAAACCTTAGGGGGGCCATCATGATTTTAAACTCAACGTACATCATGTGTTTTTTGAAACTTTTTCTTTTTTGACGATGGAGTTTGCTATTTATGGTTGCAGTTTGCTATTTTTGGTTGCAGGTTCAATTGTGATTGTTGTTGTCTCTCTCACTATTTACAATTTGCTAGGTTTTGTCATTGAAGCTGGGGCTTGAATGATCAGTAATGCCAGAGTGCCTATGTTATATATTTCACTATGTAAGTTGGGAATTTGTTGCTTTGTTCAATGTTTTCTCATGATTTATGCCCAGTATCTCAAAGCCTTTTGGAAAAACATTGAAGGATCCTTCTCTTAGTATTGGTGGTGTGCATTGTTTAAGAGTAGACAAAATTATAGAAACATATGCAATCAGTCATTTTTTCATAATTTTAAAATCAACGTTTAAAAACCTTAATAGTTTTTTACATTTTCATCATGACGTATATGGTTAAGCTATAATCAGTTTTTTGTAATATTTAATAGTGATATATATATATATATATATATATATATATATATATATATACGAAAATGATCACGTTCGGATTGACCCACACAGTTATAATCCAAACCCTCCAAATTATACCAATTCTTCACCCCAGAAATTATCGGCGAAATCTCTCTTTTGGACGCTCACCGCTAGGTGTCATATGTCTAGTCCGGACTGTTAATGTGCAGGTCACTCCGCACATGAATTGTACACACACACAGATATATATATATATATATATATATATATATATATATATATATATATATATATATATATATCCAAAGAGAGCATAAATAACTATTGCGTTAAAATATATATTAGTAATCGAGTTTCTATATTGGTTTAGTATCTTTTACGTGTTTGCAATTTCTCGCCTGTATCCTACTCTAACGCATAACACGTTCATCGCGTGAGTTTTCAACTAGTTACAAATAATGATAAACAAATCTTAAGTAATATGTAAAATTAAAAGTTGTTCACCACTTGAAACCACATTGGGATCAAATGCATATGTGGCAATGAGATAATGTTATTACCTCTCGTTGTTATTTATTTTGGGTCTTGATATTTCTACCAAAAATATTACTCTAAAACACTCTTTTGTATAAAACACCACATAAGTACCCAATATTTGTACAAAATACCAAACACACACAATGCCACATTAACCTTGACCTATATAAAAATCCAAAAAAATCTAAATCTCACTTTTTGTATTTTCTCTCTCTTTCTAACTTCTCTCCCAAACCTTTCAACCTTCCAACTTAGTTCCATTTTCTCTCAAACTCTACTAGTTACCCTCAAGCTTCATTTCAGGTATGCTACACCATTAAAACTTACTCGCATTACTAGCATGCTCTAATTTTGTGTATTAAACCCTATCATGCAAACTACATATGAAAAATCCATTATAAACTCATTAAACCATACAAAATATAACCCTAATTAATTTAACTAGAAATATATTGCATTTGGGGGATTAACAACTATGGTTTAATTGGTTTGAACAACCTAGGGTTTACCATTCTGGAAAAAAAATAACTGCGCTCTGCACCAACGGCCTCCCGTCGCCAAATGTGCCAAGGATATTCGGTCACATCCAACTGTGATTCAACTATTTTCAGCCATATCTCATTGTGTTTTGATTTTCACGGCCATGAACCACCGTGGTTTGGATTTTCACGGCCTCGTCTTACCGTGGTGTTATAATTCCCGGCCAAGAATCACCCTATGTAGCAATGTATTTCATATTTCATATATTCATGTATATTTTGCAATGTTGTCATTTTTAGGCCCTTACATATTATTTGATAGCCATCCATTTTATATTTTCTTTATATTGAAAATATTTATAGTTATTTTTAATGTATGCATGTATACTTAATTGTGCAAGTTTCAACATGATGAATGTATTTATGTATGCATGTATTTCTAAAAACTTTTGCCATTTTTAGGCCCTTACATATTATTGTTTATTCGTTGGTATGAACTTATTAATTTGATGTTCATTTGCTAATATAATTTTATTAATTTCTTATGTAGGTCATATAAATGGGAAGAAGAAAAAATCCTCCGACTGCATCCGAGTGGAAGAGGAGGTTGGAGGCAATGAAGGCAGTACGACCACCCATATCTTCCTTTAGTAGTAGTATTGCCATTGAGGCCACTAGTTGGAGTAAAGGATATTCTCCTATGAGATCGTTGGATTAAGTAATTGACCAAGTGGTAGGGGGTTTATTTACTGTTGGTGAGGGTACTACATTGCAGTTAATTGAGCAAATGGTTGAGGCGGTGGTACGTGATATTCTTGGGGTTAGTGAAGGAGGTGAGGTAAGAGTGGGAGATAAAGAGGAAGAGAAAGAAGATGAAAAATCACGAGAGGAGCAAAAAGAGCACGAAATAGAGGAAGAGAGATATAAGGAAAGAGAAGAGGAAATTGAGGAGGAACGAGAGGAAGAGAAAGAAGAGGAAATAATAAAAAGGAGAGGGTGAAGGAGAGAAAGTATAGGAGAAAGAAAAGGTAGAACGAAAGAAAGAAGTGGAGGGGTACACGGATGAGTCTTTTTCATCAGAAGATGAAATCCAACTGTCCACATCTAATTGGTAAGGCTTTCACCAATAAAAAATTTACATATAATCAATGATTGCAAAAAGTTTCAGAAAGTTACAATCATCCCCAAGACTTTCTCCAATAACCAATTTACATATAACTAAAATTCGCAATAAAAGTTACAAAAAATTACAATCATCCCTAAGAGTTTCACTAATTTAAGCCGTCGTCAAGTCCTCGTCTTCATTCAATGATATCAAGTACGGTTCATCTTTGGTCGCAATGTCTTTGGAACATATATTCTAAAACGTTTCTAAGCGGGATTTAAAAAAAGTAGGCCACTCTACGACATCTTAAATGACCCTCAATCTCTAGTGAGAGACAATTGGTTGTATGGGACAAAATCTTGTGCATTTCAAACTCACCCAATGAATATTTGATACATTGAGGATAAAGATGATGCGATTCTCTTCCATCGTAGATTTTGGCCCAACGTCGAATGGAACAAAAGTTAAGCATTGTAATTTGGATATCAATACAACCATTAGCTTAAGTGCATTCGTCACAAGGTAGACAAACTTTGGCAATATAAACCAACGCTCGCTTATGCATGAGTGTCTGAAATAGTCGAATCTCGTCTCATACTCATCAATATCATAAAAGTTCATAATGGTAGCCCAAAACGGCTTGTCTCTACAAAGTTCGAACAACATAGAGTTATGAATCGCATGAGAATGTTCTAATCCATCCCCAACACCCGCACCTTTGGAAATAGACCTATATCCATAGTTTCCATCCGATTTTACATCATATATATCGTCCACAAATGATTGGAAGAACTCGGGGTCGTGCTTCATATACATTTTCTTATCCCGAGACCTTGTATCCCGTTTCGCACCCATCAATGGGTTCTTCTTTGCAAAGATTTTTTTAAGTTTCATTGTGGATGGTATATGTTTCTCCCAAGCACAAGGAGTTCTTTTTGTAGATATATCAATAGAGTTTTTCCCCTTAGGTGGCCTATCCTTTTGACGAATTTTTATAACCTTCATCAAGGGTGTGCTAGAGGGTTGAGCAGTTTCCAGTAACTTGTTTAGCATCATATTTCTAATGGTTTTACCTGTCTGAGTCCATCATTTCTTAAAAAATATCATCTAGGGAGTATATTCAAGGTCACGCTACTGAGGGATGTCCGAAACAATCGCAGGTTTCTTCTAATTATTGTCTAGTACCCACTATAAAATTGCTTGGCCTAGCTTCTCCCATTGGGCAAACTTGTGGACACATGGTAATTTGTAGATGGTGCAAAGTATGTGGGAGCATAGTATATCCATATATTGGGTGTTAGCGGTTGATACGCTCAACACCCATCGCATGCAATTGATCTCAATAATAATTGGGTCTAAGGCATAGTGTGATGCCCTACCATGGATCTCGCGCAACAACGCGTCATTGTGTCCATACTTGGTGGATTGGAGTGATTTTAAAACTCCATTTGTATTTGAATACCTAGTGGCCAAGCAATGCGTCCATATCCTTCCACACCATTGCAAACGAACCGGTGTTATTTGTTAACTGTTTTTTCAGTTGGGCATGGGCACCCTTCGCTCTGTTAGTTATGCGGTTTCCACGACGGGGTACGTGATTAGTCCATGCATGATCAAACTGAAAATGCAAAGGAATCCAGTTCTTTTATATGTTCCCAATCAAGTTCGGGTAGTTTTGCTATTTTTAAGGGAAAGCCAACCATGCATTCTCAAAGTCGATCAAATTCTCTGACTCCACAACCCCAATCCAACCCTGCATAAATGCCTTCTTGTCTTGGTCTTTGACGTTGTGTTTCACACATGCACCTTCAATGTTTTTTTAACATGGAATAAGCATAATAATATGGTGGCAAGTGGAAACTTATTTGGCAAAGAGTTTAGACAATATTATATTTTGTCAGAGACAACAACTTGCGACAACACTTCTGGCTCCTATAGTGACCACAAATGTTGCAGAGCTCGACTAAAATTCTCCTCTTTCTCACTCTTTAGAAAAGCGAATGGAATCCAAAATGATTCCCCAATGGAAGTGACCCCAATTATCTTAAATAATGGTACATTGTACCGATTAGTCTTGTAGGTGAAATCGATCACTAGTACAGTCGGGAAGAATTTCACCAATAAGCAAGAGGTGGGATGTGCGAAAAATAAATCCTCCACCACATAAGTTTGCTTATTCCTTCTATGCCACTGGACATAACTCTTCTCCGTGAGAAAATGCATCAGCTGTTGCGCGGAGGTTCTCCCTTGCATCTCAACATTCTTCATTTTTTTAGCGTTATGAATTGTTTGTATGGATGAACAAATGTATTCCGATCTCTTTTCAATGCCTGTAGTACTTTCTTCGGTCCCACCCCATTGTTGATCATCTCAGTAGTAACATTTCACTCTTTTTACGAGAGTCGACTAGTATAAGGCTATCCAACAAGTGATTTAGACACCTCGTGGTTGTGTATCCCACAGAAAACTTCCACCCCCAATGGCCATTATAGTGGGGAACACCTTTCAATCCAAAGAGATAATCACACTTTCACGTTCCGAAATATTATTTCCTCTTCTTGTTTATACCCTCGCCTTTTTTAGGTCTATGAAGCTCGCTTCACTCACAAACAAGTACGACCCTCCTTATTCGGACTAAACTGGCCTTGTGGGATTTCAGAATGATCACGACCGCATGAAGCTTGTGACAAACTTATTGGCACCAATCAATTATCTTATCGCAGTCATAAAAAATTTGCATAAGATGAACACTGTTTGGTGAAAGGACAATTTAAATCGAAATTTCAAGTATAAATGTAAAATCATATTGAGTACAATATAAATAAACTAAACATGCCTCTTCAGTGGTGAATTCGACTGAATGGTCTTGATTAAATGCATTAACATCCAACCATTCTTCTATTGTCACATCCTAACAATGCATATAATCAAATTATGTCATACAATCTTGTCATACACTAAAAATCTCAATTTGTTGAAATTTAACTACGTGATATGATTTTTTACTATTGACGATGTGAAATCTGGAAACAAATCGCATAAATATTTAGGCGAGGTTGATGTTGTTGCTTGCTTGCTCATATTCATTTCATGCATATTTGGTTCCTCGATGGAAGCACATTGAGTAGATACACTCGATTCAATAATATTGTCTATATCTTGCCAAAATGTATCATCAAGTACCGAGTCATTTAATGTGACACCCCGCCTAATTAAATACCGGGTGATCAGTCATTTATTAAATTATAATCAAGGTGAACGGTTGGTTCATTCTTAGCATCACTGTCGCACAAAAATAACTTTTCCAATTTAACACCCTAATTAATTAAGCTAAGTGACAAAACCATTTTTAAGACATCAATTTTCCAATTTTAATTAATACCAATATTTAAAACTTTACGTAATTCATACAATAAGAATCACCCAACAACTATACTAAAATAAACAATCCAAATAATTAAACATCCAACATTAAAACTTAAAGGAAAAACATCCTCACAGTAATAAAACCCAAAGTATAAATACTGAAAATAAACGAATCACAATATCTGATAAAACAATTGAATAATGAAAAACGGCGACACATGTCCAACTGGGTAAAATAAATCTAGAAGTGGAATCAATAATGAGGTCGTCTAAGCAAGAGGCTTGCAACTCCCACCTAAGCTGCAGCATGTTCCTTCCAAAGGATCCTATGCAAGACGCTCCTGTGGCTGGGCACCTGTAATATATATATATATATATATATATATATATATATATATACAAAAGAGAAGAGAAAATAGGAAATGGATCAGAGCCCGATTGTAAAACATTTTAAAATTAGTTTAGCAAGTATTTAAAATGCTTGCCGGCAAATGCAAACAACATATTAGTGCGGCACTCCCTTGAAAATTCTCACCTCTCTTCTAATGTGCACACCTATCGCACTAATATTCCCAATGGTTTAACTTGTCTTATCTTAAGTTACTCGTAAGGTTTCATGCCGACAATTTCCAATGTTAAGGAGGTTAATTTTATTTAACATCAAAGTTCTCACATAAGACGTATATGATTATAAAGTTTCTCGATAATATAACATACTTTTCAAGCACTTATTTCCAAGTTGAAATAATTATTCATTTCTTACATACCAGTCACAGTAGGTAGTTTCCAAATTCCAGATTTAAAATATATATATAGATAGATAGATAGATAGATAGATATTCTAACAGCACCTCACATAAAATTTATGGTGCGGGCATACTCTGCTATCCAGTCCTCGTATCACTCGTACTAAGGGAAATACTAGGTCGGAATCACTCTCGAATAGTATTAACACAAAACACATACAAATTGAGGCGAAGCATAGTTCCAAGTCACTAAGAGGTCAGCACATACCCTCACGTCTCTTAGGACCGTCTGACTATCGATCCGATAGCCTGTACCAAGGATCCTATGTTCTAGGGTACGAGCCAATATCCCCCATAAAGGTCCCATCGAGATAAGACTGTCCTAGCGCGGTAACCTCCGGGATAGCAAGTAGCTCGGGCATGATTTTTACACGTATATAGTATATGCATAAACACAGTCATATATGTATACCACTATTCCCATATCAAATTTAGGTACACTCTCACGACCCATAATTATGATATTTATCCTTATTACTCATTATTAGATTATCACATATAACGGTTTGTTTCTTATTCTTATTTGTGGGATTATTCCAATCTACTACGTAACACTCGTGGATTCCTGTCTCTCCAAGTGTAATTTCAGTAGGTACTCATTTATTTTACAACGTAACTTCTTTACGAGTCTCACTCTTTAACACATATTCCCATTGCCCCTTATATGTAAAACAGCCCCCCCCCCCCCCCCATGAAATGTTAATCTCGTCTCATATTAACGGGTCCATATATTCCTAAAGTCCCACTGGTCTTCTTTATGTCCCAAAATGTTCTCACATTAATATCCAAGAATGTTTAATCATTTAAGTTAGAACGACCTATTAAAAAGGGAATATGAGTTATATAGGAGGGGTCGATCGATCGAGGGCAGGTATTCGATCGATCGAATCATCGATCGATCGATGATCTAGGGTCGATCGATCGATCAAGTAGGTATGGCAAATCTGCAAAATTTCCAGTTACGGGTTTTCTCTTTCAAAATCATCCAAAATGATATATTTGACTACCAAACTCCCAATAATTTATACTACAAGTATTATAACCTCAAATAAGTGATTTCCTATATCAAGCATGCGGATTTTCATCATGAATAACGAATTAAAGGGGCATAATCCATAAAAACATCAAGAACCCTAATTTTTCTTTTGTTTAGTTTCTTCCCATTATTTTACCAGATTTCATACCCTTTATTTACTGTAATTTCGTGGTTCAATCTCTACATATGAATTTGGTTTCCAGAATACATCTATAACCTATACATCATGCAAATCCAAGTCTCCAAAATAGGTTTTTCTTACACAAAAACTAGTCCCAATCGATCCTAGACTAATATTACTGAAGCATTAACTGAAATAGAGCAAGATATATACTTGCATGGGAATTTTAGGTTCATGTTTTGTGGAAAGATTTGTGTGGTGATGTTCCTCATTGCGCGATCTAACGTTTGGCGACGACGGCGGTGCAAACGGTGGAGTTCTTGGCCTAGAACTCCTTGGAATGCTCTTCCTCTTCCTCTCCAATGGCCGTCTATGGTTTATGGTTCTTCTAACCCTAGAAGATGACTCCTACCATATGATATAGCCTTATGAATTTCG
This sequence comes from Sambucus nigra, assembly GCA_949130495.1. Taxonomy (NCBI): domain Eukaryota; kingdom Viridiplantae; phylum Streptophyta; class Magnoliopsida; order Dipsacales; family Adoxaceae; genus Sambucus; species Sambucus nigra. Next base: position 483,638,569 of record OX422216.1, read on the forward strand.
TCAGTTTAATTCCCCAAATATATAAAATGTCTAAAATACCCTCCCGGGATGTCAATTAGGCCTAAAACTGCCCCGGGACCCAAACTAAACCCCCGGGTACACTTTTCTGACTATCTCGGCCCTTTCGGACACTTTGGTGCACTCAAAATGACCATACAAGCAACTTATAATTAATTCACTTTATATAATAATAATTTAGTCCTGACACGATACAGGCGCGTCCCGACTTAAATTTCCATAATTGCCATTTTATTCACTCGTGACAATTTTAATAAAATAAATCTCAATTATTACTTTACTCGTCTAGTAATATTCAACAATTTTAATAATTACTAACTCACATCACGTTAGTACATATAAAAATAAATTTTTTGGATTAATATTAAATTAATATCTCAATTTAAATTTAATAAATTCCCAAATATTAAAAGCCATAAAAATACGGGGTATTACATACTTTCCCCCTAATAACGGAATTTCGTCTCGAAATTTAGAAAGTAAGGCCTAACTGGTAAAACACATTTTGGATACCTTAACAGTACGCAACCTATCCACATAGTAAGGCGCTCAATCACTATAGCCCCGGCCTCACAGCAAGCTTGTTTAACACTCTTCATTAAAGATACTTCACATTGTGCTCCTATCCGACAACATTCGCATAAGACACGCATATACACTATTAAATCCCATTATTTGAATATTATTGGGAGGTCTCACCTCGCCACATAGCAACTACTCGGATTTATCTAAACACAAAACTCCCATTCTGAGAGAGACCATACGAACATCTGACCACTCTTGTTCGCCTAAAACAATTGTGGAATTCCACCATAGTCATCGGATTATTCTCGACCGATCCAAAATTCTAATTATCCGCTCACCTCTAAACATACGCAGAGGGAGAATAGTTAAGGTTTTTCCACACCAAAACTTCAATAAGCACCTTGTTCACGACAAACAGGTACGAGTGCTTCCACGGAACTCTACCATTAGGTAATATCCTTCCCCAATTATCGTACCGCTCCACTTGTTAGCTATAACCGTTGTGGAAATGAAATGATCACTAAGATTCTAAAATCACCTTTTACGCGGCTCCATTACTCGTTAATCACCGTGCGCCTGCTCCTCGGCTATGGGTGATACCTCCTACTCAAAATGAAACGTTATCTCCATTGTTTCCTGAAATCCCATATTGAAGGTGGGATTCACAAATTTCCTCCTAATTCAGAAAATAATACCGTGTAGGATCACGTACCGGCGCCATCCCTTCTTTTCAAAGGAAGACTGGGTCACACTAGTTAATATTGTAAATCACCCCAAAGGAATGTTAATCACTTCCTTCTTGGGCGACTTACTCCCCGTGTTTAGATGAATCCTTGAATCTTACCTTGAAGATGGCAACCCATCCAAGGAACTTTACCGACTTTATCTCCCTCTTCCGTTACAGGAATGGTTGATAACCACAAAATTCTCTGGTTGATTCCCTTATTCCAACCGATCTCTATCTATGAGTGGTGCCTGCGGAGACTACTCATTATGTCCCGCTCAACATCGAATTTCCTTAAAATGTCTCACATTAAGTGACACTTAACACTCCCCATCCTTCCTTGGTGTATATCGAAAGTTCCGTCCCGTGCACTTTTCTCCACGATGCGCACTTCTGGATCTTTTATACCATACTAACATTATCACTCTTTTTATGCACAACTCACTTTCAACATTTGACTAATTACAACTCCGTCCCGAGTGTTCTCCATATAGTTAAATTCTACCCTTCTCAAGGAATGCCCCGTTGTAAACGGCTTCCCACAGCGTTCCAACCAGATTCGGTGTGCTACCCTGATTGTACACGTATATATATGGATTTATCATCTTTCACGCGGTGTTTAATTCACTCTACCACTTTTACTTCGTTATGTTAGTCCCACAAACACATATTCCACACGTCTATTCCCACGTCCCTTCGACTCGGACAATTTTTTAAACATCAACTAACCAGGACGTCTACACACCCTATAAACCGTGCATACTAGCGTAAGCATCACATACGCTTCACATCTAATAACCAATTCTTTATTTTCCTAGTTCTCACAACGTGATTGCAAACCTTGGGTACTCTCACTCACCCTAGAAATCGAAATTATAAATCCTCCTTATCATCGTTCCACCCCTCAACTCGTGGTGGTAAAATGAAAACTTTCAATGCTTTCTTACCACGCAAACGGATCCACTGGCCTTAAATCATAATTCAACTACCAACTTACAAATATAATTATCTACTCCTATTATGATCGAGGTACTGAAATTATGGACTAATGACCAAACATCTCCCTATTCCCAACCTTACGCTAAGTTTATGCGTGGGATGTCTCGCAAAGCGAAATCCAAACAAGGAACCCCCCCGATACATTATTACCTAGCATTGTCGATTATCGAAATTCGTTAGGCCCTCCGTCCATAGCATGTACCCCTATTTTCCCGTTTCTTGGCAGAAAATTACATCTCCTCCCGAAATTACACTTAACGAATAACATTTCACCAACTGCACTTTCGTACCGTATTGGTGGTGATTTCATTCCATAAACCTCTAATACATACAATCAGGATTCTCAAAATCCCTTTCCCCAATTAGAGGGGTATAAATCGTACCTCCCACATTTCTAAAGGATAGATATAACAATGCACTCTTTCTATCACCAAGCCCTGAGCGCTAAACATAATACTGAGTTAAATCTTTTCACTCAACAGTAAGCCCAATATATACTGAATCATAACAACAAAAGTCCCTACACACCGGTATCGAATATCTCGAGCCCACTATCCCCTCTGAAGTCTCTAGGATAAATTGTAAGTGCGAGTCCAACCCTCTTGCAGGTAAGGCCTCGCCCGAACAAAACATGCTGCACTAATGCAACCACTCCGATAGCCTTGCAATAACTGCCTACTATCATACTGACCATTTCTATAAAGTTGAAATCAATACCATATTATACTCGTATATTACATCACTAAAATGAGTAACCACAATAAAGTATATAACACTATTAATATACTCATTCATCCTCCGCGGATAGCACTAAGGAAAATCCCGCTACACTAGGGAAAAATATTCACATAATAATATCGTTTGTAGTTACACGCATTAAACTCGTCTCACATGCTAATCTAGCAATGAACAAAATATAATGACTCGCTCGTGTCACATAAAACATGCCTCATCCTCCGAGGATAAAACTTATATTTCTACCTTGCCAATCGTCTTAATTGCACAAATGGTCTCCGGACGTAACACGCCTGCTCAAACCAGAACAACACTACTTTAATCATTCTCCTTTACTAGGCACTATACTCTTGTACCCTATAATTGTTTCAGGGAAGAAAAAATTGCGCGTGTGATTTCACTCTCCACAAAATACCTCAACAAATAATCCACTCATCGCCTGTCATACTAACCACGTTAGGATTGTCATTCTCTCGGACTTTTGTAAACTCGATTTCTATTAGCTACCCCTTTCATTCACTTAGCCTTATAGGCCCCAAAGAACATGTTACTGCCTACACTATTCCTTACTAAATCTACCATCGCTTGGTAAGAATTTAGCTATCCGAATCATTTAAATGGGTACCCTGATGTGTATTCACACCCCCTAGTGGTGCTACACTACCACAGTTGTATCTCGTCTTATTCTTGATTAAATTCTTTGATTTTTTTAGCTTCCCTTAACAATAAGCATTATCATCTACATTGACCAAGTACAACCTCGTCAACCTCTGAATCGACCGTCCAGTAAAATTCCCTTTTTAAGTGTTATTAACTATTTTTACGAGTCGTTCTCCCACTTGGAGTCCTCTCCTCCATTTGTATCTACATCTTCCGATACAAGATTCGCTAATGGTTTAGACTCGTATTCACAAATGGACCTCTGTCAGGTTCTCCAGTGATGAGTTCCGAACAACATTCACTTCTTCTCCTGAACACCTGATAAAGGAACTTGCGGTCAAACTATACCTAAGATTATCCTATAGGCATAGTATTCCACTTCTAAAAGTAGTGGTTGACTCCCACTATGATAACCTTGTTTCGACGTGTCAAGAAAATTTATTTCCAAATTTTCACTTCCAGTTAGCCACACTCCGTCCTATGTCCAAGCCTTTGGATACTTTACCTCCTTTGGCTAACACACACAATTTTCGCATTTATAGAATTTCCACTCACTGTTCTCTATAATGCTTCGTCTGACTCTTTCCCGTCGTCCCACGTTGGGTAATTCTACTCTTGTACCTCTTTTGACTATAGCAGCTTTTGGGAATCATAGGTTGCGCCCTATCTGTCTTTACAGTCCTGGATTCCCGTGCCATAATAGGGGTGACCTCGACTACGGTCATCATCCTCGAATATACTTTACAACCTCAACTAAGCCTTGCCTCATGTTGTCCGCCAAACGGCCCTTACTTGCCAAATTTCATTGTTCGAAGACGCCCGAACGCAATTAAGATTCACTAAGGCACATACGTTATAGCAGGAGAACGAAATCTCACCATAGAAAGCAATAATCCTAAACATAGGGCTCTATATCAAAGAAAGTAGCGATAGAAGCATAATAAGTCGCACAGATTCTAAGGACACTAGAACCTGATGCTCTGATACCACCTGTGACACCCCGCCTAATTAAATACCGGGTGATCATTCCTTTATTAAATTATAATCAAGGTGAACGGTTGGTTCATTCTTAGCATCACTGTCTCACAAAAATAACTTTTCCAATTTAACATCCTAATTAATTAAGCTAAGTGACAAAACCATTTTTAAGACATCAATTTTCCAATTTCAATTAATACCAATATTTAAAACTTTACGTAATTCATACATTAAGAATCACCCAACAACTATACTGGAACAAACAATCCAAATAATTAAACATATAACAAATTCATTCCAACATTAAAACTTAAAGGAAAAACATCCTGACAGTAATAAAACCCAAAGTATAAATACTGGAAATAAGCGAATCACAATATCTGATAAAACATTTGAATAATGAAAAAGGGCGACACATGCCCAACTGGGTAAAATAAATCTAGAAGTGGAATCAATAATGAGGTCGTCTAAGCAAGAGGCCTGCAACTGCCACCTAAGCTACAGCACGTTCCTTCCAAAGGATCCTATGCAAGATGCCCCTGTGGCTGGGCACCTGTAATATATACATATATACAAGAGAGAAGAGAAAATAGGAAACGGGTCAGAGCCCGATTGTAAAACAGTTTAAAATTAGTTTAGCAAGTATTTAAAATGCTTACCGGCTAATGCAACCAACATATTAGTGCGGCACTCCCTTGAGAAATTATCACCTCTCTTCTAATGTGCACACCTATCGCACTAATATTCCCAACGGTTTAACTTGTCTTATCTTAAGTTACTCGTAAGGTTTCATGCCGATAATTTCCAATTTTAAGGAGGTTAATTTTATTTAACAGCAAAGTTCTCACATAAGCCTTATATGATTATAAAGTTTCTTGATAATATAACATACTTTTCAAGCACTTATTTCCAAGTTGAAATAATTATTCGTTTCTTACATACCAGTCATAGTAGGTAGTTTCCAAATTCTAGATTTAAAATATATATATTAAATACACATATAATATATATATATATATTCTAACAGGACCCCACATAAAATTTATGGTGCGGGCATACTCTGCTATCCAGTCCCCGTATCACTCGTTTTAAGGGAAATAGTAGTTCGAAATCACTCTTGAACAGTATTAACACAAAACACATAAAAATTGAGCCGAAACATAGTTCCAAGTCACTAAGAGATCAGCATATACCCTCACGTCTCTTAGGACCGTCTGACTATCGATCCGATAGCCTGTACCAAGGATCCTATGTTTTAGGGTACGAGTCAATATCCCCCATAAAGGTCCCATCGAGATAAGACTGTCCCAGCGCGGTAACCTCCGGGATAGCAAGTAGCGCGGGCATAATTTTTACACGTATATAGTATATGCATAAACACAGTCATATATGTATACCACTATTCCCATATCAAATTTAGGTACACTCTCACGACCCATAATTATGATATTTATCCTTATTACTCATTATTAGATTATCACGTATAACGGTTTGTTTCTTATTCTTATTTGTGGGATTATTCCAATCTACTACGTAACACTCATGGATTCCTGTCTCTCCAAGTGCAATTTCAGTAGGTACTCATTTATTTTACAACGTAACTTCTTTACAAGTCTCACTCTTTAACACATATTCCCATTGCCCCTTATATGTAAAATGCCCCCCCCCTGTGAAATGTTAATCTCGTCTCATATTAATGGGTCCATATATTCCTAAAGTCCCACTGGTCTTCTTTATGTCCCAAAATGTTCTCACATTAATATCCAAGAATGTATATACATTTAAGTTATAACGATCTATTAAAAAGGGAATATGAGTTATACAGGAGGGGTCGATCGATCGATCGAGGGCAGGTAGTCGATCGATCGAATCATCGATCGATCGATGATCTAGGGTCGATCGATCGATCAAGTAGGTATGGCAAATCTGCAGAATTTCCAGTTACGGGTTTTCTCTTTCAAAATCATCCAAAACGATATATTTGACTTCTAAACTCCCAATAATTTATACTACAAGTATTATAACCTCAAATAAGTGATTTCGTACGTCAAGCATGCGGATTTTCATCATGAATAATGAATTAAAGGGGCATAATCCATAAAAACATTAAGAACCCTAATTTTTCTTTTGTTTAGTTTCTTCCCATTATTTTACCAGATTTCATACCCTTTATTTACTGTAATTTCGTGGTTCAATCTCTACATATGAATTTGGTTTCCACAATTACATCTATAACCTATACATCATGCAAATCCAAGTCTCCAAAATAGGTTTTTCTTTCACAAAAACTAGTCCCAATCGATCCTAGACTAATATTAATGAAGCATTAACTGAAATAGAGAAAGATAGATACTTGCCTGGGAATTTTAGGTTCATATTTTGTGGAGAGATTGGTGTGGTGATGTTCCTCGTTGCGCGATCTAACGTTTGGCGGCGACGGCGGTGCAAACGGTGGAGTTCTTGGCCTAGAACTCCTTGGAAAGCTCTTCCTCTTCCTCTCCAATGGATGTCTATGGTTTATGGTTCTTCTAACCCTAGAAGATGACTCCTACCATCTGATATAACCTTAGGAATTTCGTGGGTTTAATTCCCCAAAAATAAAAAATGTCTAAAATACCCTCCCGGGATGTCAATTAGGCCTAAAACTGCCCCGGGACCCAAACTAAACCCCCGGGTACACTTTTCGGACTATCTCGACCCTTTCGTACACTTTGGCGCACTCAAAACGACCATACGAGAAACTTATAATTAATTCATTTTATGTAATAATAATTTAGTCCTGACACGACACAGGCGCGTCCCGACTTAAATTTCCATAATTGTCATTTTATTCACTCGTGACAATTTTAATAAAATAAATCTCATATATTACTTTACTCATCTAGCAATATTCAACAATTTTGCAATAATTACTAAATCACATCACGTTAGTACATATAAAAATAAATTTTCCAGATTAATATTAAATTAATATCTCAATTTAAATTTAATAAATCCCCAAATTTTAAAAGCCATAAAAATACGGGGTATTACATTTAACTGAAATGATAATACAATAATCAACACAATAAGAATTGACAATATAATAACAAAAATCAATAAGCACACATACACCATTTAATAATTGAACTTTAATTTCAATATGGATCCCACAGCTAATTACAACCGCTATAGGGGTACATACGGCGTAAGGTAACAGTGATTGGTAAAAACATGGCCACTTAAAACCGTGTAATCCTTAACAAGGTTACATGAAATTGTACTTTATGATCCCACGGCCATATAGAACCGTGATTCAATTATTCATTAATGAAATCGTGGAATCACTTTAATACTGTCACTTATGACCGAAAGTAACCGTCACTTACGGCGATGGATAACCGTAAGTATAGTCACCCAATTTTTTTTAAATCTTTTAATCATTTAAATTTTATTTTAGAGAATATATAGTGTGTAGAAGTTTTTTAATACCTCAAAATCATCAAGAGATCATTGGGTGTTTTGAGTTTGGGAAGCTTGAACATCAACTTTCTTTTCCTAAAGCATTGCGATGTAGCCCCTTTATCCTTGATTTCTATATAGAAACAATATAACAAATACCACGACAACACAACAAACACACAAAAATTGAGATTTGGGGAGAAACGAACATGATGATTGGGCTAGGTTTAATCGTGGGTTTGAACGTTTCGATGGGAAGATCAAAAAATTTTATTTTTGTTTATTGTGGTGTTTTAGATTATGTGGTGTTAGTTTGTGTGTAATTTTTTATTTAGTTTGGCGTATATTAGACATTTTAAAGGAAATAATAGGTACAACACTTTTGGGTGAGATTAGTAAAGTTTGTATTTAATTTTTATGTGGTGTTTTAGAGAGATTTTTTGGGAGGAAATATTAGGACCCATTTATTTTTTAGTTATAATTAAAAAAGTTTCTGATTGTCACAACACTATTTGGTTTCAATTTCTCATCAAATGATAGGCTATGTAGAATTTAAGCGCCTTAGTTTTAGTGACAATTATATTTTTTTACACCAAATCTCTTCGGTTAACTTTAACACCATTTTAGGTGATGCCCTACAATAGATCACCCGTACACTCGGGAAGCATTTTACTAACAAGCAAGAGGTGGGATGTGAGAAAAACTAATTCTCCACCACATCAGTTTGCTCATTCCTTCTATGCTAGTGGACATAACTCTTCTCCGCGATAAAATGCATCAACTGTTGCATGTAGGTGAGCCCTTGCATCTCAACATTCTTCATTTTTCTTTTAGCGTTATAAATTGTTCCTATGGATGAACAGTCATATTCCGATCTCTTTTCAATTTCTGGAGTACTTCCTTCAAGCTCACCCCATTATTGATCATCTCAGCAGCTATATTCCACTCTTCTTGGGAGAGTCGACTAGCATAAGGGTGTCCGATAAGTGATTTAGATACCTCCTGGTTGTGTAGCCCACAAACAACTTCCACCACCCAAATGGCCATTATCGTGGGGAACACCTTTCAATCCAAAGGGAAAAAAACACTTTTGCGTTCCGAAACACTGTTTCCTCTTCTTGTCCATCCCCTCACCTTTTCGGGGTCAATGAAGCTCTCTTAACTCATAACTAAGTACGACCCTCCCCTTTCGGAATAAACTGGCCTTGTCGGATTTCAGAATGATCACGATCGCATGAAGCTTGCGACCAACTTGTTGGCACCAATCATCTTGTCGCGGTCATAAAAAATATGTACAAGATGAACATTGTTAGATGAAAGGACATTTTAAATTGAAATTTCAAGTATAAATGAAAAATCATATTGAGTACAATATAAATAAACTAAACATTCCTCTTCAGTGGTGAATTCGACTGAATTGTCTTGATTAAATCATTAACATCCAACCATTGTTCTATTGCCACATCCTAACCATGCATACAATCAAATTATGTCGACTAGGCGGAGGTTGGTACAAGAAGATGCGTCAAGGCTTGGACGGAGTCAAGTTGAGGAAGTAAGTCGCATGTCTTGTATTTGTAATTACCATACTTAGTGGACTTGCAGGCAGGGTCATCCGAGGTTTTTCCCATTTTGGGGGTTCTTCGTACATTGCGGCGTAGTGTGATTGTTTATTTTAGCTTATTAACTCATCTAGATGCATGCTTAGGTTAAAAAGATAAAATTTGATTTAATTCACACATTGGTTTAATTTGGTGCTAATTTAATATGTAGGTAAGTTTAATTTAATTTAATTCAAGTTAGGACATTTAAAGTGACTAAATATATGCTTAAGTTTATTTGGCATAAATTTAACTTGAATTGGAATTAAATTTTTGGTTAAGTAAAATTCCAAATAATGGTTTATGTTAATTTAATTTTTAGTTTAATTTAATTCAAGATTGGACTTAATTACTTTGGCAAAATTCATGCTTGTTTTGTTTGGCCATATTTAGACTTGAATTGAATTAAAGTCTTGTTAAATTTTATTTCAATTGTTTGTTTAGTTTAATCTCATATTAATTTTGAAGAAATTAAATTTTGGTTAATTTGAAAGAAGTTTGAATTTTGGAATTCTTTTGTGAAACATCCCGTATTTGACTTTTTAAATTGAGGATATTTTTCAAACAAGTGGTATCAGAACAAATTGTGTTGAGATATCACACCCTTATAGGTGGACTGTTACAGTAAGTCTATCGTGTTTTTTGTTCTTGGGCAGGATGTATTATTTTTAAGATGTCTCATCCTGAAAGAAGGTCGAACCCGCATATACGCTATATTGTACATGAGACTTCAAAGAGTATAATTATCTTGTTATATTCGATCCCGGTGCGTAGAGACTTTACTAATGTGATTCAGGGGGTATCAGGTTTACCACCAAGCAGAGAGATTGAGCTCGTTATTGATTTAGCGCTTGGGACTTAGTGATAATGCAAGTGCAGTATTGTATAACTCCTTTTGAGATGTGGGAGTTGAGGATTGCACTGATACGTATAGGGGCAGGATATTGAGTGTCCCAATTATGTTCTCTAGGACTACAGATCTCGATGACCAACAATTCTAGGTAGTAGTGTATTGGGGGGTCCTTATTTTTTATTTTGCTTGCGAGACGTCCCATGCATGAACCTTAGTGAGCGGCGGGAGTTGGGAGACGTGTTTTACACTAGGGCGTGGGTTTAGTACTTTAATTATTTCACATGTACGTAGATAACACTTTGAGCTGAGAGTTATTCTACCATTTAATACCAGTGGAGCCAGGTAGTGTTGTGTAGGAAGCACTGTGGATCGTTTGCACCACTAGTTGATAGGTGGGACAATCTCAAGAATAATTAAATCATAGTTAGTAGGGTAATAGAGTATACTGTATATCCACGCCGAGCATACGAGGCCATGTTGATATTAATATGTTATGTTTCTTAAAATTGTGCAGATATACACGGGATATAGGGTGTATGGGCACCCTGGTTAGTTCGAATTTATGTATCATCTGAGGTAAGAGGAAGGATTAATAAATATGTTGAATCGTATGCTTGTGAGGAATCTAGAAGCAGAGTTGGAAAAGTAAGGTGGATTGAACGTCGTTGGAAGAGAAGATAGTTCGAACGGTTATATACAGCAAAGATTAGTTGAAAGACTGTGAGATACGGGAAAATGATCTTTGGCTAAGGGAGAGTCCAATAGTTTTGGGAATTAAAGAAGATTCATACTCCGTTAAGTTCTGAGGATGGCTTGCGCATAAATAGGATGTTGATTTTACCAAGCGCGAAAGACCTGCAAAGTGCGTAGTTGTAGAGCGTATGCATGGGCCATGATTTTTTACGTAACCCAAGAAGGGAAGTGAGATGTACCCCATAATGTGGGATACAGATAGTGTGGATCGGTGTGAAGTGAGAAGTAATAAAATTTTCTTCGGGTGCAATATCCGTGGGAAGGGAATAGATTGATCCGAGATAATCAACCAGAAATTTCGTAATACTTACTGATTCTAATGACAGAATGGGTAGGCAGACTAATAGAGATCAGTGTTGGGATACCAACATCACGAAAAGGTCAAGATTTACTTTGGGCTATGGATTTAGTTGATCAAGATGGAACAATTATGGCTAACTTGTTGAGTCACACTATCAGACACTGTACACAACATTTTATGAAAGAGAGAGAGTGAGTCGGCACATGGTTCTGCCATATATTGTTGTGAATTAGGATGAGATCCTTGGGTGCCACCTCTGATAGGAAGTAGCAAGAGGCAATGTAGATAAAAGTTGCGTTTGATCTAGGCGTATCACCCATAGACCGAGGAGTAGACGAAAGGTGTGGCTAAGATATTGGAGAATACGAGAGATGGGCATTATGTATTTTTGAGTAATTAGGATGAGTAGTTATCGCAGGTAGAATTGCGTGTAATAACTCGTACCAGTCTATTATTGGAAAGGCACCTTTTTAGGTTTTGTGCGGGAAATCTTATCTTCCACCTTTTTGGTTGGTTAAAAGTAGAAGAATGATAAAATTTTTGAGCTAAACGTGATTCCGAGTCCTTCGGTAATGATTGAGTTAATTAAGGGTTATTTTTGTATAAAAGAGAAACGTCGTAAGAGTTACATCGTCGGGAATCGAAGTTTGACAATTGTGGTCAAGTATTAAGTGTAGATGACTCATACGAGAAGGATTATGTTGATTGGCGAAAAGGGTGAGTTGGAATCTAGAACTGTTTAAACCTTTCTTTGGATTTGAAATAATAGAGAAGGTGGTGTATAGGCTCATCGTATTAGAGTGTTTTTTTTTGCAAGAATGTAATGTGTCATGGGTAGTTTCCAAAAGGATACGCTAAGAAGGATGACGTAGCATATCAGTGAAAAGCGATGAGAATAGACGGGACGCTAGTTGGAATAGCTGTGTATAAGCCTACGGATTGGAGAGTACCATTGGTAGGTGTATAGTGGGGACACCGAAACCTCTTCAGGATGTAACTTTGAGAACGTGGGAGTGCGGTGTGAATAAGCACCCGAAGTCCTTAGTGCGAGGCTTATCCAAATTTCGAGGACGAAATTCCTTTGTAAGGGGGAGTATGTAACATCGCGTATTTTTTAGAATATTTAAATTACACATGTTGTAGTAATTTAATTAAAATGTAATGAATTGAATGAATATTAATTAGCGACGAATAGAGTAATATTTATGTGTTATTATAATTACATGTGCAATATTATATTTTATTATGTGATAAGTAAATGAAATCGTATTATTTTAACGCACGTCGTAAGTGGGTAAAAGCGATAGGTTGACAGGATCTTATTTGGGATGCGCGGTGACTCAGATGGTGATTTTGAGCACACGGATGATTCGAAATAGGTCGAAATAGTTAAAAGTAAGTATCCGAGGGTAGTATTTGGGTTTTGGGAGTTTTATAGACTAGTCAGGACTCACTTAAGGGTATACGGGTCATTTTATATTAGCATATTAACCAAATTTTGGAATTAGTCTTATAAAATAATAGGGTTAGTGATGGGAGGAAGCCACCTTATTATTCTAAACCCCGAAGAGAGAAGGAAGAGAGAAAAAAGAAAGGGAAATCAAAGTAAGAGCTAGAAGAGGCCAATTTGGGAGAAGTTTTTGGGACTCCTAGCCTAGATTCATCACACACAAGAAGGATTCATACCCTACGAACATTTTTAAGGCAAGTGATTATCTTGCTTAATTATATATGTAGCAGTTTCAATTCATATTATAGTAAGTGATATGAGAATGGATTTTTGGGTGGGGATTCCCATGTAAATGGGAGTTTTAAGAAATAATTTCATAAAAAGTGGTGTTATTCTCATGACATTTGTTGGATGAATCCCACATGATAAATTAGGATCTTGATAAAGAATTTTAGGGTTGATCATAGATAGTTGTGTTCTTGAATCGAAAATAAAAAAATCTTGAGGTGTTAACCATTGAAATTAAAGTATGGAATAATTAGAGGATTGATGATTCAATCCTATGAGTTAAGATGATTTTTAAGTGTTAGGAATACATAAAAGATGTCCATTTATGAATTATATTGATAGGATCAAGTGAGGTTCAAGTTTGAGTACCCTGAATGAGATCCAATTTTTTAAAATAGTAAAAAATATATTTGAAGAACGTGTGTGCTCGCGTTCAAATGATCAAATTATATATAAAACCCTTTTAACACAAACAAACCCTAAACATGCAGCAGTATGTGATTGAATAAATTGATAATCTACGCAAGAACATTCAAACACATGCAATTAAGGAAAAATCCCCCTCAGGGGCAAAACCATTTATTTTCACTATAATTTGTAAGAAAACGGCTTACAATCGGATTACAATGAAAATACAAGTTGACTAAGAATTACCCTCGGGTATCGGATTCTGTAGTCGCGGCTGGAATTATCCCTTTCCAGTAGGGCTGCAATGAAGAAGAAGAACGGTCTCCTCCACAAGGGTTGAACAAACCAAAGTTGTGTTCTTGGGTTGCAAAAGGATTCACAAATATTTGGCAAGGATGTGTGAATCAAAACATGAGTCTTGGGACTCAAAAATATGAAGACTAGATGTATTTGGACTCTCAAATTCGTCTCCTAAAGTCTTGCAAAACAACTCTCCCGAAGTTGGTATTTATAGGGAAATACATGAAGAGACCCATGATTTTAAACTGCTGAAATTCTATTTAGCGTACAGGTTCCCCGAACCGGTTCGGGTACCACTGCGAACTGGTTCGCCCCCCCGAACCGGTTTCGGGCTGGGTTCGGGAAAGTGTGCTGGGAACAGGTGCTTAAACGCTTAGAAAAATTCCCAGAATTTTCAATGAACATATCTCCATTTTCAACGGGCCATAACTTGTTCACCGTAGCTCGGATTGAGGTGTCGTTTATTCCAGTATCTTTGTTGCGGCAAGCTCTTCAACTTTGCGGTTGACCGATCCTCCGAACAGTGGCTGTAAAACTACCAATTTTCCCTTGAACATCCCTATCATGCCTTGTTTCACTGATTTGACTTCTCTTACGTTCCACTTGCATTACGAGCCTACACTCAAGGAACATGAAGTCGTTGATGCAGATGAGGGACATATTAGTGGAGATAATGAATTCTTGATTCTCGGAATTCGGATAGAGGCCGTCATGTGAGATCGTGAGGTGACGTGCCAAATGTAGCAGCGTACGACATAAATAAATGAAACATTTCGAACATGAGAAAAATGTCCTTACAAATATCCCCCTATGTCTATGCCGGTACATACATAAAAAAACCGAATTATCAAATATGAAATTGCCTATACAAATCTACCCTCCCATGAACCCAAAACTGGAAAAGGTACAAATGAATAGTCTTCATCGTTTGTTCTTCAATTCTTCAGGAATAACAGATCTTTTCTCATCAGGGTGTGTAATTCAAACATCATCAATGTTGTACCTACACACATGAGATAAAGCAAAATACCACGTGACATATCGAGTTTGAAATGAGATAACATGGATATCAATATATGATAAAAACATAAGCAACATCTCAAAAACTCCCCCAAAATTCAAACTCCCCCATAATATGATAATTCTTTCTCCCCCTTTTTATGATGTCCCCAAATAGACAAATTAGAGAAATAAATCAAATAAGCAAGTGCGGGGTGTCACTAGGATAAAAGCACACCATGAATAAACAGAAAGCACCCAAGTCGATGATAGCGTAAATGAAGTGGTGTGATCAAATTCGATAGGAAAATCAATGCATACAAACATGACATATGTGCACGATGAATATTGGATATTCCTAGCGAATGAACTCAAATGCTTCCTTTGGTGTAAAAGAGTGACAGTATACGATATTGACTCAATGAAATCAACAAATCAAAGCTCAAAATGATTTTCACACCAATAACGTCCAAAATGATTTTATGCTTTTTCAGGACTTTCAAGGAAGTGCAAACCCGTTTAAAGATTCTCCAACCAAACTCCCTCAAATATAATTTTGAATAGAGGCATTCTAAATTCTCAAACTTTGGAGAATTGATGGTGAAACCTAAGTGGCCCATATTTGGCATGAATTGCTTTTTATTGCCTGTAAATTTTTTCGGGGCTCTTTTAACCTCTTTGGAACTCGGATATTAAAATTCCTCCATTTTTTAGGTCCTTTTTAACGGTGGCTTTTGCGCAAAGGATAGATGATTACCTTTCGCAGCCCCTCCCCGTTATACAAAAACACACAGTCTCACCAAAACGGTTTTTAAATGCATTCCAATCTTGTCAAGTTTTATCGCATATTGTACATTGTATAGACAGGATTGAGATAAAAACACGCAAGCCAACATGAGATAGACAAGTGCAATAATCAAATATAGCCGTGCATGTGTGTAATAAAGGATATAGGAGTAAAACATGTAGGAAGATATCACTAATTACATCTCAAAGACTCCAATCAATGTAAAGCACATGGATGAAATGATGTAGCCTCTCAAATCTCTATCAAACAGTCACATGGATATATGGAATGAAGTTGTGACTTGGCTAACTTAAATGCTCATCCATAAAAGGTGCAAAAACAGAAAAATCTTTTTGGCCTTTTTCAAAAAATATTATCAAAATAAAATCTTTTTGTGCTTTTTCTCAAAATTTTTCTTAAAGGAAAATCTTTTTGTATTTTTCAAAAGAAATATAAAAAGCAACAAGAATAAAACAAAGCTTTACAACTAAGCAATGGTACATATAAAACAGACTAGCAATAGGAAGCATATGATATGAACATGAAGGAGCATCCTATTCTAGACATAGACCAACCCCTCAGTCAACTGTGCAAATCCCTAAAGATTTCCTAAGACTCTCAAATCTAAGGGCATCTAAAGGTTTCGTGAAAATATCGGCTAACTGACGGTCGGTGGGAACAAAACTCAGGGATACGACTTTCTCTTCAACTAACTGACGTATAAAGTGCTCACGTATCCTGATGTGTTTTGTGCGCGAATGTTGAACTGGATTGCGGGATATGTGTATCGCGCTCGTGTTATCACAAGAAATGGTCATGGTGTCCTGTGATATCCCATAATCCTCCAGCATTTGCTTCATCCACAAGAGTTGTGTGCAACAACTCCCGGCGGCTATGTACTCAGCCTCCGCAGTGGACAAAGAGATGGAATTTTGCTTCTTGCTAAGCCAGGAGACAAGAGCAGAACCAAAATAGAAACACCCACCAGAAGTGCTCCTACATCCATCTACATCCCCAGCCCAATCGGCATCCGAATTGGCGGACAGACGGTCATCGGTATCAAAGGAATACCAAATCCCGTATGAGAGAGTCCCACTTACGTATTTAATAATACGTTTTAGAGCAAGTAAATGTGACTCTTTTGGGGATGCCTGATATCGCGCACAGAATCCAACACTAAAGGCGATGTCGGGACGACTGGCACTCAAGTAGAGAAGACTACCTATCATACTCCGATATAAGGTTTGCTCTACGTCCTTGCCTAAAGTGTCCTTACTAAGCTTGGTAGTGGTACTCATAGGTGTACTGTCATGCTTAGCGGAGTCTAAACCAAATTTCTTCACTAGGTCTCTAGCATACTTGGATTGGGAGATGAACATCCCATCCTCTAGCTGACGAACCTGGAGACCAAGGAAGAATGTAAGCTCACCAACCATGCTCATTTCAAACTCACTTTTCATCTCCTCCTCAAAGTGATGAGCATGCTGGGAGCATGTGGATCCAAAGACTATGTCGTCCACATAGACCTGGGCAACCAAAATAGCACCGTCATCTCTCCTGACGAACAACGTCATATCTACTCCCTCTCTCTTGAAGACACGAGCTAAGAGATAGGAAGTAAGCCTCTCGTACCAAGCATGGGGTGCTTGCTTCAAACCATACAAGGCTTTCCTCAGATAGTAGACGTGATCAGGGTGCTGAGGGTCTTCAAACCCTTTTGGTTGTTCCACATAAACCTCCTCCTGTAGAATGCCATTCAAAAAGGCACTCTTGACATCCATCTGATACACCTTGAAGCGCAAATGACATGCGATGGCGAGCAGAAGACAGACGGACTCAAGCCTCGCAACAGGAGCAAATGTCTCCCCAAAGTCTACACCCTCTATCTGTGTGTAGCCTTGAGCGATTAACCTAGCCTTATTTCTGATTATGGTACCATATTCATCCATTTTGTTCTTGAAAATCCACCGGGTACCTATCACATTAGTCTCACTAGGTCGGGGGACTAATTCCCAGACATTATTCTTTTTAAACTGAAGAAACTCATCCTGCATAGCAGATATCCAGTGTTCATCCTTGAGTGTTTTTTTATGGTTCTTGGGCTCGACTTTGGACGTGTAGCAAAGATAGCTAACAACGTTCTCTAGATGAGCACGAGTCTTGACCCCTAGAGTGGGATCACCAATAATGGTAGAAGGGTCATGAATCTTGCGAACCCAAGCAGGTGTGTCCCCTAACAAAGGAGTAGGATCCACAGAGTGTGAGAGAGGAACAGGTAAATCACTGTCAGAACAATCCTCATCCTCACACTTAAGGTTAGGATCAATAACCGTCGAAGGTTCGTCATCTTGCACGGTAACGTTTATTGATTCCATAACCCTAGAGCTCTTCAGGTTAAATACCCGGTATGCTCTACTATTCGATGAATATCCTAGAAATATTCCCTCGTCGCTCCGGGAGTCGAATTTTCCTAATTGCCCTCTATCCCGTAGGATGTAGCATTTACTCCCAAAAACACAAAAATACGCCAGGTTGGGCTTCGAATTTGTTTTCCCAACTGACAGGGTCCACAAACGGTGGAAGTTGACTTTCCAAGAGATGGTAAGCCACGTACTAGGTCCTTTTTAGATAAACGATTAAGATCTCTAACGTTCACGTGACCTAGACGTTGGTGCCACAGATCCATAGGAGTGATCGTGGCGCTGTTGCAGACAAGTGAGGATGTGGGCTCAGTCCCATAGCAATTATCCTCGGTCCTTACCCCTTGCATCAATAGTTTACCGATTTGATTGTAGACTTTACACGCGTCCCGATCAAACTTTACTGCAAGGTCAGTGTCGCACAGCTGGCTAATGCTGAGAAGGTTTGCTTTCAAACCTTTGACGTACAAAACATTTTCTAGCTTAGGAAAACCAGGTAACTCGATAGTACCTCGTCCTATAATGCTAGACTTACTCCCATCTCCAAAGGTGACTCTGCCATCTTGATAATCCTCAAGAGTAGTAAAAAATGAGGCATCACCTGTCATGTGTCTGGAGCATCCACTATCAAAATACCACTGAGAGGTATTCTGTGCTTTGAGAGCAACATGAACAACAAAAGCCTTTTTATCTTTCTTAGGTACCCAAGTCGAGATGACCTTTTGTTTGCCTTTGTTGTTGTTGATTTTAGCTGGAATGTGAGAAGCATTCACTAACGGCAAAGAGATCCGTCGAAATTCTTCCATTAAACTTTGAGTCGTGGCAGCTAAGAACTCAATTCTCTCTCTCAGACTAGAAAACTCATCAGTATGACGTGGTGGAGCAGTAGTACGTCGTGTCCGACCCATGCTATAGCAAATTTCCCTAAGGTGGCCTTTTCTTTTGCAATAAGTACAAAAGAGCACAATCAAAGGCGGACCTTGGTTTGCTTTTCTTGGTCGAACTCTCCTTCGAGGTTTTTTACGGTGACCATAAGGAGTTGTAGTAAACTCAGGAACTGGTCCAGGTGAAATTTGGGACGTGGAGGCACCATCATATCCAATTCCTTGACGATCACCAAAACCTAAAGCGGGGCCGAGGAGCATCTTTCCCATCTTCCCATATCTGTCCTCGATTTGTACCTTAACTTCCCGTGCTTTCTCAAGGTCATGAGTCAGTTGGGCAACAAGGGCTTCAAGTTTCTTTCGAGTCTCCACGGAGGAATGGAGCTGACTCATAAGACTAGCCACTTGTTTAGTCAAGTCCCCTCTCTCTTTCTCTAAAACACTCTCTCTCTCTCTAAACAGAATCTCTTTCCCGACACATGCAGATTATCTCTCTCTCAGGGCGGTGCAAGTGGAGAACACTCTTTCTCTTGCTTTCTTTAAATCTTCCTCTAAACAGGTGATCTTAAGAACTAACGCTTTGTTACGCTTTTTAGTTTTAAATGACTCAGAATATAACTCAGCGTAGGCGCATTGTATATCACTCTCGCTCTCACTTGTGTCATCCTCCCCCTCACTCACATCGATCTCACTGTCGAGGTGTCCCTGTGAAGCATCATCCTCAACGTCGTGAGGAGAACTAGGAGGGCTCACTTAGCTGGCCATGAATGCGGTGAAGTTACACTCATGCGATGACTCGTCTCCAGAATCCACCGTCTCGACCTCACTGTCGTCACTAAGGGTAGCATTAAGAACAGCTTTCCCTTTCTCTCTATTCAGACGATTGGCACACTCAAAAGCTCTATGACCCCTACCATCACACTCAAAACATCTCTCACTTTCTTTCAGAGGAGGATTTTTGGAAACTTTTTCATTTTTCTTTTCAAACTTATTTTTCTCAAATTTCTTTTTATCTTTAAAATTGCCATTTTTCTTAAATTTGAGAATCCTCTTGAAATTTTTTGCGAAAAGAGCCAAATCATCTAAGTCAAAATCGCACTCAGAATCTGACGTGTCAGTCTCTCTCTTTCTAGATGACTCTACCCTCTTTCTAGCTGACCCCTCACTCCTTCTCTCTTGGGCTTTAAGAGAAATTCCCTTATCTTTAGATTTAGCATTTTTAGGGAACATATCAATTTCATAAGTTTGCAAATCTCCTACAAGTTCTTCCAATTTTAGTGTATTTAAATTACCCATAGAATTTAGCACAGTGACTTTAGGGATAAAACGCTTAGGCAAAGAACGAAGAATCTTTTTAACAACTCTAGCATTCGGAATATGTTCACCAAGATTAAAACTAGTATTCACAATGTCAGAAAGTCTAGCATAAAATTCATCAAAGCATTCAGAATCATGCATGGTGATTGTTTCAAATTGAGTTGTCAAGTTTTGCAACTTAGACTCTTTCACAGCATTAGTTCCTTCATGGGTGAGTTGTAAAACATCTCATGCCTCTTTTGATGTGGTACACGTCATTATGCGTTTGAACTCATCAGGTGTGACAGACCCAGAAATAGCACTTAGACCCTTAGAATTAAAAGATGACCATTTAATTTCTTCATCAGTCCAAGAAATGTGAGGTTTTAAGTTGGTCACATTATCAACAGTCACGGTGGGAGGAGTCCACCCTCATTCAACCAAAATCTAGACACGTTCATCAATGGCTTTTAAAGCCGACCTCATACGCGCTTTCCAATAAGCATAATTTTTCCCGTCAAAAACAGGCATTTTATAATATGACTTCTCCATTTGAACACGCACTTTTTCAAAAATCAATTTTTTAGAAAATTGATATCTTAGAAAAATTTTGCGGAAAAAGGAATACGCGATAGATTAGCGTAACCTGCTCTGATACCAATTTGAAGAACGTGTGTGCTCGCGTTCAAATGATCAAATTATATATAAAACCCTTTTAACACAAACAAACCCTAAACATGCAGCAGTATGTGATTGAATAAATTGATAATCTACGCAAGAACATTCAAACACATGCAATTAAGGAAAAATCCCCCTCAGGGGCAAAACCATTTATTTTCACTATAATTTGTAAGAAAACGGCTTACAATCGGATTACAATGAAAATACAAGTTGACTAAGAATTACCCTCGGGTATCGGATTCTGTAGTCGCGGCTGGAATTATCCCTTTCCAGTAGGGCTGCAATGAAGAAGAAGAACGGTCTCCTCCACAAGGGTTGAACAAACCAAAGTTGTGTTCTTGGGTTGCAAAAGGATTCACAAATATTTGGCAAGGATGTGTGAATCAAAACATGAGTCTTGGGACTCAAAAATATGAAGACTAGATGTATTTGGACTCTCAAATTCGTCTCCTAAAGTCTTGCAAAACAACTCTCCCGAAGTTGGTATTTATAGGGAAATACATGAAGAGACCCATGATTTTAAACTGCTGAAATTCTATCTAGCGTACAGGTTCCCCGAACCGGTTCGGGTACCCCTGCGAACCGGTTCGCCCCCCCGAACCGGTTTTGGGCTGGGTTCGGGAAAGTGTGCTGGGAACAGTTGCTTAAACACTTAGAAAAATTCCCAGAATTTTCAATGAACATATCTCCATTTTCAACGGGCCATAACTTGTTCACCGTAGCTCAGATTGAGGTTCCGTTTCTTCCAGTATCTTTGTTGCGGCAAGCTCTTAAACTTTCCAGTTGACCGGTCCTCCGGACGGTGGCTGTAAAATTACCAATTTGCCCTTGAACATTCCTATCATGCCTTGTTTCACTGATTTGACTTCTCTTGCGTTCCACTTGCATTACGAGCCTACAATCAAGGAACGTGAAGTCGTTGATGTAGATGAGGGACATATTAGTGGAGATAATGCATGCTTGATTCCCGAAATTTGGATAGAGGCCGTCATGTGAGATCGTGAGGTGACGTGACAAATGTAGCGGCGTACGACATAAATAAATGAAACATTTCGGACATGAGAAAAATGTCCTTACAATATTTTGGGCCTAATTTTTTTTTTTTGGGGGAGGGGGGGGGGGGGCTTTAAACATTTCAGTATGACCATAAAAAAATAATTAACTCAAAATGAATTTTTTTGCTATTTTAAAAAAATCGGTCAAACTGTGTCAGTTTTTATGTTGTTTTTAAGTTGTTAAAAACTCACAAACTTTGACTGATTTTTTTAAAATAGTAAAAAAATATATTTTGAGCTTATTATTTTTTTATGATCCTATGAAATGTTTAAAAACATAGAAAAAAAATCAACTCCAAAATATTTGTTTTACTATTTTAAAAAAATGGACCTCAGTCAGGGTCCTCAAACTGGGGGACCTCACTTGATCCTCTCTCTCTCCATATATATATATATATATATATATCTTTGTGTATGATACTGTGTGAAATATACCCATCCTAGCGGATATGCTATTGGTGGAGGTTGCCTGCCCTGGGAGGTCACTCTGGCAAATCTCAGAAGAGGTAGTACCATTCTCCAGGATCATAGGTCTGTGCATACCCATGCTGTGTAGGGTTGGCGTCCCATGGAATAATGTTGTATGGTTATATCCGACGGACTTAAGGATATGACTGCCTCCGGTATTCTTTTTTATTTTTGGGTTCGATGGTGAGATTCTGACCCGATTGCCCCGATTCTGGCGGACTCCCGGGAGATTGATAGCATCCTAGTGGTTTCGCATCCAGTGAAGAAATACTCGGAGGGATTGCGATTACATATATAGCGAGCAATATGTGTGTGTATATATTTGATGTGTTACAATATACGAATTTAATAGGGAAAGAAATTATATGCGAGCATAAGACACTAAGGTGTGAATTTTAAATTAATAACACGTGAAAGTCATTTGAAATGAATTGAATTATTATAATTGTGAATTTTATTTGATAAGTAGATGTGAAAGCTAACTGTATAAAATACGTGTAACAAAGTGTAGCATATTTACCTATGGGTATATGGAGTCTAGTTAGGTTGGGTTGTATAACAAAGATTTAAAATGCATACATTAGGTGTGAACTATAGCTGAGAGGTGAGAAGTATCTCATATGAGTGCGACACCGACTTGAATATGGAAGGTTGTACTGCATATTAATTAATGCATTTTAATTACTTGCAAATATTTTTAAAACGTTTTGGGCTCTAACCCATATAATTATTTTCCAAAAAACTTCTAAGTGCCCAGCCACAGGGACGCCGAGGATGATTATTCTTTTCAGGGACATGTAGCTGCAGCTGATGTGGAGGCTTGCAAATTTTTGGACTAGCTGCTTCATTTATTGCTATCTAGATTAGGTTCCCTTTTCAGATATTATTAGGCATGCCTCCTTTTCTATCAGACTTATGTATTTCGATTTTCTTTATTTCAATTCAGATGATTGTTTTGGATTTTAGTAACTGGTGGTTTATTCAGTACTTGATATTAATTTATTTCCGCATTTAGATTTCTTTACTGGCGTGATTGATTATATCATTTACTACATGGGTCTATGTTGAATGGTTTACTTGGTATGGTAATTTCATGATTAAAATTTGACACAACTTGTTAGACTAATAGGTGGTTAGTAATTAATTAAATTTTGATTATGATGCTAAGAATGGGCCATATAAGACTCTTGTTTTATTTTGGTTGGGGTTGGCCACCCATTATTTTAATAGGAGGGGTGTCACAAAATGCTAATCGACGCATAAATCATCTTTTAAGTTATTGGTGCATTTGTTTTATGAAACTAATCCAATAATATTTTGCTCCACCAAAAAATTCAGTGCAACTGCAGAGTATTAAGCAAATGAATGACAAAATATAATTAAGAAAAACTCAAATGATAATATAACTATCGCTTAAAGGATGAAAAAAAACTAAAAGCACTAAAAGACGACAAAATTTCTTTCACAACAATCATAATGCTACAATAGCGTCTATTTTACGAGATCTGTGCTCCAAAATTTGCAAGATTTTGTCGAAATTTATTTACTCGATGCTATAAATAGTCAAAACTACCAAAAACATCAAGAAAATCTATTTTACTTGAGAATAAAAATCTATATGATTTTACTTGAAATGAAAATAAATTTTGTTATTGCATCATCATAGAAGTAAAAAAATATAGGACATCTAATAAAAAACCCATGATTTATTCTTTTATTAAAATGTTTAGCGCTATATATTTTTAAAAAAAAAATTAGTTGCTGATAATGACATTATATTCGATCCTCTTAAATTTTATCAATGTCATGCATAACAATATATCTAAGCTATCGAGCCAATTTGCCGATGAGAATTAAGTAATATAAAATGGGATGATCTTCTATTTATCTTGAATCCAAAATTTATTTCATTGTGAGTAATAATGTGTTAATGTTAGGTCGCCAATGTTCTTATGCCCTGATACCCGATTTGTTGGGGCAACCTCCATCAACCATAACCCCAAATATAATCAATATAAAATCATAATAATAACGAGAACAATAAATATGCAAATCAAGAGAAAACAATAAGCACAACAAGATACATGTCTTTCACTAATTTGGCTATCGGAGACCCAATTCCTTTATATTAGACAAAATTAGTAAATAAACAATAATACTACGGATAATTAACATACCATTTACTCTCCTACCCAACTCTCGATAGTTATTGTAGACCAACTCTCCACCCAATTGAATCTAAGTTCTAAACCTCACATGCTCACAAGTGTTATTCATGTACCCATTAAGTTTATACCACTCTCCATATAACCTCATGATAAAACCCACTCACATAATACAAAGAGAGTATACTTTGAAAGACGTTATATCCTAATAGGGTTCTAATATGGCAAAGGGTGCAAAACAAGAAAACCAATTATTTTTAAAATTTATATTAAATTAAACTAAATTAAAACATTTCAACAATTAAAATGTTGCACCAATTAAAACCTCGGACGACCCAACCAATGCAATTCACTATGATGAGGAATTACATAAGATAGAAGGTAGACTTACAACACAGACTCGACGCTCTCACAAGCCTTCACGTTCTTCAGTCTCCAACCTCTCCTCCACGGTGCACGTAAGAGTTCACTTACGCAATGACATAACGTATGAGTCCACATCCATATCGGTATCCATTGAATAGGCTCACCAATCGTCTATATATTGGAACATGGAATCAACCACTTCTTCATTACAACACCACAACGCGAAGTCAACCATATGTAAATAGAAAATACTGAGTACGCTATATGAAATGATTTAAAACAAGATGAAGATAATAAATCAAGGTACCCATAAATAAGATCTCAAAGCATATATATGGTGAAACACTTGGATGTTTAAACAGTTGGGTGTAAACAAGGTTTTTAGTTAGAAAATATGATCATAGAATATCATAGCTTTTGGGGAGATTTTTGAAAGATTTTTATGACTATAAGCTTATGAAAAAGTTTCCTAAGAAAACTGATGGTCTTAAGTCCTATTTATAGGAGGTTATCCAAAAAGAAGATAAAGTCAAAAAAATGAATTTTGCATTGAAAAATGAGTCGGGTCGTTCGAACGAAATTTGATCTCATTCGAACGAAGTACCTGATCTCGTTCAAACTACCTTATAATGAAGCTTTAAAAAAGAAACGAGAGAAGGCTAAAATAGTCTCGTTTGAAGTTCATTGGAACCTGTTCTAACAAGATACAGAGGCTCTGTTCGAATGACATACTGATGTCATTATAACGACTTCAAAAAAATTACAAAACATTTTAAAATCAGTTAAAAAAATTTAGAAACTAAACACCCAAATGAAAAGATCCAATGATCAAAATATTGATGCAATCATACCTGAGAGATCCTTATAACATGAAGATGAAAATAAGGCACGAAACTCGACATAATAATGGACATGATATCTTGGCCGCTACGTCTTCAATCAAATACATCATAGGATTGACAGGTCGAACATACTCAAGTCCTAAACTCTGACTCAAATGTTTTTTCCAAACACGAAATAAGCTAAAATACATAAAAATTGACTCAATCAAAAATTTGTTCTTACAGACTCAATCATGAAACACCCATACACTCACCTTTTTAACATCTTTCAACCCTAACCTTTCAAAGGATACTCTCATGTGCCTTGAAAACTATATATATATATATATATATATATATATATATATATATATATATATATATTTATTCTCAAAATGAGCAACACAACTTGGTATTTAAACACCTAAAATAATCGTTTTATATGTGGGGAACATTTTGTCAAAACCCCCAAAATATACTGACTTGAAACCTATGTTTGCACTCCAATATCCATTCGTTGCAACAAGCATAACCCTTCACTGGTTGTGGATTTCAAATCCATATATCCCCTATGTGTTATCCATGTTAACAAAATGCTTCGCTACATCGAAGCTCCCATTCTTTTCTCTAAATTTTGGATCGAAAACACGTGGACGATATTTGAGCAGAAAAACTCCACAATATAGAACTAACACTTCAAATATCATAGTAGGCATAATAAATTTATGGTTGTGATTTCCTCAGCAAAATTGTTGATAAAGATGATGGCTCCAATTGCAATTTTAATTTTCAACCATGGTGGTTGGAATTTTTATTCCACTAATTGAGATATAACTTTTATTCATCACTCGGATCATCAATGAAGTCTCAATGATATTAGTGGTTGAAACCACAAAGACCTCAATTCTTGGGTGGTTTGAGTTTCTGTTGATGAGTTTAAGAGAAAATTGTTTAACGGGGTGAGGTTGATATAGATAATGTGTTCTTGTTAATTTGATTGTTAGGTAATAGGGTCAGATAATATTGCTATTTTATTTTTTCCTTAGGTAGTTTAGTTTTCATAATAGTATTGTGCTTGAGGTTGAAATATAACGTATGTTTATATTGTTTAAGTTTCAATACAATATGTGGTCATATTCTGTATTTGATTCAAATTGTGTCGGTTTCATGGTAAATTTAGATTACTACTAATAAGTTTATGTAAAATATACGATTGACCAATATAAATTCTTATTAATCAGATTCACTGTTTATAATAAAGTTATCGCACTGATAACTCCTACAATAAAAGAATATCACATGCAGTTTAAATAAGCCTTGTCCATTGCACGTTAATAGTTAATCTTTTAAAGTCAATTATTCTAACAAAATATCTCACCTATCACTTCATCCTCCTAAGAATTATGAGTAATTTTAAAATGTAACACATAGACTTAGATCATTGTTCTCATATAAGTATTAGTTTTTTGCCCAACATGCGTTATAGTTTTTCCTTGTTTTATTATTTTTAGGAACCGCACTATTAATTAGGGATGAACCAAAAAAAAAAGAAAAAAGTAACTTGAGACGGTTAGAATAAAATAATAGAATTTAAAACTCTTGTTGTGATAGGTTTATAAAACTATAAAAGATGTATATTATTATTAGTGACTCAAAACAATAATCATAATTAAGAATATTTTTATTTACGAACTAGTTTAGCATCTCTGAAAGGTCAAGTTAGGGTCGTGATAAAGTTTTAATGATTTAGGCTTATGTATTTTTCCTTTACATCCTTCCTCCTACCTCTGTACTTTTGGAAACATTTGCCCCATGGAGCATGGTTATATCGTAAAGTGAGTGAGAAGATTTGTCCTAAAAAATTTACCAACTTTTGGATATCAATTGTATGAAAAATATTCATGAAAGGACATTTTCCATTCAACAGTTGAGTATGTCGTCTACCGCTATAACCATCGAAGAATGCTCAAGATAACATATGAAACAAGATGAATCCGAATATCAAGTTTTCTTCAACAATCATGCCTCCTCAAGTTTAACTTTGGTAAGGTTATTTCTTGTGTCCTTAATGGTTTACTTAGAGTATTGGGGTAACTTTTATGAAAAAATTTCTAAGTGTTGGAGTGGAGTTTTTCGTCAAAAATTATTTTTGAAATTTTGAGGCGTAGCATTTACTGAAGAAATTAAAATTTTATTTTTTAAATACTTTCGTTCGAGAGACAGACCTGCTCGTTTAAGCGATAAGCCTATGTCACGAGAAGCTATCCCCGCGTATTCGTTCAAACGACACGTGTGCTCATTCAAACGGCATCCTTGTTTCGTTCAAACGAGAAGTCGCCTTAAGGTTTTTTATAAATCCATTTTTCTAGTTTCGTTTTTGTTCAGAAGACCTGAGATTACTATTTTAAGAAAACTGCTACTGCAGAAACATTTGTCTTCTCTTTTAGGGCTTTAATCCCTTTTTTTCAATTCACAAGATCCCAATAGTTTATGTGAATTATTTTAGAACCCAAGAAGACATATTGTGTCAAGTTTCTCTTGTAGAGAGGATCTCTACTACTGATCTAGGTGCCGATTGATTGAGGTACTGGGCTGACTACAACTGCGTGTCGATAGGGAGTACTCACGGGTGTTCCTGGGTTGATTCGGACTGCGGAGGTTGTTCGATTGTTGACTCTAAGTTGCGGTCTATGTGATTGTTTTGCAGAGTGATCATTGCGAATTTCATTGTAAGTGTAAGTGTTACATTTTATAGTGAAATAAAGGTGTTACCCAAAATCTGAGTTAATATTTATTTGTGATGGTTTTCACACACACACACACGCGTAGTTTCATGTTCAGAGGCTAAATCAATTTGATTTAAAAATTGACTCAAATTAAATAAGTTTAAATTTGGAATTTGCGAAGTTATTTAAATCAGTACCGCACACACCCTTTCATATTGGTATCAGAGCAGGTTTTAATAATTTATTATGAATTCCTATTTTTCGTAAAATTTATGTGATATTGATTTTTTTTAAATCCGATTTTTGAAAAATTATCGCAATGTTTCCAAACAAAAACTTATATAATCGGTTGCCAATTTTTTACGGGTCTAATTATGCTTACTCGAAATCCTGCATGAAATCACATTTGAAAGTAATCGATGAGAGAGTTTGGTTAATGTGTGAAAGAGGTTGGACTCCTCCCATCGTCATCATAGAAAAAGTCACAAATTTAAAACGTGTGTCAGATTGGACTGAGGATGAGTTTAGGTGGAGCACGTTTAATTCACGAGGGTTGAGTGCGATTTCTGTTGCCGTCACTCCTGAGGAGTTCCGACGTATTATAACGTCCTCCACATCTAAAGAAGCGTGGGATGTTTTACAACTCACCCATAAAGGCACTAATGCAGTAAAAGAGTCTTAACTTTAAAATTTAACTACTCAATTTGAAACAATTACCATGCTTGAAACTTAGTGTTTTGATGAGTTTTATGCAAGTTTGTCTGATATTGTCAACACTAGTTTCAATTTTGGTGAGCACATTTTGATGTACGAGTGGTTAAAAAGATTTTAAGATCGCTGCCTAAACTTTTTATCCTTAAAGTAACTATTTTAAATTCCTTAGGAAACCTCCAGACGTATGAGATTGACATCTTTCCCGACACTATCAAACCTAAGGATAGAGGGATAGCGCATAAAGTCTTGTCTAGGAGTAGAAAGGAAGTTTCCACGAGTGAGAAGAAAAAGAAAGTGAGATTTTGTGAGTTCGAGTCTAAGGACGAGTCTGATTTTGATATGTCCATGCTTGCAAAGAATTTCAAAAAGTTTCTTTAGTTTTAAAAACAGAATTCTTCTAATAAAAAGTTTTTTGAGAAAAATAAAAAGAAAGACGAGGCCAAGGAGAGCGGTGAGAAAGAGGGTGAGAATGAGAAAGAGGAAGAAGGGAAGTGTTTTGAGTGTGAGGGTAGAGTCCATATGGCGTTTGATTGTCCCACTAGGCTAAAGAGAAAGGGAAAAAAGATTGTCATGCTAGCCACTCTTAGCGACAATGAGGATGATAAGAAATATTTTGGGGATGAGTCTTCACAGGGGAAATTTGTTGCTTTTTCTACTAGTCATGTGCTCACACCTAGTTTGTCCCACGACGATGAGGACACTTGTGCACGTGAGACCCCCGAGGAGGATTTGAGTGTTTCTAGCGATGGGGAGAGTGAGTTCGCTATGAAGGTGATAGTGAGCGCCAGATCTCTTTTAGAGATTGAGAGTGTTTGAGGCAAAATCATGTCAACTTGAGAAGGTGAAGGTTTCTTTGAATAAGCAGTTGATTACTTTAGATCGAGAAAAGAATGGTTTGACCAACACGGTGTCTAGTCTGACGACACGTGTATCCCAACTCGAGAGTGATCTCGAACGTGCCCGGGAGGTCAAAGTCCCTTTAGAGAACTCATCTAAGAAGGTTGGAAAGATGGTTCTCAATCCCATTTTGGGTAGTGGTGAGAGTTTAGAAATAAGTCATGACGGTGCATCTACTTCACGTCTTGCACCCAAGTCGGTTCCTGCTTTAGTGTTAGATTCACATGGATCTCAACCCGACCCATCTAGGCATCCCGTACCTGTTAGGAGAGCGCGTAGGAGACATTTTGAGAGAAGTGTACCTAGGCCTGTTTATGTTTGCACACACTGCAAGAAGAGAGGACACCTTAGGGAGTTTTGTTTTAAGTTGGGATATGTATCACGGTTTGCTAGTACACGTGTTCATACACCCACACCCATACCCACACATGATGCTCCAGATGACTACATGAGAGAGTTTGCACATATTAGGGAGCAGGTAAAGTTTTTGGCCAAGACTTCACATGACTTGATGGAGGTTTTCCATAGGATGCCACTACCTTTGGAAAACTCCACCGCACCTACTGGTTGAGGTCTAGACTTGTTTTCTAGCATAGGATGATGTTCATGATGATATTTTCTGCCTATTACTAGTATGTATCATTTTTATAACTATATTTCCATTTTGATATATTGTTCAAAAAACCAAAAAGATTTTGATTTTTGCAAAATTTTGGAAAAATAAAAAAGACTTTATTTTGATAAAATTTTTGAAAAATCCAAAAAGATTTTGTATTTTGTTTGCACCATGTATGAATGGACATTTAGGATTACCGAGTCATAACACCATTCCATATCCGTGTGACTGTTTGATAGTGTTTTGACATGCATCATCATTTCATTTTGTGCTTTATAATGTGTGAAGTCATTAAGATGTAATTTATGATTGTTACCTATAAGTTTGACTCGTATTTGCCTTTAATGAACACTTGTACGAATTTGTTTCACTATCATACTTGTTTATCACATATTGGTCGAAGTGTTGTCATCTCAATTCTGTCTTTAAAATGAACCACATGCGATAAAACTTGACAATGGAAGTAGTGCATGTAAGAACTGTTGGTAAGTTTGTGTGATTTATTTTAAAAAATGGGGAAGGGATACGAAAGGTACTCATTTATCATTTGCGATTAAGCCACCATTTAAATTTGACCTAAAAAAGTGTGGTATTGATAAAAGTAGCTGAGGTCCAAAGAGGTTTAAAAGAGCCAGAAAAAAAAATAAAAGGCAATAAAAAGAAAAATATGCCAAAAGTGGGCCGATAGGATTTAGTTTCATCTCCTCCAAATTAAAAAGCATTATTATTTATGAGTGAGTTTGGATGGAATATAAAATGGGTTTGCACGTCTTGACAGCGTCTTGAAAAAGCATTACATAGTTTTAGACGTTATTGGTGTGGGAATCACTTTTGACTTTGATGTGTTGATGGATTGAGTCGATATCATTTAAATTCAACACTTTTGACACCTAATGACGATTCTGAGTTCATTTGTTAGGAGTATTCGGATTAATCGTGCACATATGTTATGCATAATTGCATTGATTTTCCTATCGAATTTGTTCACACCCATTCATTCCATTTCCATGATTTGGTTATCTTAGTGTAAATTCATGGTGTGTGATTTTTGTAAAATTATTTTTGCATTTTGTTTGAAAAAAATTGAAAAATCAAAAATAGTTTGTGGAATATTTTTTAGTATTTCTTTATGATCTCAGTTTTATTCGTTTCCGTGTATATTTCGGTCAAATAAAAAGGTGGAGAATAAATTATGGGGGAGTTTTTACATTATGCGGTAGATTTGAGATTTTATACTTGTTTTGATTTATGTTTATCTCATTTAAAGCTCGATACGTCACGAATGTATTTTCTTTATGTCATGTGTGTTGGTACAAATATTAAAGATCATATGTTGCACAACCTGATGAGAAAATCTTGAAGATTTGAAGATTTGATGTTGAAGATTTTGGAAGAAGTGTTTTAGTCCTACATTTTTAGTACCTTATCATTTTTGGGTTCATGGGAGGGTATTAGATTTGTATAGGCATTTTATGTTTTGATAATTCAGATGTTTTAATTTTGTACCTGCATAGACATAGGGGGAGATTTGTAAGGACATTGTCCGTTCACAATTGAGTATGTTGTATACCGCTACAACCGTCGAAGAATGTTCAAAATCACATATGCAACAAGACGGATCAGAATATCAAATTTTCTTCAACAATCGAGCCTCCGCAAGTTTAACTTTGGTAAGGTTATGTTTTAAGTCCTTAATGGTTCACTTAGAGTATTGGGATAACTTTTATGAAAAAAATTCTAAGTGTTAGGGAGGAGTTTTTCGTCAAACATTATTTTTGAAGTTTGAGGCGGAGCATTTACTGGAGAAATTAAAATTTTATTTTTTAAATATTTTCGTTCAAGCGACAGACCTGCTCGCGAGAGGTTGTCGTGCGTAGTCATTCAAACGACAACCTTGTTTCGTTCGAACGAGATGCCACCTTAAGATTTTTATAAATCTATTTTTCCAGTTTTGTTTTTGTTCAGAAGACCTGAGATTATTGTTTTGGGAAAACTACTACTGCAGAAACATTTGTCTTCTCTTTTATGGCTTTAGTCCTTTTTGTTTTTAAATTCACAAGACCCCAATAGTTTATGTGAATTGTTTTGGAACCCAAGAACACATTTTATGTCAAGTTTCTCTTGTAGAGAGGATCTCTACTACTGATCTAGGTTCCGATTGATTGAGGTGTTGGGGTGACTACGACTGCGTGTCGATAGGTAGTACTCGCGGCCTGGGCTAAATCGGACTGCTTGTTCGTGTGGACTACTGAGGTTGTTCCATTGCTAACTCTAGGTTGCGGTCTATGTGATTGTTCTGCGAAGTGATCATTATGGATTTCATTGTAAGTGTAAGTATTACATTTTATAATGAAATAAAGGTTTTACCCGAAAGGGGTCTTTTCCTGAAATCTGTGAGTTAGCATTTATTTGTCATGGTTTGACACACACGCACACATGTAGTAGCAAGTTTAGGGGCTGAATTACTTTGATTTAAAAATTGACTCCAATTAAATAAGTTTAAATTGGGAATTTACGAAGTTATTTAAATTAGTACCGCACACAGCCTTTTCAATTCATTTTGGGGAACTATTAAAATCGTGAGTCTGAACTTATGCGAATATTAGACATATGGTCAAATTATAATTATATCAAAACATAAGTTCGTTGGGTAACAACATTAGTTAAAAGGTCCATATGAGAAACTTAAAAAATTGTAAGAACTAATATGCCCTGTAATTTAATATACATGACCAATACCCCTCCTTGGATGTGCAAAATTACCATATGCCCCTTACGGAACATTATCAGACACCTTTTTGATGAACCACCATATTATACTTATATACGGCAAAAGCACACCAAGATGTTTGTAACTCTCTCAAGAGTAATTTTAATTAAGTACTCCAACTTCAACTAATTTCATACATTAAACTCATAAAACACTTACACTTATGCTAATTTGTAGATCTAGAGTTCTAATTTCATTTCTCTTAAGTTTCGATGCCCTAATAAGAACATTTATAACTCACTTTTCAACAAAACTAAGTTATTTTAAATTCAACTCGATTGACCATCGATTTCTTTAACTCAAACATAGTTGATAGATTTTATTACTAAAACAAAACCATAATTTTACTTAAAATCAACTTTTACATCATTATTAAAGTTGGAAGAAAATAACTATATGATTAACGAAGTATTTATATTATCTGTTAATGAATACATATACAAACAATGAAGTATCATAGTTTAATTATGTAATTTAATAACATGTTTATAAATATTCTTCTTTTTCTATATATTATTTTCCTCTTATATTATGAGCATTAGGTCATTAGGTCCTTATTAAGCAGTGGGATACATGTAGTCACCCATTCTTCAAGTTAATCTTAAAGATAATAATTTTTTACTGACAAGAAATTTGTTTACTTTAAATATAGTAAATTGATTTATAAGGATTGTGCCTTTATCATTAACATGTTTTAATAGAGTTATTCTAAGATGATGGAACCGAGGCGGTTGGTGATCAATACGGGAAGACTATTAATCCTGATAAGAATACATTCGTCCCCGGGACCAATATTATTGGGTCCTTACCGGCCGATGCTTAAGTTTTTCTATTTTTCCTAGGCAACCGTATGTGGCCTCTGAGGCACAAATTTAGTAGTCTCGTATTTTAATTATTATTTTTGGACATCCATTACTTTTGAACTTTGAATCTTTTGGCATGCTATTTATAACACAATTCGAATGTTTGAGCTTCGCAATCGTCTTTCTTGTTATTTTTTCCAAGTTTAGTATCTGCTTTGTTACGTTCATAATGCCATGTGATATTTATTCTATCACCTTAGGACGAGACGTCTTTCCCAATAGGATTAAGCCATATTTTCACCATAATATATATATATATATATATAACTTACTTATCCCCGAGGTTTTTTTTAGAAGACTGGTTTGAAGATGATTTCAGACCACTCTCATATTTCCTATATTAAGTTGAGTCATATGCAGTTTAAAATATGATGCTAAGAACTTTCACCATATACAAACGATGTTAAGTTCTTCCCACCTCCTAGGGTTTATAAGGTACGATGTCTTAGAGACTAACTCTAAAGGAACTCTCGTACCATCGAGAGTGAGATTTAATTATTCATCATAAAATGATGTTAAGAATTTCATCATATACAAATGATGTTAAGTGATTCTCACCTCCCAGGGTTTATGAGGAGTGGTGCCTTGGAACCAAAACTCCAAAGGCACTCTCGTACCACCGAGAGAGATATTTAATTATTCATTATAAAATGATGTTAAGATTTTTCACCTTGTACAAATGATGTTAAATATTTCCCACCTCCTAGGGTATATAAGGAGTGGTGACTTAGAGACAAAACTCCAAAGGCAATCTCGTACCGCCAAGATAGAGATGTAATTGTCCACCATAAAATGATTCTAAGATTTGTCACTATGTGCAAATGATGTTAAGTGGTTCCCACCTCCACGGGTTTATGAGGAGTGGTGCCTTGGAGCCGAAACTCTAAAGTCACTCTCGTATCATCGAGAAAGAGGTTTAATTATTCACCATAATATGATGTTAATATTTTGCACCATCTACAAACGATGTTAAGTTCTTCCCACCCCCAAGTGTTTACGAGGAGTGGTGCCTTGGAGCCGAAACTGCAAAGGCACTCTCGTACAGTTGAGAGAGAGATTTAATTATACCACTACGTGATTCTCAAAATGCAAAATCCAAAGTAGGAGATAACACTTAATTATATTTCTCTTTCCAAATTTGTTTTACAAACAAAATATGAATATAAAATTAAAAATTCTTTAAGTTAGAACATATGAGTTATCTAATGGTAATATCTCTTCAAATGGTATGCATTCAAAGGGTTGGAGAATAGTTCCCCTTCAAGGTTATCTAGACGATACATTCCTTGGATGACTTCTTTTGTAACTCTGTAAGGCCTGTGCTAGTTAGGATGAAGTTTTTTGGTTTTTTGGTTGACCTTTTTTAAGATGGGGTCTTTTACTACGATAGGTCGAGACTTAACACTCTTATTATAGAACTTAGTAGCTCTCTTCTGATAGGTTCACTATCTAATGGTCGTGTCTTATCTTCTTTCTTCAATAAAATCTAACTCTAGTCTTCTTCCCTTAAGATTTTCTTCGGTGCCGTATGTTTGAACCCTCTGGCTTGGCAACCAAATCTCTATTAGAATGACGACTTCTGACTCATAGGACAACATGAATTAGGGTCTCCCGTCGGGGTTCTTTATGTCGTCCTATAGGCCCATAGAACACTATGCAACTCATCAACCCACATTCCCTTAGCATCATTAAACTTCTTCTTGATTTCATCCAATATCATCATGTTTGTTAACTCTATCTTCCTATTTTCATATGCTTTGCTCGGTGTAGAAAAGAATTATTTAATGCCGAATCTTTTCAGTATGCCACCAAGGCCTTGATCTTGAAATGTTTTTTGTTGTCTAATATTAAGGTATTGGGGAGTCCATGTCAGCAGATAATGTTCCTTCAATAAATTTGAAACATTTATCTTCCAGGATGGTAACCATGGCCTCAGCCTCTACCCATTTGGAAAAATAATCTATCGAGACAATCAAAAATGGAAGTTTACCTTGGCTCTCGGCTGTGGGCTAACCAAATCAATCACCTACATACCAATAGTCCATGGAGCCAAGATAGGAGAAAAATATTGATGGGGTTGAGAGGGTATGTTACAAAGCGTTGCATTTGTCACACTTGAGAACATACTCGGCTGCATCCTTTGTAAGGCTTCGCCAATAATAACCGTGAGTGACAATTCTCTTTGCTATAGATCGTCAATGTGATAGTTCAAGAACCTTTATGTGCTTCTCTAAGCACATAATTGACCTCTATCGGGTGTGCACATATCAAGAGAGGAAGAATAAAACCCCTTTATACAACACATCCCCAATGATAGTAAAATTAACTACTCGATATTGTACCTTTCTTATTTGAGCTTTAGCTTCTGGAAGCTTTCCATATCTCAGATAATCTATCACCGGGTCCATCCAAGAAGGTTTTAAATTCAGATTCACGCATACTTTAATGTCGGCATTCTCTATACTTAGCTTTAGTAGGACATCTACTGGGACTGATCGGCGAATCTTCATTTTGGTGGCTGACACTAGCCTTGCAAGTGCATATGCCCTCCCATTTTCATTTCTAGGGATCCTCTTTATCTTGACTTCCTCAAAACTTCTTAATTACTTTTTGATTCTGGTCAAGTACTTAGCCATTTTCTCATCCTTTTCTTAATATATAACTAGGATTTGGTTAACAACTAACTGAGAATCGTAGTGAGATAGTATTTGTCCAATATTTAATTCCTTTTATGAGCGCGAGTTCTTCTAACAATGCTTCATACTCTGACTAATTATTATATTCTTCAAAGTTAAACCTTAGGGCGTACTCAATGTCCATTTCATTCGGCCCCGATAATATCAACCCTTCGTTGCTTCCATTAGCATATGACGATCCATCAACGAACAAATTCCATACCAGTGATCTTTTTATAAAGGGTCCTTTAATTAAAACACCATTTTTCAGTAATAGATATCGCTTTTGTGTGCCAACTGTGGTATCGACCAAAATTCCTCCATTTGCATTTTCCTTTTCACTCTGAGTAACCTCTGGGATTTTGATCAAATCTTTATTATCAGTGTCATCGATCGAATCCCATGTGAAAACGGACACAAAATCTGCTAATGCTTGTCGTTTGATCACATTTCTCGATTGGTATATGATATCAAACTCACATAACTCAACTAATTAAGCCACTAACCTACTCAATTTTTTGAGTTTATGGATGACTTGTCAAAGAGGTATGTTAGTGAGCATTATCATCGTGCGAGCTTGAAAGTAGGGTTTCATTTTCCAAGAGGCATGGATTAAATAATATGCAAGTTTTTTTCTTTTTAAATATCTCATTTTGGCCCCTCATAGAGCCTTACTATTGAAATTGATAGGTTTTTTAACCCCATTATCATCTCTAACTATTGCTTCACTGATGGCAGACTCTGAGACAGCTAGATACAAATACAACTTCTCGCCTTGGATAGGCCGATAGAGGAGCATTGGCGAGGCGAATAGGTCTTAAAATTTTAAAATGATTTCTCACACTCCTCATCCTAAACAAACAATTTTCTCAGGATTTTGAGGAATGGTAAACACTTGTCCATTGCTCATGAAATAAACTTGTTCAGCATAGAAACTCGTCATGTGGGTCTTTGAATGTCCTTGATGGTTCTCAACGTCTTCTTA
Source organism: Sambucus nigra (assembly GCA_949130495.1). Classification (NCBI taxonomy): domain Eukaryota; kingdom Viridiplantae; phylum Streptophyta; class Magnoliopsida; order Dipsacales; family Adoxaceae; genus Sambucus; species Sambucus nigra. Next base: position 483,676,791 of record OX422216.1, read on the forward strand.
TCTAGTGCTATGATCTTGGAAGGATTAGCTTCAATGCATCTTTCATTTACAATAAACCCAAAAAAAATTTGACTCCGACGCCAAACACGCACTTCGTTGGATTTAACTTCATTTTGTATTGATCCATGGTATCAAACATTCTTTCCAAATCAGCCACATAATTCTCGACCTTCAGACTTTTTTTATCATATCATCCACATAGACCTCCATTGTCTTCCCAATCTAGTACTTGAACATTTTATTAACTAACCTCTGATAGGTAGCCCCTTCATTTTTCAAACCAAATGACATCACTTTGTATAAGTGTTTTCCTTCATCTATGATGAATAATGTCTTCTCGACATCGCCTTCATACATGAAAATATGATTGTACCCAAAATAAGCATCCATGAAACTCATGAGTTTATGTTCGATTGTAGCATCAACCATTTGGTCGATTCTTGGCACAGAAAAACTATCTTTTGGACAATATTTGTTATGGTTAGTGAAGTCTACACACATCCTCTACTTTTTATTATTTTTGGGAAATATGAAAACATTGGACAACCATTATGGGTATTTCACTTCTCTGATGAAGTCTACAGTCTGTAGCTTCTTCACTTCCTCTTGTAAAACTTTATATCTATCCCTAGCAATGGTTCATCTTCTTTGTTTCATTACTTTACTATCTTTTCCATGTTAAGCCAATGAAAGATATGCTAAGGATTAATTCCCGATGTATCAATATGGCTCTATGAGAACACATTATTCCTTCATTTCAATAACTCAATTAATTCCTTCTTTATTTTTGGCTTGATGGATGAGCCTATTTGGATAGTTTTTTTCAACTTGTCCTCATTGAGGATGATGGAGTCTACCTCCTCCGCATGTTCTCTGTTCTTTAGTTCTGCTTGTCTCTTAGATAAAGAGTATTGATATTATACGAGGTCGTCTTTCTCTTGTGGGCCTCCCTCTCATCTGCTGAGGTAAAGTAGCACTCGTGTACTTCTACCTGATCTTCGTTTACTTCCCTTGCCCTATAAGGATTGGAAATTTCATCATTTGGTGCATAGTGGAAGGCACAACTTCAAAATATTTCAATGCTACCCTCCTTAAAATGATGTTGTATGATGATAAGACATTCTCGCCTATAAAAAAATATGATTTTCCTGGTCAAGCATTTTGGCCAAGTTCCCATACAAACGTTTATCTTAAAGACTAACAGAGGGTGGACTTTCTATCCAGTGAACCTAATCTAGAACATGATGTCGGCCAAACTTCCTTCATCAACTAAAATACAAGACATGTTTTAACTATGTACTCGTGTAATTATGATGAAAGGGACAGTATATGGAGCCGAAATCCCCTTAAAATTTAGTCTAGAAAATCTTGATACGAGAATACCCATGTCAACTTGTTTTTAACTTCCTCAGCTTTGCCTCGACCTCTGCCAAGTTCAGCTCTACTTTCTTCATCCTAATTTTAGGCTCAATGACATGAGACTTCTTATCGATCGTCTCTATTACTCCTTCTTCCATTCCTCAACATATCATTTTTACATCAAAATAAATCATATGAATGCTACCTTTAATAGAATAAGGCTTGGCAGAAAGGTCGGGGTCATCCTTATCATAATCATTGGACTTTGGATCATTTTTATTTTCATGTACCTCTTTCTCTTTTGGCCTCTCATCCTTTGGCAAAGACTATCTCTTTCTGTTGTCACTTTGGCTCCCCCATTTATCAACATACTTCCATAGCTTCCCCTATTTTAACATCTTTTTGATCTTGTCATTTAGAGGAAAGCATTATTCTGTTGTATGGCGGTGGACCTAAAGGAACTCGCACAATTTACTCTTGTCCCTCTTGTGATAGGGATCTCTCAAATTTTTTGGCCACTTAAGTTCTTTATCGTCTTTTACTTCGGTCAAAATCAGATATGGACTAACTGTCAATGGAGTGTACTTTGCAAAATTATTATCATTTGACCTCTTATTTCCTTCTTTGTATTTTTCTTGTCATAACCTTGATCAAATTTACTGTCGCTAGTCTATTTTTATTCTCTTCACTTAGCTGCTTTATCCTCCTTCGCATTCATGATTCTCCCCACCTTGGCCAGAAGTTCTATTATAGACTTTGAAGGGTATTTGGAGAGATTCCAATAGATTTTTCTAGGTTATAGCCCACTAATAATATCTGTCATGAAAATGATCTCATCATAATCCTCTACCTCAAACTTTTCTTTGTTGAACCTAGAAATAAAGTCTCTCAGAGGCTCATTTTCCCTTGTTGGACATTCTATAAATGAGTCACGTGCTTGGACAACTTCATGTTGAAAGAGAAGTTATAAATGAATTTTTTTGTCAGCTATTTAAAGTTCTCTATAGATCCTTTCGACATGCCGGTATTCTATACGTGGTTGCACCATTGAGAGTGTTCGAGAAAGATTAGTGCCTCATCTCGTCTGAGGTTAAATTGATATCAGTTTTCGACTAATACATCTTAATGTGGTGCAGAGGGTTTGTACTCCCATCATACCTAGGATTCACAGTTGGAGGCTTGAATTTATTGGAGGTTGGATAGCTGACTAATCTCATCACAAAGTGGGAGCCTTATATATACCCCATGTGGCTAGGGTCTTGGCTTTTAATGAGGCAATCAATCTTGTCTTTTGACTTCTGGATTAAGTTGTTCAAATGCTTCTCATCTATAGTCGTACTAGGGTTATGTTGGATTTATTTAGTATTATCTGGGGATTGTCCCCCAACTGCTAGTTGTGTGGCCACTCTGGCAACAGAAGTGATGAGATTGGCAGTATGATCATCCGGGATCCGACTCATGATGTCTTAACTGAAGCCGATGAACTGGTGTTGCATTTGTTGTTAGCTAGCCACATGTGACCTAATCGATGATGCAACATTGGCCATTTTAAACTGTGGGGGTGGTTGGATGGAACTAGCTTTACATTTGATGGTGGGTTAGAAGCCATTTCCGATCGATCACAATAATAACAGGAAACGAAAGAGAAGGATGGAAACCCAGAAACAGGATGAATTAAAAAAACTGGTAAATCTCCTAACTCAAGTTCCTTTAATAGAGATTTAGTCTTAATAGTGGTGGGCCTGGATCACCACCAGAAATAGAGAGTTCAAGCTAAGATAAGAAAGAAAACACAATCTTTTCCCACAGATGGCGCCAAAATGATGATGTTGAAGATCATTTTAAAGATTTAATGTGATTCTAGATCTCGCAAAGATGTAATAAGAATGTAATTGACAAGAAATTTAATAGAATAAATGAGAGAAAGCAGATATTAACACAAGTGTTTAAGTGGTTCGGCCTTGGCTTACGTCCACTATGTAAAGTATGGGAGTGATTTTACTATAGTGGGAGGAAAATAGCCAGGATGGTTTGTACAAGCTTTTCTCTCTCTTTCTCTACAAATGTACAAAGTAATAGTAGGGTTTCGAAAAAATAATATAGGTAAAGAAGACACAATGTGTCTTTTATAAGCTTGGGGGTGAGCAATATCACCCCCCAAGCATGCACTGCATGCATAAAATAAAGAAGGTCCAATGAGCATGTGACAGCTATAGAGATGAGTGTAAAACCTATGATGAAGAATATTCTCCCCACATGGTGATTTTATCTTCTATAAGGGTTTTATAGGAACAACCTGAAATACCCATCTCATGGTTCCCATGCGTACATGAGATGTCTGAGCTGATGGGTCTCAACTAACCGAGACTTTTGAAATGTTATTATGTGTAAATGAGCCGAGATGAGACTGGGTATCCATCTGAGATCGGTGTCCCAGTACAATGGGGACTGCTAAGAAGGCATTCTGATATCATCTGAGGCTAACTATGATAGTGTCTGAGACTAGTTGTTCTATACATACCGAGGCAACTATCTTGACTGGTCGTCAATAATGACCTCTTGGGCCAAGAACACTCTGGACGAGAGTGGTGGAACAGACCATAATAAATGAGTCTGGTGTATAGTATCCCTAATCAAGGGCATGTCTCTGAGGGACTCTCCTTCAGTGGTTCATCTCGACTAAACCACACTTATGTATATTGCACATCTAGGAATTTATCAGCCGAAAGGTATACCTGGAACTTTAACAAAGAAGGACTTAAGAAAATATCTAAAAAAAGTTCTTTCAACACATTGTCATACATTGGTTACTGGTGGCAATGCTCCATTGAGGGAAAACTTCGTTGTAGTGAAACTGAAGTGAAGTAGGCTGCACAAGTGACCAGGCAAAAAGAATGGAGGAAAAAATTCCAACGAAGGTTGTTTTCTGCTGCAAAGACAGACTTTGCTATGGTGAAGCTCTGACGAGAAAACAGTGAAAGTATCCAGGGATTTTGTACAGTTTTGCCTAAAAAGATTTTTGAAAATAAGTTTTGAAAAAAACCTAAGTATGTTTGTTCTAACCAAGATAACCCATACTTAAAATACACGAAAAAAATGCAATTTTTAAGAAAATAGGCTTTTATATATGAAGAGTATATTTTCGTAGTGTATTTGACAATTTATCTAAACAAGGTTAATTAAAAAAATTTACAATTATGAAAACAAATAACCAAGGGCTACATCTAAGTCCACTAAGTCTTATACCTTTCCTGAGTGGTGAACTTGAGGTTCAACATGAATGATCCCAGTTGAATTTAATCAAGTTTTCCCTGGACATTTAGGATAAAGAGTCAAAAAATATTTTGGCAATGAATTTTAACAATCTAATCCTATGGAGAACTTTGAATATAAATATACTCCTATATTCTATATAAAAAAAATTTGAATCTGAAATCTAAATCTGAAAAATATGTTTGTTTATATGTCTGAATGAACCATTCAAAGAATGTATTTAAACAACTCAGATTCAAGGTAATTTTACATCTTAACCATTCAAAGGAAAATATAGTTGTTAGCCTATTAATCATTTATAAAACAAACACTATTTGGTGCTTCTTAAGTCTGAATGGTCCAAAATCAGACTTAAGAGGTAAGAATAAACATAAAACTATCTTTAAACAATATGATTGAAAATTTATGTTTTATCAATAGTTTTACATATTTTACCTTGAACTAATTTTCGCTTGAACACATAGTATTAAGCCATTTTTTCAAAGGCTTGCAGTTCGTCTTAAGAACACCTCCAATGTCAGAATACATATAAGAAACATACAACTATCTTTAAGCTATAGAATTAAAGGGCTCTACATGGGTGAAAAATATTAAGGGCGCTACAATGTTGAATGGATATATTATTCCCAAATGACAACTTATTATTTGTCTAAAAACAATAATAAAATGGACGAAAAACAAGACATGAAACATTAACTATCTATAAAAACCATAGATATTTTCAGATGGCAACTTGATTTTCTCCTGGAATTGTGGAATGCAAACTAGGTTTACGCATGGAATTCCTCTCTCCAATCTCTCAAAAAAAAATTCGCAAAATTCCTTAAATTAAAATATTTAATCATCTTTAATTGCAAACAATATTGTAACCAACCAATGTCTTCAATTTGAAAGATAAGATGATATTGGAGATACTCTAAAGAGAGAGGACAAAGTTAACCAAGAACATCAAAACTTCTTAATGTATAAGTGCATGTAAATATTTAGGGGACAACAAACTGATGTTGCAAAGTGTGTATAATTTTAGTATAGATTTGATTCGTATAATAGGTTTAGTGTAAAAATTATTGTAAGGACATAATTTTATAAATGTCTAGGATAGAATCTAGGAATTTTCTATTTGTCCTAGATCACAGTATGTATGTCTGATACCGCTACATTTGGCACGTCAACACGATCATCCACGACGGCCTTGATCCGAATCCATGCATCCATCATCTTCACACGCGCATCATATTTCATACTATGTGATGCTCAACTATTCCCACTACTCTACTTCGCATTATTGCTAAAATGGTTTATTGGAGTTGTTAATATTTGAATAAATATTTGGGAATGTTTTAAAAAATATTTTTCGAAATCTGATTTGTTTTTAACAAAAAGCATAAATTTTTCTAAGTGTAGAAGCGGACTATCCTCGGTCAACGAGCTCATTCAAACGACATCGCTCTATCGTTCGAGCCACATAAGCATGTCGCACGATATCGTTCGAATGACACGTGTCATTCGTTCGAGCGACATGTGCATGTCGCGTGATCTTGTTCGAGTGATGTCGCCGCCTCAATTTTTGTATAAATATCTGGGTGCATTCTACACGATTTTCAAGTCTTTTTCGCACACGATTTCTGCATTTTACAGTCTAGAAAATAGACTTCATATTTTAAGGTTTTATACCTTCTTTACTCACAAAATCATTCCCATATATGTTTGTGAATCTTTAAACCTTCAAAGGGATCGTTCGTACTCATCTGGAGTATCTTGTGGAGAAGCCGTCTCTTTTCCATTGTTGCCCATCTGAAGTTCTTGTGGGAAATTTTAGCCGACACCTGAGGGTATTTCGTATGTCACTCTTATTTTCATGGTAATCCGTGTAAATCGTTCTTTACAAATTATAGTGAAAATAAAAAGGTTTTACCCCTTTGGGGGATTTTTCCTCATGTGTGTTTTATTTGTGATTGAATGTTCTTGCATGATCATATTGATTTCAATCACAGCTGGATGCATGATTTTAGGATTTAATTAAAAAATTGAGTTTAATTAAATAATTTCTTTGTTTGAACAAACGCGCACTCTTCAAATTGGTATCAGAGCCAATTACACAATTATACCATGTAATTTTTCGAAAAAAATTTCTAAGATATCAATTTTCTGAAAAATTGATCTTTGAAAAAGGGCATGTTCAAAATGGAGAAGTTATATAATAAAATGCCAGTTTTTGACGGGACAAATTATGCTTACTGAAAAGCCTGCATGAAATTTTCTTTAAAACCTATTGATGAAAGAGTATGGATTTTGGTTGAAAGAGGGTGGACACCTTCCTCCATCACTATTGACAACGTGACTAATTTAAAATATGTGACTGCATGGACTGAAGAAGAATTTAAATGGTCATCTTTTAACTCTAAGGGTCTAAGTGCTATTTCTGGATCCGTCACTCCTGATGAGTTCCAGCGAATAATGACGTGCACCACGTCAAAAGAGGCATGGAATGTTTTACAACTTACCCATGAAGGGACTAATGCTGTGAAAGAATCAAAATTGCAAAACCTAACAACTCAATTTGAAACTATCATCATGCTTGAGTCTGAATGTTTTGATGAATTCTATGCTAGATTATCTGATATTGTTAACACTAGCTTTAATCTTGGTGAACACATTTTTAATGCTAGAGTTGTTAAAAAGATTCTAAGATCACTGCCTAAGCATTTTATCCATAAAGTCACTGTGCTAAATTCTATGGGTAATTTAAACACGCTTAAATTAAAGGAATTGGTTGGAGACTTACAAACCTTTGAAATTGACATGTTTCATAAGTCTGTTAAACCAAAAGATAAGGGAATTGAACTTAATGCCTAGGATAGGAAGAGTGAGGGGTCAACAAGAAAGAGAGTAGAGTCATCTAGAAAAAGGGAGAAAGAAACGTCAGATTCTGTGATTTAGATGATTTGGCTTTGTTTGCAAAAAAATTCAAGAAAATTATCAATTTCAAGAAAAATGGAAATTTCAGAGATAAAAAGAATTTTGAGAAAAATAAGTTTAAAAAGAAAAATGAAAAAGATTTTAAAGATCCTCCTAAGAAATACAGTGAGAGATGTTATTAGTGCGACGATAAGGGTCGTAGAGCTTTTGAGTGTGCTACAAGGCTGAACAGACTTGACAACGAAAAAGGCAAAGTTGTCCTTAACGCTACCCTTAGTGATGACAGTGCGATCAAGTCGGTGGACTCTGGAAATGAGTCACCGCATAAGTGTAACTTTACCGCATTCATGGCTAGTCATGTGAGTACCTCCAGTGCTCCTCATGATGATGAGGATGCTGCTTCACAGGGACACCTCAATAGTGAGGACGAAGGAAGTGAGGGGGAGGAGGATGATAGTATGAGAGAGAGTGATCTTTAATGCGCCTACGCTGAGTTATATTCTGAGTCATTTAAAACCAAAAAGCGTAACAAAGCGTCAGTTCTTAGGATCACCGCTTTAGAGGAAGATTTAGGAAAAGCGAGATAGAGAGAGTCCTCCACCTACACTACCTTAAGAGAGAGAGAGTTTATCTGTGTTGAGAGAGAAAGTCAGTTTAGAGAGAGAGAGAGAGAGAGAGAGAGAGACTGTTTGGAGAGAGAGGGAGGGAGTTATTTTGAGAAAATCAAGTGTCTAATCTTATGAGTGATATCCATTCCTCCCTGTAGACTCAAAAGAAACTTGAAGCCCTTATAGCCCAGCTTACTCATGATCTTGAGAGAGCACGGGAAGTCAAGGTTTAAATCGAGGACAGATCTGGAAAGATGGAAAAGATGCTCCTCGGTCCCGCTTTAGGTTTTGGTGATAGGCAGGGAATAGGTTTTGATGGTTCCTCCACGTCCCAAATTGCACCTGGACCAGTTCCTAAGTTTACTACTACTCCATATGGCTATCGTCAAAAACCTTAAAGGAGAGTTCGACCAAGAAAAATAAACCAAGGTTCGCCTAAGACTGTGTACTTTTGTACCTACTGGAAAAGAAAGGGCCACCTTAGGGAGTTTTGCTATATTTAGGGTAAGACACAACGTACTACTGCTCTGCCACGTGCCACTAGAGATTTCTCGAGTCTGAGAGAGCGTATTGAGTCTTTAGCCTCCATATCACAGAGTTTGATGGAGGAATTCCAACAGATGTCTTTGTCGTCAGTGAATTCTTCCCGCATCCCGATTAAAATCAATAACAATAAGGGTAAACAAAACGTTACCACTTCTTGGGTACCTAAGAAAGACAAAAAGTCCCTTGTTGTTCATGTCTCTCTCAAAGCACATAATACCTCACAGTGGTATTTTGATAGTGGGTGCTCTAGACATATGACAGGTGATGTCTCTTTTTTTACCAACCTAGAGGATCATAAGGAGGATAAAGTCACCTTTGGAGATGGGAGAAAGTCTAGAATTATAGGATGTGGTACAGTAGAGTTACCAGGATTTCCTAAACTAAAAAATATTTTGTACGTCAAAGGTTTGAAAGCAAACCTTCTCAGCATTAGCCAGTTGTGCGATGCTGAATTTACCGTAAAGTTTGACTGGGACACGTATAATGTCTATAATCAAGTCAGTAAACTTTTAGTGTAAGGGATGAGGGTAGAGGATAATTGCTATAAGACTATGCCCAACTCATCACTTGTCTACAACAGCGCCACGATCACTCCTATGGATCTGTGGCACCAATGTCTAGGTCACGTGAACTTTAAACATTTGACATGTTTAGCTAAAAAAGACCTAGAACGTGGCTTACCAACACTTGGAAAGCCAACTTCCACAGTTTGTGGACCCTTTCAGTTGGGAAAGCAAATCCGTAGCCCCCATAGGAAGTTGCATTCCATTACCACCTCCCATGTGCTTGTGTTGATTCACATGGATCTTATGGGTCCTACTCGTACTGAGAGTCTGGGTGGTAAGAGGTATATCCTCGTGATGGTGGTTGATTTCTACAGATATTCGATTGTAGGTTTTCTGAGAGAGAAATTCGATGTTGTAAGAGTTTTTAACGACTAAGTGTCGTGTCCTGCAAAACCAACACGGTGTCACTATTAATAGGATACGTAGTGACAACGGCAGGGAATTTAAAGAAGCAAAGGTATATCTTTACTGCGATAGCCTTGGGATTAAACATGAATTTTTAGTCGTAAGGACTCCTCAGCAAAATGAGATTGTTGAGAGAAAGAATCGGATGATTCAGGAAATGGCTAAATCTATGCTTTTGGGTCGTAAGGTTGCTAGGAGACTTTGGGTAGAGGCGGTGTCCACCGCGTGCCACACGGTGAATAGGGTTTATCTGCATCCACACACACTTAAGACGCCTTATGAATTGTGGACTGGAAAAAAAATCCAACCTCGCATATTTTCGTGTCTTTAGGAGTAAATGTTACATCGTACGGGATAGAGAGCAATTAGGAAAGTTTGACTCCCAGAGAGACGAGGGAATATTGCTTAGATATTCATCAAACAGTAGAGCATATAGGGTTTTTAACCTGAATAGCTCTAAGGTTATGGAGTCAATAAACGTCAACGTGTAAGATGACGAACCTCCGACGCCTGTTGACCCTAGCCTTCTATGTGTGGATGAGGACTTTTCTGGCAGCGATTTACTTGTCCCTCACACACATCCTGTGGACCCTAATCCTGTGTTAGGAGACACACCTAATTAGGTTTGCAAAATTCATGACCCTGCCTCCATTGTAGGTGATCCCACTTTAGGGGTCAAGACTCGTGCTCAGCTAGAGAACGTTGTTAGCCATTTTTGCTACATGTCCAAAATCGAGCCCAAGAATCACAAAGAAACACTCAGGGATGAACATTGGATATCTTCTATGTAGGATGAGTTGTTTCAGTTTAAAAAGACAATGTCTAGGAACTTGTCCCCTAACCTAGTGAGACGAATGTGATAGGTACCAGGTGGATTTTCAAGAATAAAATGGATGAAAATGGTACTATAATCAGAAAAAAGCCTAGGTTGGTCGCTCAAGGCTACACACAGATAGAGGGTGTAGACTTTAGGGAGACATTTACTCCTGTTACGAGGCTTAAGTCCTCCCTCTTACTACTCGCCATCGCATTTCATCTGCGCTTCAAGTTATATCAGATGGATGTCAAGAGTGCCTTTCTAAATGGCATTCTACAGGAGGAGGTTTACGTGGAACAACTAAAAGGGTTTGAAGACCCTAAGCACCCGAAGCACGTCTACTATCTAAGTAAAACCTTGTATGGTTTGAAGCAAGCACCTCATGCTTTGTACGAGAGGCTTACTTCCTATCTCTTAGCCCGTGTCTTTAAGAGAGGAGGAGTTTATATGACATTGTTCGTCAGGAGAGATGACGGTGCTATTTTGGTTGCCCAGTTCTATATGGACGACATAGTATTTGGATCCACATGCTCACCACTTTGAGGAGGAGATGAAAAGTGAATTTGAGATGAGCATGACAGGTGAGATTACTTTCTTCCTTGGTCTCCAGGTTCGTCAGCTAGAGGATGGGATGTTCATCTCCCAATACAAGTATGCCAGAGACTTAGTGAAGAAATTTAGTTTAGACTCCTATAAGCATGCACGTACACCTATGACTACTTCTACCAAGCTTATTAAGGACACTTCAGGCAAGGATGTAGAGCAAACCTTTTATCGAAGTGAAATAGGTAGTCTTCTCTACTTGACTGCCAGTCGTCTCGATATAGCCTTTAGTGTTGGAGTCTGTGCACGATATCAGGCGTCCCCTAAAGAGTCACACTTACTCTCTCTTAAACGTATTATCAAATACGTGAGTGGTACTCTCTACCATGGAATTTGGTATTCCTTTGATACCACTGACCGTTTGTCTGCATACTAGGATGCTGAAGGGGTTGGGGATGCAGATGGATGTAAGAGCACTTCTGGTGGGTGTTTATTCTTTGGTTCTTCTCTTGTCTCTTGGTTGATCAAGAAACAAACTCCATCTCTTTGTCCACTGCGGAGGCTGAGTAAATCGTCGTCGGGAGTTATTGCACGCAACTCTTGTGGATTAAGCAAATGTTGGAGGATTATGGGATATCATAGGACACCATGACCATCTCCTGTAATAACATGAGTGTGACACACATATCTTGTAATTCAGTCCAACATTCGTATACAAAGCACATCAGGATACGCTAGCACTTCATATGTCAGTTAGTTGAGGAGAAAGTCGTATCCCTGAGTTTCGTACCCACTGATCTTCAGTTAGTTAATATTTTTACGAAATCTTTAGACGCCCTTAGATTCGAGAGTCTTAAGAAGTCTTTAGGGATTTTCACAGTTGACTGAAGGGATGGTCCGTATCTAGGATAGGATGCATTGTCATGTTTATATCTTATGATTCATATTTCTAGTTTGTATAATCTGTACTTTTATTTTTTGGTTTTTATATTTTTTTTGAAAAATCCAAAAAGTTTTTCTTTTTATAAAACTTTCGAAAAGCACAAAAAGATTTTTGTATTTTGTTTACACCCTTTTGGATAAGCATTTAAGATATCCAAGTCATAACTTTCATTTCATTTATCCATATGACTGTTTGATAGTGATTTGAGATGCTACATCATTGCATCCATGTGCTTTACATTGTTTGGAGTCTTTAAGATGTGATTAGTGATATCCTTCTACATTTTTGGATCCTATCTCATTTATTGCACACATGAACGGCTTTATTTGATTATTGTACTTGTCTATCACATGTTGGCTTGAGTGTTTCCATTTCAATTCTGTCTATACAATGAACAATATGTGATAAAACTTGACCAGATTGGAAGGCATGTAAAAACCGTTTGGTGAGATTGTGTTTTTTTAAAACGGGAAGGTCTGCGAAAGGTTCTCATTTAACCTTTGTGAATACTAAGCCACCGTCCACTCGGACCCAAAAAATTGAGGTATTTTAATTATTCGGGGTCCAAAGAGGTTAAAAGAGCCTGAAAAAATTGAAAGGCAATAAAAAATCATATATGCCAAATATGGGCCATTAGGTTTCACCATCAATTCTCCAAAGTTTGAGAATTTAGATCACCTCTATTCAAAATATAAATCTGAGAAGTTTGGTTGGAGATTTTAAATGGGTTTGCACTTTCTTGAAAGTCGTGAAAAAGCCTTAAAATGTTTTGGACGTTATTTGTGTGGAAATCACTTTGAGCTTGGATTTGCTGATTTGATTGAGTCAATGTCTCATATTTCCACTTTATTAATCCTAAGGAAGATGTTGAGTTCATTCGTTAGGAGTATCTGATATTCATCGTGCACATATGTTATGTTTGTATGCATTGATTTTCCTATCGAATTTTATCACACCCCTGCATTTTCGTAACCACCGACTTGGTTGTTTTTGTGTTTGTTCATGGTGTGATTCTGTGTTGTATATTCTGTGTGAAAAATTCTGAAAAATTCAAAAATAGAAAGTTTATTACCTTGTGTCACTCTCCATTTGCTTTATTTGTGCTTCTCATATCTGTATATTTTGGGACATCATAAAAAGGGGGGAAATGAATTATGGGGGAGATTTAGTTGGTTGATTTATCAATGATTTGCTTAAGCTTAATTGATCTTTGATTATTGCATATCATTATATTTCAAATTGTTGCGCGTCACGGGTGTTTGCTTTATCTCATGTGTATAGGTACAAAATTGATGATAATTGGATTGCACACCCTGATGAGAAAAGCTTTGAGAGTTTCTGAAGAGCTGAAGATTTGAAGATGTTGAAGTTTGATTATTGACATGTCAGTTAGTATTCTCAGTTTGAGGGTTTAATGGGGATATTATCTTGTATGTCAGTTTATTTATAGATATTGCATAATTCGGATTTTTTATGTATGTACCGGCATAGACATAGGGGAGATTTGTAAGGACATAATTTTATAAATGTTCGGGATAGAATCTAGGAATTTTTTATTTTTCCTAGATCACAGTATGTATGTCTGATACCGCTACATTCGGCATGTCAACACGATCATCCACGATAGCCTTGATCCGAATCCATGCATCCATCATCTTCACACGCGCATCATGTTTCACGCTACATGTTGCTCATCTATTCCCACTACTCTACTTCGCATTATTGGTAAAATGGTTTATTGGAGTTGTTAATATTTGCATAAATATTTGGGAATGTTTTAAAAAATATTTTTCAAAATCTGACTTGTTTTTAACAAAAAGCATAAATTTTTCTAACTGTAGAAGCGGACTATCCTGGGTCGACGAGCTTGTTCAAACGAAATCGCTCTGTCATTCGAGCGACATAAGCATGTAGCGCGATATCGTTCGAACGACAAGTGTCATTTGTTCGAGCGACATGTGCATGTCGCGCGATCTCGTTTGAGCGACACCGCCGCCTCGATTTTTGTATAAATATCTGGGTGCATTCTACAAGTTTTTTAAGTCTTTTTTGCACACGATTTCTGCATTTTACAGCCCAGAAAACAGACTTCATGTTTTAAGGTTTTATACCTTCTTTATTCATAAAATCACTCCCATATATGTTGGTGAATCTTTAAACCTTCAAAGGGATCGTTTGTACTCATTTGGAGTATCTTGTGGAGAAGTCGTCTCTTTTCCATTTCTGCCCATCTGAAGTTCTTGCGGGACCGACACCTGAGGGTATTTCGTATGTCACTCTTGTTTTCATTGTAATCCGTGTAAATCGTTCTTTACAAATTATAGTGAAAATAAAAAGGTTTTTGCCCCTTTGGGGGATTTTTCCTCACGTGTGTGTTTTATTTGTGATTGAATGTTCTTGCATGATCATATTGATTTCAATCACACCTAGATGCATGGTTTTAGGATTTAGTTGAAAAACTGAGTTTAATTAAATAATTTCTTTGTTTGAACAAACGCGCACTCTTTAATTATACACTTTTTCATTATGTATTCCAATAGTTATTTTTTAACCCATTTCGAAGGACTGGTGTTTACACGTTATAATTTTCAACCAATGATGCATCGACACGTGAAAATATGAATCGATTATTGCATTCGGGAAATAAAAAATGTAAATAGGCCAGTTTAATACAAATGGCTCAGCACGATAATGACACCTGTCACACTTAAAACTTGACGTAGCATCATATAACTGAATTGATGCATAAGGGAATAAGGGAAGGAATAATTAAAACATATAATTATTCAGGAGTTAGAATGTCCATTGCAAAGGAAAATGGATCTATAAATAAGAGACTCAGTGACAATCCGAAAAAGGATTGTACAACCATAATACTATTTTTACTCATTTAAACATTTTATTTTCCTTTCTTATGTTTTATAGTGTAGTTTCAGTCTTTCATTATCCAATCTCTTATCCGAAGTGATTTGTAAGGTAGATTGTAACTCTCTGTTAATTTATTACGAATTTCCTTTGCCTTATTGAATTGTTTTTACGTTTCTTAATTTTAAGTCGATTTACATTCCATTGTTTAAAACATTTTATTTACACTCTTTAATGTTAAATAACTTTATTCCATCATTTTAGTTACTCTTAACAATGTTTTCATCATTTAATTCTCCAACACTTCTTCAATTCCAGTTTATTTTAGTTATAAATTTAATTGACATTCATTAGAAAGACTTCTTAATTTAAGCATCAATTAGTTCACGAATTGTTCGATTATCATAGGCTAAGATAATTAATAGGATGGAAGATCATAACCTTGTCTGGAACCCTTTCACATAATAAAAAATAACAAACCAACCAAGCAAATGAAGTAATTCGAAATACCAATGAGATGCACACTTTTTTCCAAAATTTAATCTTATTCTAATTACAATTTTTTTCATTCTTCCGATGAATTATAATTGTGACCATTTCCATTATAACTGAATTATTTTAAACAAGCATTTTGAAAATCTTATCAATGCAATTTTTTCCAAAAATCCTAAATTTACAGAAAAATTTCAGTTCTTTTTTCTAATATAAGCCAATTTTATTTTTTTGCAAACATTTCTACAATTATTCCAAATGTTTCTAAATTATTATGATATTTTTTGTGACACCAGATAAAATCATAAATAGATTGATCAAGTAAATTAAAAAAATCACGGGAATAAAAAATATTTGGTAACATTCTCAGAATAATGAGATAAATAAAAAAATAAACAAGTAAATATTATGTGAGACAAAATACTGAATAAGATAAAACCATCCCTCATACCATCCAACTGCTAATATAAAATTCATATAGCTGTCTGTACCGAAATATGCACATATAACTGGAGATATAAGAGAAACACTACTCAACTTCTACATCGTAGGAAGGAGCACTGGAGATTAGGGTTGTAAACGGATATTCGAAAATCCGCATCCGTCCGATATCCGAATCCGAATTTGCGGATATTTATCCGAAAATATGGAAACGGATACAAATATGGATACTCTTTAAAAATATCTGAGAAAATGGATACGGATACGGATAGTACTAGTATCTGATACGGATAATCCGTATCCGATGCGGAGTATCCATTTTATCGGATATCCGTTTTACCGGATATCCGTATCCGTCAAACATATGTTAAAATGTTACTAATAATATTAGTATTAGTATTACTAATAAAATAATATTAAAACAAATCTTCATCGTTTATTCCCATAACAAAATAAACACATACTCCACTCAAAACAAAAACACCCTAAAGTTATTGTTTTATTGGGTATATTATAAAATGTCATGTATTATTATTTAATTGGGTATATTATCATGGAGTTACACTAAAATTACAATACACCTTATCACACACAACATACACCGACTAAAGAACATATACTCCAGTAAAAAAAAACTAACTTCGTTTCATTTCTCCTTCGTACAAAATAAGAGAAAAGAAACTCTCATGTAGTTGTTTGTTAGTTTCCTTAATTATAAATAAATGTAAGAGAGAAACAGAAAAGAATGTAAGAGAGAAACATAAAAGTAAAGAGATGGTTTTGATTGTAATGAGAACTGAAGTTAACAATATGTATATTATATATAAAATAAAAATGTATACTTATTAAAATAAAAATATCAGTATGTTTTGAAGACAAAAGGTCCATAATGTTATCATTCTCAATAAATTTGATTAATCTAAAAGGTGCATATTTATTTCTACTGTCATGGAATGCGACTGTTATTATCTTTTTATTGGATGGCTTTAAGCTTATATGGTTCTAAATTATGGATGACTTTAAGCCATATTATCATTATGGAATGATACTATTATTATGGAATCCATAATTGTTGATGTTAGGAGGCAGTAATTTTGTTACATATTTATTTGGATTGGATTGGATATTTTAATAGTTATTTTTTGCGATGGCTAAATAATGTAAACGGATACGGATATTATCCGAATCCGAGGTATCCGAGCGGATACGGATATGGATAGTTATTTTAACTATCCGGGCGGATATGGATACGGATACGGATAGTACATTCAGATAGCGGATATGGATATGGAAAACATGGTATCCGATCCGTATACGTCCGTTTACCACCCCTACTGGAGATACTCCTCCAACGAAATCCACCAAAGTCTATGACGGAAACAACGACCTAAAACCTGACAAAATAGATTCAACAACAATGAAAACATGAATTTTACAAATAATAAGATTATAACGGAGCTTTGGCTACACTATAACTACACATCTTCCTCTCGCCTTAAGTGGATTTAAGTTATTAGTTACCCAAACTCAACAACCTAAAATAACATGTGGTTTCCATCCCAAACCCATATACGGTTTATGTGAATAAAGTTTATCTCTTAATTATTTATTCTTTACTTTTTGTTATTGGGTTAATCTCTTACCTTATGAATCATATAATGCATGGTGGTCTCAAACATAGGGCATGTCTCGCTAATTAACCAAGGTACCAAACATATATCTCAAGTCTATCATTCGAGGGTTGTATCACTCCAGAATGTAATGTATTCACCCCTAGAATATAATATGCAACAATCCTGATGCATGAACATTTAAGTGTACATCTCTTGTATAAGCCATATACATCTTTAATATAAGATCAACTGGTACGATCAACTCAAGTACGAAAATACAAAAGTATATAAATCTAAGCAAAAAACACTATCTACTTCTAAAATCCATTTAAGTATGATTCATACCACGTACATCATAAATGGGATATTTGCAAGTTCTCACAAAACGAAAGCTTATACCTACTACCTTTGGGGATCGCTCACACATATTAGGTATAGTTATAGGTTGTTCCACATTAATAACCCTAAATCATATACAAGGGACAATCATAACCCTTCACACTAGTCATATGCCCCAATACCCAAAGAAATAAGAAAGGATCACCCCATGAAGCTTATCTAGATACAACGGTTATTTTTGACACGTAGTGTCTGGGGTAATCATGACCAAGATAAATCCCATCCCTATCTACTAGTCTACCAATGTGATCTCCATCGTACGCGCGTAATAAGAACATCCCCTCAAGTACGTATCCCATGAGTAATCACACCCGGTATGTTACACATAATACACACAAATAAACAAAATCCTTCAAAATCGGGTTCAAAGAAAAACATACCATATTTCATAAACGGGTTATATATAAATTCTATTTAAATTATTAATTAATACTCACGTTATAACCGGTAATTTCTAACCACAACCCGAATTTCCACCCCCAACCTATTACTTAAATAATCTTTCTAATTCAGTCATAAACTCATCTCAAATGATTACAACACGAAAACAACATCCCAATCAAAACCATAACCAAACGAATTCAGGACACAACCCTACCCAAAATCACCAAATCAGAATTTTAGCCTTGCGACCTCGTTGGTAAAATATTCATAAGAAATTCATAAAAAAATCCAACAAATATGAAACAAGCGCACACGCGTTCATAATACATATATCTACATTTTCACGTTTACCAAGTCGTTCGAAAGAGCTAACCCATTTCATTCGAACGAGATTACTAAATTCATTCAAATGAGGTGTCATGTCTAATTTGAACGAGCTTCAATTGGGATTGGTGCAAATCTACTTCTCTAACTCCCAAAATCCTCAATTAACAAACCCAAAACCTCATTTTTTAGCCTCTAATGAATCCAAAACTCAAATACCTTCATACCTAATTCACCCAGCATAAATTCCAACCTATAACTAAGGTTTTTACACGATTCTAACATGGTTTAAATGGATAAATTATACTCTCACCCAATAACCCTAGTTTTCTATGCTTGATCAATTAGATTCAAATTCGTTAAAAATTAATTCAATTATCAAGGGGAGTTTGATTAATTTAGAGTGTATAACATCTTCCTAATAATTATACATCAAATCCATCTAATATTCACCATTAATTCTACCAAAAATCAGATTATCTCAAGAACATGAATAGTAATTTAAATTATATAATAAATTTAATTACAGTTTTTTAATTAATTCTCAACATCAAATTTCAATATAATAGTGCTTTGATTCAAATGAATAATTATAATATAACAAAAAAGCAATTACAATCCTTCTATAAGTAAGCTTGCCTCAATTTCAATTGGGATAAATTCCAAACTTTATTTCTTCCAAATCCTCTCTTCTCCAAGTTTCATCAACTAAATAGATTTAGGGTCTCCCTCTAAAACAGTTAGAATGAATTAAGTTTAGCCTAATAACCTTTCTAATATTCTAATTTCGAAATTAGGTTTAGGCCCTATATGGGCCTCAACCTAATGAGCCCAAAGACCTTCCTAAAAAGGTCAAAACCTAGCCCAAGTCGTATACCAACCTATAGGACTTAAAATTCATTATTTTAAGTCATAACCGGGCGTTCTAATTTTCTCAAAAGTCAACCCGAATTAAGATACTTAACAGACTAATATTTATCCATTAAATGTCAAAATCTCAATTATTTTTTAATGAATTACCGCATATTATGTTCAATTCCAAATTTTAATCATACAACTATAAATATAAATAGTTACATCACACGCCATGAAAATCACACATAATTAATTTTTCCAATTAAATAATGGACAAAAAATACGGGGTATTACATTATTCCCTCCTTCAATAAGGAATTTCATCCTACAAACTCAAATTCATTATACTCCAACTCTACAGTCAAAGAATATCTCTCCTGTAGTGCCCCCACACTCTATAAAGAATCTACTCGTCGTATAACCTAATACACACTAAGGAATCTCATCATAAATTGTATTCGATTAACAGTCATCCAAAATAGTCTAGTATCTGAAACATCAACTTCTCCCTCGGGTTCTCCCTCCATTATGTACCCATAAAAACAGTATGCACGTAATGACGGTTATAAGGTGAAGTCAAATGAAACTGGACTCGCCCTTTCCACAAATGTGGAAAGGACTTAGGCATTAAAATGCCAACTCCCCCTTGGAATCCGAACATCATAATTCCCATCCTTGGGGAGATCTTCAAAAGTACATGACCTACCGCCTGGTATGTCAAACCATGCTTTCGCACGTTTTAAAATCTCCTTTGCCTACCCAACAATCTTCGTACGCTCTGTTATAAACACCACTCCTTCCAAGGTGTCTGGAACACATTCCCATATAACAACCTTTTGACTCTTATCTCTTATTCAACTTGGTCAATATAACTCTATACCCTATGATAATTCAAAAGGAAGCTACTATCCTACCTTTCCACTAGAAATACCACCAATTATAATTGTTCAAATATCTCTAGTGTTTTACCTTCACTAATGGTTGGATAACTCTAGACACACCTATGCTACTAAACATTCTCCTATGGCCACTAGTTTTGACTCCTTGACTCACAATACATATGGTCACCTTTGAAGCGCACCACGTACCACAAATTAAGTGCCTTGGACGAAACTAATTCTCATGATCGGGGACCCTTTGAAAGTAACAATTTCTCTTGGAAATGCAACCTTCTACTTTCGTTGATAAAAAAAGGGAACTCCTTCGAGGTATATCTAACATACCATCTCTAGGTAAAAGCTTAACGCTTCAACATGGACCACCACTTGACTTAAAAATAAGGTGTAATGGCAACCATGACTACAAATGCTTCTACTTTAACAAGATGTCATCGTTAAACCCAACGACAAAATTATCATAACAAGGACACTTCTCTTTAATTGACTCAACATGTCATTAACTTGAGGTAACGAACACTTCTTTCGCACCACGACCTTATCAACTCCTGGTGATCTACTCAACAAAGTGAATCGTCCATCTTTTAATGAATATAACTGGAGGTTCTCCACAATAACATATAATTTTTTGGGATCCAACTATGGTCTCCACCCCCATTGCACTCTATCCTCAACAATAGAGTCAAATTAACTAAAATGCCCTCACAACGGTTCTAACACTAATTCCAACACTAAGGCCAAAATAATATCTGGTGTAAGTGTTAACTCGGTACTCGTACAACTATAACAAAAGAATTTGAATGATTGATAACATTTCTAAAACACCGCAATCCACTCTGATGTGCTTACATCTAAAATACCCGTGCACGCTAGGCTTTCTTCCAATACTAAGAATAAATATAAGAAACGTCCCCTGACTGAAAATAACTAATATAAAAGCTTACCCCTAGTAGTCGATATAAGTGTAATGTATAGATACTACTCAATAAGACCATACGTTTAAATCAACAAATCAATTGTGTACCAAGCCGAAGAAGCCCGCTATCTGTTGCGATATCCATATAGTAAATAAAGTTTGATGATAAAATTTATATATCTCATAATTATAGTAAACGCACTACTAATAAATGGATGGGAAACCCCCAGTGTCAAAATAAGGCTTATGCGTGTGAGCCATAAACATAATAGTAACATTTATCCCGGTCTTACCTCAAATAATATTGTCTTCACCCAAGGTATCTACTAGATTAATTACCTCACTCGCCACAAGCATAACAATTTCCCCTAAAGAAAATATCAAAATGAAGGCCCTACTGGCGGCTCTGCTAACCCTATCTTTACGATTGATTCTGCTAAAATTATCCTCATTGACCTTAATCTCATTGGTTGTGGCTCCACTGGCCATAAATACCTTAGCTCTAATGGTTATAGTAACCCTAATTGTATGATCCTGGAACCTCTTAGGGTCTACTCCCCTAGTATAGTTCCTTTTGTAGGTGAGATTTTCTTCAGATCTTAATAACACTACACCATACCTAGTCTTTTGGAACTAAATCGGTCATAATCTTCCTAATCTTAGGACCTATATTTTCAAGATAGTTCCACTTATTATACTGATCTAGAAGGATAACTTCCACCACCCGAATGCAAATGGTGATCGATAATCATTCAATGACACCAATCGAATCTCTTATGCAAAATTTGACAACACAACATGTCTAGACAACTAGTTGTAGATAATGTGAAAATGTTTATTCACTTCTATATTAATCTCACTAGGTGAATAAAGAGAAGAATCATTTAAATCCTCATACGGGCTGCCACACAGTCATCGTAGCAAGGTCTTAAAAACTTATTTATAATTCTGTTACGGATGGTGAGCGGAAACACTTCCCAACATACTATTTGTGAAGCGCCTACTATAGGTATCATGCTCAAAAGTCCCTAACTCCCAACCGAAGTCGACCTCATATGTGGGAAATATCATAAAAGAAATCCAAACAAAGAACAATAGCGATGAACTTTGGTCTATTCTAATTGTTTGTACGGAACAATGGCGTGAAACTTCTTAAGCATTCATCGTTGTACAGAGTACACACCCTAATCGGTAAAGATCTAAATAAATTAAAGAACATAACGCGAAAAAGTGACGGGTGCACTCAAGACCATAGGACACTCGAACCTAGAATTCTCTGATACCAACTATGACACCCCATAAAATTCATAAAAAAATTTATCAGGTCTAATACAAAAATCACGGGGATAAAAAACATTTGGTAACATTCTCACCATAACAAAATAAATAAAAAATGAATAAGTAAATATAATGCGAGACAAAATACTGAATAAGATAAAACTATTTATGATACCATCGAACTACCGATACAAAATGAAACCAACTCTGGAATAAAAATATATATAAAATATAAAATCCATACAACTTTCTGTACCAAAATATACACATACATAAGGAGTTGGGAGAGCCACACTACTCGACTTCTACATTCTTGGAAGATAAGATATGACTTCTCTAGAGATACTCCTCCAACGAAATCCGCCCAAGTTTACGACAATAACAAGGGCCTAAGACCCGTAATGACGGATTCAACAAGAACGTAAATACCAAATTTACAAAGTATAAGCTTATACGAAGTCTGAGCTACACTATAACTGCACATATTCTTCTTGTCTTAAGTGGATTTTAACTTATTAGTTACTAAAACTCAATAACCTAAAATAACATGTGGTTCTAATACTAAACCCATATGTGGTCCATGTGAATAAAATTTATCTCTTAATTTTGTTTATTCTTTACTTTCTCGTTATTAAGTTAATCTCTTACCTTATGAATCGTATAATGCACGATGGTCTCATGCCTAGGGTACATCTTGCTAACTAACTAAGGTACCACAAATAGTCTCTAAACACATATCTTAAATCTATCAGTCTAGGACTATGTTACTCTGCAATGTAATATATACCCCTCTAGTATATAAGATGCATGAATCCCGATTCATAAACATTTAAGTGTACATCTCTAGTATAAAATATCAACCAGTACGATCGACTCCAGTGCCGCAACACAAAAGCATATAAATCTGATGAAAGACACTATCTACGTCTAACCTCCAAATAAGTAAGATCCATACCATGTACATCATAAATGGGCAACTCGAAAGCCCTCACAGAACAAAATCCTATACCTACTTCATTCGAAGATCGCTCGCGTGTACTAGGTATAGTTATAGGTTGTCACATGCCTATAATATCAAATCATCTACAAGGGATAATCACTACGCCTTTACACCAGTCACATGGCCCCATACAGAAAGTAATATGAAAGGATCACCCTCTGACAATGGGTATTTTCAGCATATAATGTGCAGGGTAATCATAACCAGGGTAAAGCTTTTTTGTGTCTACCGAGGTACAAACGTGGTCCCCATTATATGAGCCCAATAAGGATATCACATCTAGCACGTATCCCATGAGTACTCACACCCAATACGTTTCACATACTAAACACAAATATATAAAATCCTTCAAAACTAGGTTTAAAGAAAAATATGCAACCATTCATAAACGGGTTATACATCAAGTTTGTTTATATTATTAGTTAATACTCACGTTATATATAACCAGTGATTTCTAAACTTAGCCCGGACTCCCAAGGACCTAACCTCTTAATAAAGAATCTTTATAATCTTTCATAAACATATCTTAATTGATTACAACCTCAAAACAAATTTCCAATCAAAACCTTAACTAAAATAATACAACACACAACCTAACATAAAATCACAAACCCATAATTTCAGCCTAGCGCAATAGTTGGTAAGAAATTCATGAAAAAAATTCCAAAAATACGAAACCAGAGCCCATGCTTTCGTAATTCAAATATCTACATTTCCATATTTACCAAGTCGTTTGAAAGACCTGACCCTTTTCGTTAGAATAAGATTGCTAAATTCGTCCAAACTAAGTGCCACAACTCGTTCGAACGAGCTTCAAATGGGATTGGTTCATATCTTCTTCTGTATCTCCCAAAATCCTCCACTAATAAACTGAAAACCTCACTTATGAGCCTCTAACCAATACTAAACTCAAATATATTCATACCTAATTATCTCAACATCAATTAGGTTTCTACTTGATTCTAACATGGTTTAAAGGAATAAATTATACTTTTACCTCAGAACCCTAGTTATCTATATTTGATTAATTAGATTCATATTTTTCATCAATTCATTCAATTATCAAAGGTATTTTGATTAATTTAGAGTGTATAACATCTTCATAATGATTATACATCAATTCCATACAAAATTCATCATGAATTCCACCTAAAATCAAATTATCTCAAGAACATGAATACTAACTTAAACTATCTTATTAATTGGGTTACAAATTTCTTTAATTAATCCTCAAAATCAGATTTCAATATAATAGTGTTTTGATTCCAATGAATAGCTATACTCTAACATAAAACAATTACAAACCTACAATAAGATAGCTTGCCTCAATTCTAATTGGGATGAATTTCAAGCTTAATTGTTCCAAAATCCTCTCTTCACCAAGTTGCCTCCTCTACACTCTAAAAGTGTTAGAAAGAATTAGATTTAGCCTAATGAATTTTCCAATATGCTAATTTCGAAATTATGTTTAGGCCCCATATGGGCGTCAACTTAATGAGCACAAAGACCTTTCTAAACAACCCCAAACCAAGCTCAAGTCAAATACCAACCCATGACTTAAAATTCATAATTTTAAGTCATAGCCAGACACTCTGATTGTTCCAAAACTCAGCCCAAATTAAGATACTAAACAAACTAATATTTACCCGTTAAGTGTCGAAATCTCAATTATTTAATTAATGAATTATCGTATATTGAGTTCTATTCCAAATTCAACCAACACATCACATATAAATATAAATATTGATATCACATGTCACGACAATCAAAATAATTAATTTTCACATTAAATCATGCATAGAAAATACAGGGTATTACATTTTTTCATAGATTAGGACTTATGGAAAATTCAAAATTGGAAAAATATTATAATTTATGAAAAAAAAATGAAAGCAAAAGTGGAAAAATAACTTTTCTTTTGTTAATATAAATTTTTTAAGATCATTCTATAGATCAGGGTTACAAACGACGGCCTCAGATTTAGAGACCTTAACACTTTTGAATTATTTTTATTATCTAAGCGAGGATGGAGGATAATTACTAGCCCTAATTAGATAGCTACCCCAGTTATTAAAAGTAAGTACTTTGGGAACACCTCATTTTAGGAGTAAACAAAGGAATCAGTGTCACTTATGTATGACAACGTATTTGGAAGGCCAAAAGAGTTCGAACCTTTGGGATTCGTTGAGGGATTGAAAATGGGAAATTGGTGAGAATATGGGAATATATCTGGTATCCTAAACCAAATCTTTTAAAATCATACTCATCGCCGTTGGGATTTGTTGTGTGAGCGAATTCTTAGACACGAACCAAAATGAATGGTATAAAAGTCCGATGAAAAATATTTTCTTCGAATTAGAAATTGACAATATCTTAAAATTCCAGTTGGACTCCCCAATATAGAAAACAAAGAAATTTGGCACTACAAAAAATGGTAAATTCTCAGTTCGGAGCTACTATCACCTAATCATGTCCAAGAATTTGCTTAATGATATATTAGGACAAGGGGACCCTTCGTCGTATACGGAAATTATGGAGTGGAAGGGAAATTGGAACTATAATATTCCAACTAAAATTAAGCACTTCACTTGGCATTTATGTAATAACTCAGTTCCCATAGCCAACAATATTATAAAGTAAGATATTAAAACTAGTACATGTTATATATGTACATTAAAAGAATAATATCTTTTCACTTGTTTCGAGATTGTATATCTGGAGGCGATACATGGAGTTGCACTAAACTGGTATTTTCACAACAACTAAACAGGCTAGCTAGAGAGAGTGAATGGATTGTGGATAAGAAATGTATGTAATCAAGAACACTTCAAGCTCACATTGACAATAATGTAGAGTTTATGGTATAACAGAAATCGCATACTTCACGGAGACGAGGGAATTCCACCAGAGGCAGTCATGAGGAGAGCTAAACAGGTGCTTATAGAGTTTAATGAGTCCAACGACAAGTTTACTCACCCAATAATTCGAACCATGACAAAGTGGACAAGATCGGATCCAAATGTTTTTAAAATAAACAATGATGCAATAACTTTAACAAAGAAAAAGAGTGTGGGGCTGGGAATAGACGTTCAAACTTCTAAGGGGGAGTTTATGGCAGAAATGACAATGAAAATGGATCAAAATCTGAATCCCGAGAAGGTTAAAGCTTTGGCGACATAACATGTTGTGAAGTTTACAGTAGAATACGATTTTCAAAAATCTATCATTGAGGGTGATTGTATTTCGATTGGGAATGAGCTAGTGTCTGAGGAGGAATCGCATTCTGTCAATAAAATGTTAATTCAATAGACAGTTTCTCAAAAAAAAAAATCTCAATTTTTTTTTCTTTTGTTCGTAGAGAAAGAAATAAAGTTGCATATTTAGTAGATCAATATGCAAGTGAGGTAAATGATTTTGCGGTCTGGATGGAGGAGGCTCCAAATTTCTTAACCCAATAGCAATAGCAATAGGCATCCGGACCAAACCTCATTCAGTGGGCAATCTTTAAAAAGGAAGAACAAAAAGAGTAAGGAGGGTACCAAAGATATGTCCAACATTCAAACTCGTGCTCGGGGTTCCATTTCAAAAACTTCAACTATCACTAATCATCCATGATCAATATTATTTTTTGGAATATTAGAGGAGTTGGAAATAACTCCTCTATCAGAAGACTTAAAAGTATGATCAAGAAACACTCTATTGTTGTGATAGCAATCCAGGAGCCAAAAATTGATGCATGTAACCTGCAAAAGTTATGTCGCAAATTGAATTTTGAAGGGGGGTTTCAAACTGCAATAGCAAAATCTGGATTATATGGAAATATCAGTGGATATTATCTCTATTAGAGATAAACCTCAAATTTTAGCTATCTCAATTAATCACCCTCAAATTGGTGGAAATGTTTTATTTTCATCAGTTTATGCTAGGTGTAATAAAGATGATAGAAAAGAATTATGGGAAGATATCAACCATCTTGCATCTTTAAATGCTAATAAGTGGGTCATAGGAGGTGATTTCAACATCATATCTTCTCAAACTGAAAAATATGGTGGAAAACTGGTGGATCAGCAAGCTATTATAGAGTTCAACTCGTCCATGATACAAGCTGGATTGAAGGAAGTTGCATACTCTGGGACTGATTTTACATGGAGCAACAACCGTGTTGGTGATGCTAGAATTTGGGCCAGATTGGATCGTATAATGGGAAACGAAGGTTGGTTCAAAGGTAATTTCTTATCTTCGGTAGAACACCTTCATCGAGCAAACTCGGATCATTCTCCTTTGCTTCTGAAACTTAGATATCCAAGTGATAACAGTCCTAAACAATTTCGTTTCCAAAACATGTGGACAACCCATAAAAAAATTTTAACAACTGTTTCTAACAGTGTGGAGGGCAGACCTATGAAAGCTTTCTCTTGTAAACTTAAACTGGTAAAACAGGCCTTAAAATCTTGGAACAAAGAGGTGTTCACCAACATTTTTTGTCGGGTTCAAAAGGCAGAAGAAGATCTCATAATTAAAGAAGCTATTTATGACACTAATCCTACTGAGGACAATAGAGAAGTATGGCAAAAGGCTTCAGCCATTTTCAACAAAGAGCTCAAAATTGAAGAGATATACTGGAAGCAAAAAGCCAATATGAAGTGGGAGCAAAATGGAGATCAAAACTCATCTTACTTTCACTCTTTGGTTAAAAAAAATGTAATTCCTTAGCCATCCACAAGATTAAACAAGAGTCTGGGGGGTGGTTGGATACAGAAGTTGAAATTGAAAATGAGATAATTTCTCATTTCCAATCTCTACTTGGTACTTCATCCAATATTTTCAATGATGATTCTATTTTTGAGAACATCCCTAAGCTTATTAATGAGGACACCAATTTTATGCTTTCGGAAGTTCCATCAGATTTAGAAATCAAAACTGCCATTTTTTCTCTTGGCAAAAACAGTGCTCCTGGTCCTGATGGGTTTAATGGTTTTTTTTTTTCAAAATTGTTGGCAAATCATCAAAAAGGATCTAATTTTGGCCATTCAATCCTTTTTTCTTGGAGATGAAATTCCAACAAGTTGGTCTTCAACTAACATAATTTTGATTCCAAAAATTGACAACCCCATGTATTGCAAAGATTTAAGACCCATTAGTCTTTGTAATTTTTCAAATAAAATCATTTCAAAAATTCTTGCTAACAGAATTGGGAGTGTCCTTCCCAACATTATTTCTCCTTCTTAAGCAGGTTTTATTAAAGGGCGTTCTATCTCGGACAACATTTTGTTGGCTCAAGAATTACTCTCAACATTCAACCATCAAGTCCGTGGAGGAAATTTAGTGGTCAAGCTAGACATGTCCAAAGCTTACGATCGACTATCCTGGCAATTTATTCTCAAGGTGCTTAGAGCTTTCGGTTTTTCTGAAACTTGGATTGACATGATATGGAGGATAATCTCAAACTGTTGGTATTTAGTTCTTATTAATGGCAAACCATGTGGATTTTTTAAATCTCAACGTGGGGTGCGTCAAGGTGATCTCCTTTCCCCAGCTCTTTTTGTTATAGCTAGCGAAGTTCTAAGTCGTGGAATTCAGAATTTGGCAACGTCAAAGAAAATTCAGCACTTTGCTATTCCAAGTGGGTGTCCACTTATTACCTCCCTATCATTTGCCGATGACATTTTGTTCTTCCACAATGGACACAAAACTTCTCTTACTAATTTCATGAACTTCCTTGCAATCTACGAATATCATTCGAGTCAAGTCGTGAACAAAGGTAAAAGTTGTTTTATTACTCCTTCCAAATGCAGTCATACTCGTTCATCTAAGATTAAAGTTTTAACTGGATTCAAGCAACAATCTCTGCCCATAAACTACTTGGGAGTTCCTCTTTATACAGGTCGGAAACGCAAAATTTTGTTCAGCCCCATAACAGGTAAGGCTACGACCAGAATTTCAAGATGGAATAGTCGGGTTTTATCTCATGCTGGCCGCTCAGTTCTTATAAAATCTGTGATTCAAACGTTGGGGTTACACATTTTTGCTTCCTTAAATCCTACGTTGGGACTTATTCGTGAGTTAGATAAAATCAGTGCCAATTTTTTTTGGGGACAGCAAGATGAAACTCAAAAACATCATTGGATTCCGTGGGAAAAAATTTGTTTACCTAAGGAAGAAGGAGGTTTGGGATTAAGAGATATTCAAGATGTTTGCAACGTTTACACTTGTAAGCTTTGGGTTAGATTTCTTCAAAACCAAACTCTTTGGGCTGATTTTATGAACAAAAAATATAAGAAGTTGGCTAGCAAAAATTTTAGAGGCTCAATTACTTCTTCAAGTCCTACTTGGAAAAGAATGCAAAAAATCTGGTATTATCCTAACTCAAGTGTGGTGGTCAACTCTATTCATTCTTGGGTGGATAATGGTTTTGTTTTTAAAGTAGCTTGGGATCTTATTAGGACAAGGGACTGCGTTCAATTCTCATCATACATGATTTGGGATTGTCATATTGTTCCCAAAATATCAACTTTCATGTGGCGTCTTCTCCACAATGGTCTTCCTCTTGATCAAAAATTGAAAGATATTAAAATTCCTTTAGTGTCCAAATGTCGATGTTGCTTGAGAAGCAATGAAGAAAACCGAGATCACTTATTCAATGATGGAGAAATTGCCATTCCAGTTTGGAGACATTTTGAAGATTTAATGGGGCTAAAAGTTGCAAATTCATGTCTTAGATCTAGACTCATTTTCTGGTGGCTATCAACACGAGGTAAAAACATCAAATCGGTTTTATGTAAAATTATTCCAAGCTTAGTTTGTTGGAAAATTTGGTGTGCTAGGAATAGATTTTTCTTTGAAGGAGAAAAGATGAGTTCAATGTCTATTATAAGGGAGGTGCATGATGATATTAGACTCAGCTTCAAAGCTATACCCTATAAGGGTCCTTTTACTAGATTTTTTAAATCTTTCATAGATGATTTTTCTATAGCTTGTACCTAGCATGTACGCCTCCGAAGAAGGGCTGTTCTTCTTCTTTTTCAATAAATCTTTGTTCTATTAAAAAAAAAAGATGTACTCTCTATTTATGTTTTATGGAATGTGATTGCTTTTCTTAAAAAAAAAGACAATACAAAAACAAAATTTTACCTCTTTTAGTTTCTATATTTCACATTAGATGAAACACTTACATAAAAATGTATTCTCCCCCTGTCATATCAAGTCCGACAAAACTTACTTATTCATAGTTAAAATTTGGTTATCAAAGAATACAACCAATTTGTCTTTAGTTTATGATTGTCTATAGACTTTGTATCAGATTATTTTAGGAATATTAAAAGTATGATGAATTAGTTAGATCATCTATATTTAGGGATACTTAATGTTTAATCCCTAGTAGCTAAGTACATATTTTCATTTGTCCATCTTAATATTTTATGTTCCAAAAGTCCCCTTGTTTATTTTTTGAATTTTTTTAGGGTTTAGGATAAGGGAAGACATAATATTTGAGTAATTTATATGGTGAAAGGAATTGATGAAACAAAGTAAAAATGCTCGAGGTAAAAGTTAATTAAATATGAATGTTGATACCAAATTTAATCTGCTGACATGGCTCAATTAAGTGGAGACACATAGCAATCTGCGTGGCAATAACAAATACTTATGAACAACACCTTGACTTAGAGGAACTCAATTTCCCCGGCCAACTCAGACACTCCGAGCAGTATGTGCTCTCCGAGGAACTTACCTGCACCGAGCAACTCATGGATATCGAGCAGCTTAGGCGGTCCGAGCTGCACCTCGATCAGAGCATTTATTATCAGACAATTAAGAGGATTAAATGCGCATTAAATGCTGATTATTATCATACGGATGTATACACTTATTGGACAGCTATGTATGATCATTTCTCATGTACAGCCTCAGGGTTATAAATACATTGTATCATCCTCATTGTGGGGGGACCGGAATTTCTGGAGATAAATCTTACCTCGAGAATTCCCAAACAGTCAATAATAACATAAACAGTGGACATAGGCCATTCGTTCAAGGCTGAACCACTTTAAAATCTCTTGTCTTATTTATTTTTTATCTGTGATTAAACAATTAGAGATAACATAATTTTTTACATCAACAGATTGGCGCCGTCTGTGGGAAACGACTGTAATTTTCGTTTTTCACCAAAAACAATTAATCACCAATGGCTGACAATCCTGAATCCAGCAATCGAAACGCTGGAAACCCCCAAAATCAATCCGCTCCGCCAAATGTCCAAGATCTGGCTGGAATTATGGCCAATCTGGCTCAGGGCCAGACAGCCATGCAAGAAATTATGCGACAACTCATACAAACTATCCAGGGTGGAGTACCGACCCATTCAGGACAACGAAGTGTTCAAAGAAACACCCATTTATTTTCTTCGCGTACTAGGCATACCGATTCATATCGTATTGAGAGATTTGATGATTTTTCTTATCAACCAGGTAGAACTTCATCAGTACGAGCCATAGATACTGAACAAAAGGTCACTCTCTCTCCAGAAAGGATTAGTGCACTGGAGAGATTAAGTAGAGCATCTCCTTTTGATCGTTTGGGCCCAAGGAGGAATAGAAGTCCTCCCAAAGCTGTGTCGAGGAACTTTCGACAACCATCCAATCTAAGAGAGGGTTATGCCCAATCACAACCATTGGCTCGACAAGATAGATCCCAGGAAGCGACTTCAACACGATCAATTGCTCGAACCAATAGGCCCGAGGAAGGAAATGATGCGTGGAAAGGCTCTATTCAGAGGCTAGAGGATAGACTAGGGGAAATGGCTAAGTCCAAGAATCCTCTCTAAAGAATTTTTATCCAAGGGACACCTTTCATACAAGCAATTGTGGATTTTTTCACACCGTCGAAGTTCAAAGCACCTGTTGTGACTCCTAAATATGATGGAAAAACCGACCTTGTCCTTCATATAGAGCAATACCAAGCTCCTGCCGACATCTATGATGTGCCAGATGAAATGAGATGCAGGGCATTCTCGGGAACTCTTACAGGATCTGCTCAAATATGGTACAATAATCTTCCTCGGGGTAAGATTTCAACTTTCTTTCAACTGGCCGAGCTCTTCATTGGAAACTTATGTTTTGGAGCAAAACCTGTTAAACGAGTAGCACACTTGTTAAGTGTTAGACAAAAGGCAGGTGAGAGCACCAGGGATTATATAACTCGTTTCAATAACGAGAAACTCGAAGTTATTGATTATGAGGAAAAGACAGCGATTACTGCTCTGATGAGTGCGTTGTTGCCCAACAAGTTGTACTACACTTTGGCCAAAGATCCACCCAGAACCATGTTAGAACTGATGGCAAAAGCGACCAAGATCATGAATGTCGAGGAGGCTATGGCTGCAAAGAAGAATATGGATACCAAAGAGACCAAGGTGGAGGTTGATAAGGCCAAAAAGAAAGAGCATAAGAACAATGGTGGTGACAAACACTCAAAAACAAAGCCATCATGGGAGGTATTGAAGAAATTTGAAAATTATACTCCTTTGAAGGTAGACATCAACCATGTTCTAGAAGAAATCAAGAACAGCGAGGAGTTAAATTGGCCAGAGAAAATGAAGTCAGACCCTGACAAGAGGAATAAGGCCAAATATTGTGAATTCCATAAAGATCATGGCCATACGACCAAAAATTGTATAGCTCTTCAGAATGAGATCGAATCACTCATTAGACGAGGAAAACTGGCAAAGTATGTTGATCGAAGAAATGAAAGAAGAAACAACGACCGAGCAAGAGAGATGTTTAGATCTCCTCGTCGAGCAGAGGAGAACAAGAAAAGAGACCATGAAGATGATCCAGAAGACGACCCCGATCTTCTCAAAAAACCAAGGCAGCCAGAACGTGAGGTATTTTCAATACGTTTTGGATCATTTGATTGCAATGTGATTACAGGTGGAGATGCACGAGGTGGAGACCTTAATGCAGAAAGAAAAGCTTACCTCAATGAGGCTCAAGCTTGTTCATATATTCAACGAATAAACTTGGCTGAAGATGATCGCCCGAGGAAGGTCAACAAAGAAAAACTGGTCATCGGTTTCTTAAAAAATGACCTCCCATGTGTATTATATCCTCATGATGACCCATTGGTGATCAAAATGAGAATGAAGGAAGTGATGATCTCGAGAGTACTGGTCGATAATGGTAGCTCGGCTGATATTATGTTCTATTCGTGCTTCGACAGCTTAAATCTAAAGTTATCTCAGTTGGAGCCTTATCACAAGCCCCTTCTCGATTTTGCTGGCGAGAAAGATTTTCCACTTGGGACGATCAAATTGGATATGCTCATTGGTACATGGCCTGCTTGTCGAACAGAAAGAGTACGCTTCTTCGTGATGGATAAGAATGTTCAATCAGCCTATAATATCATCATGGGAAGGGTAGGATTGAAGAAGTTCGAAGCAGTACCATCTACGGTACATCAATGCCTAAAATTTCCAACCAATTTTGGAGTAGGAGTTGTGAAGGGTGATAAAAAAGTAGCTCGAGAATGCTACTATTCATCTGCCGAGCAGGAGGAACTCGAGGAATCTAGGAAAAAGACTACTACCTATCAGGTGGATGAAGGTGCAGAAATTGAAACATTGGATCCTAGAGACGAGTCGCAACTCGTGAAAGGTCAGATGGTAGAAGCTACTGAAAACATCATTCTGGATGACGAGCACCCTGAACGAACAACTCAGATAAGTTCGTCGTTAGATGCCTTACTAAAACAGGAGTTGATAGTTTTCTTAAAAAGCAGAAAACAAACTTTTGCTTGGAGTCATGAAGATATGCCCGGAATAGACCCGAATTTCTTATGTCACGAGCTCAATGTGAATAAGGAGACCAAGCCAGTGAAGCAAAGAAGAAGAGTGTTCAGCCCCGAGAAGAACTAAGCTATACAGGAGGAGGTCGAGAAGCTCCAGAAATCTTGCTTTATTGAAGATGTTAAATATCCATACTGGTTAGCAAATATGGTGATGGTAAAAAAGAAGAACAATAAATGGAGGATGTGTGTAGACTTCACCGACCTCAACAAGGCATGTCCAAAGGATCATTTTCCCTTGCCCCGAATTGATCAATTAGTGGATGCTACCTCAGGACACGAGTTGTTGAGCTTCATGGATGCTTATTCTGGTTACAACCAGATTAAAATGAAACCTGAAGACAAGGAGAGTACTTCTTTCATTACCCCTAGGGGGACTTATTGTTATAATGTTATGCCTTTTGGCTTGAAAAATACAGGTGCAACATATCAGCGGCTGATGAACAAGGTATTTGCAGAACAAATCAGTTGCAATATGGAGGTTTATGTTGATGATATGCTGATAAAGAGCAAGAAAGCTGCTGACCATCTAGTTGACTTGGGTTAGACCTTTGATCAATTAGACATATACCAAATGAAGTTGAACCCGACTAAGTGCATATTTGGAGTACGAGAAGGCATGTTTCTCAGGTATATTGTCAATCAACGAGGCATTGAAGCAAACCCTGAAAAGATCAAAGCTCTATTGGGATTACGATCTCCAACGACGAAGAAAGAAGTGCAAAGTCTTACAGGGCGAGTAGTAGCACTTAACATATTTGTATCGCGAGCAACTGATAGATGCCTCCCATTCTTCAAAACGCTCCGTAAGACTTTTGAATGGAATGAAGAATGCGAGAAAGCTTTTCAAGAATTGAAGAAATATTTGGGAGCACCTCCACTGTTGTCCAGACCGGTGATGGGAGAAAGATTGTACTTGTATCTGGCAGCTTCGGAAAATGCAGTTAGCTCGGCATTAATAAGAGTAGAGGATGGAGTACAAAAACCAATTTATTACACTAGTAAGGCTTTCTGAGGAGCATAAATCTGATATCCAAAACTGGAAAAGTTGGCACTGGCGCTCATAGAAGCGAGTAGAAGAATGAAGCCATATTTACAGGCTCATACCATAGTCGTATACACCGATATGCCATTGAGGCAAGCTCTTTATAAACCAGAAAAATCAGGGAGATTGATGTATTGGGCAATAGAACTCGATGAATATGATATAATTTATGAGCCTAGATCGTCACTAAAAGGGCAAGCAGTAGCAGATTTTATAACAGAGTTCAGTTATCCTGATATCCCTGAGGAGCAAAAGCTGAACACCCACCAACCTGTGGATATTACAGGATCATCAAATTTAAACCCCGATCAACTTAAGTTGGTCGGAGAGCAAGAGGAGAAGGTCGACGAGCAGCGAGGTATGGTAGAAATGGAGATAAATGAGCAATAAATATTCCATCGAGGAACTTTATCCAATAAGCCGTTTGAGGACGAAATACCTATATGGAACTTGTATGTGGATGGCTCATCGTGCACCTCAGGAAGTGGAGCCGGGATTGTATTGAAAAGTCCAGACGAGGTCGATATAGAATATGCTCTGCTCTTTCAATTTTAAGCTTCTAATAATGAGGTCGAATATGAAGCGATGATTGTAGGTCTTAGTCTGGCAAGAACTATGAATGCAGAGAAGGTAATCGTATGCAGTGACTCGCAGTTGATTGTAAACCAAATGCTCGGTGTATATGCAGCAAAAGGAGAGTTGATGATTAAGTACCATGTAAAGGCGATGGAGTTGGTATCGAAATTTGTCACTGTTCAACTGGTCAGAATACCAAGAATGAAGAATGCAAGAGCTGACGCTTTAGCTCAATTAGCATCGACTACTCGTACCGAGCTACGAAGAACAATCCCAATTGAAGTGCTAGTTAGTCGGAGAATAGAAGAAGATCTGACGATAAACTTTATTACCCTTGATTTAGGGCCATCTTAGATGGATCCCATCAGGGCATATATTGAGGAGGGAGAATTACCGATTGACAAACTCGCGGCCAAGAAATTGAAGTTTAAAGTTGCTTGTTATGTACTGACTAATGGTATTCTATACAGATGAGGAATTATGGCAGGTTTGCAAAGATGTGTGCATCCCTCCGAGGTGAAAGACTTGATTAAAGAGGTCCATGAAGGGTCCTGCGGAGCCCATGTAGCAGGTCGGACGCTTTTGCAAAGAATAATAACGCAGGGATACTACCGGCCAACGATGAGGGCTGATTGTATTGCCTATGCCAAGAAATGTGACAAGTGTCAGCGCTTCTCCTCCATCCGAAGAACTCCCCAAGCATTGCTGACACCCATTACCTCCCCTTGGCCATTTGCCATGTGGGGAATTGACTTGGTCGGGCCACTTCCACTGACCAGAGGAAGATTTAGATATCTCGTCGTCGCAGTGGATTACTTTACTAAGTGGGTTGAAGCCGAGCCTCTTGTCGACATGACGTACGAAAAGGTGTACCAATTTATTTGGAAAAATATCATTTGTAGATATGGTCTTCCCCATGCATTCATTACTGACCATGGAACACAATTTAACAACAAGGAGTTCGCTGCCTATTGTCACCATTCAAATATCTTGAAAATCCACTCGGCACCAGGCCATCCCCAAAGCAATGGATAAACTGAAGTGACAAACCGAACGCTGCTAAATGGCTTGAAGAAAAGACTAAATGATGCGAAAGCAAACTGGATCAACGAGCTACATTCAGTACTGTGGGCTTATCGTACTACTCCCCGAGCAGCAACTGGAGAATCTCCATATATGCTGGCATTTGGAAGTGAAGCTGTTATACCTACCGAGTTAGGCCTCCCAACACACCGAGTATTGAACTTCAACTCCCTTGTCAGCGATTTAATTAGAAGGTTAGACTTAGACATGCTCGAGGAAGTTAGAGAAGAAGCAGCCATCAGGAATGATGCTTACCAGCAACGAACAGCTTTATTCTACAACAAGATAGTGAGGAAGTGCGACCT
Source organism: Sambucus nigra (assembly GCA_949130495.1). Taxonomy (NCBI): domain Eukaryota; kingdom Viridiplantae; phylum Streptophyta; class Magnoliopsida; order Dipsacales; family Adoxaceae; genus Sambucus; species Sambucus nigra. The sequence continues at coordinate 483,714,081 of OX422216.1, forward strand.
GAAAGAAGGAGACTATGTGCTAAAGAAAGTGATTCAAAAGCACAACAAACTGAAAGCGAACTGGCATGGACCTTACCGAGTTACAGAAGTTGTTCGACCAGGAACCTACAGAATAAAAACTTTAGAAGGGGAGGAGTTTAAGAATGCATGGAATGCAGAGCACCTGCGCAAATATTATCAGTAATGTAAACCCTCATGTAATGCAATTTCATCAGTGTGAATAAAATATGAATATTCTACCCAATTCTCTCCTTTTGTTGAAAATTTTTCGCGGAATACTAGTGCTACACACTACTTAGCAAAATCCACCAACTCTAGTTGGTCGGGAATAAAAATATTTCCCAAAAATACGAACTCCGGTTGGTTCGGAAGAAAATCCACCAACTCCGGTTGGTCGGGAAGAAAAATATTTCCCAGAAATACCAACTCCGATTGATTGGGAAGAAAATCCACCAACTCCGGTTGGTCGAGAAGAAAAATATTTCCCAGAAATACCAACTCCGATTGGTTGGGAAGAAAATCCACCAACTCCGGTTGGTCGGAAAGAAAAATATTTCCCAGAAATACCAACTCCGGTTGGTTGGGAAGAAAATCCACCAACTCCGGTTGGTCGGAAAGAAAAATATTTCCCAGAAATACCAACTCCGGTTGGTTGGGAAGAAAATCCACCAACTCCGGTTGGTCGGGAAGAAAAATATTTCCCAGAAATACCAACTCCGGTTGGTCGGGAAGAAGATTCACCCACTATAGTTGGTCGGGAATAAAAAAAATTTACCAACTAAGGTTGGTCGAGAATTAAAAGCACCAACTCTCTTTGGTCGGAAATAGTTGGTTAAACAAATAATGGCTTAGAATTAAAAAGTGATCAAGTAAAATTTTAATACTTGAAACATTTCAAATTACCACCAAGTTTGTCGAGAAACAAAATATCATCAACTCTGATTGATCGACAAATGATTATCATCAATTTAAGATAGTCAACAATAAATTTCACTAACTTTAGTTGATCGGCAAATAACACAATGTTGTTATCTTTTTAACAGATATACATGCACATTTATTAGTAAATAAGTAAAGTGTTTTACAAAACATTTACAAGACAATGGAAATTAAGATGGCAAAGAAAAATATAAGTTTTTCATTAAATCCAAAACAAAATACATTGAGAATGAAATACATATTAATTATTACATCAAGATTCCTACTCTATCGGCTTCTTCCCCTCTACTTTTGAAACAGGTTCCTCGCCAGCAGGAGGATCATCTAAGGCATAAGGGGAATTTATGAAATTAAGGTCTTTGAGCATCGTGATGTTCATCACAGATGGACAATCGAGTAGGTGCTCTGGGCGAGATATCTCGACATTGGAATGGAGACTGTAATCGCCAAGATATTTGGAAATCAAACACTGAGGGAATGCCCGAGCAGGAATCCAGCTCATGTCGAGTTTGAATGGTGGCACTGGCAGGTCGAGCAACCCAGAATTATAGTAATCCCACAAATAGTGACCTTGTTCCAATTGTAGCACACCCAAGGCGTTTAACCATCCTTGCTTGTACCCCTCGTTATTCGACTGCTATATCTGGTCGTCGAGGTGATAGAGGGCTTCATTATAGCCAGCCATCCAAAATTCTCTAGGTTGCTTGTGGAATTGATAAGTCAACTTTTCCAGCTGCTCGTGGAGATTTTTATGAAAAGTTCTTTATTCTCCAAGGAAGACTTTTGTGTAGAGATCTGCTCATCTAAATTCATAATTTTCTTGGACATCTCTGCTAAGGCTTGATTCTTATCCTTTAGTTAAAAGGCCTGACTCTCCAAAGCTGAATGAGTTCTTTGCTCTTCAATAGTAAGCTGAGCAGCTCTTGATCGTCACCGAGAACCTCTTGCTCGACCGCGAGAAGATGTAGAGGCTCCAGTTCTCTTCAAAGTCTCCAATTCGTCTCTCAAATTGGCATTTTTGACCTCTAAGAAAGAAAAACCCTCGTCATTGACAGGGACTAAGGCGTTCGAGGAAGATGCTGCAGACTTCAACTGAGATGCCTCTCCTCGCAGGTTATTATTTTCCTGCTCCATCAACTTAGCTATCTGCCTGTGCGCTTCGACCTCGATCTTCAAAGTTTTCTCCCTCACATCATAGGCAGCAATCAATCTATCATATCCTTTATCAGCACTTAGTTGCTGATACTTCTTCTCATATCCCTGGTGCAAAAGGGTTGTAGACTCCTTGTATTGTTGTTGAAGCTCCTCGAGAGTACCCTGGAGGTCTTCAATCATTTCATAATACGCTACATTATTAGCCACTTCCTGGTCGAGCAGACACTTTAAATACTAGTAGGCTTCAACTTCTTGCTCTGAAGCATCTTGACCAAGGATATCAATGATCTGAGCTTCAGTCATATCTGAATGACCAGCTTTGAAGTAATCATTGCATTGTCTCAATAATTTTTTATCATGAGCAGATAACAATTCCATCCTGGCCATAAACTAGTAAAAAGAAGAGATAGCAAGAATTAATAAGGAGCAAGAGGAAGAGAATCGACAGTATAAATAGTCAAAATTTCAAATTTTATTACATCATAAAAGAGAAGTACATAGTTCAGAGATACAATTGGCAAAAACAAACAGAGATAAAAATTCGAACAACTCTACACCTTCTCCTTGTCTCCCAAAACTTTCTCGGGAGGCTGGGACGAGGAGGTAGGTTGCTCGGATGGCACAGATGGTTGCTCGATGGGTGCTGGAAGCTGCTCGGGTGAAATAATGGATGGTTGAAGTTGCTCGCAGGAAGACTGGACAACTAGGGGATGAGAAATTTGATCTCCCATCACCGTAGAGGATTCCTCAGAGGCAGCTTCGTCATCTTCCTCTTCTTCAGAAGTTGGAGGGGGGCCAGGGATGTGTCGCTGAAACAGGTCGAAATTTTCATCAACATCCATCTCTTTCAAAGCAGCGACCCAGCCATCCCTAAAGTACTTAAGGCTACCATATTCCACTTGGGACATCATGGCATCCAGACCCTTATTCCACCCTTTGTCCCAGTCGGCACTGAAGGACTTTTTTACAACCAACTTCCTTTTCACCTTCTCTGAGGAAAGCTTCTCGGATAGAAGTACCTCGGTATCTTTCAACTTCTTTTCTGCCTACTCCTTTTGACGACCAATGTCACGAAGTTTACCCAGTTCTTCCTCAATAAATTTGAGCTTACCTTCAAGCTCCCCAGTATTTTGGAGCTTCCCTTCGAGCTCTTTATTCTTACTTTCCAATTCTTTTATTTTCTTCTCCAATCCCTTGGAGACCTCAACAACCTGATTCCTCTCCTGCTCGGTGGAATTAAGCTTCTTCTCCCAAGCAGCTTTATCATCAACATACTTCTGATGAGAATCCTTCAGAGACTGCATCAGACCCGCCAAAGCTTCCTCTACTCCTGAAGAGGAACTTAAAGCTTTAATAGCTTCATCCTTCTTCAAAATTGTATTGAAACAGGTTACCAACTGGGAAAAGAAAACAATAGCAAGTCAGTGCAAATATATAACAGCGGAAAAATAAAAGTTTATGACAATAACACTTACAGAAGCAATATGACGAGCAGCCAATGTGGTAACCATATCCCGAGAAAGATTTTCTTCAATACCTTGGATCTCGGGGATGATCCAAGATTTCACCGAGCTCATGGTAGATCTCGGAGCAATGAAAGTGGGAACACCACTTCTAGTAGTTGAAGGCTGAGAGATGGATTCAGCTAAATTGACCGAGGAGCTTTTCTTCAGCCTCCTCGGAGGAACATCAACAGTCTCGACCAAGGATGTACTCTTAGTCGGGGATATGACAATAACCTCGCTTGGAGCAGCGACTTTGCTCGGAGCCACTGAGGGCTTCTCGGCAACCTTCACAGTAGCAGTCGGAGGAGGTGCATCGATTTTTCTTGTCCCTTCTTCTGGGACATCATGTTTGCTTTTCTTTGCCTCTCCAGCAATAGAGGCAGATTTCTCGAAGAGGGCAGGAGCTCTTCTTTTCTTCATTCTTTCACTCAGAGGAATATGTGACTCGGGTGAAGAACTTGCAGAAGCTGGTACCGGTTCTACGTCACTTATCACATGACGAGCAGTAAAAGACGAGGTGTAACTCTTATACTGCAGCAAATATGAAGCTAATCTAATATTCTCGTCGGTAACGATCTGATGCAAACCCCAGATAAGTTTCAAATGTTTTAAATTAACTTCTGTCTCTTTTGGAGACTTTCTCTTGCTGTTAACTGTAAATAAATCAAAATTAAAATATCAGTGACACATTTTATCAAACACAAAGGAAGCATAATTTTGAAAATAAAATAAAATAAAAACAACTTATCCCATTGCCATAGGGAGGGCATCTAGGACCCTGGTACACATCATTTCCAGTTAGTGGAGGGTGTTGCCAATTTTTCATAACAACACCGTGCTCGAAGTAATCCCTGTTGGCATCTGGGAGATTGACTACTAGAGCCCTATATAAAAACCTAGTTTTTAAATAAAAAGTGTTGTCACCAACAGCCCATCTATAACAAAATATAATTTCTGGAATTCCTATGCGAGTTCCATGAATCTGATTTAATCTATGAACTCCATTAACTATTCTCCATGTGTTGGGGGCTATTTTTGCAGGAACCACGTCAAAATATTGACAGAATTCCAGACACAAAGGGTTTGGGGGAAAAGAAAAGTCGCATTCAGCTACAAAGAGACTGGGTGTTAACGCAAAAATTCTCCATCTACGAGGACTAATCAGAAAAGGACACATGTCATCCTACGTGGCAATATTCGACACCCGAGGAGAGTTGGTCGGCATTCGTGGAGAGTTGGTCAGCACCCGAGGATTGTTAGTCGGCACCCGAGGAGAGTTGGTCAGTACCCGAGGAGAATTAGTCGGCACCCGAGGAGAGTTGGTCGGCACCCGAGGAGAGTTGGTCGACATATCAACCAGAAAGATCAAAGGATAACTACGCATTTAATATGCATTAATGAAGATGGCAGCGCATTTAATGAGCCTTAATGTACATTTATACTGTATTAATAGATGACAACACATAGCATACCAAGCAATTAGATTCGTTGAATGTAGACATAAATGTCTACATACAATGAATCTCTTTATCTCCCATCACTATAAATACATGTATCCCCTTAGCCAAAAGGCAAGAGATCCGGGAGAACCTAGAAACACCATACACAAGATACACATCATTTCTCTCTCTACACCCTATGGTGCTATTGTAAACCCCTGGGAATAAAATAACAGTGGACGTAGGCTTTATTCATAGCCGAACCACTTTAAAAATCTTTGTCTCTTATATGTTTGATGTGAATGTTTATCTTCATCTTCAATATCATCCTCATCATTTATCTGTTGTTAACGCCACTAAAATGACAGTGGCCATTTTCTGTCTTCAACAGATTGGCGTCGTCTGTGGGAACGTGTTACAAGCGTTGTTCTCCATCAAAAGCTAAGTTTTTATTTTCTCTTCGTATAATCAATTATACATACATCTTTTGATTCAATCATGATTTTTATGTTTATATACATAAATTAATTGTCCAATTTTTAACTGCAAAATGTTGCATATCATGATTTTTAAATCATAACTGTTAGATTCATTCTTATTTAGAAATCTGAAAAATAGTGGATTTCATAAATCATAACTTTTACTTGATTCTCAAGTTTCAATTTTATATCATGGAATAAATATTTTAAATGATTACATATACCAATATATATGACGGTGGTAAGATTTGATAATTTTCATTATAAATTTTATAAGATCTTTGATGTCTATTCAAATTCCCATCATATTTTTAATAAAAGAATGGGAAAAGGTTAAAGACAATAAAAAGTTTTCTCATGGAAATCATGACCCAGATCTATTTTCTCTCTCTTCAAGTTTGAGTCTCTTTGCATTCATTTTTATGAACTATATACTTAATTTGGTTCATCTTCAATCTATGTCAATAAAGTCAAATTGATTGATTTTTTATATAAATTTGGTAATAACTTCGATCATTCAGCATATTTTTATCTCTCCAAATAGGGAATAGGAAGGGATCAATATAAAAAATAATTTTCTCTCACCTGAAAAATCCACCTCTTGTAAAAGAGGATCAGTAAAACAAATCATGACCATATCAAGACTCTGGGCACAAATTTGATATGTTGGCCCCTCGTTCATCACATCACGGGGTTTCTTTATCGTAATCACACGATATAGTGGATTAGATAATTATTCATTTAATTAACATTCTTAATGCTTAAATTTGACATCGAATGTTATTTTTCTGATCTAAGGATTCGAGATATTCTGGTCATCCATCCATATTGTTGGTCGGCATCATCTTGGGCCATCTTTTATTAAAGGGAGGCTTAACCAGACCATTTTTTTTTGTCGAAGAAAAGATGTGAAGATCCATCAGCAACGTTGAAATAATTTTATCCAACTACGAGGTATCTTATTGTTGGTCAGAGACTCTTATTGTATCTCGATGGAACCAATTTCAGGTCGACGATCATCTACTTCTTGGTCGGCGACATTTCAGTCTTGTTCGGAGGGTTCAATTTACTGGTCGGCAACTATCCAACCATCCACTTTTTGGTCGGTGACATCTAATGTTGTTTGGTACTATCAATGCACCATTTTTGTTGATCGGCGAAATTGCTCAGCTGGTCGGGGACCATTTGCTTCTTGGTCGGCACCATATATTCTATAACTTGAGATATCCTTAAATGTTGGTCGGCAACATCCATGCCGTTTGTCGGCAGCAGTAGAATCTTGGGGTATTAAAAAATACGAAGCACCCCAGATATTTCTTTAAACACGAGTTCAGCTTGGGGACAAACAGGGGGCTTAAGTCTTTTTTAACTTGTGATCACCCCAAAAATATTTTTAAAACCAAGTGATAAATAATTTTTAAACATCAACTTATACCTGATTAGTTGTTAGAGATTAAATAACTTTACAAAAAACTCTACGTCTTATTTATGGCAATTTTTCCATCTCACACACATTTGGCACAAAACATATTATTTCATATTTTGAAATTTTTATTGCCTTATGCTAATACGCATCACATATTGTTTGGCTGAATAATTATTCTTATGACAATAATTATTTTCTCTAGTCTCGACAGGTGCTCGGGCAGCTTATTAAAATTTCATAGGGACGAGATTCAATCCCGACGAAAGCTCGGACATAATCTTAAACCTCTGGAAACTATTATTGCTCGACATCAGGCAATATATTATCTCGACATATCAGCCAACATATATTATTTCATTTTTTGAAATTAGTATTTTTATTTCTCAAGCATATACATATCATATATTGATTGGATGAGTAAATTATTCTCATGACTAATCAATTCAGCCTACACATATGGTAAAGCAAGTTATTAATTTTTACAGGTACAAGATTTAACGCCGATGAATGCTCAGAAATAATCTGGAAACTATTATCATTGCTCAGCATTATGATATTTCATCTCAGCAAGGAACTATATATTTTATTATTGCTTTGATTTATGCTCAAGCACGAATTATTCTATATATCCGTTCGGATTCATAGTCTATATTCATCTCATCATGGAGCTCGGCGAAATACTTATTATCATATTCAGCTCTGAGGAAAAGCTACAACATTTATTATATTTCACCCCCAACAGATAGTTGGTCGGGGCAATTCTTATTTATATTCAGGTCCAGATATCGGTTCAAGCACAAATTATTCTATATATCCTTTGGGATTCATATTCTATATTCATCTCAACATGGAACTCGGCGAGATACTTATTATCATATTCAGCTCCGAGAAGAACTATAACATTTATTATATTTCACCCCCAACGGATAAATGGTAGGGGTAATTCTTATTTATATTCAGGCTCAGCAAAGTTCTCGACCATATTCTTATATTGTGGAAAATATTATCCTTATTCGGCATTATGCAATTTTGCCTCGACAGATCAGCAAGACAGTTTATTATTATTGTTTTAAATCATTCTTTATATCTATTTGGATACGTATTCTATTCTTATTTCAACATGGAGCTCGACAAAATATTTATAATCATATATTCAGCTCCAAGGAGGTCTCCAGCATTTATATTATCTTATTCCCAACAATCTGTTGAGGAGGTCTCCAGCATTTATAATATCTTATTCCCAACAATCTGTTGGTCAGCTCCGAGGAAGTCTCCATCATTTATTATCAAAATCCACCAACTTCGGTTGGTCGGGAATAAAAATTCACCAACTTCGGTTGGTCGGGAATAAAAATCCACCAACTCCGGTTGGTCGGGAATAAAAATCCATCAACTCCGGTTGGTCGGGAATGATAATCCACCAACTCTGGTTGGTCAGGAACAGTTGTTTAAACTAATCAGGATCATAGGATGAAAGTTGTTTCATTGCTTAGGCCCAAAGAGTGACAAGTCACTATAATTATACAGCAGGTGGAGCAAGTTTCATTGTTTAAGCAAAACAGGACAATTTGTTTTTCTACATATGTATATTCATCAGCAAACAACAAAGAAAGCATTCAAAGTTTATATTCCATACTTGGGGGCTTCTATTACAGATTTAGTTATTCATTCGGTGGCACATTCTCATAACATCATGCAGTCGAGCATCAAATTCAACTCCACAAACTCACACGGTCGGGGCCCCGACCAATCATCATTCGGGAGTTATTTTCTTGCTCAGGAATTATATTTTATATTGAAGTTCAGAAGGTATATTGAAGTTCAGGAGGCGTATTCAGAAGTTCAAGAGGTGTATTCAGAAGTTCAGGAGGCATATTCAGGAGTTATTGTGAACATGCTATTAAAGTTCAGGAGCCAAATCCAGCATCTACAGCACTGAGATCTTTACTAGTACTGTCCCGACCAATAATGAAGAAGAAGTTGTATGAAAATATTTCGAAGTCCACCACTAGCTTGGTACATTGAAGAATTGGATTCAAAAGCTAGAATATTACTCGACAAAGTATTTAGAGGAGCATAAATCAGAAAAATCAAGCACGTGTTAGCACTCAGTTGCTCGGCACAGGAGGAAGTTGGTCGGCTAGCAAACCAATCAACATACTTAAAGATTATGACAAGCTACAAGATGCATACTATGGCATGGTTGCATCCAAATTCCCATGGGTGATACATAGCACATGGATTTCCTCAAAAGAGATATTAGCAACCATCGATCAACCTGCATCATATGTCGTCCAGGAGATAATACACTTTATGTTGAACAAATCAAGAAGGTAGATCAAGAATTTCACAAGCACCGAGCAACACTGCAGAATAAATAATCCATCCTTTCATGTAAACCATCAAGCATGGAGCATTGGGGGCTTCTGTTAACGCAAAAATTCTCCATCTACGAGGACCAATTAGAAAAGGACACATGCCATCCTACGTGGAAATATTCGACACCCGAGGAGAGTTGGTCGGCATTCGTGGAGAGTTGGTCGGCACCCGAGGAGTGTTAGTCGGCACCCGAGGAGAGTTGGTCAGTACCCGAGGAGAATTAGTCGGCACCCGAGGAGTGTTAGTCGGCACCCGAGGAGAGTTGGTAGGCATATCAACCAGGAAGATCAAAGGATAACTACGCATTTAATGTGCATTAATGAAGATGGCAGAGCATTTAATGAGCCTTAATGTACATTTATACTGTATTAATAGATGACAACACATAGCATACCAAGCAATTAGATTCGTTGAATGTAGACATAAATGTCTACATACAATGAATCTCTTTATCTCTCATCACTATAAATACATGTATCCCCTTAGCCAAAAGAGAAGAGATCCGGGAGAACCTAGAAACACCATACACAAGATACACATCATTTCTCTCTCTACACCTTATGGTGCTATTGTAAACCCCTGGGAATAAAATAACAGTGGACGTAGGCTTTATTCATAGCCGAACCACTTTAAAAAATTTTGTCTTTTATATGTTTGATGTGAATGTTTATCTTCATCTTCAATCTCATCCTCATCATTTATCTGCCATTTTAGTGGCGTCAACACTGGGGAACCAATGTCCCTCAGCCAAACGAAAATAATCTGAAGGTTTAGAAAGTTTCTCCAAAACAACCCACGAAGGAATAAAGAAATCAGAGCGAAACTTATCAAGCGACTCAACAAGGTAAACCATGGTGAATAAAGGAAATGAAAGAGAAAGAAGAAGATCTTACAGAAAAAGGATGGATCTGTTGACAACGAACGATGAAAGGGATGAACGCACAAGAGAGAGAGAAAATGAAAAAATCAAAGATACTGATTTGAAAGAGTAGAAGACGATATGATTTTCTACAACGCTTAAATACCTTACCTTGGGAAAAGGTAAAAATAATGATTATTAAAGGAGACGTTTACGCTACCGGTGGTAAAAGGACAAAAAGGGCGCGGAGATCGAAGCAGTTAAGAAAATTCGAAAAGTCTGATTCAATGAATTCGAAAAGAAAAAATAAATGCAAAGAAAACGCTCCTAAAATTCTGGATGACCATTTAATCCCGCCATATTTCGAGAAGAATGTTTCACACTCCTCAGTCTCGAACTGTGAAACATTGAGAGCTTCTGTTGATACCAAATTTAATCTGCTGACATGGCTCAATTAAGTGGAGACACATAGCAATCTGCGTGGCAATAACAAATGCTTATGAACAACACCTTGACTTCGAGGAACTCAATTCCCCCGACCAACTTAGACACTCCGAGCAGTATGTGCTCTCCGAGGAACTTACCTGCACCGAGCAACTCATGGATACCGAGATGCTTAGGCGGTCCGAGCAGCTTAGGCGGTCCGAGCTGCACCTCGATCAGAGCATTTATTATCAGACAATTAAGAGGATTAAATGCGCATTAAATGCTGATTATTATCATACGGATGTATACGCTTATTGTACAGCTATGTATGATCCTTTCTCATGTACAGTCTCAAGGCTATAAATACATTGTATCATCCTCATTGTGGGGGGACCGGAATTTTTGGAGATAAATCTTACCTCGAGAATTCCCAAACAGTCAATAATAACATAAACAGTGGACGTAGGCCATTCGTTCAAGGCTGAACCGATTTAAAATCTCTTGTCTTATTTATTTTTTATTTGTGATTAAACAATTAGAGATAATCTAATTTTTTACATCAACAATGAAGATGGAATATTTTTGTTGGATAACCCTACAAAAAGTTTCATTAATATAATTAAGGGGTACTTATTGTATAGTCATATGCAAGAAATTTTTGGACTCTAACACCAAGCTAATTTTTTAAATACCTAGGCCCCTCAACCACCCATTTACCCAACACTCTCTTATTTTTAAAGGTTCGTGCTAGAGCCCCTCCCCCAATCAGAGCTCAGGCGGTGACAAGGTGGGGTGGGGTGGGGGTGCCGCTAGCGCGAACCTTTAAAAATAAAATAGGATTGAGTAAATGGGTGTTTGAGTGACGTAAATGTTTTAGAAAAATTGTTATCATTTTAGAGTCCAAAAATTTCTTGCATGGGACTAAAGTGTATGTATCTCTAAAAATTAAAAAAAAATCGCATTTGTGTATCATAATATACATAGAGTCAACATTCCTTTTTTTGGGATAATGTAATTATTTAACTAAAAGGAAGGGACTTACTAAAGGATATACAATAAATCCCATCAAATGCCCCCCCCCACAGAATCAACAACGTCCAAACACAGATGAAAAAAAGTTTGAAACCACTCGACACACGACTTATACGAAACAATAAAAAAACACAATTTAAAGCAGTAAACTAACCGATAAAACACCCTAAAACCGAATGGCATACATGCCACAAACCAAAATACTACTGCATATAGAAATATCCAATGAATTCACAGTATCGCAATACTCGCCAAGAAGTTATAACAATAAGTTGACAAAACATGTAATACAACCATATCCAGATCCATGTCTGACCATGCTTAGGTGATGTATGACAAGTATAAACCTGATATAACCTGAATCGCCATCAAAAACCACTAAACTCTGCATCACCACAACATCGTGACTTAGGCAATAATCCACATCGCAGGGAATCACATAGAACCATGGCAAGGCAATGCACAGATCCACGTCAATAAACAGTCAAAATGACTCATCCACTCAACCCTGCACCCAAATAATTTAGCATCCAAGCCAGACCCCAGTTGACCTAAACCAACACCCAAAAAACACATCTCCCCAAAACCAACCAAACGTCAAGAAGTCCAACCATCGACCTGACATGAAGCATAGAAGACAAGTAGTCATCAAAACTAAGTCAATCACAATAAGGAGGTGGGGCGATCGGAGACTTCCGGCTCTATAACTTTGCGATATCATGGGGGATTGAACAAATCCATTTGGACACTTATAAAGGCATATACGATCCTAATAAAGAACCACCCATCTTAGTCTAAGATGAAGTACCCAAGAAAATATGACGACCAAGCAAAAAAAGGGTGGGATCCAGCAATAAGCAAGAGATGTAACAAGAGGGGTCAAAACCCATCTTCGATGGTTAACCACAACCCAGTTTCAATTTGATATGAAGCGTAGTAACAAGATATAACAACCAAGAGTGGGAGGATTTTTGTACAAGGATGAGGAGGGGATAACACACAAAGAGAGAGGGTTAGAAGATGGGATTGAGGCTAAGGAAGAGATTTCAAAAAATGACCTAGAGAGTGATTTTGTCAACGTTCCAAAAAGGGGGCCAAATAGACCACTCAGAACCATTAAACAGGTCGTAAACGACACCACCATGAGAACAACCACAACCCATTGAATGAACACAAAGAGGAACCAAGGCGTAGAACCACGCAAATTAGCTAACAAACACAACCAAACTTTCTGAGAACATCTGAATAATAGACCCAAAATGGACGAAACGCCTCTATACCACGACCCAAAGCCACTAATTAATTCAATGCACAACAAAAAAAGACAACCATTGTTCAAGCACAAGACAACAAACATGGATCGACAGAGCAAGATCCATACCGACACAATACCGTCTTTCAACACCCATCACCCAAACTAAGAACCACAACACCAATCCCTAACCAGAAAGCATCCATCACCCAAATTAACCAGCGTCGAACAAAACCAATCGACAACCTGACTTGAAGCTCACCAGAGGAAATAGGGGCCACGAGAAGTCAATCCATAACAAGATGAAAAGGGACGGTAGGTAAGAGACAACTTGGTCTCACTCAATGCGATATATACCCAACAAGGACAAAATTCCTGAAGTAGTTAGAACCACCCACACGGTCTGACGTGAAGCTCATGAAAATATGTAAACCATGTGAGGGGGTGGAAACCAACAACAAGACAAAAGAAGCCATGAGGAGTCAAAACCCATCTAAGCAGAGGAACCACAACCCAGAAATCAATCTGACATGAGATGCACAATGGGAGATAACGACTGAGATTGGGAGGCTCTACCACATGGATAGGGAGATTTAGCAAACACAGTTAGATATTGAAACCGAAATAGTTCAAGGGAGTTCATTATAATTTAACAAATAATTAATTATAATTCAAATTTTATTTGAACTCCAATTTTTTAACATTTTGACACACATAGATTTATTCAATAACCTTTAAAAATACTAATTTTAAAGAAATTATAATTTTCAATTTCAACTCTTAATATTAATTTCACACACATTTCGTGTGCACTAATAACTAGCATTTAGAATTACTAGTTGGCACTCACATGCATTGCACATGTGATTCACATTGGATGAATGCACATGTAAGGAGGGAGATGGGTGATGTTAGAGTTAATTGATTTTAAGAAAGTGTGTATGAATTTTTAGTACTAACAACAATTGCAATCAATAATATTTCTCAAAGAAGCAACTTGAAGTTACCATTTACTGATAATTTTCAGACACCAAAATATTCCCAAATCACAAGTACATTAACAACGTTTGTAAGAAGTACATTGTCAAATATATATTAAGCGAATACACAAAAAAAATTGTTCCTCTTTATCGAATGCTTAATCTATTAAAATTGATTATTAGTATCTTAATTGTATATTATACAAAAAATCAATATATATATATATATATATATAGAGAGAGAGAGAGAGAGAGGGGCTCTTATATATGCTAAGTATACATACCGCTGGCACAAACCCTTATTTTCAATATTAAAAAAAATATTTTTGAGTTGAGTTTTTTAGTGTGGTATTTAAACACTTCAAATGACCCATATAAAAAAATCAGCTCAAAATAATTTTTTTTGCTATTTAAAAAACTCGGTCAAAATTTTTGGAGTTTTTTAAGTATTTTAAAAGCTACAAAAGTTTGACCGATTTTTTAAAAATAGAAAAAAAGATTATTTTGAGGTGATGTTTTATATATATATATATATATAGGAGAAGGATCACAAGTGGACCAAAAGAATGGACTTTTTAATGGACTTAACAAAAAAGATTAATAACCCACTAATTTTAATTTCTTGGTGTAATGAGTCCGCGCCAGCGGCACCCAATAACCGAGACTTATTAGTCTTTTTTGTTAAGTCCATTAAAAAGTCCATTCTTTTGGTCCACTTGTGAACCTCTCCCTATATATATATATATATATATATATATATATATATTATATATATATATATATATATATATATATATATATATATATATATATATATATATATTGGTATTGATATTGGGGACTGGTTAAGTCAGTGTCAAATAACATAATACTTGCTAATTCTCTTATTTTGTTTTTTAATTTTCTTGATTGTCTGGAAAGATGTCAAAAAATCATGCCTTTGGTTATGTTTTCGGTCACTTAGTTTTTCTTCTCGTTTTGCAAACAGATTCAACTGAAGATAACCTGACAGTATCACCTCTTCATCCTATATTTCAGCTTGGTTAAAAATTTCAAATATTTCTTAAACCTTGATAAAATCGTTTCAACATTGATATCTTAATTGACCATTACAAATTACATACACATTTCTTTTCCACCCATGCATTTTATCAAATGCATGTTGGACACTAATATTCAAGCATGTTATGAGTATTTAATACATATATAAACCCATCTTTTTTTTATAAAACAACTAAAAGTGCTTAAATCAAATTACAAATTACAAATATAAATTCTTTTAAGGCGTTTATGTCCTTTCCCACTCATGCATTTGTAAAATAAATGTTGGGCACTTAAATTAAAGCTAGTTATGGGTATTCATACATGTATATCAATTGCATTCATCAACTAATCAAATCCAATTAGTGCCAATAATTTTTTAACACAAGCATATTGAAAAAGAAAGTAATAAAAGACAAGCAGTGGCTTTCGACAAAACCAAGAAATGCTTAATTTTTTACGCAAAAATAAATAATTTGTGGAGAGAGAGAGAGAGAGAGTAAAAGAATCTTTTCACATAAAGTACATATTGCAATTATAATAGAAGAAGAGCATATAAATTCAGTAAAATATAATTGCAAAATTGAGATTTGCAAATTTCATTATGATTTTTAACATTTGATCATTTTCCCAAAAAAGCTTATAAACTATTCACGTACTGTGACACCCCGCCTAATTAAACCTTGGGTGATCAAGCCTTATTTTAATATAAACAGGTTTCTTTAATGGTTCATTCTTAGCATCACTGTCGAACGCTTTTAAAAAATTTACTAACCACCTAAGTGAAATTAAAACGGGTGCCAAATTTTAATTTTCTTAAACAACCGATAGTCCAAACCATACATTACCAAAACTAGATATGAATACGCAACATGTAAAAGAAATCTGAAAGCAGTTAAAGTCTTGCCGTAAACCACGGCCCAAAAAGACAACTACAAATCCATAACTAGAATAGACTGTAATAGAAAAGGTGGAACGACATGTTCCAACAAAGAATAATAAAACTGAGATCCTGCACTAGATCTGAAAAGAAAGAAGCGTCTAAACAATCCCTGCAACCTCCACACTGGCTGCAGCTCCCAAATCTCTGACATGAAATCAAGCTGGGTGTCCTTGTGGCTGGGCACCTAAAAGGTTTTTAAAATTTTACATAGCAAGAGTTAGTACTCAAAACATTTGAAAATATTTTGCAATCGGTTATCACAATTAAGTTATTTATTACACATATTAAGGTTTCGCACACTCCCTTGAACCTCCTCACCTCTCTTTCATAGTATGTAACTATCGAGGAGACTTAGTCTACCTAGTTATACTACCCATAACTGTAGTTAACTCATTTACCGTTCGTTACCTTATTCTTGTAATAATTACAATATGCTATAAATTATTACCAGGACATTTACTTATCATAACATTGTCTACTATTCTCAATTTGTAGATTAAGCACATATAACATTTTATCTCACAATAATGTATATAATATTAGTTACCACTAATATATCCTTATTACACACAAAGGACCCTTGGCTCGGAATAATTCATCGACTCCAAGTGAAAGTTGGTTCGGAATGGTTCATCGACCCCAACTATATACAAATATAAATATATACACATATTCTGGTTCGGGACTCTTTCATCGCGACACCAGTCCAAAGTTTGGTTCGGTATTTAACATCGACCCCAAATTTAATATAACTTTATGTTAGTTCGGAATGTCACATCGACCCTAACATAATTAATTTAGGTAGTGTTCTCTTCACCCAATATCATTTATATAAATTCAGTAGGTACGCACCCGACCTAATAAATCATACCCGTACGTAATATATTTATCTTATATTCTCCGTACTTATTAATTACAATATAACTCACTATTGTATTTATTCGAGTATTCGCGTAACTCTAAGGGCCCTAGTTACCCCTCCCTTAATTCAGTAGTTAAGTAAATTTTAACCTACTGGTATTTTCTTTCCGGAATTAAGTCTCACTCTAACCGAAATTTAATTAACCATCTCAACTCACGGCGAAGTCAATCGTTCTTTAGTCATTCCATTTCTCCAACATTACTACTCAATCATAAGTGGAGGAACCCTATGGTACACCTACTGGTAATTTTCAAGTCTCCTTATAGGAAAAATATCATTTCTAAGGTTCCCATTAAGTAACGGCAATTAAAGAAATTTATACACGAATTCTCTATAGTTCAGACAGGGTCGATCGATCGAAGGAAGATGATCGATCGATCGACTGCTTCGATCGATCGATACTCCAGGGTAGATCGATCGATCAAGCTGTGACAGGCCCAATTCATCTTCTTCCTACGGGTTTCACCATTTTTACATCTCTAACTTTCATGATAGGCCATCAAATTCACAACCAACAATTTCTAATCATTCCTACATGTCCTGGGATGATTACTAACGATTTAAAACATCAAAATCATTATAAATCTTAGCTAAATTCACTGAAAATCTCTATAATATTCAAGAACCCTAAAACTGCATTCTTTATATTTTTCATCAAAGTTCCAGATTTTCATACGAATTTCTCATTAAGTTTTCTATGATATAAACATACTTGGTAATTCAAAAACGTCCTACATGCAAATCCTAATCAATCATGGATTTTTATCAACTGTTTGTTCCCAAGAATATCATAAAAATCATGTCCTTCCTCAAGCTTAAACATGGGTATTATAACTCAATTATTTTGCAAATAACCACTTGCCTTAAGGTCTGTAGGGTCTGAATTCGTGGTTGTTGATGATGATTGATGATGTTGGTGCCTCAATCCTTCTTCCCAACAATCTTATGGTGAAATCTTCCTAAGATGATCCCTCCTTCCTTCTTGCCTAAGGAATTTGCCTCTCTCTCTCTCTCTAATGGCTATGGTGTAACTCTAATTGTCTAACCCTAGCCACCCCTCTTATAATCAGATTTAGGGTTACAAAAATTCGTAGGTCTTCTTTCCCCTAATTGTAAAGAGACCAAAATGCCCCCGAATGGTCCCGGTTTAGCCCAAAAATGACCCGGCACTCAACTAGTACCCCCGGGTATACTATTTTGACTAATTCGACCCTTTCGGAATCAACCGTGGACTCTAAATTATCATTTGAGTCTCGTAAATATTTTTCTACTCTCATCCTTAAATTTTGTCAAGCTACATCCGGTACGTCCGTATAGTCACTAGACCGTACATATTAACATTGAAAATTTATTTTCATCTTTATTAACATAATATCTATTTAAATTACTCTACTCACGTAATTTAAATCAAACATATTTAATCACATTAAATTACTCTACTCACGTAATTTAATTAAAGCGTATTTAATATCATTAAATGACTCTACTTGCTTACGTAATTTAAAATTAAGCAGAATTACGGGGTGTTACATACTTCCCCCCTTACAAAAGGAATTTCGTCCTCGAAATTAGGAAAAATACCTGCTATGAATAATTCTGGATATTGTTCTCGCATATCCTCTTCCCGTTCCCAAGTGGACTCATCCATATTGTGATGTCCCCACTGTACTCGCACTAAGGGTACCACCTTGGATCTTAGTTTGCGCTCACTATAATCCAGGATAGTCACGGGTCTTTCTTCATACGAGATATCTGGCTGCAAATCGATCTCCTCCAGTGGAATGTGCCAGAAGGCTCTCTCGCTCCCCTTGTATTTCTTCAGCGACGCTACATGGAACACATCGTGTATTCGCTGAAGATGTTCAGGGAGTCCCAATCGGTAAGCTACCAGTCCCACTCTCTCAATGATAGGAAACGGCCCTACATATCTTGGCGCTAACTTCCCCTTTTTGCCAAACCTCGTAACCCCTTTCATAGGAGATACTCGAATCAATACCTGGTCTCCCACATCTAATTCCACATGTCTCCTGCCGGCGTCAGCATAACTCTTTTACCTATCCTGGGCTATTCGAATACGTCCTCGAATCAACTTTATTTTGGAGGAAGTCTCCTGTATCATTTCGGGCCCTAAAAGCCTGTTATCCCCCACTTCTAACCAACAAGTGGGTGAACGACAAGGTCTCCCGTAAAGCGCCTCGAATGGAGCCATGCCAATAGTGAATTGGTAAGAGTTGTTATACGCAAACTCCACCAAAGGAAGATATGGCTCCCAATTTCCCCCAAAATCTAGAATACACATTCTCAGCATGTCCTCTAGCATCTGGTTTACTCTCTCCGTCTGGCCGTCCGTCTGTGGGTGATATGCCGTACTCAACCGTAACTCGGTGCCCATGGCCTCCTGAAAACTTTGCCAAAAGTGCGACACGAATATCTTATCTCCGTCCGATACGATATTAATAGGAACTCCGTGCAGCTTAACAATCTCTGAAATAAAAAGCTGCGCGTACCGCATAGTATCATAATCCGTACGAACCGGTAAGAAATGTGCGACTTTAGTCAAACGATCCACTATCACCCAAATGGAATCGTGGCCCTTCTGCGAGGTTGGTAACCCGGTGATAAAATCCATAGAGATACTCTCCCACTTCCACACGGGAATCTCTAGTGGTTGTAGCATTCCTGAAGGCCTCTGATGGTCAACTTTTATGAGTTGGCATGTAACACACTTCGAGACAAATTCTGCAATATCTCGTTTCATACCTGACCACCAATATACTCGTCGCATATCCTGATACATTTTGTCCCCACCTGGATGTACTGAGAATTTTGACCCGTGTGACTCTGTCATAACGGCCTGCCTCAAATCATCATCTTCGGGTACTACCAGTCTACCGTTGAAACGTAGTCCACCCTCTGAACTGATGGAGTAGAACTCTGCCCCCTTGGCCAGTAACTGCCGTACTTTATCCTGACATAATGGGTCTTCTGCTTGTGCCCTCACTATCCGCATAACGCTCTCGGAAGTGATAGCTAGAACTGCCATACATGCTCTTGCCATATCATCCTCGTGTCGGAGCTCACTCCACTTTGCCTTCCAAACTTCAGCTAACTCTCCGATAGGTCTTCTGCTTAACGCATCTGCCACCACGTTAGCCTTACCAGGATGATACTGTATATCAAATTGGTAGTCCTTCACGAATTCAAGCCACCTTCTCTGCCTCATGTTCAGGTCCTTCTGAGTGAATAGATATTGCAATGACTTATGATCCGTGAATAGCGTAAACTGCTCGCCCAGAAGATAGTGTCTCCAAATCCTCAAAGCAAAAACAATCGCTGCCAACTCGAGGTCATGGGTGGGGTAGTTCTTCTCATGTGGCTTAAGCTTTCGTGACGCATAAGCTATAGCCTTCTCCTCCTGCTGTAACACACCCCCAAGTCCTTGTAAGGACGCATCAGTATAGACTCGGTATTCCACTCCGCTCTTAGGCAAGGTAAGAACGGGGGCTGATGTCAACTTGTCTTTCAATTCATCAAAAGCTAACTGGCAACTATCACTCCATACGAAGGGGATTCCCTTCCGAGTTAGATTCGTCAACGGTCCGACAATTTTTTAGAATCCCTTGATGAAGCGACGATAGTAACCAGCCAAACCCAAGAAACTGCGGATTTCTGTCGGTGTCGTGGGCTGTCCCCACTCCCTCACCGCCGATACCTTACTTGGGTCAACTGCAATGCCCCTGCTAGATACGACGTGGCCTAGGAACTGAACCTCCCGGAGCCAAAATCCGCACTTCTCAAATTTGGCGTATAACTGATGGTTCCGCAATGTCTGTAGGACCAATCGCAAGTGCTCTGCGTGCTCCTCCTCCGTACGGGAGTAAATCAGAATGTCGTTTATGAACACAATCACAAACTGATCCAAAAACTCCCTGAATACCCTGTTCATGAGATCCATGAATACCGCCGGTGCATTAGTTAGCCCAAAAGGCATCACTCTGAACTCATATGACCCGTACCGCGACAGGAAAGCGGTCTTAGGTACATCCTCTTCACGAATGCGCAATTGGTGGTAACCCGGTCTCAAATCGATCTTTGAGAAGTATGCAGCCCCTCTCAATTGATCAAAAAAGTCGTCAATCCTCGGTAACGGATACTTATTACGTATCGTTACTTTGTTCAGCTCTCTGTAATCTACACACAGACGAAGTGAACCATCCTTTTTCTTCACAAACAGTACTGGCGCACCCCATGGCGATGTACTCCGTCGAATAAAACCCTGTCCTAACAGTTGCTGGATTTGCTCTCTCAGTTCCCGCATTTCTGAAGGAACCATGCGATATGGTGCTTTGGCAATCGGTCTCGTCCCCGGTGTTAGATCAATTACGAACTATATCTCTCTGCTAGGTGGTAACCCTGGTATCTCCTGAAAGACATCTTCAAAATCCCTCACAACTGGGATTGAGTCCAGAGAAACGACCACCCCATGTGAGGTCTCCTCCTCAATATAATATAAGTGAGTTCGCGATCCTCCCTCGGGAAGTGGCATAGCCACAAGGAACATCTCCTGCCCCGGGATAGAGAACACGATGGTCCTCTCATAACAATCTACCATTGCCCTATTATGTGCCAACCAATCCATGCCTAGGATGACGTCATATCCCTCCATATCCAGCACTAGAAGGTCCGCCGCTAGACTCAATCTCCCGACCATAATGTCCACACCCTTACAAATCGAGTGTATGAGGGATCCACTACTCATCGGTGACTCCACACACATAAGATGAGTGTCTGATGTCGCTAATAGGCCGGCTGCCCGTGCAAATCTAGTGGAAATAAATGAATGCGTTGCCCCTGTGTCAAACAAAATATTCCCCTCAAGCCCATGAATAGGAAACATACCCGCAACTGCCGGCGGTGCTGGCGGTGCCGGCTGAAATGGAATGTCACGAATGTTGAACACACGCCCGTACTGCATCTGTCCTGGCTGTGGGGCCTGTACTTCTGCTGGGGCTAATGGTGCCTGTTGCCCCTGTTGGGCACCCTGCTGTTGTGCCCGGTCTTGCTGTGGACAATTTCTGCTCTTGTGACCCTGCTGACCACAAGTGAAGCACTGTCCCTGGAACTGTCTTTGTCCTTGGCCCTGTTGGCCCTGACGTTGGCCCTGTCGCCCTTGGCCTTGTTGTCCCCCATTTTGATGACCCTGGCCCTGTCGACCCTGAGGGACTGGTTGCTGAGGACCTTGATGGCCCTGTCGGTCGAAGCGATACTTCCCGTGCTTAAACTTCTTGGCAGGGTTCCCCTGTCTGGAATCCTGTCCCAACTGACCTGCTGCCTGCTGCCTGCTGCCTGCTGCTGTGTTGTGCTGCTGCCACTACTTCCATCTACCTTGCCCGGTTGGCTAGGTTCACCCCTCTTACTTCCCTTAGTATGAAAACGGTGATCCTGACAGTGTAGTAGAGCGGCATTGACGACATCTGTGTAGGTTACCAATGCCGGATTACCAATTAAGTGTTGTCTGATTCTCCAGGTTAGGCCCTCCATAAATTTGGACTTCTTCCTCTCCTCATTGCTCACCTCGTTTGGCACAAAATTGGCCAAGCGGGTAAACTCCTCCTCGTAGTCTGCAACCGAGCGATCACCCTGGACCACTTCGCTGAACTTCTTTCTCATCTCCGACTCTACTGCTGGAGGGAAATACTTGCGGTCAAACCGCACCCAAAACTCAGAAATAGTCAAGGTATCTCTCTCCTCGATGGTGGTAACTGACTCCCACCACTGTAGGGCCGCTCCTGACAGACGGAAAGTGGCTAGCATTTGTTCCTGCACTCCGGTGCATTCTAGCATGCGCAAGTGGCGCTGGATATTCTTCTTCCAGTTGCACGCTTCCACTACATCAGTACTGCCCTGAAACTCGGGTGGGTGCCCCTTCTGAAACGTCTCCCTGACTCGTTGCCAAGTAGATGGTCCTGCCGGAACTTGCACTACCGGTGCCACAGGGGGTGGCACTTGGGGCTGAGGGAAGTGGGCTGCCATTGCCCTCATCGCTGTCTCAACTGCCTGAGCCACTATCACTGCGACCTGAGTAGTGGAGATTAGCTCGGGTGGGGGTGGTGGTATCGGTACCTGTGGCTCCTGATGAGCCTCCCTCACCTCCTCTCTAGCTTCAGCCCTCTCTGCTCTCATTCTCCTTGGCGGCATCTGAAATAAGATTCAAATTGTATAAGTACACAGTTTATACAAAATTTAAGAGCAGAAGTACGATATCGCAACAGTGGAAATTTAGTCAACAATCCTTATAGTAGGGCTCTAATACAAACAAACGTAACGCTGAATCGTAGTAAGCCGTATAGATCCTATGGACACTAGAACCTGATGCTCTGATACCATCTGTGACACCCCGCCTAATTAAACCTTGGGTGATCAAGCCTTATTTTAATATAAACAGGTTTCTTTAATGGTTCATTCTTAGCATCACTGTCGAACGCTTTTAAAAAATTTACTAACCACCTAAGTGAAATTAAAACGGGTGCCAAATTTTAATTTTCTTAAACAACCGATAGTCCAAACCATACATTACCAAAACTAGATATGAATACGCAACATGTAAAAGAAATCTGAAAGCAGTTAAAGTCTTGCCGTAAACCACGGCCCAAAAAGACAACTACAAATCCATAACTAGAATAGACTGTAATAGAAAAGGTGGAACGACATGTTCCAACAAAGAATAATAAAACTGAGATCCTGCACTAGATCTGAAAAGAAAGAAGCGTCTAAACAATCCCTGCAACCTCCACACTGGCTGCAGCTCCCAAATCTCTGACATGAAATCAAGCTGGGTGTCCTTGTGGCTGGGCACCTAAAAGGTTTTTAAAATTTTACATAGCAAGAGTTAGTACTCAAAACATTTGAAAATATTTTGCAAGCGGTTATCACAATTAAGTTATTTATTACACATATTAAGGTTTCGCACACTCCCTTGAACCTCCTCACCTCTCTTTCATAGTATGTAACTATCGAGGAGACTTAGTCTACCTAGTTATACTACCCATAACTGTAGTTAACTCATTTACCGTTCGTTACCTTATTCTTGTAATAATTACAATATGCTATAAATTATTACCAGGACATTTACTTATCATAACATTGTCTACTATTCTCAATTTGTAGATTAAGCACATATAATATTTTATCTCACAATAATGTATATAATATTAGTTACCACTAATATATCCTTATTACACACAAAGGACCCTTGGCTCGGAATAATTCATCGACTCCAAGTGAAAGTTGGTTCGGAATGGTTCATCGACCCCAACTATATACAAATATAAATATATACACATATTCTGGTTCGGGACTCTTTCATCGCGACACCAGTCCAAAGTTTGGTTCGGCATTTAACATCGACCCCAAATTTAATATAACTTTATGTTAGTTCGGAATGTCACATCGACCCTAACATAATTAATTTAGGTAGTGTTCTCTTCACCCAATATCATTTATATAAATTCAGTAGGTACGCACCCGACCTAATAAATCATACCCGTACGTAATATATTTATCTTATATTCTCCGTACTTATTAATTACAATATAACTCACTATTGTATTTATTCGAGTATTCGCGTAACTCTAAGGGCCCTAGTTACCCCTCCCTTAATTCAGTAGTTAAGTAAATTTTAACCTACTGGTATTTTCTTTCCGGAATTAAGTCTCACTCTAACCGAAATTTAATTAACCATCTCAACTCACGGCGAAGTCAATCGTTCTTTAGTCATTCCATTTCTCCAACATTACTACTCAATTATAAGTGGAGGAACCCTATGGTACACCTACTGGTAATTTTCAAGTCTCCTTATAGGAAAAATATCATTTCTAAGGTTCCCATTAAGTAACGGCAATTAAAGAAATTTATACACGAATTCTCTATAGTTCAGACAGGGTCGATCGATCGAAGGAAGATGATCGATCGATCGACTGCTTCGATCGATCGATACTCCAGGGTAGATCAATCGATCAAGCTGTGACAGACCCAGTTCATCTTCTTCCTACGGGTTTCACCATTTTTACATCTCTAACTTTCATGATAGGCCATCAAATTCACAACCAACAATTTCTAATCATTCCTACATGTCCTGGGATGATTACTAACGATTTAAAACATCAAAATCATTATAAATCTTAGCTAAATTCACTGAAAATCTCTATAATATTCAAGAACCCTAAAACTGCATTCTTTATATTTTTCATCAAAGTTCCAGATTTTCATACGAATTTCTCATTAAGTTTTCTATGATATAAACATACTTGGTAATTCAAAAACGTCCTACATGAAAATCCTAATCAATCATGGATTTTTATCAACTGTTTGTTCCCAAGAATATCATAAAAATCATGTCCTTCCTCAAGCTTAAACATGGGTATTATAACTCAATTATTTTGCAAATAACCACTTGCCTTAAGGTCTGTAGGGTCTGAATTCGTGGTTGTTGATGATGATTGATGATGTTGGTGCCTCAATCCTTCTTCCCAACAATCTTATGGTGAAATCTTCCTAAGATGATCCCTCATTCCTTCTTGCCTAAGGAATTTGCCTCTCTCTCTCTCTCTCTAATGGCTATGGTGTAACTCTAATTGTCTAACCCTAGCCACCCCTCTTATAATCAGATTTAGGGTTACAAAAATTCGTAGGTCTTCTTTCCCCTAATTGTAAAGAGACCAAAATGCCCCCGAATGGTCCCGGTTTAGCCCAAAAATGACCCGGCACTCAACTAGTACCCCCGGGTACACTATTTTGACTAATTCGACCCTTTCGGAATCAACCGTGGACTCTAAATTATCATTTGAGTCTCGTAAATATTTTTCTACTCTCATCCTTAAATTTTGTCAAGCTACATCCGGTACGTCCGTATAGTCACTAGACCGTACATATTAACATTGAAAATTTATTTTCATCTTTATTAACATAATATCTATTTAAATTACTCTACTCACGTAATTTAAATCAAACATATTTAATCACATTAAATTACTCTACTCACGTAATTTAATTAAAGCGTATTTAATCTCATTAAATGACTCTACTTACTTACGTAATTTAAAATTAAGCAGAATTACGGGGTGTTACACGTACAAATAATTGAATTTATACATATAATTGAAATAAGCTTTCACATAATAATAAAAAGACATAATTTGATAGTATGGTGAAGAAGTTAGTTACAAAGGAGTGTATTATAAACCAAACCACAAAGTTAAGAATTACTTATGTCATTTTGCCAAACAACTTCCATGCAATTGTGAAAAAATCATTTACATACAGTAACATAAAATAAACACCATATGCATAACCCAACCAAACACCCAAAACAAATAAAGTAAACATAGTTTGAGTTCTCTTTTCTTTCATGGTAGTGTTTCAACATTGATCATTAATAAAATTTTAAAAAAGATATTATAGATATTATTGGGAAAAAAGGCATTATAAAAAAATTAAATATAAAGATAAACCAATAAAAATGTAACAAATTACATAAGAAATAAGCATACCATTGTAGCTAGTAGAAAGGATAGAAAATGGTTGAAATTCACTTAAATTGTTGACTTAAATCAAAATTGAGCAAGTCCAGCAATCCAACAAATTGAACAACGAACAAAATAACTAATTCGGACCAAAAGCAAAACTAAATAAAATATAAATTTTCCCATCGGGAAAATCAATATCTTCGGGCTAATGACCTCTCAAACCAAAGGTGAACTTGCAGTGAAAGATAATTTTGATTTGGGGCTAAAACTCAAATTCACAAGCATAAAACAAATATGAATAACCCATATGCCTCGTCTGATCAAATCAAGGGAACACTATAAATGCCTAAATACCTTACGTAGAACTTTCAGTTAAGATATGAGGTTGAAATGAATGGGTATGGTGGTTAATTGACAGAGATAAGGCATATGAAAGTATTAATCTTTATTTTAATGCAACTGATAGGAATAATCAAAGCTTTCATTGTTGTTCATTTTACATAATCAAAGCTTTCATTGTTGTTCATTGTTGTTTATTTTAATCAGGAGTCGTATTCGGGTAGCCCAAGACAGGCAGAAGAGCTACGCCGATGTGAAACGGTTCTTCCGGGAGTTTAATGTGGGAGATCAAGTGTTATTGCGTGTATCTCCTATGAAGGTAGTGATGAGGTTTGGGAAGAAGGATAAGTTGGCTCCGAGGTACGTAGGACCATTTCCCATCATCGAGAGGATTGGGCCGATAGCATACAGGTTGGGATTGCCAGAACATTTACATCGCATCCACGATGTATTCCACATCTCGTCATTGAGACGATATCTTTGGGATGATTTGGCCCATACTCACATTGCGATAGATGAGATTGACTTACAGTCTGATAGCTCTTACGAAGAGAGACCAGTGGCTATTCTAGACTATAGTGAGAGGAGATTGAGGTCGAAAATAGTTCCACTGGTGCGAGTCCAGTGGGAGCATCATAATGTGGAGGAATCCACTTGGGAGCGTGAAGCAGATATGCGCGAGAGATATCCAGAGTTGTTTTTACCAGGTTTGACTTATTTTCCGAATTTCGGGACGAAATTCCGTTATTAGGGGGGAAGTATGTAATACCCCGTATTTTTATGCTATATTAATTTGGGGATTTATTAAATTTGATGTGACGGTTTATTTAATAAAAATCCGAAAATTAATTATGTAATAATTATTAACGTGACGAGAGTTAGTAATTATGGGAAACTTGTTGAATATTACTAATGAGCATAGTAATATATTATATTGGTTATATTGAATGTCATAAGTGAATTAAATGACTATTTCGAAAATTTAAGTCGGGACGTGCCCGTGTCACGTCAGGACTAATTTTGTTAAATAAAAAGTAAATATTTTATAAGTTGTTCGTATGGTCGTTTTGAGTGCGCCAATGCATCCGGAAGGGTCGAGATAGTCAGAAAAGTGTACCCGGGGGTTTAGTTTGGGCCTCGGGGCGTTTTTAGGCCTAATTGGTGCCCCGGGAGGGCATTTTAGTCATTTTACATAAGTGGGTAATTAAACCCACGAATTTCAGCCAACCTATATCAGCCATTAGGTCAGACTTTTAGGGTTAGAACATTCACAAATCAAGTGACGGCCATTGGAGAAGAGAGGAGAGAGTTCCAAGGCAATCCAAGGCCAAAAAGCCACCGGTTTGCACCGCCACCAGCACCACCGCGTAGATCACGAGTCGAGGAACGCAGCCATACCAAAATCAGCCGTGAATCTGCATACCAAAATCCCAGGCAAGTGTTTAAACTTGCTATTTTCGTTGATGCAATCTTCATGTTAGCTTAGGAATGAATTGTGATAAAAACTATGGAAGAAAACCCCATTTTTATAGGAGAACCCATGTAGTATTGATGTATATGTTGATTCTGGAAACCCTTTCCATGTAGAGGTAATAATCCATGAAATTTGGTGATCATAATAAAGAAATATTGGAGAAAGATTCATTAGAAATTTGTTTAAGAAAATTCTAGGGTTCTTGATAATTGGACATGATTTTAGGTTGAAAATCCATGTTTAATGATAGTTATACACATGCTTTACGTTATAAACACCTGGTATAATGTTATGATGATGATAGTAGGATTTTTGGGACGATTAGAATGGAAAAACATAGTTTTGGATGAAGAAGTTTGATGAATCCCGTAACTGCATTCTGCAGAATTTTGCCCAGACCTGCTTGATCGGTCGATCGAGCCTAGGGCATCGATCGATCGAAGGTTCGATCGATCGAGCCCCAAGTTTCGATCGATCGACCCCTCCTGGCAGACTCCTATTTCCCTTGTTTAATTAGTTAAATTAAGTTTATCATGAAATAATTTTTGGGCATTCTAAATAAAATGATTTGGGAGACATTGAGGACCAGTAGGGTATATGAAATAATGTTGGAACCTTTAATATTCAACGAGAATGAGATTTATGGGATATTTACTTTAGGTTGTTAGATTTATGAATTTAAAGGGTGGGGTGCGTAAGAGAGTTACGTTGGAATCTAATAAAGTCACTTACTGAATTTCAGATTTGTGAGGATATAGCCCACGAGTGTTAGGCAATAAGTGAGAAAACCCTTCGAGTTAAGGTTAGGAATGAAACCTTATACGTAATTCTATAAATGTGAAATTAAGGATAAATGGTATAATTACGGGTGATGAGAAGAACCTATATAAATTTGATAAAGTTGTATATTTATATGATTGTGTGTACATATATTATATGCATGTGAAAAATCATACCCACGCTACTTGCTATCCCTGAGGTTTCCGCGCTGGGACAAGTCTTATCTCGATGGGACCTTTATGGGGGGATATTGACTTGTACCCTAGAAGATAGATATCCTTGGTACAGGCTATCGATGTGATAGTTCAGACGGTCCTAAGAGACGCCGGTATGTGCCATCCTCTTAGAGACTTGGAATCTATGCTTCGCCTCAATATTGTTTGTGTATTTATGTTAATACAATTCGAGAGTGATTCCGAATGTATTCCCCTTAATATGAGTGATATGGGGCTTTGGATAGTAGAGTATGCACGCACCATAGTTTTATTCGGGGTGCTGTTATATATATATATTATACGAGTAGTTAATTTATATATGAGATTATGAAATTTGAGATTGACTACTGTGATTTGATAAGTAGGACATGGTTGTTGACTCATATTATAAATACTTGTTTTGAGAAAGTATAAAATGTCACGGGTACTTTATAAATTTTTACGAAGTTAAAAATAGAGAACTTTGGCTACAAATTGGAACATCTTTTTAAATTGAAATCGTGTATTGTAAATCTTTCGAGTAATCTAAGTTCAGTTAAATCTTTTAGAAAGACTAGTATGATAAATGTTAAAACAAATCGTTGGGAAGGTTAGTGCGATAGGTGTGCACATTAGAAGAGAGGTGAGTATTTTCTCAAGAGAGGGACGTACTAATATGTTGTTGCATTAGCCTGTATCAATTTAAATACTTGCTAAACGTATTTTAAATCAAACACACTTTCGGGCTCTGACCCGTTTCTTTTTCTCTCTCTCTCTTGTATATATATGTATATTTTCAGGTACCCAGCCACAGGGGCGTCTTGCTTAGGATCCCTTGAGAAGAACGAGCTGCAGCTTAGGTGGGAGTTGCAGGTCACTTGAGTAGACGGCTTCCGTTATTGACTCCACTCCTAATACTCTCATTTATTGGGCACGTGTCGCCCCTTTTCATCATTTCATTTGTTGTTGGGACATTTATATTTCAGTTATTTCCGGTATTGTTCTATGGGATTTATTCAGGATGGAATTGTGATTTTAGTTTCATATGTTGACATTCGATTGACGAATGTATTATGTTATTTGGCTTTTTGTGGTGTGATTCTTAATTGTAGAATTATTGTTTTTAAATAAATAAATCTTTTTCTTTAATTAAAATTTGGAGAGTTTATATAAAAAATGTTTTTGACACTTAGCTTAATTATTTAGGGTGTTAAATTGGAAAAATTATTTTATCGACAGTGATGCTGAGAATGAACCAACTGTTAACCTTGATTTAATTTAATAAAGGAGTGATCGCCCGGTATTTAATTAGGCGGGGTGTCACAGGTGGTATCAGAGCATCAGGTTCTAGAGTCCTTTAGGATCTGTGCGTCCTATTATGTTTCAGCGTTGCATTCTTTGATATAGAGCCCTACTACTAGGAATGTTGAGTCTATCTCTATACTTTGGAATTTCGTACTTCTGCGATTTGGTTATTTGAATGATGAACTCATCCAAATTTACTTAAATTTTCAGATGGATCGTCAAGAAGAACTAGCTAAGACGGTTAAGGGAGTCAACGAGCAAGGTCGACTCATACCTCAAGTATCCCCAGAGGGAATATCAACCGCCGAGTTAGCAGGTATCGTGGCACAAGCAGTTACCACTGCGGTTTTACAATACCAAGAACGCAGCCTACAACTTAAAGGAGGCAAAAGACCTAGAGAGGTTAACCAAATGCATGAGACTGACGTTGAGAATTGTGCGAAGGCACTGAATCTGCGTCAACAAAACAATCAAGATCGAGTCAGTTCCAGTAGTAACGAGATTTATGTACAGAGATAAAAGTGTCAGGGACAACGAAGCCAAGTTCAGAATGAAATCACCAAGAGGTGTTTCAATTGTGGAATGGAGGACCACAAACGTAAATCTTGTCCGAATCAGACTGGGGATAAACTACAACCTGACAGGCAAAGAATTTCGAAACTCTGCTATAAATGTGTACAACCGGGTCACAAGTGGATGGATTGTCCTCGCCCTGACATAGTTTTTCCGCAGATTTCCTCTCAAGGCCAGCAACACCAGGGAAAAAGAGAGACTAGTCAATACCGTAAGGAAGGGAACCAGTTTCAAGGGAGGTGTTTCCAATGTGGCAAGAATGGCCATAGGCGTCAGAATTATCCAGAGAAGAATAGGGCCCCACGGCAGGAATGTGCTGACAATGAACCCCAGAAGCCAACTCCGCCACCCTTTCCAACAGCCTCAGTTTAGCAGAGAAATCTACAGGGCGGACGTGTCTATAATTTCCCACAGGTAGCAGCCCCGCAGGCACCACCCGCGATTGAGGGTATGTTTTTCTATCCATGTTACTATGAGTCGAGATTTGTTTGATACGGGTGCAACGCACTATTCTATAAGCTACCTATTTTTTTTGCGCGAAAGCCTTAGGGTTGTTAGCCACAGCAGAGAGCACCGTGACGTGTGTCGACTCACCACTGGGGAGTGGGTCACTTATATTCTTTATATGCCGGGGAGTGGGGGTAAAGATTGGTAGCTTGGTATTACCTGCAGACATGCTAGTCTTAGACATGCACGAGCATGATGTGATTATTGGTATGGATTGGCTCACAGCTTATAGAGCCATGATTGATTGCTTTAGTGGAAGCATTGTTTTTGCCATTCCGGGGCAAGAGATGTTTGTAGTGGTGATGCCTCGCCCAGAGGGAGGTTCGACCGCTCATTTGTGTTACATAGAGGAGAATACCTCTAAGGAGGTTGTGATTCCTTTGGATTCGATCCCAGTTGTTAGGGAGTATTCTGATGTGTTTCAGGAGATACCAGGCCTACCGCCCAATCGTGAGATAGACTTTGTTATAGACCTATTGCCTGATACGAGACCTATAGCACGCGCACCGTACCGTATGGCTCCAGCAGAGATGCGAGAGCTACGAGATCAGATAGAGTAACTGTTAGGTCAGGGCTTCATTCGTAGGAGTACCTCACCTTGGGGCGCTCCAGTCTTATTTGTGAAGAAGAGAGATGGTTCACTGAGATTGTGTGTGGACTACCGGGAATTGAACAAGGTCACGATACGGAATAAGTATCCGTTGCCTCGAATCGATGATCTGTTCGACCAGTTGAGGGGAGCAACTTTCTTTTCGAAGATAGATATGAGGTCGGGGTACCATCAGTTACGTATTAGAGAGCAGGATGTTTCAAAGACTGCCTTCTTGTCGAGATATGGGTCCTACGAGTTTAGGGTAATGCCGTTCGGACTCACAAACGCTCCGGCCATTTTCATGGACTTAATGAATCGGGTATTCAGAGAATTCTTGGATCAGTTTGTCATCGTCTTCATAGATGATATCTTGATATATTCACACTCTGAGGAGGAGCATGCCGAGCACTTGAGGCAAGTTCTTCAGACTCTACGAGAGCATCAGTTGTATGCTAAGTACGAGAAGTGTGGATTCTGGTTGCGAGAGGTACAGTTCTTGGGCCATGTTGTTTCTGAGCAAGGGATAGCAGTTGACCCGAGCAAAGTGTCAGCGGTGAGGGAGTGGGGACAGCCCACGACACCGACAGAAGTGCATAGTTTCTTGGGATTAGCCAGATACAACAGGAGATTCATTCGGGAATTCTCCAAAATAGCGGGTCCATTGACGAATCTGACTCGAAAAGGAGTACCACATGTTTGGGATGACGCTTGTCAGTTGGATTTCGACGAGCTGAAGGACAAGATTACTTCAGCACCAGTCCTTGCCTTACCGAAACCGGGTGTGGAGTACCTGGTTTATACCAATGCGTCTTTACGGGGACTTGGAGGTGTACTCCAGCAGAGGAGAAGGCTATAGCTTTTGCTTCCCGCAAACTTAAGCCGCATGAGAAGAATTACCCCACCCACGACCTGGAGTTAGCAGCTGTCGTCTTTGCATTGAGGATTTGGAGGCACTACTTATTGGGTGAGAAATTCCGTTTGTTCACAGACCATAAATCACTGCAGTACCTATTCACTCAGCGAGAGCTGAATATGCGTTAGCGCAGATGGCTAGAGTTTGTGAAGGACTACCAGTTCGATATACAGTATCATCAGGGTAAGGCCAACGTAGTTGCTGATGCGTTGAGCCGTAGATCGGTAGACGATGTAGCGGACGTCTGGAAAGCAAAGTGAAAGGAATTGGGTCACCAAGACGCAGTGGCACGATCTTTCATATCCGTAATGTCGGTCACACCCGAGATTGTTACGAGGGTGATACAGGCACAGACTACAGACCCGTTTTGCCAGGAGCAGATTGTGCGACTTCTAGCCGAGGGTGCTGAGTCATATTCTGTTAGTTCTGATGGAGGTTTGCGGTTTAATGGGAGATTGGTGGTTCCAGAAGGCGCGGAG
Source organism: Sambucus nigra (assembly GCA_949130495.1). Taxonomy (NCBI): domain Eukaryota; kingdom Viridiplantae; phylum Streptophyta; class Magnoliopsida; order Dipsacales; family Adoxaceae; genus Sambucus; species Sambucus nigra. The sequence continues at coordinate 483,747,538 of OX422216.1, forward strand.
TTATGTCATGAAGTGATGACTCATTCTCACGGGTCCCGATTTGTAGTACATCCGGGAGGTGATAAAATGTACCAGGACATGAGGCGCCAATACTGGTGGAGTGGGATGAAGAAGGACATCGCCGAGTTTGTGTCCAAGTGTTCTACCTGCCAGCTGGTGAAGGTGGACCACCAGAAACCGTCAGGATTGCTTCAGCCGTTGGAAGTACCCGCGTGGAAGTGGGAGAGTATTTCCATGGATTTCATTACAGAGTTGCCTACATCACGGCGGGGCCACGATTCTATCTGGGTGATTGTAGACCGTTTGACCAAGGTGGCTCATTTTCTGCCAGTGAGGACAGATTATACCACGGGTCAGTATGCTCAGTTGTTCATCACTGAGATTGTCAGATTACATGGGGTGCCCCTGAATATTGTGTCAGATAGGGACAACATTTTTGTGTCACGTTTCTGGGAAAGTTTTCAGGAGGCTATGGGTACTGAGTTGAGGTTGAGTTCAGCTTACCACCCACAGACAGATGGACAGACAGAGCATACTAATCAGATGTTAGAGGATATGCTACGCATGTGTGTTCTCGATTTTGGAGGAGGTTGGGAACCACATCTTCCACTGGTAGAGTTTGCTTATAATAACTCTTATCAGTTTACGATTGGCATGGCTCCATTTGAGGTTTTGTATAGCAGGCCTTGTCATTCTCCAACCTGTTGGCTCGAGGTGGGGGACAACAAGTTGCTAGGACCAGGATTGATTCAAGAGACCTCCGCGAGGATTGAGATAATCAGGAGTCGTATTCGGGTAGCCCAAGACAGGCAGAAGAGCTACGCCGATGCGAAACGGTTCTTCCGGGAGTTTAATGTGGGAGATCAAGTGTTATTGAGTGTATCTCCTATGAAGGGAGTGATGAGGTATGGGAAGAAGGATAAGTTGGCTCCGAGGTACGTAGGACCATTTCCCATCATCGAGAGAATTGGGCCGATAGCATACAGGTTGGGATTGCCAGAACATTTACATCGCATCCACGATGTATTCCACATCTCGTCATTGAGACGATATCTTTGGGATGATTTGGCCCATACTCACATTGCGATAGATGATATTGACTTACAGTCTGATAGCTCTTACGAAGAGAGACCAGTGGCTATTCTAGACTATAGTGAGAGGAGATTGAGGTTGAAAATAGTTCCACTGGTGCTAGTCCAGTGGGAGCATCATAATGTGGAGGAATCCACTTGGGAGCGTGAAGCAGATATGCGCGAGAGATATCCAGAGTTGTTTTTACCAGGTATGACTTATTTTCCGAATTTCGGGACGAAATTCCGTTATTAGGGGGGAAGTATGTAATACCCCGTATTTTTATGCTATATTAATTTGGGGATTTATTAAATTTGATGTGACGGTTTATTTAATAAAAATCCGAAAATTAATTATGTAATAATTATTAACGTGACGAGAGTTAGTAATTATGGGAAACTTGTTGAATATTACTAATGAGCATAGTAATATATTATATTGGTTATATTGAATGTCATAAGTGAATTAAATGACTATTTCGAAAATTTAAGTCGGGACGTGCCCGTGTCACGTCGGGACTAATTTTGTTAAATAAAAAGTAAATATTTTATAAGTTGTTCGTAGGGTCGTTTTGAGTGTGCCAACGCATCCGGAAGGGTCGAGATAGTCAGAAAAGTGTACCCGGGGGTTTAGTTTGGGCCTCGGGGCGTTTTTAGGCCTAATTGGTGCCCCGGGAGGGCATTTTAGTCATTTTACATAAGTGGGTAATTAAACCCACGAATTTCAGCCAACCTATATCAGCCATTAGGTCAGCCTTTTAGGGTTAGAACATTCACAAATCAAGTGACGGCCATTGGAGAAGAGAGGAGAGAGCTCCAAGGCAATCCAAGGCCAAAAAGCCACCGGTTTGCACCGCCACCAGCACCACCGCGTAGATCACGAGTCGAGGAACGCAGCCATACCAAAATCAGCCGTGAATCTGCATACCAAAATCCCAGGCAAGTGTTTAAACTTTCTATTTTCGTTGATGCAATCTTCATGTTAGCTTAGGAATGAATTGTGATAAAAACTATGGAAGAAAACCCCATTTTTATAGGAGAACCCATGTAGTATTGATGTGTATGTTGATTCTGGAAACCCTTTCCATGTAGAGGTAATAATCCATGAAATTTGGTGATCATAATAAAGAAATATTGGAGAAAGATTCATTAGAAATCTGTTTAAGAAAATTCTAGGGTTCTTGATAATTGGACATGATTTTAGGTTGAAAATCCATGTTTAATGATAGTTATACACATGCTTTACGTTATAAACACCTGGTATAATGTTATGATGATGATAGTAGGATTTTTGGGACGATTAGAATGGAAAAACATAGTTTTGGATGAAGAAGTTTGATGAATCCCGTAACTGCATTCTGCAGAATTTTGCCCAGACCTGCTTGATCGATCGATCGAGCCTAGGGCATCGATCGATCGAAGGTTCGATCGATCGAGCCCCAAGCTTCGATCGATCGACCCCTCCTGGCAGACTCCTATTTCCCTTGTTTAATTAGTTAAATTAAGTTTATCATGAAATAATTTTTGGGCATTCTAAATAAAATGATTTG